>CM074737.1:31472528-32072528 GCA_037367245.1 Phrynocephalus guinanensis
AATGGAAAAGAATACAACATGACTTGACTATATTATAAAAACGCATTCTCATCTTTTAATGAAGTTTATGCTTAGACTGAGAATAATTATGATTTTTGGAGTTTTTTGTTTGTTTGGTGATTTATGAACAGTTATTTAAAAATTGTAAAAAAAAAAAGCCACAACTTTCAGAATTTCTCACTGGGAACATTCTGGAAATCACTCAAAAAAAAAAAAAAAAGGAAAGGAAAAGATAAATAAAAGAAAGAGAAATTGCCAAATGTTGGCACAAAACATGTCTATCAGCTGTTTTATATGTTAGATATAGATACCGGCTCATGTGACACCATATGCTTGCCAATCCACTCCTCACCCTGCAACAGAATTGTGGAGTATGATTCTGCATGAATATCACAAACAATATCACAAAATGAGCTGGTTCTTTCACACCAAACTGGCCCTGTCTCCTGCAAATATTAGGAGACCAACTGCATGCAAAAGGATTATATAACTACATCTCCGCATTCGTAACTTTCTTCATAAATGGGATAGAAAGAGCCTAGAACTGAAAAAGAAAAAGAAAAGAAAAAGAAAAGGCTCTAGGCATGTCTACCAGAACATAGGATTTTGAAGCTCTTTGAAGTCTTACTAAGACTCCTTGGAAATTCAGCCATGTTCACAGTGAGTTATCATGTTTGCGATGAGTTACAGCGTCCACATTTTTCATTTGACAAGCTAGTAGGGCAGCCTACTACTCAAATTTAGAGATGGGCACGACTTAGCGGTATTCCCGTTTCCATTTCCGTTACTCGTATCCGTTACTCTACGGAAACGGAAACGGGAATTACTCCACCAGAATTCAAGCTCGAACCAACGAATGAACAATTTGGTCTGATTTGTCGTGCTCGTTACTTGCATCGCGGCGATCGCGCAATGCCAAGCGGCACAGAAAAAAAGTTTTTAAAAGTTAAAAAAAAAAACCGATTCCCGGCCCTAAAAGTAGGCGAAAACTGTCTGAGGGCACCTACCAGGCCAGAAGGGTGTTTTATTTGGGGGGGGGGTTCCCCGCCCCCCTCTCCTTGGCTATTGCTACTGCTGCGCTGCTGGTACCAGGCTGGGAGGGCGCATCCATTTGCCATGCAGTATGGGGGATCCAAAATGGCGACCACAATTTTTTTTTTTGAAATCGTTGCCCAAAACCCCACCAAAGCACCACAGAAACATGCGAAAATTAGCTATTTTAAATGCTTGAATTTTTACAGTAGCAGCAGTGGGTTTTTCTTGCAAAAAAAGTCTCCGTTGATTTTATTTTATTTTATTTTATTTTATTTTATTTTATTTTTTTACACCTGCACATTCGCAATGATGGGCTCGCCCATGGGGGTGGACCATGCAAAGTTTTGGAGCCATTCCACCAATCGCATGGCCAGGTTTTGCTGACTGTACCAGGCTGGGAGGGCGCATCCATTTGCCATGCAGTGCCGGGGATCCAAAATGGCGACCGCAATATTTTTTTTGAAATCGTTGCCCAAAACCCCACCAAAGCACCACAGAAACATGCGAAAATTAGCTATTTTAAATGCTTGAATTTTTACAGTAGCAGCAGTGGGTTTTTCTTGCAAAAAAAAGTCTCCGTTGATTTTATTTTATTTTATTTTATTTTATTTTTTTACACCAATCGCATGGCCACTTGGCCAGGTTGACCACAGAGACTTCTGGGATGTGCCAATCGGGCATAAACAGCCCACTAATCGTAGCCCAAACCCGAACCCTAAGCCTAACCCATACGCCAGTACACTGTCCTTCTAAGTGGGTCAGAGAGGCACCCAGAGGTGCACCCCAGTACTCACCCTAACCTCACCCGTAACTAGCCTAACCCTAGCCCTTGCGCTAACTCGTCTTAACCCTAAGCCAGATCTACTTGCATTGCACTACATGCAAGTACGTGAGACACAGCGGGTGCAAAGAGTCTGCCAGTCCGTCACTTGTGGCTCTGGCTGACTCCTGCAGCTCCCTCCAGGAGCCCGCTACCCCCTCCCCAAACCAGTACTAACGACAACGAAAAAAAATGAAAAAATGAACCGACTAATTTTTGCAAATTTTCGTGAAAAAACGGAAACGAGCCGAAACGGAACCGGCCCGACTAACGACAACTCGAATTTTTTTTTTTCAAGTCGTGCCCATCTCTACTCAAGTTCCTTGCTGAGAACTGCTACATGGCAGGCAGGTATTTATTTATTTATTTATTTATTTATTTATTTATTTATTTATTTATTTTACAGTATTTTTACCCTGCCTTTCTCCTTGGAAAAGGACCCAAGGTGGCTTACAGTAATGAGGGATAATATACAGTACAGTGTAGGACAGGTACACAGTTCAGTGAATCTAGACTGGCCTTTAGCATCTGGACCATTGAATCTGGTGTATGGCAATGGGCAAAGATTTTCTTTTTCTTTTTCTTTTATTTATTTGTTTATTTATTGGAAAACAAGTACTTTCTCCACATTTGTTACTTCCTTGATAAATGGAAAAGGGAAAAGGAGAATTCTAAAAAGGGCCTATTATAGAAAACCAAAATGACAGATGCATCCATCCTTAGCATTCGATCGGGATTCTTGAGCATCCTTGGTGGGAATTCAACCAGAGGTTCACCATTAGAACACCACTGTTCCAGATGCTGATCATTGGTGCACCCAATGAGTCTTCCATTCTCCTAAATGCAAGTCCCTTGAAACTGAAATAACTTGATTTAATGGCATAGCAATACCCTCGTCCTACATCTGTTTATTTGAGCACAAGTTCCTTCAATTTATTTTAGCTGAAGGGACAGTATATCATCTGGAACACGCTCATTTTCATCTGAGGCTGGAAGCTAAGCAGAGCTGGTTCTGGTGGCAGGTAACCATCCAGGCATTAACAAGGTTTTCAGAATAGAATTAAAAGACAATATCACTTGGAAACCTGGAGATTTGGTGCTAGCCAAAGGTGGCAATGCTGAGGCAGACGAACCATGAGAATCTGGCTCTATGTAGCATAAGGAAACACCCTACGTTCCTAGGACTGCATTAGATTGCCTAGACATGTAAGATTTCCAAATGGCTGAGATTTGGAATAGGAAGCTTATAGTGATCCCCTTGTTTCTTTCTGTAATACCAGAAAGCCAGCCCTTGGTTGCTGTATTTCAGTTCCTCCAGCATGTCAGTGATATTGACTGAAAAGCCTTCTGTGCAGCCTGCTGTCAGACTGATTGATACCAGCTATAATAATATCAAATGTTATGGCATCATAATTCCATTTGAAGTAAAAAGCAATCTTTGATCTTTTACTATCGAGAGATTACAATATATCCTTTGATAAATAATACCCTTCCACTGGCATTGTAGAACAGTTCCATTGTGAACTGTTAAAACAGCTACGATCTTAATTGCAAACCCCCCAAATTCAGGGGGTGTAACATTTTGAGAACAAAAAAGACCCAGAGGGTGTCACTTGCAAGGATTATGCTGCAAGCAAAGCACAATGTATACCACACCGATGGGAAATTCATGCCAGTGGGTAGGGGGATTCCTTCTCAGAAAGGCCATTGTTAACAGGAAATAATGAACTAGCAGATAGTTTGACTGGAGAGACTTGTAACTGCAATTTGAGTTGTGATAGATTATCAGGAAGATTTTGTGTGCACACACGTGTGTGTGTTTATGTGTGTGTGTGTGTGCGCATGCACACACACGCAGTGTGGACTGAGCTTCTAAAGAAAGCAGTCTCTCTCTCTCTCTCTCTCTCTCTCTCTCTCTCTCTCTCTCTCTCTCTCTATCTCTATCTCTCTCTCTCTCTCTCTCTCTCTCTGGGTGTTTATACACGACCCCTAAACTCCGGGGCAAATGGCTCCCAGCTCCGGAGATTAAAAATGTTTACCCACCAGCTCCGGAGTTAACAGGAAATTAAGTGCAACCCCGCCCACTTTAGCGCGTCCCAGCGCAGCTTTCAGGTACCTGCTTTTTGGATGTGACAAATATTTGATCCGGTGTAAGGATAGTGAGTGCGGGGCTCTCCTGGCTTCTGTTTGTTCTTTTTTTGCGTCCTGCCCCTTTAAGAGATCTGAATGCTGCCGGGAACAAAACGGAGGTAAACCAGCATTCTTTTCTTTCTTTTTTCTCCCTCCCTCACGCAGCCAGCAACCAGGAAGTGCGGAGGGGGGTGGGGACAGAGGAAGAGCGACGAACCCCTAAGATCTCTGGTCCGAATTTAAGTGGCCAGCGGATCTTAGGGGTCGTGTAAAAAGGCCCTCTCTCTCCCTCTCTCTCCCTCTCCCTCTCCCTGTGTGTGTGTGTGTGTGTGTGTTTGTGTGGTGGAGGAAGAGGAATGGGAGGAAGAAGAAAAAAATGTCTAAGAAATGTCTTGTTTGTGGATGTAGCCCTAACGTTGGACAGAGTGAGGCAACTGCCTCAGGTAGATGCTGAAGGACACACGAGGTTGGCCCAGGGATGCTGCCTTATCCTGCTGAAGATACCCAGTTGCTGTCATGGAGGGAAAGAGCAGGGAAAGATGTTGGGGAGGATGTCAAGCCACTGTCAATGTTCAAATGTGATACAGCTGCTCTGCAAATCAGCCTCTGTACAAAGAATCAGGAGGTGCCATCTTGTTCATTGCCGCAGGGAGCAGAGTGTCTGGGCTGAATCATTTGGTGAGAAGTGAAGAACTGGAGAAGGTCCCATAGGCTCCATATGTGAATAGCTGCAAGGCTATCAGTTGTTGCCCCCCCACATGTTTACAGTTGTGCTCAGGGTGCCCACCAGCTACCTGCTCTGAGAAAGTGGGAAGAAGAGCTTCAAGACTGACATAAAAGGATACATAAATCAATAGTGGGCAGTTCTGGCTTTGCGTTGCAGCTTGCAAGGACAGGTGTCTCTCCAGTTTAGCCTGGAGAGGATGAGCCACAAGTTTACTTCCATGGTGCACAGTCATGGAACTCTGCAAACAGCTGGACATTATCTTCAGTGCATTTATTGGCATGGAAGGTTACTTAAGACAGATGATTAAATAGAAGCACCATGTGAAAAAAATCCAGATATTATGAACTCTTCAATAACATGGTGGTAGAAAGCCATTCCCTATTTATACATCATATTTTTAAAACAAAGAAGACCTGGGGATTAGAGACTTTGTGAAATGGTTTGGCTAGGGTCATCAGAACCCTTTGCTACTTTAGGCTGGCATTAAATGTCTAAGCAGATTGCCTATAACTAATTACTAATATCTTCTCCAGCTCAGGAGTCAGTGTTGTTTGCCTCCATTGCCCAGGCATGTTTACAGTATGGCTAATCTTAGTTAAAAAGAATAGGGGGGGAAATTACACATGGCAATTCGATTCACAGCATCCTAATTTAAACTAACTGAAGCATCCCATGCTGTGGGCTACATCATAAAAAGTAGTAACCGTCTGTGGAAAGTGTTGAGGTGGGAACCTTTCTGAAGGTTAAGTCAGTCACTGAGAATAACTAACTCCTTCACGATACACAAGATGGTGATTCACCTACGAGATATATCTGTTTATTTATTTATTCTTCATTTTGTACATGTGATCCCTTCTCTCCATCCTGTTCTTTGTATGGAGATTTCCCCCAAATAATGAAATTAATCTTTCATATTATGGATGTCAATTAGGAATACGACACATCAACATCCCAATAGTTTTTCCTCATGTTTCATTAAAAATGAATCAAAGAGAACCTGGTTCTAATCTCTGTTTAGCAACTGTGTTCAGAAAAAAAACCTGACTACATAGCTGGAATGAGACCAGAGAAAGGGGGCATCCCTCCAAATAATTTGGGGGCAGGATATATCTCCTGCTTTGGCCTTTGAACTATCCATGCTCAAATCAGTTGATTATTAGCTTTCAGTATCACAGAGTTGTGAGGATAACATGTAGTTTAGTAATCATATGGGTTGTTTTGGAGTCAAAGGAAGAATAGCAAATGCATGTAGTAAGTCATAGCAGTAACAACAGCAATGACATCTCTTGTGATAGCAACAACAGTAATTGATACAACCAAGTAGATCATGGCTTCTCAAATGCAGAACATTTAGAGCATCCTTGGGTTTCTTCTCATTCTGGCAAACATTTTCAAACATCTCCTTCTAATTCTGAGACTTTCTTAAAAAAAACCTAGGTCCCCCACCCCTCTCTTTACCTCTGTTTCTCTTATCAGTGGCTACTCTCCTGCTCTCTATCAGAACACAGAGCTGTGTGGTCCCTTCTTCTCTTCTCACTGCTGATCGGGGAACAAATTTGCCCAAAATGAGTGTAGCAGCAGAAGTACAACATCTCCCCTCCCCCCCCCCCCGCCGTCGCCTGAGCTTTCTGGTAACTGGTATATAAGGACTTATTACCTGTGAGGCCAGAGGTAGTACATGTCCATTGCAAGTGGCAGTTACCAATAGTCCCACCCTCCAGTAATTTATTTAGTCACTTTTTCAAGCCCTCCAAATTGGTGCCCATCATCACCTTATCTTGTGGTAGCTGTTCCACCATATTGTTAGCAACATGCACCTCAAAGGTCACATTAGAAATCCTATGCTGGTTTGATTCTGAGGCTACAACATGGTTTGGCTATATGGTGATTTCACTGAGAACAAGCAAGGGCAATTGAAAGAGCTAGCAATGTAGACGATAGGCAATAATTTCAAGGGTCTCTAAAATATTGGGTACTTCCTTTTTTTTAACTGAATGCAAAAATTGTCCCTAAAATGCTCTTGAACTTCATTCTGTACCTCATGGCCTGTTGTCATGACAACAAGGTAAACACATTATGCAGTTCAGTTGTCCTTTTTACAGGGGCACCAATGCCAGCTGCACATTTCTGATTTTGTTTTTAAAATGTTCTTAAATGGTTTCTAGTCTTTTCCTCCTCAGCAGATGAAGAGGTCCAATTAGTGTGAAGCATTACAGAGCAGTCTGTGAAGATTCTCAGTCATCCAGGTGAGTTTATCTGGAAGTTGAGTCATGGCTACTGGACTTCTTTTTTTGAGAAATGTTTGGATGAACAGTGAAACATTTCTATCTCTCAAAAAAGAAGTCCAGTAGCCATGACTCAACTTCCAGACATTACAGAGCAGCTTCATAATTTTATAAGTAGTTCTCCTCTGGTTAGTCTTCATAAACTTTTAATAGGGTGTCTTTGACTCTGAGCTGTGTTGAATTTGTTTTCCTTGGTACTCTACTTTTCATGGCCGACTGGTGTAATATTTAAAATGAATCCCCGACCTTTCCATATGAAATGTGGATGAGTTGTGGCTCTGCAGGGAAGCTGGTTTAGACCTTGGAAGTAAATACATACAAGTATCTAATTATGACAGGATGTCTGGGTAAAATTTGCATATATTGCCCTGGCTAATAGAAGCTAATTGTTGAGATTAGAGATGGGCACGAAACAAAAAAAAATGGCATTTTGGTATTTCGTTTGTCATTGAGAGGTCTGTTTCGGTTCGTTTGCGTTTGTCGGGATTTTTTTGAAATTTTTTGTTACCATTTTTCGTTTTTTCATTTTTCGTTTCTACCCGCTTTTTGCGTGATTTCTAAAGCATATCCATGCACAGGCATCCCCCCAACGCCCCAGACCAGAGGGAAAACACTAAAAGAAAATGGATGCTGGCAGAGACACAGTATAGACTAGGTATGCAGGGAGGCTGCAAAGGCAGTGGCGGGCGTTGCCCAGGGTGCAAGGCAGCCACAGAGTGACTGCACTGCGGGGCAAGAGAGGGTACTCACTGAGAGGTACGCAGCATGCACGCACACAGGGAGGCTGCAGGACTGAAGCTAGAGTCGCAGAGACAGCAATCCCACCCTAATTCCCACCAGAGACTGCAAGGAGGACGGGGGCTGCCAGACCTTTTTATGCCCTCTGTGGCTGCCAGACCTGCCCACCCAGTCTGCAACCTGGGCATGCTATTGGTTGAACATGATCCCATCACATGGCTTGCCTCAATTGTGTGGCTGGTGCGACATCTATTTTAAAGGGGAAAGAAAAATACATTGCGATGGGAGAAGACAAAAACAAACGTTTTAAGGATCCCCCCCGGTAGGTATTATCAGACAATATAAATAATTATCGCTGTGTTTTTATGGATGTCCAGGGTGTTTTTTAACATTTAAAACAGGTCATTTGATTGCACGTTGCCATTAACGGAAACGAAACGTAACAACCACAATTTTTGTGGTTCTGTTTGTTTCGTTGCATTTTCATCACAATTTTTGTTTGTCATTTCGTTACATAACGGAAACAACAAACGGTAATGGAAACGAAAAAATGTTCGTTCCGTGCCCATCTCTAGTTGAGATTCCAGGGCACACCTCTGCTGGGCAATTGAACGTGTGACTGGGCATGCACTGAGATGTGCCCAAGCACCAAGCATTATAGCTATTTGAAGCTACAATTAGCTGCAGGAATTTGTGCAAACCTTTTGAAAACACCAACAAGATTTTGGTCTATGTGTAATTAGCTTTTTCTCTTATAACTAGAGATGGGCACGGAAAGAACATTTTTTCGTTTCCGTTATTCATTAGTCGTTCTGTTTTGTAATGAAATGATAAACGAAAATTGTGATGAAAATGCAACGAAACAAACAGAACCACAAAAATTGTGGTCGTTACGTTTCGTTTCCGTTAATGGCGACGCGCAATGAAATGAGCTGTTTTAAATGTTAAAAAACGCCCTGGACATCCGTAAAAACGCAGCGATAATTATTTATATTGTCTGATAATACCTATCGGGGGGGGTCCTTAAAAGGTGCATTTATGTCTTTTCTCAGATTGCTGTATTTCTTCCCTTTAAGGGGAGTTAGGGGACATCGACCCCAAATGGCTCCCAGATGCCTAATATTGATTGATTTCTTGGGTATTAAAAAACCCTGGACATCTGTAAAAATGCAGCAATAATGCGGTAATTATTTGAAATTATTACCTACCAGGGGGTTGGGGTCCTTAAAGCGTTTGTTTTTGTCTTCTCCCATCACAATGTATTTTTCTTTTCCCTTTAAAATGGATGTCACCACCAGCCACAAAATGGAGGCAAGCCATGTGATGGGATCATGTTCAACCAATAGCATGCCCACAGGTTGCAGACTGGGCAGGTCTGGCAGCCACAGAGGGCATAAAAAGCTCTGGCAGCCCCCGTCCTCCTTGCAGTCTCCGGTGGGAGTTAGGGTGGGATTGCTGTCTCTGCAACTCTAGCTTCAGTCCTGCAGCCTCCCTGTGTGTGTGTGTGCGTACCTCTCAGTGAGTACCCTCCCTTGCGCCGCAGTGCAGTCACTCTGCGGCTGCCTTGCACCCTGGGCAATGCCCACCACTGCCTTTGCGGCCTCCCTGCATACCTAGTCTATACTGTGTCTCTGCCAGCATCCATTTTTTTTTACTGTTTTCCCTCTGGTCTGGGGTGTTGGGGGACGTCCGCGCATGGAAATGCTTTAAAAATCACACAAAAAGCGGGTAGAAACAACAAACAAAAAAACAAAAAAAGGAAACAAATTTTTTCCAAAAATTCATGACAAACGGAAACGAACCGAAACAGACCTCTTAACGACAAATGAAAAACCAAAACACCATTTTTTTTATTCATGCCCATCTCTACTTATAACTACATTAGCTTTTCATGTTGATATAAGGAGAGGTAACTTCCATCTGTTTGTGGTTTCGCTTTATAGCCTCTGTTATGGGACAGTGGTGTCATTAAATGAGAGATCACTAACATTATTGTTCATGGGCTAGGTTGTGTTTCTGCCTTGTGTTCCATTTGTATGACCAAGCAAGGACTTGAACACAGGACTCCAGAGTTCTAATCTGACTGACTTCGAATTACAGCCTTCAGAGTTCCAGCAGATGTTTCATATCCTATAGAAATGGTGCAATCCTTCTCCAGAAAATCTCTCCACATTGCTGGTACATCTTGAGCCTTCAGTCCCACTTATCAGTGATGTGCACCTATTGAATCTCTGACCATCTTTGGTGCCAGCATTAAAGTTCCATAAGAAAACTAACCACAAAATCCCATTGGTTTTGCTTTGCTCCCCAAATGTGGATGACCTACTAATCAAAGTTTAACTGAAACTGACTGCAGTGGGGAAGCTCAGAATGTAGTCATGTCCTTAAAGCAGCTGCTTTCCAAATCATTAGACTCCTATCTTTGTCTTTTGGCATATAATTCCACATCTTTGGAAAATGGTTTCAGCCCATCAGAGCAGGTGACAAAATGAAAATTATACTTCGTAGTCACAGTTCCTCTTCTCAGCTAAGCACTTGGCTCTAATTTTCACAGCTTGTTTTGTGTGGGTTTATTTTTATGATACCTTCCCTTGTCTATAGGAACCCTGAGCAGCTCACAAATTAATTAAGCACATATGCAAATAAAAACGCAATCAATTGGGACACTGAAAAACAATAAGTCATAGAATCATATAATCCTGTTGCCTACTTGCACACGCAGAAGGCAAATATCATAATGTTCAGTCATTTCTAGCTAGCAATTAACGAGTCACCATTGTTATGGCACATGCTTGAGAATCCTGTTGGGGACTTGTCAATTGCCAACTACAAGTGATTGAATGTTAAATCACTTACCTTCTGCATGTGTAATCAAGCAACAGGATTGCAGTGAATGATACTAAAAGAGTAGTAACAGTTTAATTGAAGAGTAAAGAGATGCCCCATTTCCATATCTTTTCCAAAATAAAAAAATGATATAATGTCAACTTTAAATACAGCTTACAGGAGCAAAACATTAGCTAACCCCTTCACATCTATAATATTGTGTGCAAAAGATATGCTTTTAAATGTAAAAAGGAGCAAATGTAAAATATTAAAAATGTTGCTAAGAATACATAGTCAGGAATCTTCCTTCCTTCCTTCCTTCCTTCCTTCCTTCCTTCCTTCCTTCCTTCCAATCCCAACATGTGAAAAATACGCAAAAACCTTCTAATCTTACCCAGCAGGGAGAAAAGCTTTATGCTTTTTTCTTCTTATGGATGACATCAAAATAAGCAGAGACTTACACCCCAAACCCATGTTTGGATGAAGCCCACAAAAGCCTTATGATTACATGCCAGTTCTCCACCTCCCTTTATGCCACAGGAAAATGGAAATGAGTGTTTGACAGAAACCTCTGTTCCAGACATCCATGCAAACAGGCTACTGGCTTTGAGAAGAACTTCTCAGCATGCTGAACCCTTGCATTACAATGGGATCATTTTCTCCAAATGCTTCTCATTTTGATACTTTTGTACACGCCAGAGCCTTCAAAGCAGTGTACAATATAGTTCAATGAAATCACAGGGGTAGCAGCAAAACGTTATCTAAAACAGACTGAAATAATTGCTAGAGTTTGGGTGAAAATAACTACGGTTGCAATGTTCATATGGAAGCTGCAGATGGCCCTCTTCAACCTGATGTCCTCCAAACGTTTTGGACATCAACTATGTTCTAAAGTATGTAAACTGCCCTTGAATCCTTTGCCTAGGGAGAAAGGCAGTAACTAAATAAACAGGAAGAGTCAAGAGATATGATCCCTCACCATCCCCCTGTTAGCGTGATGCCGAGGTGAGCTTCTGTTCAAAGTTTCTAATGGGGGGGGAGCTACAGTATCTAGACAGGAAGAGTCAAGAAACATTGTTTTAGGTACCTTTGTTGAGTAGGGAAGGGAGGGGTTGCTAAATGCCTGTAATTTTTAACTAACTGTCAGTGGCAGAGTGCAGGGATGTTCACCTTTATTCCATCCCCTTCTGCTCTATGCCTAAGAAGGATGCTAAGATTGCAGCAAAGAGCTCATTAAGTCCCATCCTGGCTTCAGCTTATGCTCAAAACAGCTGTTCTTGTGACAAATACATGCGGCGTGTACATGAATTAAGGTGTAAGAAGACTGTTCAGCATGCTTAAGTATGTCTGTACTAGCAAACCTGGAAAGGTGAGGCCTATGGGATTCTGGAACCTGTCATCCAAAAATTAATTTGGTGGTTAACCTTTTTCATTGACTCAAGGGACTGTAGATTTTGAGCTTCAACCCAACCCTTCCCACCGGTAATGCAGGAAATTTACAAATGGAGTACCTTAGTCATAAGAGGAGATGCACATATTCAAGTTGAGGTGATGTGTTCTGTGGCTTTAAGTCCGATGTACAGCGACCCTAATAGGGCTTTCAGCAAAGTGAGTGTTGCCAGTTCCACCTGCACCCCTCCCAACTCTCCCCAGGGAGATTCCATGGTAGAGAAGGGATCCAAACCCAATTCCATATAAATTGCAGTTCATCACTCCGCTCTACTACACGACACAACACTCTCAGAGTGAAAGGGGTGCACCAATCATGGTTCAAGACACTGAGCTTTGATAAGTTCTTGTCACAATTTACTACTACTACTGCTGCTGCTGCTGCTGCTGCTGCTGCTGCTACTACTACTACTACTACTACTACTACTACTACTACTACTACTACTACTAATAATAATAATAATAATAATAATAATAATAATAATAATAATAATAATAATTAGACATGGGCACGACTAGGCGAAATTCTCGTTTCCGTTTTCGGTTCTCGTTCTCGTTACGTAACAGGTAACGGTAACGAGAATTACTCTGCTCCAACTCGAACTCGAACCGAAAAAGAAAAATTGGGTCTGATTTTTCGTTGTCGTTCATGGCATCGCGGTGATCGCGCGATGCCAAGCAGCACAGAAAAAAAGTTTAAAACATCCCCGATTCCCGGGCATAAAAGCAGGCAAAAATATGCCTGCCTCAGTGAGGGCACCTACCGATGGGTGGTTTCTGGGGGGGTCCCCAGGCTCCCCCCTCTCCTGTCCTGGGCTGCTGGTACCAGGCTGGGGGGGCATCCTCGTCGTCTCCATTTGCCATGCGGTGGGGGGGCATCCAAAATGGCGACCGCAATATTTATTTTTAAATCGTGGTCCAAAAACCCACCAAAGCACCACAGAAACATCTGAAAATTAGGTATTTAAAATGCCTGATTTTTAATAGTAGCAGCAGTGGGTTTTTCTTGCAATAAAACGTCTCCATTGATTTTATTTTATTTTTATTTTTATTTTTATTTTTTTACACCTGTGCATGCGCAATGATGGGCTGGCCATGGGATGGGACCATGCAAATTTTTGGACCCATTCCACCAATCGCATGGCCAGGTTTTGACGGAGACTTCTGGGTGTGCCAGAGAGGGCATTAAAAGCCCACAAACCCTAACCCTAACCCTAACCCTAACCCAACCCTAACCCATACGCCAGTACGTTGTCCTTCTTAGTGGGTCAGAGGCACCCAGAGGTGCAGACCACTAACCCAACCTAACCTTAACCGTAACCCTAAGCCTAGCCCTTACCCTAACCCCAACCCTATCCCAGATCCGTACGCAAGTACACTTTTTTTCTTAGTGGGTCCCAGGCACCCAGAGAGGTGCCTCCCACAGCCCACTATCCCCTATCCCATTCCCTAACCTGTATGTCAGTACGCTAGTATGCTCCCCTTCTTAGTGAGTCAAAGTGAGGCCCCCAGAGAGGTGCCTCGCAGAGCCCACTATCCCCTATCCCATTCCCTAACCTGTACGGCAGTACGCTACTATGCTTCCCTTCTTACAGAGTCAGAGGCACACAGAGAGGTGCCTCTGCCACCCCACCCTAACATAATGTAATGTGAATGTATGGTACGTGGCGGCTCCGCGAAACGCTTCCCTTGCTTCCCTTCTTAGTGGGTCAGACGTCAGAGAAGCACCCAGAGAGGTGCCTCCCAGAGCCCACTTACCCCAACCCCAACCCCAACCCAAACGACAAACAACAAACGAAAACGACAAATTTTTGAAAATTTCCTCGACAAATGGAAACGAGCCGAAACGGACCCATCCCGACAATCGAAAACTCGAAACGTCATTTTTCCTGGTCGTGCCCATCTCTAATAATAATAATAATAATAATAATAATAATAATAATAATAATAATAATAATAATAATAATAATAATAATAATAATAATAATAATAATAATAAAGGCCTTAAACAAAGTTTTTATTTAATATTGTTATGATTTATTAGTGAATTTACTGTTATTATTTGGAACATGTGGCTGAACTATGGATTGTTTCTAATAGGAACTGGATTACTTCCAAACCACAATCTTGAACATATGGGTTAATTCATCCATAAATCGGAGATAAATAGAGGACTGTGTCAATCCTCATAAATAGGCTCTGGACGAATGAATGAGATATTTTTCTCCAGTACGCCATTGCCCCTACTGCTCCAAATAAAATAGAAAAGTGGCCACTGGGTGGTATAAGATGGGGGTTCAGTTTAAAAAGGGTGGGGGAGGGCTTTGTTTGGAATAGGGAATTCTGATTTGATTTAGGGAAATCAATTGATCCAGGATGGCTTTCTAACTTCTGGCTAATGTGAAAGCTGTCCCTTAACTACCAAAATTGCCCAACCCTCAATGAAGACATCTAAGCTACAATATCGACTTAACAAATGGGAAAGGGTGTCATCACTCTGCCTTAAGTCTCACTTTTTCAGTACATGTAGGAAGTGTGTGAGGAATGGCCTCTGGTAAGGAACAGCCGTGATGATAACTTGTGCTACATCGCCGAGGAGTCATCCAAAGAAGATTAACCCAGCTCCCTCTGTTGCAATCAACCATGAGATGCAGAACTGTTCCCTGCCAAGTGCTCTTTTGTGCTTGTAAACCAAACAGTTGCTGGGCTCCAATTCTCATCTGCCCCAACCAACATGGCCATGGGATGGTGACCGTGGTCCTTCAGCAACATCTTGAAGGCCACAGGACCCTCACCTCGGTTCTAAATTTCTAAACCACATAGACCACTATTCCTTCCGCTGCCACCATTCACTGGTTGTGCTGGCTAGGTATGATGGAACCTGTAGTCCAACTCAACTGAAGAGGAAACCAGCACAGGAAAGGCTGATAATAAGCTCTTTTTTTGGATGGTATTGATTTTGGGATACTTAGACTAGGAAGAACCTGTGATAAAATTGGGATTGCAGGATGTTCTTTCCTCTCCAGAACAGAATGTCAGTCCTCTTCAGTTCCCTGTTCATGGGTCTGACAGTTGCGCTTTTGCTAATCATAGCTGCTAGATGTGAGGAAACCTTGTGATAATGTACAGTAATGGTCCTCTTTTCCTGGTGCCAAACACCTTTGCCTTTATATGAGGGATCTTTCTTCCCCTTCTCTGTCTTTATCTCTCGCCCCTCCCAACCTCACTGAAACCTTCCAGATCAGTTTCACTTGTTGAATTCCTGTCTTAAAGCAGAACTAAACTGGATGTTGCAACATTTCAAAGTATAACATCCATATGATCAATAGGCACCAGAGTCGGTCAAGACAGATTTCATCTATTAGATAGTTACTAATTGGAATTATATAATGTCTGACTCTCGATGGTGAATACAAATGAAAATTAAATCCACATCCACATCCTCACCCTACAACAAAAACCCAGAATGGCAGAATGATACAGACGACGAGTTTGTTGTGGTCGCTAAAGGACAACAACAATCATTTTCTGATGTCAGACAATAACGATTATTTTCTTATTTGGTCTGAGACCAAGATGGTAAGCATCCTTTCCTATAATCTTTTTTGCCATTATGTCTGTTAACCTACGACGCTAATAAGCCACGCAGCAGTTTATCCAATGAAAGCGGGAAAGGATCTATAGCACTGGCCGACGTTCTAATTATACAGTGTAAGAAAACATGGTATTAGGAAGGATTCATGGCTTGTTATTGCTGCCCTTGCTGTTGTGGGATTCGAAGGGCTAGGAGTCACAGCTCTCCTTCAAGTTGTAGTTAACTCTTAGATTGTGACCGGGATGCATCCCAGCCACTGAGTTCTGTTGGCAGGGAAAGGGAAAAAAATAAATTGATGTGAATGGAAAAGATCAGCGGTTCCCACTAGAGATGGGCACGAAACAGAAAAATGGTGTTTTGGTTTTTCGTTTGTCATTGAGAGTTCTGTTTTGGTTCATTTCCGTTTGTCGGGAATTTTTTGAAAAATTTTGTTACCGTTTTTTGTTTTTTTGCTTGTCGTTTCTACCCGCTTTTTGCGTGACTTTTAAAGCATTTCCGTGCGCAGGCATCCTCCAATGCCCCAGACCAGAGGGAAAACACTAAAAAAAATGGATGCTGGCAGAGACACAGTATAGACTAGGTATGCACGGAGGCTGCAAAGGCAGCAGCGGGCGTTGCCCAGGGTGCAAGGCAGCCGCAGAGTGACTGCACTGCGGGGCAGGGGAGGGTACTCACCAAGAGATACACAGCACACACGCACACAGGGAGGCTGCAGGACTGAAGCAGAGACAGCAATCCCACCCTATCTCCCACCAGAGACTGCAAGGAGGACGGGGGCTGCCAGAGCTTTTTATGCCCTCTGTGGCTGCCAGACCTGCTCGCCCAGTCTGCAACCTGGGCATGCTATTGGTTGAACATGATCCCATCACATGGCTTGCCTCCATTTTGTGGCTGGTGGTGACATCCATTTTAAAGGGAAAAGAAAAATACATCATGATGGGAGAAGACAAAAACAAACGTTTTAAGGACCCCAACCCCCCTGGTAGGTATTATCAGACAATATAAATAATTATCGCTGTGTTTTTACAGATGTCCAGGGCATTTTTTAACATTTAAAACAGCTCATTTCATTGCACATTGCCATTAACGGAAACGAAACGTAACGACCACAATTTTTGGTTCTGTTTGTTTTGTTGCATTTTCATCACAATTTTCGTTTGTCGTTTCGTTACGTAATGGAAATGACAAACGGTAACGGAAACAAAAAAATGTTTTTTGACAGGTCGGGCTGTGGGGATGGATGGAGGCAGCATTCGCTTCTTTTCATTTTGGTTGATTTTTCTTACGAACATTGTATTAAAAAATTGTTAATTATGAAGCAAAACAAATGAAGCAAAGTGCAATGAGCAATGAAATGAAACAAAATGAAATGCTATGTTTCCGTTTTGTGCCCATTTCTAGTGTGTGTGTGTGTGTGTGTGTGTGTGTGTGTGTGTGTGTGTGTGTGTGTGTGTGTGTGTGTGTGTAACTTCATGCGTAACTGAAATTAGGGCATAACATTTTAACAATGAAATCATAAAGTGAACACATTTTTGTTTTATAGTTTGCATTCTGCCTTTTGAAAATGCTGAACGAGTCTCACTATACCTCTCATAACTGTAGATGACCAGGAATGAGTGCAAGTGACCTGGGATTGGATTAAGGTGTTTCCCTGTGAAACTGTTCTTTGTATTCCATGTATGACTTGCACAGCATAAAATCTTACTTCATGGTTGCAGACCTTTACTGCAGATGGTGGTAATAAGCTAGCCTAGAGCCATGCACAGTTTGGTTCTTCAGCATCTTATTGCTCCTTCTTGGGTTAGAAGCTTTTGTTGGAAGGGGCTGTCATACCCTGCCTAAAGAATAAGACCACCTCTGTCAAGTCCATTTATTTCAGCTTTTCCCATTTAAAGGTTGTGGTCCATAAACAACTGCAATGGTCCACTACGAAGAAGGAAAACAGAGGGTTGCATCCAATTCATAGACCCCCACCCCACCCCAAAGACCATTAATCTTAAACCATTGCATTCAAAGCATGGATTTCCACACCATCCTGATATGTACATGGTGAATACTAAGCTGTAATAGGGAGATAAGGGGGTACTTACTAAATTCTCCATTCTCATCAATTTAAACTCTCTTCACTCAGTAAGAACCCCTTGACAAAGAATGGTCGTGTTCTGTGCGATTCCCTTCCTCAAGAGCAAGACAAGAAGCTCTGTTTATTTCTCATCAAGGTCTCTGTAATTTCTGTAAACTGCCGCTGTATGGTGTTACTAACCACTCACTTCAAGAAGCAAAACACAGAACGGCAAGGTTGGATAATTGTTAAAAAAGATGGAATTTTCTAATCTTCATTGGTCCATGCAACAAGGGAGCCATCGTTTTCTTTTTGTGTTGTGCTGTTTACTCTATTTGCACAAGTTTCCTTAATTTGTACAAGACATTCTAGCATTGTCTAGGGATGTACATGGTGAACAGTTTTATATTTGTTTCATTATGGATTATTTTGTGTTTGTGTATAGGGGGTGGTCCCCTCTTTGTTCTTTCAGTCTACATGAAAGGGGCTGCCTCATTTGGCTCATTTCATTTCATTTTCGCTGTCCATAAATTTTGTCAATAGTAGTCCAGAGATCTAAAGAACCCATTAAAAAGACTCAAAAAAGCAGAGACAAGGCAACAGAAAATCAACCTATTCCAAAAGCAGGCAACGTTACAACCAAAAAATAAATAAATTAACAAAATAATTTTGAATAACAAACAGGGAAAGCATCCCACACAGGGGGAAAATAGAAAAACAGAACATAGCCATAGCTCCCCTAAACCAGGAAAAAGCATGAAAACAAAGGGAGAAAATGCAGTCCAGGCTCCCAACAAACCTACCCTACTAGAATATGGAGAGGAGGGGGGGATTTCTTCCCCAACTGCCCTTTGATGCCTTCTGTACTTTGAGTCTTGTTAGAAGGCTTGGGGGGGGAGAGAAAAACATAATCTAAGAAAGGAAAGGATCCAATGGGGAACCCCCAGTGAAACTGAAAATGGGAAGTCAAAGAATTATTCCCAGAAAGACACATTTGGCAAAGACAAGGCCACCAGCAGCAAAATTAATTTTAAATAAAATAAAATAAAATAAAATGAACTGGGAGGGCGGGATCTCAAAAATCAAGGTGAAATGGCAAAAGGAAAAAAAGGAAAAAGGGAAAAAAGAAAGGACAGAAAAGCTCTAAGATGGAGTCACAGACGGGCAGGGTGGTGGGCAGTAAAAGCTATTCAAAATGGGGAGCACTGGAGGCTGAGAACCCAGTGATCCCAATCATTCAAGGAATGACTCAAGTGAAAAGAACAATCTTCAGTGAGTTCCAAGCTCATCTTCAGATTCAAAATCCCCCCCCCCCCCGAGTGTTTTAATTGGCTGCTGCCAGCCCTTCTTGGTCAGACCACCATGTCATTGCAATAGCCCTTGCAATGCTATTGGATGAAAAAATTGTGAGGCAATTTGATATACAAGGTTTGGTTTCACAAGAGGGGGCACTCAAATGTAACACAACATTTTGTGCAGTCCTGTTTTATTATATGAATCATTTGTGCTTTAGAGGCTGTATTTTGGGAATCAGCGATAGAACATGGAAACAAAAAAGGGGGGAAGTCTATGTTTTTCTTATTTCATGGAAAATTGTTTTCTCTCATGGAGAGTGAGAGAAAAAAAGCAGCTTTGCTCCGTGGTGTTTACATCACGGAGTTCCTCAGGGCTCCATACTATCCCCTATGCTGTTTAACATCTACATGGAACCACTGGGAGAGGGCATCAAGAGGTTTGGGCTGAGGAGTCGGCTGATACTCAGCTCTCTCTCTCATTCTACACCAACCCAGGTGAGGTTGTTTCTGTGCTGAACTCGTGTCTGGGCCAGATAATGGACTAGATGAGGGTTAATAAACTGAAAATCAATCCAGACAAGACAGAAGTGCTCTTGGTGCGTGCTTCACTGGATAGGCTAGAGGGCCTTCTCCCTATTTTGGATGGGGTTGCACTCTAACGGACATGGTCTGCAGCTTGGGGGTGCTCTTGGACCACAGTCTAAGTCTGGAAGCTCAGGTGGACTCAGTGGCCAGGGGTGCCTTCCTTCAGATGCAAAAAATATATCAGCTGCACTCCTACCTGGATGAGCAGAGCCTCGTGACAGTTACACATGCACTGGTAACATCCTGTATTGATTACTGCAATGCGCTTTACATGGGGCAGCCTTTGAAGATGGCCCTTCGATTGCAATTGGTTCAGAATTGTGCAGCACAGCTGCTGAGTGGTGGGACCACCAGGGACCACATATCACTGATTTTGTATAACCTGCATTGCTTACCAGTTGTTGCCCAAGCCCAATTCAAAGTGCTTGTTTTAACATATAAAGCCCTAAACAGCTTAGGACCTTGATACCTGAAGGACTGCCTCCTTCCATATGAACCTACCCGCAAATTAAGATCAAGCCCTCAAGGAGGTAAGAGGGATGGCTTGTAGACATAGAGCCTTTTCCATAGCTGCCCGTAAGCTATGGAATGCCCTCCCAAGTGAGATCCGCCTGTCACTGACATTGATGACATTTTGGTGCCACATAAGAACCTTCCTGTTCCAGAAGTTTTTTTAAATGACATAACATAGATTGTGGGTCCAGATGGCAATTTGAGTGTATTGTGTTTAAATGTTTTTATCATTTTAATTATTTATTGACTTTTTAGTGTTTTAATTGTTTTAATTGTTTAATTGTGTGTAAGCGTGAGAAACACCATCCCTATTGACCACATCATGAACACAGGAGTCCAATTCCTTTGAAGGGAACTCCCATTCCTACAAGTCCTATTTATGAGGGGGGAAATCAAGGTATACATTATATAAACAACCCTACCCCCCACACACATTTTAGCTCACAATAAGGTAATTTTACCTCAATAAACCTAGAGCGACTGCAGCATTGCCCATATAATGGGAAAACCTGTCATTTGATACTGTTTTCGAGTGTCTATATCAAAGAAAAGCAAAGTGTTCTGCTTATATACCATCCCATACCACTTCAAGTAGTCTCTGGGTGGTTTACAGTTTTAATTACAGTATGCAGGCTACACATTGCCCCCCCCCAGCAAGCTGCATACTCATTTTACTGACCTTGGAAGGATGGAAGGCTGAGTCAACCATGAGCTTGCTACCTGGGAGTGAACCCCAGGTTGTGAGCACAGCTTTAGTGGCAGTACGGGCATTTAACCACTGTGACACAAGGCTCAAATGGAACAGAACATGTTCTTCTAAATGGAAGAGTTCTGAATCAGAACTTTTGATTTCATGTTGACAGCATGATATACTTCCTTTTCTTCAGTGGATGATAATCTCAATGTACAGCAGAGTAACGAGACTTGACTTTCCATATCAGACCAATGGGGGGAAAGCAGTTCTGTATCATATGCTTCCCCTTCCACCCTGCCGCCACCTGAGGACTCTTCCAATGAAGAAGAAATCAAGTTTACTGCATGTGTTGTTTCCCAGGATCATCATGGATTTAAGAGCAGTTCCAGAAGATGACACTACAGGTCTGGAATCTAGGCGGCAACCTGAACCCCACTAAGGTGAGGCATGGTAGAGGCATGGGGTTGGTGGGAGACTGCCAGAAGGAATCATTTTGGTCTATGACCATAAATAAACAATTATTATTATTATTATTATTATTATTATTATTATTATTATTATTATTATTATTATTATTATTATTATTATTATTATTATTATTATTATTATTATTATTATTATGCCAGAAGGAACACACAGCTCCTTGAGTCTCCTATTTGCAAATTCCTCTTTCCTTGGAAACCAAATGCAGGATTGTATTTGGTTTCCATGAATGGTGTGTGGTTTAGGCAACTCAGCTGTAGAATCCTCAGAAATGGCTCAGATGCATAAATGCTTGGGCAAAATTTTCCGTATGCATACAGTGCACTTGGTTGAGGTGGGGCTCTAATTGGTGAAAAATCACTCATACAGAATGTACTGACAGTAAGTGGTAACAATTTAACATAAACTTTAAGAAAATCATCCTAAACCTGATTTTCTGGCCATTCTGATGCTCTCAGAATTTAGACTTCCTTGACAGGGTTGGTAGTTTAATACACCTTACATTTTCTCTCCTTTAACCATCCTATAGATTTCATGGCATCATGAAGTATCTGATGAACCATTTAGCTAACTATAGGTCACAACAAGGATGGCAGTCTGGAAGAAGCTTGATAAAGTTCCAAGTTCTGCTGCCCAAAATGACAAACACAAGGATTGTCAAAGTATCTTGTCAGGATGTAATCCAGGCTTTGGGCCAACATGCTGGGACACACTGTTCTTCCTTGTTTTGATGCTAGCAGTTGCATGTGTACACAGAATGCTCCTTAGTACCCATGCTGGCTGAGATTAACAGAATACCAATATTTAATATTCATTTTATATATCTGCTCTGGAGATATGTGTACTGTATTTTGGTGGCCTATCCACCCCAGTTCTTCCAGTTTGTCAAAAGGAACATTGCTGAATAAATATTTCAAAACACAAGCTGTAGAATTTGCGTGTATGGATCACAGCTTTGGAGGACACAGTAGTAATGCCTGAATAATGAGATGAATGATGCATTTTAATTTCTCTCATTCTGTTCTTCTCCTCACAGATATCTCTAGGTTCAGTTTGAGGGAGATGGTTATCATTTCCCCTTCAAAGTCCTTGCGTCTAAGGATTCAGAGTGTTCTCCTTATCTCAGAGTTCCATTAAAGTCCCTGTACTATGGTATTGTTAAGAGTTGGCTCCCTTGGGTCAGCTGTGGGTGAGCCAGTTTCTATGACGTCATCCACTTCTAAGCAAAAGGAATAATTTACCCTTGCAATCAACAACCTGTTTACACAATTCTTCCTTTCAGCTTCCAATTTAAATATATCTCTGGTCTTGATTTTCATACTATTGGACAATAGTTTTCTTCCTTTGTGTCCTTGAAATGCTCAGAGTGACTTGGTGGTACCATGTTTGCTTACTCCCCTGCAAAGAGTGTTAACTTGCACAACTGCTTGATGGAAAGAATGAAAGGGAACAATATTACTCCAGTAGAGCCAAAGAATAAGAAGCTGCAAAGCGCCTAATAAGCTTTCTGGGATATTTCATGGATTTTTTCATTCTTTGTTGAGACTCCATGGGATGGATTCATTCATTTAAAGTATTGTCAGTTGCACACTCAGTTGTGGAAATGAGAGCAAGGAAAGGGTTAAAGAGGAAGTCACATTAGCAAGCCTACTGATTGCTTTAACAAGTCAATAGGTAGCACACATGTTCATTACCATCTCAGTTCAAGACACCATTGAATGAGAAGTGTCTTCAGAGTTTTCCTGAAATGGACCTGTTGTGATAGGGAGAAGATGCAGATGAGTTGGAAGGGAAGCACCATGAGCCTCATTGTCATGTTCTTTGTGAGTTCACTGTTGGGTTTGAATAAATTTTCCAGGGATTTTGCACTTTTGTAGATTCTACACATCAGGAGAAACCTCTTCTTGCTTCTAGGCTTGGTGGTGAAATCAAGAAGAATGCAATGATGGAAGGATTGGGGTTAAGTGCCTTGGCTATCATGAAGACATGACAGGGGGTTGACCTACCTATTCATGATGTCAGGCATTCAAGAAAAATGCTTGGATACTTTTCTACCCTGCTCCCATGCATGTGCTAAAATAATATTCTCATGAAATTATTGAATGAGTTCCACTGAGGTCAGAAAAAAGGGAAATCTGGTACCCTTCTCCATGGGAGGCAAATTCAGGTAATGATTTGTAGTCACATAAAGGAACCAAGTGGCAGCAAACATCATGCAATCAAAGATTGGCAACTACCACAGGCGGTACACGTTCCCCATTTGAGCATTGAGAATTTTTCCAGTCTGCAATAGGAAAGCAACAGTGAGACTTCACAATCAGGACCCATCAATATCTGGCTTCCAACTGCACTATGGCTTTGTGAGAGGTCCTTTTGTTTTGTTTTGATTTGATTTACAGGCAAGAAACAAGTGGGCGAGTCATGCCTGCTCAGTGTGGAGGTTTGGGGTATAGCTATTCCAAACCCCAAAGGAGTAGAAAAGTTTTCATTGTCACTAAGCTGAATTTCTAACAATAGTTTTGGGCTGATTTTCAGACATGGGACATGTGAGCTACCAAGACATGGAATCCACTTTTCAGATTTAAGAAATATGCAGGTGCCTATCCTTGTCTTTCTGTTTCTGCCTCTGCCTCCCTTCTTTCTCACTCACTGTCTATCACTTCCTCCTTGTTTTTCCAACCCTCTCTTTCTTCTTCTCTGAAAATGCCACCTTTGTTGCTGGTGGTGGCGATGCTGGTGCAACTCAGATACAGTACCCCCCGCCATTTTGTGGTTCAAGTACTGCGGTCCCACTATATCGCAGGATCACAGTACCTGCAGGGGGCGGGGTGGTGGGGAGCGATCGCTTTGCTCCCTGCTGCCCCCCACCCATCCGGGAGACCTCGTAGCTGCGCGAGGGGGGGCAGGGAGCGAACAAATCACTCCCCCCACCCCCCGGAAGGCCTCGGAGCCGCACGGGGGCGGCAGGGAGCGATCAAATTGCTTTTTGCCGCCGCCCCCGAACCATCCGGGAGGCCTCAGAGCCGCACGACAGGGCGGTGGGGAGCGATCAAATTGCTCTCCGCCGCCCTCCCAGACCCGTCCAGGAGGCCTCGGAGCCGTGCAGTGGTGGCGGTGGGGAGCAATCGCATCGCTCTCAGCTGCCACCCCCCACCCCTCTGATCGCCCCCGCCCCCACCCAAACTACTTCTGCATATCGCGGATTTTCATGGGTCCCTAACCCCCGTGATAGGCGGGGGTTACTGTAATGTGTGGGCCACAACTCTGTGGTTGAAGACTAGTGTTCAGCATTGTCCCTTTGTTTGCAGGTGTCCTGAATGATTAAGCAAGATCCAGAATTATAGTTTATGGCATTATTACTGACAGAATTGTAGTTTAATGGGAAATTATAGTTTTCCACATACTGTATAATATGAATGAGTAGCATACGGCAATGTAGTAAAATAAGGAATATTTAAATTGCATGCACATTATGGGATGCTGCTTCTGTATCATGAGCATACATCTTGGACCAGTTGAACTGATTATGTTTCGACTGTCTGGGTTTGATCCTGTTGCAATGGGACTGAGACTGGCAGTGTCAATTTTCAGCTTAAAACCATGACCTACTGCATCTCTCAGAATCTTTCCCAAGGTGAAGGCGATCCCTATGACTCTTTGGAACAAGGGTGTGTGTGGAATGGAAAGCTTTTAATTTTTCCAGAATGGTTGTGGTATGGCTAAGGCTGATAATGTCATCTGAGTTGCACGGTGTAGTTGTGCCAACAGGATTCCAGCCGCTGCCTATCATCAGTGCCTTAGTAAACTATGTCATTTATAATTGCAAGCGGAGCTTGTAGAAGTTACATTTTTGACTACCAGTCAAAGAATTCTCCATCCAATTTTTAGGAAGGCCACATGGTGTCTTGCTCCTTAGATCAGAATTCAAAGATGTGATTTTAAAAAACAAAATTAAACAATGCTTAAAACATTTTAAACATTTTTTAAAAAATGTATTTTTTTCAGACAGGGTGAAAAAGTACATTCAAGTACATGAATGGAATATGGATGTATGAAGGCATAACTGAACCAGAGAGAGGGAGACCCTCTCTCCTTCTGTGTCTATTCTTCTGTGTGTGTTTAGGAGAGAGAGAGAGAGAGAGAGAGAGAGAGAGAGAGAGAGAACAGACCATCTGTTAATCTGGTGCTTCTACTCCTGCCCTGCACCTCCATGAACCCTTGGTGAACTCTTGCTTGGCATGGCCGGCTGCCAGAGGACCTCAAGCTAAGAAACCTTGCAATCACTGTGATGGATAAGGAAGCAAATTTTTGCAGGACCAGAGCTTTGAGTGAGACTGTGGGTGACAAGACTGAAGTAGTTAAAACTAGAAAAGTTATTACAATAGTTTTGAGTTGTTAGATGAGACCCAGCCTAATAGCTTTGGAAATCTGAACAAAGAGAAGAGCTTGGATCTTGGGGGTTATTAAGGATGGAAGGGGAAGCATTCAGATCCAAAGCTTCCAGTGACTGAAATGTAAGCAGATTATATTTGAAACATGGAACTGTTTGAGAAAATAAGACAATTGGAAAAGAAATAAAATTCAAAAGCACTTTCCCCTCCAAACTAACCTTGTGCATTTTGTCATTTCCTAGTTCTTTCCCCAACAATATTTTTAAAAAATGGGGAGGGGGAGGGAGCATTACTGTGGTCCAGGGGTGGCGAACCTTTGACCCTCTAGATGTTTTGAACTGCAACTGCCACGGTCCTTTATCATTGGCAATATACGCTTGGAATTTTGGGAGTTAACAGTTCAAAACCTCTGAAGGGCTGAAGGTTCCCCACCCACCTGCTGCCGTTGATAGAAACTCCATTAACATCAGCCGGAGCCCTGTCCCATTTTATCTAGGTCTGAAGTATTTTCCCCTCAAGTTCTCCAGAAAAGAACAGGATATGTGTTGGAATACTGTTTTCTTCATGATCTAACATACCCCCTACCAGGCATGATGGAATATGACTGTACTACTGTGTTGAGGTTCCTCAACTTTTATTTTTGGGGGATTTCAACATACACGTGAAGTCACTGTTGATGGTAGCAGGTCTGGAGTTCATGGAGACTATGGCTGCCATGGGCCTGTCCCAACACACCACTTAGCCCATATGTGTTGCAGGTCATACACATGATCAGGTGTTCACATGATAAGATACTCTCCTGTTGAGATTTAGACTCTGTACATTTATTCCAAAGTTGCAGGATAGTTATAATCAGGAAAAATTTATAGAAGAAAAGAAAAAATACTAAAACTTACTAATGCATTTTACTAAGGAAAGATAATTGGTTTGGTTCTCATGTTAATTCATGCTTTTTTTAGTTATGCACATTTGAACCCTCACACAATAAATTCCCCTTGAAACTCACTGTTCTCTAAATTTTCAGTGGAGTTGTGCAATGGAAAATATATACACGCAGGGACAGATTTGGAGAAAGTACACAAAAATAACATTAAAATGTAAAATGTTAGGAAAATGGCTTGCAAAAACATACCTAGGAGGCCTAGTGCATACAAAATGCAGGCTTTTAGAAAATACACATGAAATGAATATAAAATTTAATGTCAGGTGTGGATGTATTTTTTTTTTTTAAAAAAAACACCATAACGTTCATGGCTTGTCAAACTCAGAATCTAAAAAATTCCGGACAAAGAAAATGTAATATAAAAAAAAGGAAAATGTGAGAGAAACTGGAATCAACAAATTAATCTATCTCTACCTTTGTATGTATTTTGCTACTGTTGAGTGGTGGTGGTGGTGCATGTTGTAATTGCCTGTTCTGTAGCAGATGTACTCCACTTGTAATTTATGTCTGATTTGTAAATTAGAATTATATACACACATACACACATGTACAACCCAGAACTCTCCCAGGGCTTAAAATGTTTACCAAGCCATGAAGACGGTAATAGGTTGCAGGTGCAAGAGCTGTGTTGTCAAAGCAAGGCCTTTCCCTAAATTTTCTTTGCTTTCTTGGTATATGACAGGGTAGATGGTGGGTCACCTCCTGTATCTGCAGTGGAGGCTGATCCATTAGGGCAAGCAGACAGTGTCCCACTTCAGATTCCAGCCAGCCCACTCCCACTGTCTCCCTACTAGAAGCCCCGCTTGTGTTCTCCTATTGTTGCTATGGCTGCTACTATGTGAGACTCTTTATCGCTTAGCTAAGGATGCACATGCATGAATGTACACACTCGCCCACTTTTGCTCCTGGCTTCCCTGTCCCTTCATGTTGTGCCTACTGTTAGCTGTTCTGCCCCAGTAGCCACAAAGGGGTGCAGGCCATCACCACCCATCTTCCCACCCCAATCTTTGACCTGTAGAGTGGCAATGGGTACACCAGATGGCGAATATTTTGCGCAAGGGAGTAAACTTCCCTGATGAGGTGGAAACAAACCGTTGCCCCCGAGAGAAGACCTCACATACTGTACATGTGTGACAGTGATGAAGCCCTCAGTTGAATTAAATCACCCCAAAGGCAACAGTTACCAATCAATGTGCATTTGGTTTTTAACCCTTCACATAGCTAAGAAGAAGGATGCTCAGATGCAAGCATCACACCTGGGTGCAATCTCATCCCAAGAGGTGCTTGCGGCTGAAAAGCCCACCACTGCCACCCTCATTCAGCAAGCAGGGGATCCTGTAAGGTTCTTGATTACTTAATCTCTCTCCTCTTCTGTTCTATAGCCACTAGGATCTGAAGTCAAGTTGCAAAGTTCACTCGTTTTGCACAATGATGAGCGATGGGCACGTCAAGCAATTAGTCTACGATATCGAGCAAAACCATGCATAATCCGGGTGAAAAATGTTATATGTAGGCAGAATGTAGATTGATGCCATCCAAACCTCTTTAGGGTGTGGAGTAATGAAGGAAAACACTTGATGGATGCATTCTCCGGTCTATTTACATAACGGGGATTCAATATATTTACAATATATTTGCATTGGAAATGTATCTATATATTCCGCCAATGAGAAAAAATAATAGGGTTTTACCAACATACTTATACATTAATAATATTACTCGGCAATCTGATGTTTCAAGACCCAGGGTGAATTACTTATTAAAAACCCATATACAGCTATCTGTCTTTATCTTTCTTTTCTGTGCGGGTCATAATGGCTCTGATTGTTTTCAAAATTACATTTGGACAGGATATGACTGTTACATGAGAACTCTCCAACCGATATCATTTCCCTCACTCATAAAATACATTACAGCGCTGGATGCACTGAGCTGAGTCATTAATGAAGGAAGCTCTAACCTAACCTCGGTGCCTCTGACCGGCCATTATCAGAAAACCACATTTTAGCAAACGCATTTTAAAAAGTGAATCTGACACAATTATGAATATTGATATCAAGTTTGCTTAATTTTTTTTCAGTTTGCCATGCAGTGTTTTGATTTCTAATGGCCTGGCTTTTTTTTAAGGCAGTGAGGCTGCTGGGTTACATGAACAGCAGCAGAAGGGGAAAAAGTCCTTCTAACTCCAGACAATTCCACACACTTACGGCAATAACAGATTGATTTTGTAAGGTCGAATTTCACTAAGAGAGCAATCCACAAATGGTCTCAGAAGGGATTCTTGCTTCTTAAATGAGGTTTACTCCCACGTAAGTGGGTAGAAAACTGCCATTTCACTCTCTTTTTTAAAAAGACAGTGTAAAATAGTAATAAAAAATACAATAGTGGTTGTTTTGTTACCTTCATGAGTGGACACTCATCACACTTCATAGAAATATCAAGATCCACTTTCCTTGAGCACAAGGCTAGCAGAATGTGTGTGTGTGTGTGTGTTGCATCTTGTGTTCTGCCATGCTGTTTCCAACCCACATTTGCCCTTTGAATTTATGGCTTCAAGAAGGTCTTTTCATTCACTGCTTTGTTCCTCTTTTGTGAATTAAACATTGTGGCTTCCTTTACTGAGTCCACCAAGGTGGTACAGAGCAGGACAGGAGGGAGTCTATAAACATATATGTGGAATGATTATGAAAGCTGGGGATGTTTTTGTCTGAAGTTGGGGAAATTAACAGCAGTGACTTTTTAGTGATGGCAGAGCAATTATGGGATGTCAGTCCCCCCCCCTCTTGCCAAGGCCTGCCTAGTATTGACATTGTCATCTTTTTGGCATCAGGTTTATTTTTAGAACTGTTTCCAGTGCTTTTCATATACTCCACATTTAGACATGGGCACGACTTGGCAAAATTCTCGTTTCCGTTTCCGTTTCTCGTTTCCGTTACGTAACGGAAACGGTAACGACAATTACTCCGCCAGAACTCGAACTCGAACCGACTAAAGAAAAATTGGGTCTGATTTGTCGTTGTCGTTCCTGGCATCGCCGCGATTGCGCGATGCCAAGCGGCACAGGAAAAAAGTTTTAAAAATTAAAAAAAAAACCGATTCCCAGCCAAAAAGGCAGGCGAAAATATGCCTGCCTCAGTGATGGCACCTACCAGAGGGGTGGTTTCTGGGGGGGTGCCTCCCCCCTCCTCTCCTGGGCTGCGCAAAGTGCGCATCCTCATCGAGTCGCCACGCCAACTCACCAAGAGGCGCGGCACAGAAAAAAAGTTTTAAAAATAAAAAAAAACCGATTCCCGGCCAAAAAAGCAGGCGAAAATATGCCTGCCTCAGTGAGGGCACCTACCAGAAGGGTGGTTTCTGGGGGGGGGGTCCCCGGCCTCCACCCCTCTCCTCTCCTGGGCTGCACGCATCCTCGTCGTCTCACCAACTCGCCATGCCATGCGGTGCGGGCAGGGGATCCAAATGGGGCGACCGCAATATTTATTTTGAAATTGCGTGGTCCAAAAATGCACCAAAGCACCACAGAAACATGCTATTTTAAAACTGCCTGAATTTTTTCAGTAGCAGCAGTGGGTTTTTCTTGCAACAAAACGTCTCCATTGATTTTATTTTATTTTATTTTATTTTTATTTTTTTACACCTGCGCAATGATGGGCTGGCCATGGGAGTGGACCATGCAAATTTTTGGAGCCATTCCACCAATTGCATGGCCACTTGGCCAGGTTTTGACCGAGACTTCTGGGATGTGCCAGTCAGGCATAAAAAGCCCACTAACCCTAGCCCGAACCCTAACCCTAACCCTAACCCGAACCCATACGCCAGTACACTGTCTTTCTTAGTGGGTCAGAGAGGCACCCAGAGGTGCACCCCAGTAACTCACCCTAACCTTACCCGTAACCCTAAGCCTAGCCTTGCGCTAACCCCTAACCAGTAAGCCAGATGTGTACTCGCATTGCACTACAGCAAGTACACTTCCCTTCTTAGTGAGTCACAGGGCGCCCGTAGGGGTCCTCTCTCACTTCGTTCCCCAGCCCAAGTGCACCGCAGACAGTGAGTCACAGAGGCACCCGAAAGAGAGGTGCCTCTGCCTGCTACTGCAACTGCAACTTAATGGTATGCATATCCAATTGGCTATGCATGCCATTTTGTAGCGGGCCAGGGGAGGCACCCACCCCAGAGAGGTGCCTCTAGGAGCCCGCTTTCCCTTCATGGCGGGCCAGAGGAGGCACCCACCCCAGAGAGGTGCCTCCAGGAGCCCGCTACCCCCCCCAAACCAGTACTAACGACAGACGAAAAAAACGACAAACAAAACGACAAATTTTTGGAAAATTTCGCAAAAAATGGTAACGAGCCGAAACGGGCCGGCTCCGACACACGACAACTCAAAACGTAATTTTTCCTGGTCGTGCCCATCTCTATTAACATTTTAAAAAGCATGTTTACTGTTTTATTTTGCTGCTGGTTTTGTATTGTTCTGATTCACTTCCTCGATTGTGGTTCAAGAGTCTCCCTCATTTTATGTTTCTGATTTACCTGTATGCAACATCCCTGTAACTCAACCCTGACATGAAAAGATGCCTTTACAATGAGTCTTGTGGCGCAGTGGTTTAATGCCTTGTACTGCAGGTAAAACTGTGCTCCCGACCTGGGGTTCAATCCCAGGTAGCAGGTTCAGGGTTCACTCAGCCTTCCATCCTTCCAAGGTGGGTAAAATGAGTATCCAGCTTGCTGGGGGGGGGGGCAATGTGTAGCCTGCATACTGTAATAAAACTGTAAACTGCCCAGAAACTACTTGAAGTGGTATGGGACGGTATATAAGCAGACCACTTTGCTTTCTCTCTTTCTCCCCCATGCAACATTGTTCTGTCCTCCCTGTCTGCAGGACTCTATGATGCAGCAGAGCACTGTCACGGTCTCCCAGACTATAAAGCATCCTTGCCATTGATTGCAATTTCATTGACAACTGTGGCAGCCAGAAATTTGATAGCAGTTGCTGAATCAAGTGTACTGGCAATTCAATGGTGGTGGGTGGTTCTGATGCCACAGGATAGAGCTTCCATCCATTCCAGGATTGCTGTAAAGGTTCAGAAGCTATGTATTTGGGGGGTACAGTTCAGGACCTTGGATAGCTCAGATAACATTGAGATTTGGCTCCACCAGTCTGAACAGTCTCAATGTGGCAATGATGGTCAAGTTTCAAAAACAACAACAGAGTGACTTCTATTTAGCTTTAATGGGCTCCCATGTAACTTCCAGTGCCAAGACATTGCCAATCCCTGCCACAACAAATACTCAGTAGAACAGCAGACAGCGTGGCTTCAGAAGGACCTATAATAGAATTTCAGGGAGATAGCCATCAAACAGCTGTTTGCTGAAGCACTGCCACTCTGCTATCAAAGGTCACTCTATGGGCTGTTGAAGAGAACGGTTGGCTGTTAAAAGTTGTGTTGATACTCGCCTTTCTTTCCCAGGCCTGGGCGAAGGTTTCTTAGGTAACATCGCTAGGAAATGCATTTGTGCGATGCACGGTTTTACTGAGCGGTGTCATTTCAGACTGCTGAAATTGCCTCTCTGACAGTCCCTTGCTTTATCGATGTAAATGAGGGTATCCCAGGAAAAGAATTTTTTTCTTCCTTACATTTTTAAAGACTAGTCTGCTTTATTCTGCATTGGGAGCGTCCCACTTTAAATGCATAGCTCTGTAAATTAAGCTAAAATTATATGATCAATTAACTATGAGCTGCTGCTGCATAGGATGTGAACTGAATCGAAGGGTCCTTAGTCCAAGTCTCATATTCCAGCCATTGTTGCAGACCATGTTTCCAGTTTAAACCAAGAAAGTGAAGATTGGGACCAAATACGTGCAGGAGGTCCAGCTAATTGACATGCACAGTGTAGAAGTCAGAAGTAAATTATAATCCAAATGCTACTGACCCATAGCATTTCCAAGAAAGAAATGCAGAAGACCTGGGCACCTGTATTTCCTATTCTTGGTATGCACTTGCTGTCCTTTACATCTGCCAATCACTGCAGCTGGAAATATCAAAACTAGAGTTTTAGAACCAGCGCAAATATTTGCAATGAGCTTTGAATTCAAGAAATGTCATCCATTCACAGAGTGCAAACTGAACTGGAAAATTGTCTTTCTGTGATCAACAGAGAAACTTACCGTGCAGCCTACTGTCACTCCATCATCAGTGAGTTCGCTATTTTGATAAGGAAGGAAGCAGCCCACGTGTGTCAAGACGATGGGAGAACCAGTGCAGGGCGTACTGCTGGCACAGAAACTAGCAATGGTGAATGCCTGCCCCTTCGTCAGGCTACTTTGCAGAGAGTTCTCCAAGCCAAGCTCATCGTCTACTACCTTTCATCCTATCTCCTTCTCCCCCTTGTCCCCCAGATGAACCCTCCCAGGTCCACCTGAATATTTGGCATGCCTTTTGAGAGGAATACCACACTTATGGTCCTGTGGTGGCAAAGAGCAGCCACTCAGGTGTAGTTGGGGGAAGTGCCTGGGCTACCCTCTTGCCAGGGTAACTGTGGGCATGCATCCAGCACCCTTGCTGTGGCAACCTGCACTTGGCACCTCTAAGGGTGGCGCTTGAGCTGGTAGAGGAAGTGGAGCTCTACTCCTCCCAACCACAAAGTCTCAGAAAGACTGTTCCCCAAGAACAATACTGTTTGGGAGAATGTTAAACTTCCTGGCACCCATTAAGACATTTGAGTTCTTTGTTAAGTGATATTGGCTATGTTTCTCTTATAGCTCCTGCAATAAAAGAGCCAATGCCTGCACATACTTTTGGCATCTCAATGGAGAAAGTTGCAGGGGCTGCTCACAAAGAACTCAAATGTCTGAACGAGTGCCATTCATCATTACCTGCAAGCAATGCCTAACACAGAAGGTTATATTCCTGTTACTCACAGCAAAATTATTATTACTGTTATTGCTATTATTTAACAACAACAACAACAACAACAACAAGCCTACAGATCAACTACTGATGGCCAAAGAGGGGCCAACCCCCCACCATAAATGTCCCAGTTGATACCCATGGTGGTATACGTACCCCACTATTCTAAATTAACTTTGTTGTCTTTCATTGCCCAAAAATAAATAGAAGAAAAATGAGTAACATCATTAACTTTTCAACATGTTTCTTCCAAGCTCTACTTCACCTTGTTCCTGCATGTGGAGACCTGGAAGGTCAGCAGACATTCTACCATGGAAAGGTAACATGTTTTGAACATTTCATTCATTTGTCCTATGTCTGAAGAAGTAGACTTGATCCACAAAAGTTTGCATTAAAATATAATAGTTAGTCCTTACGGTGCCACATGTCTTTATCTTTTCTTTTGTTTTTCTTTGTTTCTTTGGATGTTGCCTGGAATTGTTGCACAGACAAATGCACCTACCTCTTCCAAAACTACATGTTTTCTCACAACTACTGCACTTTGAGATTCGAGAACTAAAGGAATTCTGTCACTATTCCTGAGTCTTACAAATGCTTCCCTTATAGGGTAAATTGCAGTTCTGGTATTTCAGTAGACTTCAACTGGGCATTATATAACTTGTTTATATAATGTGTAGTTGGTCTCCTGCTTGCTGGAGAAGTGTTAACAAAGTGACTGCTTCTATTTTTTGCTTCGGTACAAATACATTTCTTGATTCAAGCAGACGCCGGACCAGCTGAAGTAGTCTGATCACACATCGTAGTAGGTACAGGAAAGCAATGTTGACAGCTTGTTTGCGTGCTAACCAGTAGCAATTTTGGACTGTTAGAGCAGTAAAACTATCCATGTAGATAACAAGATTTACAGCAAGGAGAAAGCATGATAACCACATCCCCCAAATTGCTTATGGAGGTGGCACAGTTTTTCCCCAAGGATGCTTCCATGCTGTTTTTTAACCCCGTTGGCACTGACATTATTCAGTTGCCTTCTGAAAATGCAAACTCTATTTTATCCAAACCATTCCCATCCTGTGTTGTCCCCTTTTCGTTTCTTCTACCACCTAAAAGAATAGCACTCCAGATGTTTTGGGCCACAACTCCCACAGTCCTTTGTGATTGGCAATAAAGGCTTGGAGTTCTGGGAGTTGTGGTCCAATACACCTGGAGTACTGAAGGTTCGCCATCACTGACCTAAAACAATGATTTCTTATAGTGAAGCCTTTTCTCCCAGCCTCCAGTAAAGAGGTGACATGAGAGCCATATTTGAATATTTGAAGTAGGGAATGTGTGTTTGGATTCGGAAATATTATGTCATGTTCAGCTAGCTCTATCTATCTATCTATCTATCTATCTATCTATCTATCTATCTATCTATCTATCTATCTATCTATCTATCTATCTATCTATCTATCTATCTATCTATCTAGAATATCGGTAGTAAAGCAAATAATCATGTATTGTCAAATCAGTTCTGATTTATGGTGACCCTTTCCAGGGTTTTCCAGGTAGAGAATACTCAGCAGTAGTTTACTATTTCCTTCTTCTAGCAGCATCCTGAGAGTGCAGCCTGCCCAAGGCAGCCCAGGCTGGCTCTTCTTTCTGGAGGTACAGAGGAAAATCAAACTCCAAACCTCTGGCTCCTAAATGACAGAAGTTGAACTATCCAGCCCTCTGTAATAGTAATTCCAAATATTTGGAGGCCAATTTACTCCTATAGATTGGAGTGTGAAAGGCTAGGTTTCAGCTTGCTAGAGGAAGACCTGAACGTGAAACCTAGTTCTTGGGCATCCTGGAGTGATGGCATTAGAATTGAAAGTCAAAGACATTCTGGCACCCAGGTGCCTCCTGATTGGGGTTCCATGGGTTTCCCAAGGGAAGGGGCTGAGGTGAGAGCAAAACTTGCAAATGAGGTCTGTTTACACCAATGAAATCTAGAAGTGAGCACAGAGAGGCATCAGAAGGTATTATTTAACACTGGTGCTTTCCAACTGAAGGGTGGGCATACCTACTTATAAATTCCCTACACATTTGTTGTTAAGATATGGTTGGTGTAAGCCTGCACTGCAACAGTTTTCTCATAATGTGCTGCAGCAGTGGTGTCTAGTAGAGATGGGCATGAATCAAAAAAATGACATTTCAGTTTTTCATTTTTCGTTGTAGGTCCGTTTCAGTTCGTTTTTCTTTTTCGTGAATTTTTTGAAAAAATCCATTTCATTTTTTGTTTTTCGTATTTACCCACTTTTTGTGCGAGTTAAAGCATTTCTGCATGCGGACGTCCCCCAACGCCCCAAACCAGAGGGAAAACACTAAAAAATGATGCTGGCAGAGACACAGTATAGACTAGGTAAGCAGGGAGGCTGCAAAGGCAGCGGCGGGTGTTGCCCAGGGTGTAAGACAGCCGCAGAGTGACTGCACTGCGGGGCAGGGGAAGGTACTCACCGAGAGGTATGCACGCACACAGGGAGGCTGCAAGAGAAATCTCTTCTTTCTCTCCCCTAAGAGCCAGGCTGCAGCCAGCAGGAACACAGAGACACACACCTGCCTGGCTGGCCTAAAGTAACAAGCTGCAGAGACAGCAATCCCACCCTAACTCCCACTGCAGACTGCAAGGAGGACGGGGGCTGCCAAAGCTTTTTATGCCCTCTGTGGCTGCCACACCTACCCAGTGTGCAACCTGGGCATGCTATTGGTTGAAATTGTCCAAGAATTTACATGATCCCATCACATGGCTTGCATCCACCTTGTGGCTGGAATCCATTTTGTGTCACCCTTAAAGGCAAAAGAAAAAATACACCGCGATGGGAGAAAGACAAAAACAAATGTTTTAAGGACCCCAACCCCCTGGTAGGTAATAATTTCAAATAATTATCACTGCATTTTTACGGATGTCCAGGGCGTTTTAATACCCAAGAAATCAATATTAGGCATCTGGGAACCATTTTGGGTCAATGTCCCCTAACTCCCCTTAAAGAAAAAAAAAGGTGATCTGAAAAAAGACATAAATGCACGTTTTAAGGACCCCACCCCCGGTAGGTATTATCAGGCAGAATAAATAATTATTGCTGGGTTTTTACGGATATTCAGGACGTTTTTTAACATTTAAAAACAGCTCATTTCATTGTGCGTCACCATTAACAAAAGCGAAACGTAACGAACCTAATTTTCATGGTACTGTTTGGTTCGTTCCAATTTCATCACAATTTTTGTTATTCGTTTGTTATGTAACAAAATGAATAACGGAATGAAATTTTTTTCCGTTTCGTGCCCATCTCTAGTGTCTAGCTATAGAAAGACAAGTTCTCTCTGTCACACAAAATGAGGCAAACATGGTGATAGCCCCACAGGCTGGGAAGATGTTGCAGGTAGGGATAGGCAAATTGTTTTGGAACCTACCTATACCAAAATGACCCATGTGAGCCCAGGTGGTGTTCGGAAGCCTCCGACACACAAGCAGCCAATCACTTACCTTGTTCTGCACCCACATGTAACTGAGCTCCAACAAGAAATCAGGCTCCAATGTAATCTTTGCTTCTCCATGGTGTTGGCCAATCAGGAGATGTGCAGGGACAGGCATCATCCCGCCTCCCTGTCTGATTGGCCAGTACCATGGAGAAGCAAATATGACATCGGCTGCTTGTGTGTCAGAAGCTTGCCCATCCCTAGTTGCAGGTAGTTACTCCTAAGGAGGCTTGGAAGTCATCAACCAGAAACTAGGTCTTCTTAGTAGTGACTGCCTTGCTTTGGAACTCCCTCCCAAAATACTATAGGCATCACCCTCCTGAGATTCAAGAAGCAAATAGACATGGGTGTTTCATTTTGGAAGGGGTCCAGTTCTGAAATGAAACACGGCAGCACAGCTGCAGTTTTGAACCAGGACCTACCCTCCAGAATAATTTCAGCCACTGGCTTACCTTCCTTTGGGTCACGCAGGGTGAAACTCTGACGAGGAAGCAGCCTCCGACACGTCATCTTTCCTTCTCCCTGATGCTGGTCAATCAGGAGCTGTGCAAGAACATGCATCATCCTGCCTCCCTGTCTGATTCGCCAGGACCAGGGAGAAGGAAAAATGTGTCAGTGGCTGCTTCCTCATTGGAGTGTTGCCTGGCGCGACCAAAAGTAAGGTAAGTCAGTGGTTGATTTCATTCAGGAGGATGGGTCCCAGTTCTGAATGGCAGCTGTGCTGCTGTGTTTTGTTTCAGAACCAGATCCCTTCCCAAATGAAATGCTGATGTCTAGAAGCAAATCAAAGCCTATCTGTTTCCACAGGCCTTTGAAAACCCCACTCCTTCTTAAACTTAATTTTAAAATTTCATGACAACCCTAGGGTGCTGGTCAATTGTCTATTGCTTGATTTAGCTGTGTGTGTTTTTTTTAAGTTATAGATTTAGTATTGTTTCTTAGACTGGGGTATTTTTGGGGGGAGGGGTTATTTTTCTGTTTATTAGGTTAATTACTGTTTTTCCATTTTATGTTACCTTTTGTAGTTCCCTAGTCGCTTGCCACTAGATGGGTGGGATATACCGTAAGTTCCAAAACAAACAAACTGCATGTGGAGTAGAGGACAGAGTGGTTGACTAGGACTCCAGAGAACAGGGTTTGAATCCCCACGATGGAAACTCACAGTGGGTGAGGAACGGGTTAAACCACTCCTTAAATATTTCACTTCCCCGGAGAGTCTGTCAGGGTCTCAATAAGTCGGTTCCGACTTGACGGCACAGAACACACCCACACACCAAAAATGAAAGATGGATTCTCAGGGATACATCCTTCCTCCCCAGTCTCCCTCTCCTTCTCACTAACCTGTGTAGTGTTTTTACTGGGTTTTAAGAATTCATAATCATGTAGGTATCAACCTCCCCTTTTCTTTTTTTTGCAAAACTGTTTCTGGATAACTTGACCAGTGGGAGACGAAATGGCTTTTAGGAGGAGAAGGCAGCGTAAGTAAAGTAGTAAACATTTCCCCCTGTTAAATAGGAATCTGCTTGTGGTTTGTCATAAAAACTCTATAGTTAGCACCGCAAAGCTGTTCAGAATGGAAGCTGGCAGTGCTCTTTTCCAAATGTTCCTATGCCTGTGCGACCCTGAAAGTGGTAAAGCTAAGAAATCTTTTCATTTGAACTCTTTCCAAATGCATTCAGCAGGATACTGGGAGAGCACTTTCATGTGTTAATTATTTCTGCCCTGATTGCCTGGCAACACATAGCACTGGAGACACAGTAGCACACTTGGCTATTTTTTTTTTCTTTAAGCTTCCAGCTGAACGGCAGAAAGAAAGCTGGAACACAGGGAGCTCACCTGGAAGGAGGGGTGGGGTGGGGGTGGGGAAAAGGCACATATAAAGACAAGGAAAGATAAAGTATTGCTATGTTTAGATTGATTTAAAAAAGAAGAAGAAAAAGAAATCAAAGCCAAACCACACAGCAACAACCATAAACAGCAACTAGACGGCAGTACCGTGTATTCCAATCCCCTGTTGGAACTAATTTTCTTAATCTTCTGCACACAACTTAAACCAGCAGCTTCAAATTAGACTGTCATACAAATAGTCAAAAGACAACCCTTTCCAGATATTTGTTGTTAACTGGCTTTATTGTTGTCTTCTCCTATGAAAAGGGCTTGCTTCTTTGTTGTCGGTGTTCCACAGCCAAGGACCTGTGCCTGTTGAGTATGGCACAATAGGCAGAAATTCCACAGGTGAGTTATTTGTCATAACAACATGAGTTATGTGGCCTGTGCATGCGATCCAGATAGGGCAGGTAATTACACATGAAAGCAAAAGTTACATGTAGCCAACCCCTCCCCCCCAAAAAAAAGGGTTCTGTGCCCAAAAAGAACGTAAATGGATCAGTGCTGGCTTATCCTTTCATTTTTAATAGATACTGTGATGGGTTCCATCCCTGTGTCTATGGCATTAGTTTTGCATTTCTGAATCTCATTTTTTTTAAAAAAAATCTTTCAAATATGGGTGAATGATATGCTCCGGGGTGGGGAGTTATTCTGCATCTTCATTGTGCCACCTATCCATTCAATAGGCCATTCAATAATTAACGTTTCACAATCTCACAAACAATCAATCCTTATACAGTAGTGTAATAATATTTCAGTAATGTTTAGTAAACTAAGCTGAGTGAGAGAATAAAGAAGGAAAATCCATATGGATGGATGGATGGATGGATGGATGGATGGATGGATGGATGGATGGATGGATGGATGGATGGATGGATGGATATGGATATACAGTAATCCCTTGGTTTAAGAGTAACTTAGTTTAAGAGCATTTTGCAAGACAAGCAAATATTTCTTCTAAATGTTGCCTTGATCAACAAGCAATGTCTTGATATACAAGCACTGGAGCAGGTCACATTATGTGTATAAGGCAGGCATGTCCAAACGTCAGCCCTCTTGATGTTTTGGACCACAACTCCTAGAATTCCAAATATAGATTGCCAGTGACAAAGGACTATGGGAGTTGTGGTCCAAAACATCTGGAGGGCCGAAGTTTGGACATGCCTGGCATAGGGCTACAAATTGCACTTTCTTATTGTCACGTTAAAAACACAGAGTAAAATCCAGTTGTTAGTCCCAAGCAGAGCAGATTCCACAGCCAGGTACCTAAACCATGGCGTGAACATGGACTTCTAGCTAACTTATTTTGTGAGTTTTGGTATTTTGTGTGTACAGTAAGTGGTCTATGGAACCCCACAACGAACCATCTGAGTTTCCTTTATTTTGTATGGGGAAATTTGCTTTCATATAAGAGTGTTTTGGTTAACAAGCATATTTATTGAATGAATTATGCTTGTAAGCCAAGGTATTACTATCAGACTGTCCAGGGAAGATCTTGGCCTTGAATGCAGGGTTCAGTTGTCACCTGACTTGTTTTTCTGCAGCAACACCTCAATCTACCATATGGCTTTCAATTCTTCCTTTCCTAAATTCAAATTGCATACCATATTTTTAAGCCCATGCATGCTGAATGGACCACAAAAGATCCACAGTGGTGGGCTCCACCTCAGGAGAGAGCAGCAGGTTCCTTGCACACACACACACACACACACACACATAATTGTTCCAGAATTTCAAAAGTATGCCTGATTCAGTCCATTTTTGCACATCTATCTGAAGTACACATGCATGATAGATAGCCATAGTTTTACTGGCTGGAGTTTAGAATTCAACGTACGGTCCAGTTCCTTACCCTCAGCTTATGAGAGGCTGAAGGCATTGTACTCCTTATGGTAAAGGATATGATGGTGCCTCTTCCATGTTTGATATCTAGAAGCTGTGTTTCCTGTCAAAGGAAATATAGTCCAACCTTTGAGATGTATGAGAAAATAGTCACCAAGAGCATTATCCACTGTACCCGGATCTACAGACTATTTAAGAAGACCCATGGCATTGTGGTGAAGCAAATGAAACTGTCTTTCCCAACAGACAGGGCAGATGGACAGAGCTCGGGCCAAAGGAGTGAAGGGATGATACTACCAACCCCCCAGCATCCAGCACCTGAGATGATCACTTTGTTCCACCTCATGGTAGGGCCAATCTTAGTCTTACTTCAGCCATAACATGTGAGTTAGAGGAGGGGGGCAAACAACCTGTGGAACACAGGCAGCCCTCCGGGTTTGTCTTACCACTCAAAGACTCCAAACAGCCCCTTCATTAGTATTAATTTTTTTTCAAGAACTCTGGTCCAGCCTCCCCATTTTTGCCATGTGTTAGCTTGAAGTATCCTTCACGATGCCTCTCCCCCAACACAGATGGGATACGCCTGCCCTGGCACTTCCTGCTTACTTATAAAATTAAATAGATGACTGAAAGCACCACTCCGAGGTCTGTTGTGGGCCCCAGGTCCACCAAGGCTGTCAAACCCAATTTCCGATAATATCTTGTTAGCCTCAGCCTCTCCTAACTTCTTTGCAGGCTTCACAATATGGGCTGACACGAAAGGGTGGCAACAAGGATTGCAGGCATAGTGTTTGCTGATGCTTTGAGGGCCTGAAAAACAAAACTATACTGTATGTAACTAGAGATGGGCACGACTTGAAAAAAGTTTTTTCGAGTTGTCGTTAGTCGGGCCGTTCCCGTTTCGGGCCGTTTCCGGTTTTCGCAAAAATTCGCAAAAATTAGTCGGTTTGTTTTTTCATTTTTTCGTTGTCGTTAGTACTGGTTTTGGGGGGGAGCGGGCTCCTGGAGGCACCTCTGTGGGGTGGGTGCCTCCTCTGGCCTGCTATAAAGGGAAAGTGGGCTCCTGGAGGCACCCGTGGGTGCCTCCTGCCACTAGGAAGGGGAAGCAGGCTCCAAGAGAGACCCCTCTACATGGGGGTCTCCCCTCCTCACCTGCTGCTGCTGCAAAATGCTATGCAATAGCCATATGGATATTGCATAACATAATGTGCAGACAGTGAGACCAGTGTGAGAGTGATAGCGTCATGCCCGCCCTTCACAAGGCTCTGGCACCACCATGTCTCACACAGAAGGGAATTGTACTTCCTGCGTGTAGTGCAATGCAAGCAAGTAGATCTGGCTTTAAGGTGGCTTAGTGCAATGGCTAGGGTTAGGCTAGTGACGGGTAAGGTTACGGTGGGCTAGTGGGTTGCACCTCTGGGTGCCTCTCTGACCCACTAAGAAGACAGTCTGTGACGTATGGGTACGGAGTCAAGGGTTAGGGTTAGGGCTAGGGCAGGTTTTGGGGGCTTTTTGGCACATCCCAGAAGTCTCCATGGCCAAGTGGCCATGCGACTGGTGGGATGGCTCCAAAAATTTGCATGGTTGTCCACTCCCACATGGCTGGCCACTCGGCCAGCCCATGATTGCGCACTGCGCAGGTGTAAAAAAAATAAAAATAAAATAAAATAAATGGAGGACAGAGGAGGAGAGGAGAGACATTTTGTTGCAAGAAAAAACCCACTGCTACTGTGAAAAATCTGGCAGTTTATAAATTTTCGCGTGTTTCTGTTGTGCTTGTGTGTTTTTGGACCACGATTTCAAAAACAATATTGCGTTTGCCGCCCCATTTTGGATCCCCCGCCCGCACCGCATGGCATGGCAAAATGGCAACTCGAGTCCGTCTGCCCAGGACGGGGGGGAGGCGGGACCCCCCCTCCAGAAACCACCCCTCCGGTAGGTGCCCTGCGCCCTTAGTCAAGCAGGCATTTTTCCGCCTGCTTTTTTTGGCCCGGGAATGGGTGGGGGGAGAGTTTAAAAGTTTTTTCCTGTGCCGTCCATGCCGCTTGCTTGCGCTTTAATTGCGGGCGGCCGGCGGCGAGACTGGGCTTTTTGCTGGCTGCGAGCCTGCGGCGAGTCCCACCAGAGCAGCCCAGGACGGGGGATGAGGGGGGAGGCCGGGGACCTCCAGAAACAACCCCTCTGGTAGGTGCCCTGAGGCACGGCAGGCATTTTTCCGCCTGCTTTTTGGCCGGGAACCGGGTTTTTTTAACTTTTAAAAACTTTTTTTCTGTGCCGCGTGGCATCGCGCAATCGCGCGATGCAAGGAACGAGCACGACAAATCAGACCAAAATTCTTCGTTCGTTGGTTCGAGCTTGAAGTCTGGGGGAGTAATTCCCGTTACCGTTTCCGTAGAGTAACGGAACCGAGTAACGGAAACGGAAACGGAAATACCGCTAAGTCGTGCCCATCTCTATATGTAACACTTAGATGTTTAGTGCTAATCACTAGACCTGAGGCTACGGTGCCAGGGAAAGACCCATTCAACCACAATGCTGAGCAGCTTATTCAAATTTTTCCTTCCTCTCCTTCTCCTTTCCTCATGACTCATCTTACTGAACCCTGGATTGATACAAATTGAATTTGAATTTAATAACAAACTTGTAAGGGGGGGACCACCGTTCTCGCTTTGGCACAAGATGTCGACCGATACCTTGCAGTGTCTCTTAAATTGCCTTTTTGTCTATTTTACCATTAAAGAAACAAAAAGAAGGCCAAAAAAATAAAAAAGCGCAATAGTTTTTGTCAAAATGTATACACCCACATACTGCAGATTTCCGTGTTGTGAAATACCTTAGGACCCTTACCTTGTCCTGTTACCAATTTGTGTTAAGCATTTTGTATATTAGGTTGTGTATGGAAGACACAGTGAAATCATTAAAACAACACCACACCACCGTGTGATTTTGACTATTCATTAAATATCTGTAGGAGTTAGTACAAAAGGAATCGTCTTTTAATAAAAGCAAAAGTTAGGGAATTTTTTTCCCCCCGCTCTGATCTCAACATCACTCTAAGTAACACACATCAGTGAACACATTTTAATGCTGTTCGTCTTTATTGTTTAGAAAGCCAACACCGACAACAACAATCCTCACCCAACTGTCACATATCATCTGTAATGACAGGGTAGCTTCTGTTCTAAATTCACTTTCATAAAGGCATTTCATCTTAATATTCTTATTCTCTCTGCTTCACCTTAAAATAGTACACATGGCAAGTACTCCTTACTGATAGGAATGTAGCTTTTACAATAGAATTTTGATTTGATTCCCTTCACTGCTATAATGATACACATTTTCCCCTAAAGATCTCGCCCTGCTATAATTTCCCCCTCACAGCATAGAGAGTTGTAGAGTCTATAGAACTGAATAAATGACTTATTTGTTACAGAAAAACGCACGTCACTCTTTATACTATTTTGGCTTTAGCCAGCATCCACACAATGTTTTTTTTGACCCGGGTGCTAGTGCTAGGACTTAAGAATGCCATCTGACATCTCAAAGGAAGGTACGCTCATGCCCAGATGAGAATATAGTGTCCAAGGTGAGCAGTGCCGGAGGAGGAGGAAGTGCGATTGTAAGAGGCGTCCATCTTCAACCTATTGGTTTCCACTATTGGTTCAATGGAAAGGTATTTGCATGAGTCTTGTGGCTCCTCCCCTCCCCTCCTTCATCTGCCCCACTTCTGTAACATCACAAGGGTCACCCCTGCAGCACCAGGGGGCTGGCACCTGAGCTCCCAGAGAATGGGATACTGAGGCTCTGGTAAATCTAGTGGGAGAATCTGTTGGCAAGGGGGAAATACTGGGCAACACATCTTCATTGGAATAACCTTTCAACCAGTAATCTTATTCGTCATCATCACCTTAGGAGGGCAGAGCAGAAGGGACCCAATGGATCACCAAGTCTACTCCTCTTAAGGAGGCACAGTGGGGAATTGAACTCCCGACCTTTGGCTCCACAATCAGGTGTAAAAAGCAAAGCAAAGTGTTCTGCTTATATAAATAGCACTTCAATTACTCCCTGGGTGGGTTACAATTTAATTATGCAGGCTACACATTGCCCCCCCCCAAGCAGGCTGGGGACTCATTTTACTAACCTTGGAAGGATGGAAGGCTGAGTCAACTATGAGCCTGCTGCCTGGGATTGAATCCCAGGTTGTGAGCAGTTTAACCTGCAGTACAGTCATTTAACCACTGCTCCAGGAGGCTCCTAAACCACTGACTATATTCACCAGCTGCTGCTGTCTCTTAAACTAAGCAAAGGATTGGTGGTGAGCAACCAGTGTCAGTGCCTCTCCCCCTGCCTTTCTGTCATCCGACCCACCCCCCACCCCCGGGCCAGACTGAGATATGGTTTAAGCAGCAGACGGGCAAATGAGGAGACATTGAACAGGATTGTGTCTGTGGGGCTTCTGATGAGATGTGTGCTGTTGACAGGCACCCAGTGATTAAGTGACCCTTCATGCCAAACCTGGTTCTAGGCATTAGTTTCAGATATTCATTAGGTCGAAATTTCTAAAAAGGTAGACTAACACCAATTACTAGTGACATGCTAGCAGCCAATTAGGAGCATGGAATTGGCATCCCAGATTAAGTGAGAGGATAGCAAACTAGAGATGGGCACGACTCAAAAAAATGGTGTTTCGTTTGTCGTTTGGTCGTTTAGGGGGCCGTTTCGGTTCGTTTCCGTTTTCGTGAGGATTTTTGCAAAAAATTTCATTTTTGTTTTGTTATGTAACGAAACAAAAAATGAAAACGAAAATGAAAAATTGTTGTTTCATTAGCATTTAACACAATTCAATGTATCTGCCGTAACGAAAACGAAGCGGTCAACAAAATTTTTCATGTTTCGGGTCATTTCGTTTCATTTTGAAGCCAAAATTCATTTTTCGTTTTGTTACGTAACAAAACAAAAAAATAATTAGTAGCCAAAATCTACAGCAGATTTTACACCAGTATAATGCACATGGCATGACTTTCTGAGGCAAATCTCTTCAATTGAGAAATCGATACAGGCTAAACTGAGTATGTAGCAAACAATGGCACAGCCTTGCTGTTTACAGCTACATATGCTGTTAATCTAGATAAATTATCGCCATGCCACTTCTTCTTGAACATTCGCTAGATCTCTATATGCATAAATCAGTTTATAGAAATGAGACACGATCCTGCACTTCAACTGCCAGAGAAACAAAAAGTTGGTACAAACCTGTATTACAACTCCTACAATGTCTAGCAGTCAAGGAAATAATGGTTGTAGTCTAAAATCACACAGAAGTGTGTGTGTGTGTGTGTGTGTGTGTGTGTGTGTGTGTGTGTGTGTGTGTGTGTTTACACAGTAAACAGTCACTTTTAAAATCTGCATGCAATATCAGATAAATCATGAAGTCAGATTTGTTATACTCAAGTCAACAACGCTAAGGATATGGTTCAGTTTCTCAGAGGGGAACAAGACTGTGGAAAGCAGACATGACCTCGGGCTATTGTAAGAAGAAATGGAGAAGCATTCTAGTATTAGAGAGTGTCAAGGCTTTAATATCCTGGATAAAACTAATATGCCCTGTAGGGGGGAAAATGTGTGCTGATGCTGGAGACAGAGAGAGAGAGAGAGAGAGAGAGAGAGAGAGAGAGAGAGAGAGAGAGAGAGAGACTAGGAGAGCTGTCCAAGAATATTTCATGTGCGAAAAATGAACTTCAGCTCCAGTGTTAAAAATAATGAAATCTAGGGTGTTAAGTGCCACATGTGTAGCAGGATAAGTTAGAACTGCCCCAGGCTGTTTTATTATTTTATTTTCCCAATTTTTCAGTTTTCCCTTACCAAGGTTTTTTTTAAGGGTATAACGGGTTCAAAAAAGGGAAAAGAACAAAACCTAAGGCTGGGAATGAGAACATTATTTTTGACATGTTGAATACTGATTCCCCACAAGAGTTGATCATGAGGTGGATCTATTTTGATGCCTACGAGGAGAAATACAATGCCCTGTGCTACAGATACCCCATTCCACAGGCAGACAATTTACATTCTACAACAGAACCCCCCACGCACCCACCCCGACACACACATTTCATCCATCTATATCATCATCAGCTCCTGCAGCTGCCAAGCCCCATAGAACTTTATCACCCCTTCAATCAGCCTTTCCTATAAGCAGTACTGCTGATTGTCCTTCGGGTCATTGCAGCATCCCACCAAAATAACCTCCTCTTATTTTATTCAACAAAGGCTTATCTCTTTTTAGCTCAACATGTATGCTTGACCAGTACCATGCTTTGGGATGACTGAGCTGTTGGCTCAGAGAGAAGATTGAACGTCGAAATGGGATGGAGCAGTTTTGTACAGATTGACCCTCTCGTATCCCACGGCAGGACAGTGAAGAGAGACTAGATCTGGATCCTCTGTGGGCCAGCCTAGGTTCCTCTTACCCTTGGCAGCAATTGGTAAGAAAGGTCTTTCCTTAAGACTTCAGAGAACCTCTCCCAGTTACAGTAAGTCAGTTATAACCGTAGTCCCATTAGTTAGTGGGTGGAAGGAGCAAGGGGATCATCCAGAGTTCTTCAGAATTTAACAGACACTCTTTCATTGTTTTAATTTTGTTCTGCAGAGCCATTTGTGCCAGCTAAAGACATACAGTAGGACCTCCGTATCCACTGATTCATTATTCACTGATTCAGTTATCCACGGTTGGCAGAGGAAAAATAAATAAATAATTCAGCAGCCGTAAAACAAGCTAGTGTCACAAACAGCAGCTGTAAAGCAAGCCACTGTTGCAAAACAGCAGCTGTAAAGCAAGTTACTATCACAAAACAGCAGTTTTGGGGACATTTTTCGCATTCTCTCTTATCCACGTTTTTCATTATCCACAGGAAGACTTGGAACCAATCCCCAGCAGATATTGGGGTCCTACTGTACTCTTCTTCAGGACTGTCAGTATGGTGGAGCAACTTGGGGTTTGGCCCAGACTCAAGCATTTAGAGGCACTACCATCTAAAGGCAAATCTACTAGTAAGTATCGGGAAAAGATATGCAACAGTCCCCACCATATTAACTTCTTTTCTGTCTCTCTTTTCCACTCTCTTTTTCAGAAAACACAAGCCATTTCTTTCTGTTTTGACTGGTGGATAACTACATTCATTTTCTCTTCACACCCCCATGGCATCTAGCCTGGATGCGTTCAAAAGGGGATTGGACAGATTCCTGGAGGAGAAGTCCATCACAGGTCACAAACCATGATGGAGATGTGTAATCTCCATACTTAAAACCAGGGTACTTCAAGGACCAGATGCATGGGAGTGGTATCAGGAGACAGATATCTAGTCTCGTGCACTCCCGGACACATTTGGTGGGGCCACTGTGGGATACAGGAAGCTGGACTAGATGGGCCTTTGGCTTGATCCAGCATGGCTCTTCTTATGTTCTTGTGTTCTTATGTTCTTGTGGCAAACCCTACGCAAGAGCTTCAGGGAAGAGTGGGTGACAGGTGGCCCCATTTGCACCACATGCCAGAATGGTTCACCGCATCCCTGCTCTGCCAGTTGTTCTACTATTTTGACTGTCCTACAGATGAAATTGTAACTCTGTTGGATTTACCTGTAAGGAGGACGGGTGGCGGGGTGTTGGGGTGGTAGAGAAAAGAAAATATCCCCTTACTTACTTTCCCGGTGGCATTAACTTGTCTAGGTATGAAAGGAGGTGGCATCTTTCAAGCTTTGCTAATTAGCTTGTGCTTAGTCATTAGGTGCACAAGCTTGACTTGATTTATTTCCCTTGCAAAAATAACTTTGGAGCTGTCAATACTGCTGAGGCCATTTGTGAAGGAAACATCAAGAAGTACTTAATGAACTGAAAATTTGCTCACACAAAACTTTTCCATCATCCCCAAATTGTTTCAACAGGCAACCACTGGGAAGAAGAAAAAGGCCCAAAGAGCCTTTCAGTCTCTTCCGCAAGAACTGGGTCCACCCAACCCTTGCCTCTGCTTTCAAGAAGCAATAAGGAGCAAGAGGGAAAAGGAGGGCAAATTTGTCCTGCTGGGTGTATTTCAACATGGATGTTGAGTTTGGGGTCATCTCATGAAACCTCTTGATTGGCATTCCTGAGCCCAAGGGAATATGGGATTCGAGGGCAGTTCTAGGGCAACCATGAAGGTTGAAATCATGATGAACGCCCACCAGGGGGAAAAAAATCCACAGGGTAAACTGCTCAAACTACTGTTTCATTTCATTTTAGATACTGCCAAAGCTAGTCCCTGGAATTTTGGTTGGCAATGAAGCTTGACAGCTCCTTTCAGCAAATGCCTAGAGAATGCAGACCTATGAACATTACAGATTCTTTGGAAGGATGTGTAGAAATCTGGGTAGGTACCTGCTCAACAGAAGTGTTCTGATTGCATTTCCCCATTTAGGTAAGTGCTGGATACCTTTTAGCTACACCTATGTCTTCATTTCGAGGCATACGTTAAAGCGATTTATTTACTTTCTTATTTAATTTATATTGGTACTTTCTCCCTTGGACCCAAGGCAGCGTATTAAAAAGCCAACAACCAGATATCACTGAGAAAATAAAATAAAGAAAAACACAAAGGAGAAGAGAAGAAACCACAATAAATTACAGGATGAAAATGCCATTAAATACATTGCCCAATATTCTATTACATATTTATGCCAGTGGAAGAGAAATGATGCAGCTTACAATGGCAAACAGCTGCTAATAAATGATACCCGGCTTGGTCTCTTCATTGTCCACCTGCTTAATAGCTTGGTGCAAATGTGGGGATTGACTTAGTGACTTGTGGATTAGCAAAGCTAGGTGCCCCACATAATGCCATTTCCTTTTGCTCGCATAATGATGCCACAGGAAATGTCTCATTGTCATTATATAGTAAACACCAAATCAATTCAACTTGAAGCACAGCATTCACATTAGAGATGGGCACGAAACAGAAAAATGGTGTTTCGGTTTTTCGTTTGTCATTGAGAGGTCTGTTTCGGTTCGTTTCTGTTTGTCACGAATTTTTTGAAAAATTTCGTTACCGTTTTTTGTTTTTTCTTTTGTCATTTCTACCTGCTTTTTGCGTGATTTTTAAAGCATTTCCGTGTGCAGGCATCCCCCAACACCCCAGACTAGAGGGAAAACACTAAAAAAATGGATGCTGGCAGAGACACAACATAGACTAGGTATGCAGGAAGGCTGCAAAGGCAGCGGCGGGTGTTGCCCAGGGTGCAAGACAGCCGCAAAGTGACTGCACTGCGAGGCAGGGGAGGGTACTCACCGAGAGGTACGCAGCATGCACACACACAGGGAGGCTGCAGGACTGAAGCTAGAGTCGCAGAGACAGCAATCCCACCCTAACTCCCACCAGAGACTGCAAGGAGGACGGGGGCTGCCAGAGCTTTTTATGCCCTCTGTGGCTGCCAGACCTGCCCACCCAGTCTGCAACCTGGGCATGCTATTGGTTGAACATGATCCCACATCACATGGCTTGCCTCCATTTTGTGGCTGGTGGCGACATCCATTTTAAAGGGAAAAGAAAAATACATCGCGATGGGAGAAGACAAAAATAAATGTTTTAAGGACCCCAACCCCCCTGGTAGGTATTATCAGACAATACAAATAATTATCGCTGCGTTTTTACGGATGTCCAGGGCGTTTTTTAACATTTAAAACAGCTCATTTCATTGCACGTTGCCATTAATGTGGTTCTGTTCGTTTCGTTTCATTTTCATCACAATTTTCGTTTGTCATTGCGTTACGTAACGGAAACGACAAACGGTAACGGAAATGAAAAAATGTTCATTCCGTGCCCATCTCTAATTCACATTTAAAACATACATGGGAAACCCTTGCCCTGATCACCATAGGTAGGTGTTTGAGGTTATGTGCAGCACATTTGTTGACATTCCTTCCAGCTGCTTGCTACCACATAGTTACTACTGCTGCTACAATATGGGTTTCAGGGCTTTGGCATGTCTTCCATGTCAGTATGGATCCATTTGGGCCCATCTGATGTTAATTGTGTTGTAGACCTAATTGATCCTTAAATGCTGAGAGGGACTTTCACACACCAAAGGCCATTGTCTATTTAACAAGCCTAATCAGACCAAGGTGGAGCGACAACAAGGTGAACTATAAATTGGAAGCCTTCCACTCACTTTTGTCAATCTGAAGAAGCTACTTGGATGAGTACTGAAATGTTTCGAACCCACAAGAAAAGAAGTCCAGTTGCTGTGACCCACCTCCCAGATAACCTCACCTAGTTTGACTGAGAATCTCCACAGACACCACTGCTAAATATTTATAACATTTTTGTTTGACTGATACTTTCTTAAAAACAATTTTCTGATCTTTTAAAATCATTCATAACAAGAATATAGAGTGCTATCTTCTGACTGAAGGGGTAGGATACTGGGCTATATCAGGTACTTCAGGGAAACAAATACAAATGGCCCATGTGTAGGTGTGATCTAAATCATTGGCGTAACTAGGGAGGGGCGGAAGAGTGCATTTGCCCCAGGGCGTGCAGCAATCTGGGGGCACCTGGAGGGGGAGCAGGAGGAGGAAGCCATGTGCCATCCTGCCAGCAGTCCTCCTTTTGCCCTGCTAAGGCTTGGCGATCCTTAATTGTGGGAAAGGAAGAGAGAGAGAAGCAAGCAATTTTTTTCCCAAGCAGCATCTCCGTTGATTGCTCCCCCTCCTCCTTACCCACCGCTAAGGCTTGGCGATCATTAGCCCAGGGGAAAAGAGGAGAGGGAAGTGTGCGATGGAGGTGCTACTTGGAAAAAAGCCCCATTGCCTGCTTCCCTCTCCTCCTTTCCCCAGGCTAATGATTGCCAAGCTTTAGCCAGGGGAAAGGAGGAGGAGGAATAATACTACAGAGGTGATGCTTGGGGGGGAAATTGCCTGCTTGGTGCTATCTGCACACTGTGCAGTTTGCACAGGACAGCCTTAACTGAAAAGAAGACCCACAAAAAGGGCATGAGAAGGAGAGACCCTTCTTCCCCTCCACAATTGTTCCCCAAGGATCTGAGCCCCCTTGCTGGGTGGGTGAGACATGGTGTGTGTGTGTGGGGGGGGGGAGGGGCGCAAAAACTGACATTGTTCCTGGATACTCCAAAACCTAGCTATGCCACTGATCTAAATATGCCAGTGTGAGTTCAGACTAGAGTGCCTACATGAGAGAAGGGAGGATCTCCCTTCCTGATTCTACTGGCAAAAGCAGCAGAAAATGGTGGAAGTACGTCACTGGGTCTTGGCATACTCAGCCACATTTATTTATACCTCTCGATCAACCGGAGATTGTTGAGAGGCTGAGCTCACAACAGAAATGTTTTTGGAGGAGCAGATCTCACCCCCACCCCATTGGATCAACCTGAGCAAGTTCTGTTCCTAGCCCTCCAGAAGGTTTGGTAGGCTTGTAAGGGATGGCTGTTTGGCCAGGGCACCTGAGGCTGATACTTCACGTCCCTCTCGCTGCAGTTCGTGGCCCCACTGGAGACCGGTTCGAAGGAACGTAACCTCACGTCCTTGTGGGGTCAATCCGAGTTCGAAAGAACATAACCTCACGTCCTTGTGGGGTCAATCCGAGTTCAAAGGAACAGAACCTCACGTCCTTATGGGGTCAATCCGAGTTCACCCCGACCACGCCCCCTGAACTGCGCTCCAAGCGGGGTGAAAGATTCCCATCCTGGAGCTCGGGAATCTTTTCAATCCACTTCTCGATCCATGTTGAAAACCGATTTCAATACAGAGGCAAGTTCACCTCGGCTGGAGGAAGGATGTGAAGTAACCACCTTAATCTGCGACTGTCCAAGATATAAGGCAGATAAAAGGAATGACTTCCTCATACAACCCATAATTCATCCATGTAGCTACATCTCTTTTGATCAATTTGAGGTGCTACAAGGCATGTCGATGGCCACTCATTTAGATAGGGCCCATTACATTACAGAAGGCATGTCCAAACTTCGGCCCTCCAGATGTTTTGGACCACAACTCCCACAGTCCTTTGCCATTGGAAAACAGGCTTGGAATTCTGGGAGTTGTGGTCCAAAACATCAGGAGGACCGAAGTTTGGCCATGCCTGCATTACAGCCATCTTGCCATTAGAACCTGAAATGTATTGGTGTTACAAAGCATGATTCAGATAGAGCAGAGAATGGAAAATGTACAGCCATTCATGTATTTTTAAATGACAATAATTATCATCCCTCCCCCTTGCCAGTAGATCGTAGAAGTAAGTAGTTACAAATAGTTATTAAAATGAGATCTTATTTCCAATAGCTAAGGTATAGCTTTAAGAATGCGATTAAAGGAGGGATAAATCTTTCCTTTCAAACAGCAACAAAAAGTTATTTTCAAGGTTATGGATTATGGCCTCACCAAATGCAATATCATGTGGTTCAAGTGCTCACTTACACTGTGCCTGATGTGCCATAGTGGGCATTGAGACGACAGTGAAATGGATGGAAGAGAGTAGAACATAGCAATGGTCTGCCACTTTAAGAAACAATAAAAACTATTTTCATCACAAGTGAACTAACAAGTTTCTGTTAAATTGTAACTGTAAAGCTAATGAAGGACTAGAGAATGGGATAGGAACTCCTTCTCAAAACCAGGAGGAGGTGACATGCTGAGGTACCCCAGAGCTCAGTTAGAACAGTATGGCAATGGAACCGATTACCTTGAGAGGAAGTAAGTGCTCCAACACTGGAGGCATTTAAGATCAGTTTAGACAATCACCTGGCAGAGACAGGATCCTTTGCTTTACATTCCTGCATTGAGCATGGGATTGGATTTGATGGCTTTATAGGCCCCTCTAAATTCAGATCAATCTGCGAGTTCAGATGAAGTTCAGATCAGAATGATTTGTGAATTTGGCTGGACAAAAGATTTTATAATTCATACAGACCTCTCCTCCCCATCACCAGTGGTAAAACTCTGGAAGGTTTCCCAAACAATTGCTTGTTGGAGGGAACACAGGGAGTTGTAGAAGAAAGGAGCGTCACAACCACCTAATTCTGCTGGAGTCCACCATTCTTTTGATAGAAGCCAAATGTTAGATAGCACTGCCAATATTGGGGGCATCTGAAGGAACCAACACACCTAGAACACCATGAAAACCAAATCTGCAGAATTTTCTTGTTTTGTTTCTCTGCCCCCCCCCAAATCCCCTCCAAACCTTTAGCTCTGTGATGTGCCACCAAGTATTAGCAGGCTGTATGCTTTCTGATTTAAAGTACCTCAATCAGATTGATCACAACAGATGCCGCATTCTCCCTCTCTTTCCTGCGTAAACAAGATTTAGTTTTATATTAGCATCATCTTCTATGCTGTTTAACTGGCAGCATGTTATTTCACTGGCTTAACATCTTGCATCTCTGTTACTCATAACTGTGCTCAGACTGTCAAGAAAGTAGTGGAATTAAATTATCAATCAAAATGATGAAATCTGAGAGGCATAATAGAAACTTGGACACATGCAGGAACAGAAAAACACCTGAGAACTTTGCTTGCTGTCATGCCTTTCCTGGCTAATTATAGACTGTTGGTCAGACCATATTTTGAAAGCAGTCTTTGTGGTGGTGTGGGTGGTTGAAGAAGATGGGAACTGTAGTCTGAGACATCTGGAGGGTACCACATTTCGGAAAACTGCTCCAAGGAGAGATGCTGTCTATGGCTGATACTTCACGTCCATCTCATCGCTGTTCGCGGTCCCACTTGGGACCGGTACGAAGTAATCTAACTGCACATCCATTGCAGGACAAGGGGAGTTCATCCTGACCACGCCCCCTGAACTGCAATTTAAGCGGGATGAGAGATTCCCCTCCCTGGCCTCGGGAATCTGCTCATCACGCTTCTCATTCTGAGACGAGTGCCCGTGAGGTAAGGCTCGTCACGCAATATGCCATTCTCCATCTAGTGGCAGGAGTGCGAAGTGCCATTTGCCAGTACATTCCCTTATGGAGTCTGCAACGCAGTGCAGAGAGATTAAAAGACAAATGCCTCAAACTTAGCTCTGTAACGCATTGAAGGCAAGGCCTCAGGGAATCGAAACATCGAAAAATAGAAGGTCGGGCCTGGAAAAAAAAATGGAGAACAAAGGCATGGAATTTCACATCTCATCATGGAGTGAGGACGTGCGGTAACAGTCATGCTGGTATCATCCATCACGCCTGTGCATACACGGGAACAGGAACAGAACCGAAAGAAGACCACATGACCGTGACCGACATCACCACTCAACAAACTTCCTCCCGGGAGGAGAATGGACGTGAAGTAACCGCCTGTGACTGAGTTGGGCATTCTTTTTTTCTCCATAGGGAAGAACAAGAGGTAATGGGTGGAAACAGTGGACAAATAGATTTTGGCTGAACATTGAATGTTCAGGCAGTCATCAATCCAGCTGCAGGTGAGAGGGTGGCCCCACTTCATTCTTCATTGATTTGCTCTCACACACAAGCATCAATGCACCTGAAAGGGAGAGGTTCCAGTGTGTAGGATCTGGAAAAATCTGGTTTCTTGTTCATGCAGCTTTCATGTAGGCAGGAACCTCTTTTCCTCAGACCCGTCACATCTTGTGAAAAGGAAGGGGTTGGGCTAGCTTCTCCTCCACTATCACATTGAATGCTGTGGTAGGGAAAACAATGTGATGACCAAAGCTTGGAGGATTCTCTTGCACGGGAGGAAAGGCTCACTGGTAGAGGTTTAAACTGTTAATGGTTTTCCATCTGTCAAGGATGCTGTAAGTTCATCTTCTGTTACACAGTGGGTGTTTGATTTCATCACCCTTCCTTAGACCAACCTCCAGGTGTTTGGACAACAGTCCCCATCACCACACCTGAAGCCGACATGATTCGATGCGATAACGAATACCATCTGCTGCAGGTTATCCTTCAAGGAAAAATAGATGCAAAGTGTGGCCCAAGGCGTAGAAGAACATTCTGGCTTAAGAATTTAAGCCGATGGTTCACAGTGAGCATAGCTTCTCTATTTAGAACAGCTTTAGATTTTTTTTTAAAAAACGATCATGGTCTGTTTTTAATTCAAAAATGCCAACGTTGTATGAGAACATGGCACTTGAACAAGAAGAAGCCTTGATATGAAGATATCTGTGATTATCAATCAATTCTTATTAAAATATGAATTGAAATGAAATTGTCACCTTTTCTTAGTGGCCGTGTGCAATATAGCTGTGATTGCAGGACTTAAAATTGACTTCACATATGTAGTGTTATGAAATGAAATAACCCTTCTGTTTTAGCAACAGAGAACAATAGACAGGGTCAGAGTTGGACTCCAAAGACCTGGATTCAAATCAGTGCTCAGCCATTGAAACCAATGGTGCAATTAGACAGCTCTTTGCCCCCCCCCCGGCCGAAATGAGCATGCGAGACAATGTTATGGGCTGAAAACAGGACCAGGTTTATTATAACAACAATTAATCAAACATTAACCCTCTTGCGATACCCCCCGGGGTCGCAAGACTACAAGTTCCCGTCTCGCGCGCATTCGGCTGGGGGGGGGGCAAACGGCCCCCCCTGTTGATGCCGGCGGCGGAGCGGAAACAAAGTCATGCACCTTATTGAACCAGAAAAGGTCTCTTGAATAGGTGAAATCATCCTTAAAGTGACCCATCTGTCAGGGAATCACTCCAACAGCTCACAAAAAGGCCCAGCTTGGACTCCGATCAGGTCTTTCTGTGACATGCAGTCACTAGGACATGGTTCTAGCAGGATCACTCCACAAGTGTTCCAAAATGGGAACCAGATACTGTGTGGTCAGACACTCACTCAGAGTTGGCAATGATAAAACCACTCCCTGGACATCTCAAACACTTCAGAAACATTGCTTGAGTCATGATAGGTTGGAAGGAATGTAACGGTACATGAAATATTTTGCAGATGTTTGGGGGGACCAAAAATGATGACGACAATCAAGTACTGATAAAACTACATGCAAGTGACCAGCAATTACTACTATTTTGAATTAACAGAGTTAGGGAGGAGAAAATTACAAGAGAGAATGAGAAGAAGGTGATCATTTTGTTGATGTTTTCAGATTGACAAAGGCACCCCCCATGCCTTCTTCCCTCAACATAGTGCTGAAACATAAATAGTATTTTTTTCCATGGTGCATTTTGAACAGCAAGCTGGATTTTTCACCTATTTGGAGTTCTGTGGCATTGGTTCTGGTTCCTTGATTTGCTGAGCCTACCCCAGGTGGTCAGGAGATTAAGCACAAGCCTGTTTTTATCATCTTCCCTGCAGTTAAGCTGCTCTGTCAAAAGCCTGCCAGCTTGTGTGGGTTTCTTTTCTTTCTCTCTTGCTCTTTCCCCTTATTTTCTTCCACAGAAGTCTGACCAACATCAGAAAGGATGATTTGGTGCAGTGTTGCCATTGTAACATTTGCTCATCCCCTTCTGTTTTGTAGATGCCTACCTGGAGCCGTTCCAGGAAAGTGTCTGTCCCAAGCTGTAACATCACCACAATCTTTACCGTCAGTGGGTATCTTTTTGGCCTTAGAAGAGGTAAGTAAGGCAAAGAGGAAGAGGTGTGTAATAACAGGCAGAGCACAGAGAAAGTGGGTGGTATCCAATGTAAGAACATTTGGCATTGATGGATGGCAGGAAGATCTGGAAAAGATGGAAAAAGCAGACCTGTCAAGTGTCCCATTTTGGCCAGGACATTACCGTCTTTAAGCCTTTGTCCCGCCGCCTTCCTGAAATATTTATTTCCCCAGAAATGTCCCAGGGGGTGGAGGTTGACAGGGAGGCTATTTTTGCTGGGTTTGTCTGGGGAATGGATAGAGTGGGGATGAGCTGGTGTGGCTGTGGCTCGGTGTGGTGGGAGGGGCAAAGTGAGCGATCAGACCCCCCCCCACTCACCAACCAACCCCACCAACTGACAGTCCTGCATCACTTCCTAGAGGGAAGCCAGACCCCTTCTTTGCCGAGCTGCCTCCTTCCCCAACACCCAGCCGCCCAGAATCGCCGGCTGTGCCCCAGGCACCAAAAGCATGAGCGTGTGTGCCTCCTCTAAACACACACACACACACACACACACACACACACAAACACAGGGATAAATGGCTTTCCGGGGTAGGGAAGGAGGATGGAGGGAAGGGGTGGGGCGGGGTGAGTGTCCAGGCCTCTGCCCCACCATTGCTGGGTGACTCTCTCCTCAGCCCTGAATTTTACCAGCAGCTCTCTCCGACTCTTCCCGCTAGAGGGACTGGCACAGATGGGCCTTGCTCACCTCTTCATGTCCGGCAGGTTGAGCAAGAAGGGAGGGAGGTGGTGCGTGGTGAGTGCATACATGCTCATGTGTGGAGGGTTTTGTCTGTGCACGCGCATTACACCACCCTCTTCCCATCCCAGCCAGCTCCAGGGAAAAGTTGACAGGTATGGGAAGACGGTGCTTCTTCACCTAGAAGAGAAACAGTGGCTTGGTCTTCAATAGGTGACAGCCATCAAATCTGAACAGCTTTAGAAGGGGATTTGGCAAGTTCATGGCAGATCATGCTGCCATTGACTCCATGTCATGACAGCTATATGTGACATTCAATATCAGGAGATCACATCCCTCTGTATCACAATTGCTAGAAAACATGAGCTGGGTGCTGCTTTTCTGCTGATCACCCAATAAGGCCATTCAATTTGCAAATGGCTGGCAGAGAAGATGCCTGAACAGTAATGTCCTGGCCAAAATGGGACACTTGACAGGTCTGCTCCTTTTATCTTTTCCATACCTTCCCACCATTCATCAATGCCAAATGATCCCCCATTCGTATATTGGATACCAGCCACTGTCTCTGTTCTCTGTTTCTTTGTTAGTGCCTTTGGTCTAATACTGCCATGTTCCCCTATGAGTGTCTGGCATGGGATATAGAGGAAGAGATGGTCAGGGAGAAGGCAAGCATCTATGCCCTTTACTACCACAGCAGGGCATTGTTGCCTGTAGGTGCTGCTGGTGCAAACTTTTCCTAGTCCCGGCTCATGTTGAAGCCGTCCTTCAAGCCCTTCTTGCCTCATGGGGCCAAGAGCATTTCCAAACAAAGTGATGGCTATTTGATATCACTGTTACTTTTATGGCTCCATTTGAAGGAACTTTGAGGATTTCTAGTCTGGTGAAGAAGTTAGAATTCTGTCTTTCAGAGCTATGGCACCCACCCTAAACCTCCTGAGTTCTTGTAGGATAGAGCCATGACAGTCAACCTCCTATAACTATACAAGCAGAACACTTTATATAGTGTCGACAAACTTCAACTAAGTTTCATGATGGTCACACCTCCATTTCACATGTCATGCTCAGCTGGTTCAACTGGCAAGACCAAGCCTATCCTTATTTCCATGGGGAGCTGCCTGTACATGATATATAGGTGGGAATGTCACTTTTACTTTCTCATACTATTTTGTACTAAAAAAGTAGGCTCATGTAGTTAAAGCAACTAATTTTAAATCTTCTGCATCCTTTTGGCCAACACACACCTTCCAAACTTTGTCAGGGTGTCCTGAACCCACAAAAAACTACATAATATCAGCTCTCCATATGTAGCATAGCAGACAACTATTTGGGCTGTGAAAGTGTTTGCTTCTGAATCCTCATTCTGTAGTGCAAAATAGTAGAGGGAATGCAAGATGAATTCACTAGCCGTAAACAAAACAGAACACAAGAAGTGCATAACTAATACTTTTCTTTCCCACCATGATATTCCAGATCTGCTCCCGGAGTTATGGCCATTGCCGCCCTTCCCAATGAGTTCAATTTCTGTCATGTCCAAACTACAGAAAGGAAACTGAAGAAGAATGTGTGCCCAGTGTATGCAGGGATGTTGTGAGTGAGGCCATCATATGGAGAGATATGCTTCCCTTTATGATCTTCCCTTACTTGTTCAGCTTCCAATCTTCAAGTCTGCTGAAGGACATGGTCCCAATATCTTATGTCTCCCAAGGTAGCCAGACAGAAGCCTTTGAAAAACCTACAAGTAGGACATAAAGAACACTGCCCCACAGTTCTGCTCCTCCGTAGCAACTGACCAATGCCACCCAAGATATTTTTCTGCTGAGTCAAAGAACAGGATGAAGCCTTCTTCCATCCCACGTGCACAAACTGGCTTGAGTAGCAGTTAGCAGATGATGGAACAAGGTTTTCTAGAGAGGTATTTAACAGTTGTTGGAAAATTAGATGGAGAGAATAAGTTACTGATTCAGAAGGGCAATTTTTACATTGTATGTACAAAAGAGTCCCCCCATTGTATCTGTAATCTAGCCAGAAAAGAAATAGAAGTGTAGTTGTCAAAAGAGACTTTATGTGGAATGACTGCTCCCTATGATTGACCCTTACCAATCACAAGCCGTGACTAATTGAAAATACAGATATATGTATTGTTTCAACTGACATTCAAGAAGGCCGAAGTTCTCCTACTACTTTCAGGAGAAAGAAAGGGGTCATTCCCACCATTGTAGCCTTTGCCCGGGGGGGGGGGGGACATCCCTGAAGTAGCAGTAGTAGAACCTCAAGATCATTCCCCATGGTGCTTGGAGGATATGGAAGAGGCACGTAATATGATAGAACAACCTGTTTGAGTTACACACTATTTTAAAAAAAAAACCTGGTTTATGGGGCTCCATTCATGCACAGAGGAAGGGGTGAAGTCAACACCACTGTCTCCAGTGGAGGCAACTTGGAGCTTTCTTTTTCATAGTGGCATGATGACACAGAGCTTCCTTCTTGAAAGCACATGGACCACTCCAGAGGAAGAGGTGCCATCCAGAGGAAGGCAAGTATTTGCTGCTTCCAGTCCTCCTCTGTCTGAGATACCCACTTCAGCACAGCTAATAGGAGGGCCAGCCCTGCCCTTCGGCAACTGTGGGTATTCCCTTTCTTGTGGCACTGGTGGTGACACCAAGAGGATTTTTTGTATTTTTGTGCAAAAGCCATACAGCAATATAATGAATCCCATTTTCAGAAATGGTGGGGAGAAGTCCTCCTTGAAATTCATACTGCTCACCAGAATTGCCATAGTTTATCGACCTGTGTAGAAAGCAGAGTTTAATGTACCATAAAGGACCTGAGACTCTCCCATTAAAATCAGCAACAGCAAAGACTGATGAAACACCATGGCAATCATAGCATGAATCTGTCATTTATTTCTTTGCTTAGAGAGGCACTTAGGGGGGGAAAGGGAGAAAGAACCCCAACACATAAGGCAAAAAAAAAAAAAAAACACCAACAACCCCAGGTTCCACACAGTGTGAAAAATGTGATTGCGGAGGGCTGATAATGGTATTTAGATCCTCGCACGTCTGCATTTCAATCCCAGCCAAGGCTGGCAATGAAAATGTGGAAGGAAGCATCATCTGGTGGTTTTTGTGCAACCAACTGGATGCCGCATTCTTGCCTTCAGGTGTCCACATCTGAAAAGATCTCTCTCCACTTGAGCTCCTTGCTGGGATTCTCTGCGACAGTGAAAGACTCATTGAGCAGGAATGAGGGGCTAATCTTCTTCCAGAGACACCAAGCCTGCTATTTGGCAGCGTTGTTTGCCAACTGGCATTCAAGTGAGCAAGGGATTGAACTTTGGGGAAATAAACAGAAGGCTTATCACTTTATATTCTCCTCACTGAACTTATTGAGCAGCTGTGGTTTTCATTTTGACGTCTGCCCACGGCTTATGAGGAGGAGGACGTTTCTTGAAAGCTTGAACATCTTCTCTGCCTATCATACATTGTGGTCTCATGGAGACAGGGTGATCACAAGATGCACGTGATGGTCACACATTTAAAAGCACTGGAAGCTGTGGCTTGAACCTAAGATAGTGGACAACTTTGCGAATGAGTTCTACACAATGAGAATGGCAAAAGGGAGCAGAAGAGTGATGGCATCCGGGGGAGGGGGGGAGGAGGGAATTGGGAAAGAGCAACATATTTTCCACAGCACCAAGCTGTGTGCCATCTCTTTGATTTCTGCCACTCTAATAACAATCATTATTTGCTGTCAGTTTCTTTCTAACTTAAAGCAACCCTTCCAAGGAAAAGAAAGTATGCTGTAGTAGTGTGCCAGTCCCTCTTGTTGATGTTACTCTTGGACTTTTGGCTTACCCAAGTCTGTTTTCTGTGGCAGCCCTTTAGATATTTCATTATCTGAGGGCCACTACTGTATTTCTAATAGCCAAACTAATCATAATCATCATTTCAACTCTTTGTTACAAGCATGTGGCCTCCAGATCCATCAACATTCTGGTCATCTTCAGTTTCTTTTTTAAAATACATTTTACCACAGTTTTCATGTGACAGGAACAGAGTTACTTCATAGAAATAATTTGTTACAAAACTAAAAAAAGTATTGTTACCTGAGAGATACAGAGAGAGACAGGGAGATTGGTGCCTCAGTAGTTGTTACATTACTTGATGTACAGTGGTGCCTCTAATTACAAGCAGCTCTACTTACAAGCAATTTGACTTAAGAGTGGAAACCTGTTGGCATTTTAACTGCTGCCTTACAAATTTTGGATGTGGTCAGCTCTGCTTAAATTGTTTATTTATTTATTTATTTATTTATTTGATTTTTTAGATACGGCTGCTCTACTTACGAGTTGTTCGACTTATGAGCATGCATTTGGAATTGATTAAACTTGTAAGGAGAGGTACCACTGTGTTTAGTTGGGTTCTTGGGAAAACAGTACATTTTTAAAAGGTAGCACTATAGTCTAAAACCAGGCATGTCGAAATGTCAGCCCTCAAGATGTTTTGGACCACAACTCCCACAGTCCTTTGCCATTGGAAATACAAGCTTGGAATTCTGGGAGTTGTGGTCCAAAACATCTGAAGGGCCGAAGTTTGGACCTTCCTGGTCTATAAAATGTAAACAAAATCTGTCCCAAATACCTCCAACTTTGTTTTTGCCTCCCCTGCAAAGTAATAAGCAAATATAAGGAGAATAGATTATTCATTGCCCAACTCACTGTTATGGCCATTTCGGTTAGTGTGTTCTTTTGCAAAAATGAGCTTTGTTAGTTTGTGTTCATCCAAAAGTTTTTCACTGTATGTATCATCATTACTTACACTTGAGAGTTTGACTTCCACTTGCTGCTTGTGGAAACATATGTTAGCCATGAAGGAAATGCACTCAATGTCTCCAGAAGCCCAGAGACATCTCTTCCATTTGTGCTGGGAGGGCAGCATGGTGACACCAATACTGCTTTAGCAACACTTGGTTTCTTTTCCATGTATTGTATCAGTGTCCCTGTACAGTATAAGTAACTGGAGAAAGCCCCAATAATTGCCTGTGAGGGGAGGTGCTTCTTCTTAATTTTCATCTCAAAGTTATGCATGAATGTTTGTGAGTCAGTGAGAGGTATGGAGTGGCAGTTAAGAATTCTGAACCACTCCAGTCCTAATTATGAATATAAAACTATAGTGAATAATCACACACAATAGCATATAAAACAACTCATTGACTTTTAGGAATTATTTCAGGTTACTAAAAAGGATGATTAAGATGTCATCACAGGCCCAGTAAAGCATGACATCTTCTACATCAAATTAAGATATTAGCACAAATGTAAAAATATATTGCTTGATCTAAATTTTCTCGGAGAATGTCACTGTTTATTTATGAGATCATTTTGGGGAGGGAGCTATGCTTCTTTTAAAGCATTCATTTTAGGATCCCTCAAATTAATGCTATGGAATGAGTTATTTGTGGATATATGCCAGTGCTTGCCCTCCCTTCTGGCCTTTAGGAAATGGGTAAAAACTATATCGTTTGAAGACACCCCCAGAAAAAAGTTACCCCTTTGATATCCTCATGGATCCATGGATTCTATATTGATCTTGATTAGCTACTGCATTTTAGGTTCATTTTATATTTGGAGTTATTACTGTTTTGGTCTGGATTTGAGATTCAAAAAAGTGAACCAGGAGATTCATCGAAAACCACTAGTTTGTTGGTTTGTGATTTCTGAACTTCTTTGTTTATTTCCCTGCCCACTTCCCATTGTTCCATCCCCTCTCTTCCATTTGCTGCCATGTTTTCTGCCACCACCATTTTGTTTTTTGTTTTTTTCCTTAGAGGCCTTCCCATGACTATCTCTTAAAAATAAAAGCCTGACTGCCTCAGCAGACCCCACCTCTACGCTGAGGCAGCCAGCCTTTTTATTTAATTTTTAAAGACAGCTACCGGGGGTGTCTGAAAAAAAAAATCCCCAAATGAATTGACAAACTGATATGTGGTCTGTTTGGGAAAGGTTCAGGGTTTGTGGACTTCCCCGAACCATGAATCAAGACAAACCACCATTTTGCTGGTTAGTGGTCATCTCTAGTCTTGAATCTCTTTACGTCTTTGTTGGTTGGGCTGGGTTCATTACATGAAGAGTAGATGCAGAGCAAATTATGCAAATGAACAGAAATATGCATAGATTCTTAATTTGCACTTGCAGAGAAGCCACAAACTCCTACTTGTCTTGGCACAAGATTTGAACAAATAAATCTTAATGTTTTTATTATTATTTATTATTCATTTTCTTGTTATTGCAGGATACCTACAGTCCCATGCATCACACTCGTTGCTGACTAAGGACTTAGTTCATTTTTTAAAAAAAAAATAAGAAAACTAAACAGGGGATCAGAGATCAGAATTATTCTCATTGAAAAATTAATTTATTTGGGTTAATTTTCATGCTAACATGCAAACTACTTAGAATTATCAAAGGAAGACTGAAGACCCCAGATGGGTCCAATTATGCACTTGAATTTTTAAAAAGTCTTTGTGTGTTCTTCTAGCTGGTGCAGCACAAAACCATTGTCACAAGAGAACAGAGGAAAGGGAGCAAATCAGTTTTGATAACATATATTTGACTTGAATAAATGTCTCTCTCCTTTGCTTCAGGGCTCCACTGAACCTGGCACTCTGAAAGTATCATCAAATGGTTTATTAACAAATCATGGTGAAATTCTGACCTTTGCAATTCTGTGTTTCCTTCTAATATTGTTTCCATAAGAAAGTACAGTCAAGTTTCAGTTTAGAGAAAACTGGATGTGTTTTGACATTTATTTCCACCACACAAATGCAGTCTAGCCTTTGAAAACTCTCAGATACACAGAAGCTATTTAAGCTGCAGCCCCAAAGAAGCTCATTATCTGAGAATAAGTCCCAGTAACCAGAATCTTATTGGCCTTTGTGTAAGGTTTGTGTAAGTTGCCCTGGCTAATTGCAGCTAACTTATGATGTTTGCGTACTACACAGCCAAGATACACCCCACACCTTGTCAATTAGTCACAGCTCGTGGTAACAAGTTGCATAAATGAAATGTAAACATCAGTGGGAGTCTAGCTATTGTTTTCATTGCAAGTGTTGCAGATTTCCTTTTTGAGTTGATCTGGTTTGAAAGTTTCTGCTGTCATCCAAATCCACAACATCTATGGCATGTATCTCTGGTATATATATGAATTAGAGATGGGCACGAAATGAATTTTTTTGTTCCGTTATTTGTTATTCATTTTGTTACATAATGAAACGAATAACGAACCTGGTGGGGAAATTTGAACGAACCGAACTGAACCAAGAAAATTAGGTTCGTTTTGTTTCGTTTTCGTTAATGGTGACACGCGATGAAAAGAGCTGTTTTAAATGTTTTAAAAAGTCCTGAATATCCGTAAAAACCCAGTGATAATTATTTCTTCTGCCTGATAATACCTACCAGTGGGGTTTGGGGTCCTTAAAACGTGCATTTATGTCTTTTCTCAGATCGCTGTATTTTTTTTCCTTTAAAGGGAGTTAGGGGACATTGACCCAAAATGGCTGCCAGATGCCTAATATTGATTTCTTGGATATTAAAATGCCCTGGACATCCATAAAAACGCAGCGATAATTATTTATTCTGCCTGATAATACCTACCAGGGGGATTGGGGTCCTTAAACCATTTCTTTTTGTCTTTCTCCCATCGCAATGTATTTTTCTTTTCCCTTTAAGTATGACACAAAATGGATGCCCGCCACAAAATGGATGCAAGCCATGTGATGGGATCATTTAAATTCTTGGACAACTTCAACCAATAGCATGCCCAGGTTGCAGACTGGGTAGGTCTGGCAGCCACAGAGGGCATAAAAAGCTCTGGAAGCCCCTGTCCTACTTGCAGTCTGTGGTGGGAGATAGGTTGGGGTGGGATTGATGTCTCTGTGAGTGCAACTCGATATTTTCACTTTAGGCTAGCCAGGCAGGCGTGTCTCTGTGTTCCTGCTGGCTGCAGCCTGGCTCTTAGGGGAGAGAAAAAAGAGATTTCTCTCTAGGTTCAGTCTTGCAGCCTCCCTGCATGCGTACTGCGCACCTCTCGGTGAGTACCCTCCCCTGCCCCGCAGTCACTCTGTGGCTGCCTTGCACCCTGGGCAACGCCCGCCACTGCCTTGCAGCCTCCCTGCGTACCTAGTCTATACTGTGTCTCTGCCAGCATCATTTTTTAAAAGTGTTTTCCCTCTGGTCTGGGGTGTTGGGGGATGCCCACGCGCGGAAATGCTTTACAAATTGCGCAAAGCGGGTAAAAATGAATAACGAATTAACGAACCAACAAAATGAATTTTTTGTGTGAAAATTCATGAAAAATGAAAACGAACCGAACTTACAAGCATTTAGACTTAAGAGCGGAAAACTGTTGGCGTTTTAACTGCTGCCTTACAAATTTTAGATGCAGTCTGTTGTACTTACATCCAAGAATCTGGAGACTGCTGAGATAAATTATATACAGTAAATATGCTTAGCACCCTTCCCATTAGAATAAATATTAGTTAAGGTTTTCTAAGGCACTACCAAATGTAAAACACTATAATTTTGTTGTATCTGCCATATTTCCCAGCTGTTCTTGGTATCTATGGCTTGGGAATAATTGAACCACCTACTAATGTCATTGTCTACTAAAAAAACATTCTAGAAAGGAACTGAATATTAGGGGTCTTAAAACCCATTACTAGGTGTGAAGTTTCAGTCTTTTCATGTGTGATTAACAATCCTGTTGTTTCTGGTGTTGTTATCTATAGCCAGAAGTTCCTTTACCCACTAACCATTGTCCCTTTATATAGGGCAAAACTTCAGTGGTAACAATGAAAGTCATTACTGTACTAGGTTTGAAATATCACACAATTTGCAATGTATGCCTAGTAACCCTCATTATGTATAAATGCATTAAAATTTGGCATGTAGTCTCAGAAAGTGGACTTGGTCTATGAAAGCTCACATTAAAATAACCCTAACCCTAACTCTATACCGGGACTGCAGTATATGAACCGTGAAGGTGGGGGACCACTGTAATACACAAAATCTCATGGCTTTCCCATGACTAGTGATCTCCTGGTTTACATTCTATAATTCCTGAGTAGGTTGTAAGCCAAGAGCTGCACATGAATGGCAGTGTTCATTCACTCCACTCATATAGCACATCCTTATCCCTGTGTTAAAGGGCATATGGATCCAGCCTTAATGTGCTTTTTTATCTGTCAGTCTCAGTTTGTGAGTCTTGTACGTAACATTTGAACATGAGAGAAAGAAGCGCTTTACATTTCTTTGCTTAATCTAACCTGTTTCTTGAACAGAAAATCTACCGTTGCTGAAAGAACATCAGGGACTCAGTGGGAAGAATGTCTACAGATTGCACAAAAGAGTTATCAGAAGCTGACTTGAACAGCAGTCAGGTCACTTAGCACTTAGCAGGTCTAAAATGTTCACCCTATTCTTTTAAGTATTTTTACCGGCTTGTAAAATACCTTATCTTTTAACTTATCCCTCACTATTGGAGATAAAAATAAACTTCCTTTAGACATACTGGCGGCTGCACCATATACAGTGCTTTGTACTTGACTCTTTTACTGAGAATGAGTTCACACATAGTAAAGCATGTGATAATTACAGGCATCACTTGATAGCCTGACTACTGCCACCAGTCATCACATGTTAGCTCATAGTAGCCCATTGCCTCTTGCCACCTTAAAGACTGAACAGCCACAGCTAAAGTGGGAAGTGATGAACCTAGCATATCAGCTATTGTCTATTCCACTATCCCATTCCCTTAAACTGAACTAAAAGGAGAGGTATTACTAGAGGAGAAAGCTGGAATGTCATCCCCCCCAACACCAATGCAGCATTGTAAATACTCCACCCAGACATTATATTCACTTTTAACAGGATGAGAAACAGAGAACCTGTGTTTGTCACAACATGCTCTTACTTTTTTTTGGGGGGTGCAGACCACAGCACATGGGCTTGTGTATATAGTCTGCTTCCAGTCCAAATTATTATTTGTGGTACAAATCAGAATCGCTTTGAGCCAATTTCTAGCAGGCTGCCCAATTCAATTTATAACCAGGTATTTAAAGTATTTTACATATTTGTATTTGTCTTGCAACTCCCACCCCCTCCCAATGAAAATTGAGAATATAATCACTGCTTCAGGTTGACTTGATTTGCTTTGGACCCATTTGGATACCGACACATGCACTCCATTTGGGTGCGGCACCTTTTCCCATTCCTTCCAACAAGACTCTTCTCCCCGTTCCTCACCCTCCTTCTTATCTCCCACAACTCCTCCCCCTCCTCCGCTACCTAGAATCCTTCCACCACCCATCCCTCCGCCGTCTCTTGATTCGGGTTCCCAAACGATGGTCCCTCCAGCCTAACTGGGTGTCCCTTCTGCGCCGTCCCATGCCACCCCTCTTCTTCTCCCTTGCTTGATGCGGCGGATGGGGCACCCTGGACCAGGACTTCTTGGGAAGGCCCCTCAAAGACCTCACCAATCAAAGCTTGTGCAATAGAGTCAGATGTCTATTTCATATTTATATACACACACTCAATCCTAAGTGTAATGAAGACTCAGTGCAATCAGCTAAAAGAAGATAGGGAATTGGTTCTATAGCACCAGTATTCTGGCAACCAATGTTGCATTTTCTTTTTGCCATGTGTATATATAAAATGGCTGCGTGGGCAGGTGGGCAAAAATTATTTATTTCATTTATTTATTTCTAAAATGTTTAGACTGCCTCCCACCATGCTTAGTGGAGACCACTACTCTAGGCGGTCATACAAAATGACATAGACCGTAACCTCCTCCCACCCTCCTCCTGAAACATAAGAATATAAGTAAATATTGAAACCAAAAAGCAATCCAATAAAATACAGACAAAAAAGTAAGCTAAAACAAAACAAATGATGACAGACTTCAAAGACAAAAGTGGCACATGGCTCAGAGACCAAGCTAGCTGATGGGGGAGATGTCCTAATAAGCTTCTTTGAAAAGTCTGGTTTTGAACCATTTTTAAAAACCCTGGAGGTAGGAGGCCTGTCTGATCTCCTAAGAGAAGCCATTCCAAAGTGCCAGGGCCACCACTGAGAAGGCCTATGTCTGGGTTGAGGCCTACCTCACCTCTCTATGCATGGCGACCCACAACAATGAGGCCTGGGAGGACTGTATAACGAGTTTTTAGGGGAGATTTTACTTTTCATTGGAGACAGCTGTCAGACTCATTCTGCTTTGGCACATTTTGCTATCAAGGCTTCCTTTAATTTTATCACTTCTAAAACAATTTCCAGAGTAAACGTAAACAATTTATGGGAGCATGCCAACTGATGCATGTGTGACTATGGACTTCTTGAACCCCCTTTTGCGAATCCAGACACATACGAATACCATTGTTCTGCCCTCTTCTGACCCTTTTCTATGAAACCAGGCTACAGCACTATTAACTTTTGTTAGATTCTTTGGTTATAAGAAGCCAGATTTAACCATGACGAAGAGAGGCACTGAGAAGAAATAATGGCTGTAAGAATACAGCCAGTAAAAACCACCTTCATGGTAAATATGCCATGTCAAAATGCAAAACCAGAGAACTGGGCCTGAAAACTTCTTGTTTCTGCATTCTACATTGTTTTGTTACACTTATTTCCCTTGGTTATACACTAAAATCCATTAAAGCAAGCTATTGGAAACTGGTCATTAAAATCAGCCTTTTCTTCGGTGTCTGGTTCTGCAAGAAGGAAAAAGCCAGGCGTCAAAAATCGATTGCTACGAGACAAATCACAATTATTTACACATGTCTGATTACAAATTTTAGCAAGCCAATTATACCCCAAATGCAAATGTGCTACTTCAGAAAATGGCTGTGTCCCTCAAGCTGACCAGTTATCCGCCTGTCCTCCTCCTCCTCCTCTTTTTTAATGTCTAATAGTTTTCAATTCTTTGGGGGGATATGTAGTATGATGTATTTTTTATTCTTTTGGAAAAAATTTGAAAGGATGAGTCTAATTAGGCATAAAATTGGCAGTTCAATATGTGCAACTTTTGTTGTTATCTAAAGCAGTAACCACCACCTCACCCTCTAAATCTGACAATATTGCTTTCAACGCAGTCATCCAATTAAATTATTTTGTAAGATGAGCAGAAACCCTGTGTCCTTGGTAATAATCTCAATTCAGAAAAGTAGCTGTAGAGCACATGCAGTTCTAGCTGTCCTTTAAAAAAAAAAAAACACCTCTCCCCCTTTTCTTTCTTTTTAGTAGCACAAAGGATTTAACTTCCCATGTCATATCATGAAGAGCCATGTTTGTACAATCTCTTGGCTCTACTCAGGCCTCACATTCTGTATAGTCGCTACATTTTCCTAGTACACAGCTGCTGGTAGAGGTGATGGGAATTGTGGTCCATCAGATTCAGAGGACATTGATTTGGGGAAAGCTGTTGCATAGAGAAAACCAACAGGGTGTGCGTGAATGTCATCATCAAAACTTAGGAGGCATGCCGACTGAGCAGGCACGCAGCTCACCTGAGTCTTTGTCGCATCTGTGAGATGTGCTTTATGTATCTATTTAAATTAGACTGCCTGTTTCCAGTTTTGCATCTGTGCATATTGAAGGAGCGTATGCCACTTTCGTGAAAATCTGTGTCCTCTTTTGCCTTCTTGTGGGGAGAGCACCTGGATGAGAGAATTTCCCTCAGGGTAAACTGTGCTGGTGAGACAGCAGATTGTCCCATTGTCTGGAATTCCACATTCCCTGCCTGTGCCGGACTGTGCCTAGTGTTGAAAAATAGGACACCAACCTATGGAACAATTCCTCAAGGATTTGGGCCATCAAGAGCTTAAGGGCTCAGGAAATTGGATCATCAGGACGATCTGAACAATCACCCACCAATGCAGATCCAAGGAAACCTTGAACTGGTTTGTCTGTATAAAAATGATGTTGAACCAATGATCATTGGTCACCCACACCATCCAGGTTGAGACCACTGACTGTTACCTATTGGCATGGCTTCAATAAATCAAGACTTAAACAGCACAGTGTTTGCATTTCCTTTATAAGTCAGTTTAATTACTGGGCAGTGGTTCCGAGCCAAGCCCGGACTCAAAAATAATCTGTAAATAATCCTTTTGGGGCACCATGTGCAAACGACATGTTGTAATTTTTAAAAGATTAACCACAGGGAGGAAAGGTACATCCTCAATTGCTGACCATGCTGGCTAGATAATGTTGAGTGCTATAGTCCAAAACAGCAATTTTCCAAGTACTGGTTTATCTTGGGAGCATGAGAGGGTGCTCTGTTGTGAATCAGAGTATTAGTCCATCAAACCTAGTGCTCTTATGGTGATTACAATAAGTTTTTAGGGTTTCAGGAAGTAACTTTCTTAGCCCTACCTGAGGATACTAGAGATTACATTTTTGCATGCAAAGGATGCCCCTGACCACTGAGCGATGGTCCTCTGTTCCTGCCTCCCATGTCACAAACAACATGGAAGCCCCCCCCCCTGCATTACAACACCTGTTACTGGTATAAGTTTTGTATGAGTGGGACCGAACAAGTTCCATGGCCTTCTATTTGACATTTTTTCTGCTGTAATGCATGAGAGGCAGAAGTGGGTGTTAATGCAGCAGCCTGTATTTTGTTGGGGGGGGGGAGATGAACAAGTTCCAGTCCTCGCTGTCCATATTGTTGAAGAATAAATTCTTCTTGTTCACCTCTGATCCTGATAGCTATTTACGCCATCGAGACTTTGGAAGGTGTCAGCAAGTAGCAACAAGAAGCTTGATGTCTTTCAATAGAGGTGCCTCCACTGAATTCTAAAGATCTGCTGTTTTCAATCACATCACCAATGCTCCAAAAGAGTGGCTCATGTAAACTTCATAATATTGTCACAGTTAGAAGACTCCAACTGGCTGGCCATATTTTCCGTATGGGGAACAATAAGATACAGAAGGCAAACAGGATAATAAGGAACCATGTTTCTGAGTATATACCGATCCCTGAGCAGAAACTTTCGGGATTAAGAGGTTGGATCACAATCGAAACATATGGGAAGCCCTTGCCCAAATTATTCACAACATGATTGGCAAATCATTGTTATCATCATGGTAGGCAGTGATGATGATGAGTGTTTCCACAGCTAGGTTGGCTGGTCCTCCGGTTACAGACATGCCAGCTGCTGATGAGACTACATTCAAACCATCATCAATCTGGATAAACTTCCCACAGTTTGAGATCTACTTGACATGGCCTTGGAGATTAGCTTGATCTCCACTCCATGATAAGATGACAGTGTAAGACTTAATGGAGGCCAAGTCAAATAAGGCAAAATAAAAGAGAGCAACAAACACGAAAACCATGCGGTTGAGCGACCTAATCTTTTTGGTTCATTCAAGTGGTTCTGATCCACTCCTATCTGCAGGAGGGTTCATTGTACATCTTCTTTAAACCTGAAAGTGAACAAAATAGATGATCTAATGTTTAATATGAAATAAAAATCCTGAAAGTGTTTTCCAGGAACCATACGAGTCTGTCACATGAGATGATAGGCATGTATGAGATGATAGGCATGTATTTTTATCATTTAAGAAGAGAGAAGCCTTTGAAAATAACTCTCTTTTTTTGTTCTTTTTTTCACCGAAACGCACAAAAGCAGAGTGAAATTTAAATTTTCGCTAATTCAATGGGTTAAAAAAGGATAAAGGCAAGGACAAAGACACTTTGATGCAGAGAATAAGCCATGATTTAAGTCAGATGATGGACTACTGGTACAGCATGGTGCTTTTTAAAAAAATCTGCATACCAGGGAGAGACTGTATTCACAGACGCTGACCCAAAAAGAGTACAAGGCATAATTCAGAGAAAGTTAGATTTCTTCGCATCAAGTAATTGCAGTGGGATTTAGGTGCATGTTAAGTGTTCACTGGATCCTGGCCACAGCAGATGCCATGCAAATATCCATGTCTAAATAAATATATGGAAATATGAGAGCTGCAATTCTCCAATGGCACCAGTGTGGCTTTTCATGAATTATGAAATCTACCACATAATTTTGCAGTACGTTTGGCAAAGAACAGATATATTTGCTTGTTTGGAGTACGGCACTATCATTGGCCTGAAAATTTCAAGGTTTTGCCTGATCCTTCCCCTCCAAAAGAGTAAAAAGAGTGCCTACCCTTTCAAACTCTTAGGACTGTGAAGTGAGGATGGGCGGTGCCGTGCTCTTCTGGATTGGTTCTGATTTTTAAACAGTGTTGTAAGCAAATGGTCTAAATGAGTAAATTCTGGATGGTGATAGTAGAATCATGCCCTGAATGTGGACTCCAACACAGTCCCAATATAGCTACATTTTGTAGCAGATCCTGCTTGGATTTCCTGAAACTTCGATTTTTTTTTTTTTTTGTAAATGGTAGAATTCTGTTCTGATCTTCCAGCAAGGAAGACATTTATCATATATATCAGGCATGTCCAAACTTCGGCCATCCAGATATTTTGGACCACAACTCCCACAGTCCATTGCCATTGGCAATCTAAGCTTAGAATTCTGGGAGTTTTGGTCCAAAACATCAGGAGGGCCAAAGTTTGGACATGCCTGATATATATAAATCAGAGGCACTTGGTGTCTTTTACTATTCTTTCCAAACCTCTCAAATGGGGTTTTTTAATTAGATCCTGAATAAAGAATTGCATCACCTATCCTCATCTAATTAATTTTCTAAAGCAACCAACCAATGAACCCACCAATGATTTGCTTAGGCATAATTCATGAACTCACCCGCCCACCCCATTTGAGGAGCACTTCTTGCTCCTATTACAAGTAGACATGGAAACAAAGTGTGAAAATACATCAACAACTCAGATGAGGAAGCTGGGTGAAGAGGCTGCCTGCATAGCCAGCCTGGGAGGGTGGCTGGACAAGTAAACGGAGACAGGTTAGTGGGGCAGGTTAGTGGGGCAGCCAGGTGGAGAGCAGAGTGTATGTGTGGTACCTGTGGTGCTGCACTGATGAATTATTACACTCCGAGGCAAATCAATTTGTGCCCATGTCTGGTCACAAGCCACCTACCTGTATATTGCCATTGTCTATATAATTTATTTATTTTTATTTATTTATTTATTTATTTATTTATTTGATTTATATGCCGCAACCGTCTAGCAAAAAAGCTACTCTGGGCAGTTTACAAACGTATACAAAATATAAAAACAGATTAAACAACTTAAAATACTAACTAAAAACTAATCATCAAACCAAATAATCAAATCATAATAATAAAAAGAACAAATAAACAAATAAGCACAAATACAATAAATCAAAATGGTTTGACAATTCAAAATAAGAACAAATGGAAAAAAAACTAGTAAAAATAACTCCAAATAACATCCCCCCCTTAAAAACATCTTTATCTGTCATTGTGGGATACTGACAGATAAGGATCCATAGTATAATACTTCGGTTCCACCCTCAAAAGAACATTTCAAGGCTTAAATACTTTCCAATATGCAAATGGAAAAGTATGAAATTTTTATCCAGAAAGATAAAAACAAATTCTCCAAAGCCTCAGTGGTGTTCAGATACGTTCTGCTGGAGAATACTTTCTAATTGACTTAATTAGCATCTCAATTGCTGTGCAATGGCCTCCAATATTGAACATGAGGTACATTAACTCGTAATATTTTCAAGCTACTGTTATGTCTCTGAAACGGAGTTTATAATGCATTTGGTGGGGGAGGGGAATGAAGAGGGGACATTAAGCACCCCCAACCCCCCAACAGAGAAGAGATGGCAGGGAAGAGACAATACAAAGTTGCCCTTAAAGTTTATGAAAATTTACAACCTGAATGCAACCACAAGAAATTCCAAACACCATTTTGCAAAGGAATGATTTACAGTAATTAGCTATGTGTTGAAGGCCATTCAAGAGGGGGAAAAACCCCCTCATTTTACTTTTCACACCTTACCCTTTCTTTTGGGGAATTAAAAAGGTTCAAGGTAAGCCACTTTGGGGGAGGGGATGTTGTTTGTGTTATGTTTTAATTCCGGGCAAGATTTTTTGTTTGCTTGTATTTTTTTTAAATTGTGTTCTTTTGTTCCTCGGTGTTAGACAAATATTTCTAATGGTGATGATGATTGATGACCAAGATTGCAGTGTAACAGTGCAATGCTAAGCAGGTTTACTTAGCTGTCGGTCCCATTAAGAGCCTGGCGGAATTACTGCCATTGACTCTATGTGGGCTGTTCTTGAAAACATTCCAGAATGCAGCCATTGGGGTTCCAGAGGGAACCGGAAAGGCAGACTGTATCACTCCGATACTGATCCTTCACTGTCTGCATCTGTTCTAAAGAGTGTTTCCATGCTCAATTCAACATGGTGTTTGGTCTCTACATTCGAGAAGAGGGTGGTGGCAGGGTAATATGGGGATTGCCTTCTGCCCCCGTGAATCTGTCCAGGAGCTCTGTCTTGCTGTGGAGGCCTTCTCTCTGGATGTGTGCTTTCTGAGAAGGACATACAGTGGACCCTTGTATAACAAACAGTTTGTATAACATAAAATCTGTACAACATAAAAAATTCCGGAGATAGGGGAAATTTGCTTAACATAATTGCCTATGGGGAAAATCTGTACAATAGAGATGGGCACGACTTGAAAAAAAAATTTTCGAGTTGTCGTTAGTCGGGCCGGTTCCGTTTTGGGTCATCTCTGTTTTTCGTTAAAATTCGCAAAAATTTGTCGGTTCGTTTTTTCGTTTTTTGTTTTCGTTAGTACTGGTTTTTGGGGGGGAGCGGGCTCCTGGAGGCACCTCTCTGGGGTGGGTGCCTCCTCTGGCCCGCTATAAGGGAAAGTGGGCTCCTGGAGGCACCCGTGGGTGCCTCCTATCTCACCCACTAGGATGGGGAAGCAGGCTCCAAGAGACCCCTCAACATGTGGGTCTCCCCTCCTCACCTGCTGCTGCTGCAAAATGCTATGCAATAGCCATATGGATATTGCATAACAGAATGTGCAGACAGTGACTGTGAAGACTAGTGGATGGCACTGAACCCAGAGCCAGTGAGATCAGATGCCTAACTAAGGCTCTCGCACCACCATGTCTCACACAGAAGGGAATTGTACTTGCGTGTAGTGCAATGCAAGTACATCTGGCTTAGGGTTAAGGTGGGTTAGGGTTAGGGCTAGAGTTAGGCTAGTGACGGGTAAGGTTACGGTGGGCTGGTGGGTTGCACCTCTGGGTGCCTCTCTGACCCACTAAGAAGACAGTCTGTGACGTATGGGTACAGAGTCAAGGGTTAGGGTTAGGGTTAGGGGCCTAGGGCAGGTTTTAGGGGGCTTTTTGGCACATCCCAGAAGTCTCCATGGCCAAGTGGCCATGCGATTGGTGGGATGGCTCCAAAAATTTGCATGGTCGTCCACTCCCACAAGGCTGGCCACTCGGCCAGCCCATCATTGCGCAGGTGTAAAAAAAATAAAATAAAATAAAATCAATGGAGGACAGAGATGGAGAGGAGAGATTTTGTTGCAAGAAAAAACCCACTGCTACTGTGAAAAATCTGGCAGACTGCAGTTTATAAATTTTTGCGTGTTTCTGTTGTGCTTGTGTGTTTTTGGACCACGATTTCAAAAACAATATTGCGTTCGCCACCCCATTTTGGATCCCCCGCCCGCACCGCATGGCATGGCGGGACCCCCGCTCCAGAAACCACCCCTCCGGTAGGTGCCCTGCGCCCTTAGTCAAGCAGGAATTTTTCCGCCTGTTTTTTTGGCCCGGGAATGGGTGGGGGGAGAGTTTAAAAGTTTTTTCCTGTGCTGTCTGTGCCGCTTGCTTGCGCTTTAATTGCGGCGGCCAGCGGCTGGCGAGACTGGGCTTTTTGCTGGCTGGCTGCGAGCCTGCGGCGAGTGGCGCGAGTCCCACCAGAGCAGCCCAGGACGGGGGATGGGGGGGAGGCCGGGGACCTCCAGAAACAACCCCTCTGGTAGGTGCCCTGAGGCACGGCAGGCATTTTTCCGCCTGCTTTTCGGCCGGGAACCGGGGTTTTTTAACTTTTAAAAACTTTTTTTCTGTGCCGCGTGGCATCGCGCGATCGCGCGATGCAAGGAACGAGCACGACAAATCAGACCAAAATTGTTCGTTCGTCGGTTCGAGCTCGAAGTCTGGTGGAGTAATTCCCCTTACCGTTTCCGTAGAGTAACGGAACCGAGTAACGGAAACGGAAACGGGAATAACGCTAAGTCGTGCCCATCTCTACTGTACAACATAAAAATGGGATTACTCCATTTTCAATGGATTCCTGTGGGAATTTGGATAAAGGAAAATTTGCTTAACATAATTTCATTTGGAACGAATGAATTCCTTTATACAAAATGGAGGGTACATTAGAGTTTGCCATTAGCTTTCAATAATGATTAGGGGTACCATCAGATGAGCATTTTTGTCTTGCAGTTTGGTCTACTTTGGGGACAAACTGATTCACTCTTTTTCTAGCTACCACATGACTTCAGTGCCATTGTGAACAAATCCTGAATAGGCTCGTTAGGGAGACATTAGTGTCCATGGCCTTAAGGTAAACAATGGCCTAAGCTGCTGAAACCCATCAAGTGAAGAGTGTTCAGACCTCTACATTGGAGAAACTAAACAGCCATTAAACAGAAGAATGGCCCAATATAGGAGAGGTAACAGCTCAGGACCAGAATCAGCAGTACACCTCCATTTGAAGGAAAAAGGCCACTCTTTCAAAGATGAGGATGCACACATATTAGACAAAGAAGAGAGGTGGTTTGAGAGAGGAGTAAGGGAAGCCATTCATGTTAGCATTGAAAATCCCTCCCTCAACAGAGGTGGTGGGCTCCGGCATAGTCTATCTGCTACTTATCAGGCTGTACTTTCCATAGTACCCAGGCAAATCAAGGAGCCTTCACCACCAGGTCACAGCTAACGACCCATTCTTGATGGGTTTCAGCACCTTAGGCCATTGTTTACCTTAAGGCCATGGACACTAATGTCTCCCTAACGAGCCTATTCAGGCTTTGTTCATCTTATGAGCCAATCAGACCAGGGGAGAAGAGGTCAAGCTGACTATAAGAAGGTCTCTTGCACTAGCTGTATTCAGACCGATGAAGCTGTGTGGATGAACAGCGAAACGTTTCTGTCTCTCAAAAAAGAAGTCCAGTAGCCATGACTCAACTCCCAGTTATCTTCTATTTGTGTTGGTGTTGTAACCACTCCACTTTCTGTACTGTCAGCTTCTAAACTTGGCTTATTTTTAATACATTTTAGTACTTTGCTTAATCTTTCCTTCTGCTCTAACTTATGCTACATAATGTGCAGTAACATTCACCCAATCCTTAAATATCCATGAAAGACTATGAAAAGGGGGTGCTTCTTTTGCAGGGGACAAACGTTTATCAAATGTGTTCACCACACACCCATACACCATACACCCATACTCTTATTCCTAGTTGAAGAAGGCCAGCCATCTGACAAGGAGAAGGGAGCTTCATGTATGCAGCTTTTCAATCAATTGATTGAAGACAGTCACCCATTTCCCCTCCACAGAAAATCTTATCAACATTATTAAAAGAATCAATGCATCCATTTCCTGCTCATCTCTCCAGGGTTTTTTGGGGGGAAAATCTGCTTTACAATAAGAATGATCTCTCAGCCTGACCTAAGATATGCCTGGCTCATGATATCTTGCAATTGGCATTCATTCCCTCTAAAGTTAGTTTTCCTTTCTCCTGGGCTGAAGCCAGTAATTCTGGCAGGAAGATTCCACTCTACTTAACAGGAGTGGTTCTCCCAGCTTCCTTTTAAATAATTAGAAATCCTGTTCAATGGAAGTTAGCTGCTACTGCAGCAGCAATAGAAACATTATAAACAAAATGGAGGGTACATTAGAGTTTGCCATTAGCTTTCAATAATGATTAGGGGTACCATCAGATGAGCATTTTTGTCTTGCAGTTTGGTCTACTTTGGGGACAAACTGATTCACTCTTTTTCTAGCTACCACATGACTTCAGTGCCATTGTGAACCAATCTGCCCCAATTGACGATTACCTGCACTTTTTTGGGATCACTGCCAGGAAGATCGCTCCATTTTGGTTTAGTTTCAGCATGTGTGATCACTGGGATCAAACTAAGACAACTGGTTGGCTGTTCTTTCCTGACGTCACTTAGTGGTTTGAAGAAATGAAAATTTTTCCTTTTCACTCACCATTGAAGACCAAGGCACAATAGTTTTTGCATTTCTTTTTAACTGTTGCAACTTGCTAATGTTTCAGAAATGCTTTAGAGTTTTTTTTAAAACTCTTTCAACGCATTACTGATGTGTTGTATCAGTTAGCAACAATTAAAAAAGAAATGCAAAGGTTTGTCTCCCTTCCCCTTCAAAGGTGAGTGGCTAGAGATGGGCATGAAATGAATTTTTTGTTTCATTTTTCATTTTTCATTTTGTTCCCTAATGAAACAAAAATGAAATGACCCATCAAAGAAAAAGTAAATGAAACAAAATGGAAATTTTCGTTCCGTTTCATTTCTTTTTTCGTTTTCCCATAGGAATGTATTGAAGCAATTTGGGGGGGGGGCATGGGATTTTAAATGTATTTTTGCTGCCCCAAGTCCCACATGCCAGCTGATCGGTGCTTGGGGCAGGAAAAAAAAAGCACTGACAGGCAGGGCCCCATGAGCCAGCTGGTTGGTGCTAGTTTTTTTTTTTTTAAACACACTGCTGGCCGGCCTCCCTGGGAATTCCCGCATGCCAGCTGGTTGGCAGGAGAAAAAATATATTTAAAAAATGCCAACCAGTCTCCCACATGCCAGCTGGTCAGTGGGAGGAAAATTAAAAACCTGCCGACCGGCCACCCCAGGGCTTACATTTTGGTGTTTCGTACCCATTTCCATAGAGTGACAAGAAAGCTTCCTATTTCCCAAGACTGGTATTTATTGTTTATTACTTGTTGAGACTGATGTGCCATCTCCGTGTCTGAAGTTTTCCACTGCTCCCCTTCAAAAGGGAAGTGTTCATCTCCCGTTTTCTTTTGAAGTTCTGCCCATAACATTCCACCAAAAAAGAGATATGTTTTTAAATCATATGTGTGTCCTGAACCACTGCTTCATGTAACTGTACCCCCTCTTGAAAGCAATGCTCCAGACCTGGCCTGCCTTCATCTATCCAGAGTGTGTGTTGCCATTTCCTGGGTGTTAAGAAATATACATGATTTCTTTAATCACTGAAACTTGCTTGAGCAGCAGACTCTGAACTTTAGCTCATGTTGCATTTCCGCTTTTGCTATCAGCCCACACCCATAGGTTATTTTCTAGTTCTGATTGCTTTATGGTGTCACCTCCCATTTCCCGACACATGACTTTCTGGATTGCTGCTCAATTCCCTGCCTTGACAAGATGGAACATAGGACATTTCCCTGATAACATGTCTGAATCCACCATCCCATCCCTAGTGGATTGAAATCTGGAGAAAGATGTCAAGATCTGACAAATTAATTTATTAAAATATCTCCTTTTTAAAAAGAAACAGCTAAGGCTATTCTTTTAATTTTAATTTTCTTTTCATTTGCCTTGGCAATATCTTGTTACAACTCCCTGAAATCAGCTCAGACCAGCAGGATATCCACCTTACAGATACTGAGTCAGCAGTACTGAGTTGCATTAGGGCTTAAGAAAACTGAGGCTGAATCTCCACAAGATGGATGACTTCTGAGTAGGTAGGTGGTTCTTGTGTCTGAGAAATGGATGTGCAGTCTGTCCTAGACTAAATTACATTCCCTCTGAAAGAGAAGATGGACAGCCTGAGGGGAGGACTGGGCCAGGACTTTGTTTCAAGAAGGATTTAGTAACAACACATATCTGCACACCTGTGGAGATATGCATCATCACTTTCAGTGGGTTCAGCTGCCGTGGCCATTGCAGGGTGAGAATTGCCTGACCACAGTCTTGTCTGCTCTGAAAACCTTCTAATTGGACCACTGATCATTATACAGTATATCCCTTAAAGAGAGAACATTACAGTGTATCTCCCTTAAATGCTTGCCAGAGCAGCAACTGTTGCAGGCAGAATCAAGAACAGTATGTGGAATGAGCTCTGTTTGCCTATTCATTTTATTTATTTATTTATTTATTTATTTATTTATTTATTTATTTATTTATTTATTTATTTTAGAGTATTTTTATCCCACCTTTCTCCTTGGAAAAGGACCCAAGGTGGGGTTAAGGTGCTCATGCTCATTCTTAATGGTTTAAAATGGTCAAATACAGCATCCCTGCCTCTGCACGGCTTTGCCTCTGGATTAGGATTAGGCAGAATCTTAATCTGCAGCCTTTTTTTGTCCTGGCCATAAATCTGCTTGCTGGTTAGCTTAGGTTATTTTAGTGTATTTAATTTTTTCATTCATTTTATTAGATAATTGTTTACTTGTGATTAGAGATGGGCACGACCAGGAAAAATTACGTTTCGAGTTGTCGTGTGTCGGAACCGGCCCGTTTTGGCTCGTTTCCGTTTTTCGTGAAATTTTTCAAAAATTTGTCGTTTCGTTTGTCGGTTTTTCATCTGTCGTTAGTACTGGTTTTGGGGGGGCGGGCTCCTGGAGGCACCTCTGGGTGGGTGCCTCCTCTGGCCCGCCATGAAGGGAAAGCGGGCTCCTGGAGGCACCTCGTGGGTGCCTCCTCTCCTCACCCGCTACAAAATGGCATGCATAGCCAATTGGATATGCATGCCATTAAGTTGCAGCAGCAGTAGCAGGCAGAGGCACCTCTTTCGGGTGCCTCACTGCCTGCTGGAGAGCGAAGTGACAGAGGACTGGAGTGAGTCACTGGACCCCTAAGGGCGCCCGCTGTTACTCACTAAGAAGGGAAGTGTACTTGCTGTAGTGCAATGAGAGTACACAGATCTGGCTTGGGGTTAGGGGTTAGCGCAAGGGCTAGGATTAGGGTTACTGGTAAGGTTAGGATGAGTTACTGGGGTGCACCTCTGGGTGCCTCTGACCCACTAAGAAGGACAGTGTACTGGCGTATGGGTTAGGGTTAGGGTTAGGGTTCGGGTTCGGGCTAGGGTTAGTGGCTTTTTATGCCCGACTGGCACATCCCAGAAGTCTTGGTCAAAACCTGGGCAAGTGGCCATGAAATTGGTGGATATGGCTCCAAAAATTTGCATGGTCCACTCCCATGGACAGCCCATCATGCGCAGGTGTAAAAAAATAAAAATAAAAATAAAATAAAATAAAATCAATGGATGTTTTGTTGCAAGAAAAACCCACTGCTGCTACTGTAAAAATTCAGGCAGTTTTAAAATAGCTATTTTCGCATGTTTCTGTGGTGCTTTGGTGTGTTTTTGGACCACGATTTCAAAATAAATATTGCGGTCGCCCCATTTTGGATTCCCCGCCCGCACCGCATGGCATGGCGAGCGAGTTGGCGAGACAACGAGGATGCCCCCCACCAGAGCAGCCCAGGACAGGAGGGGGGGAGGCCGGGGACCCCCCGCCCCCCAGAAACCACCCTTCTGGTAGGTGCCCTCACTGAGGCAGGCATATTTTCGCCTGCTTTTTTTGGCCGGGAATCGGGTTTTTATTATTATTATTTTTTAAACTTTTTTTCCTGTGCCGCGCCGCTTGGCGAGTTGGCGTGAGTGAGTGCGACTCGACGTGGAGGATGCGCACTTTGCGCAGCCCAGGGGGGGACGGGAGGGAGGCCAGGGACCCCCCCCTCAGAAACCACCCCTCTGGTAGGTGCCCTCACTCAGGCAGGCATATTTTCGCCTGCTTTTTTGGCCAGGAATCGGGTTTTTTTATTTTTAAAACTTTTTTCCTTTGCCGCTTGGCATCGCGCGATCGCTGCGATACGAGGAACGACAACACGAAAAATCAGACCCAATTTTTCTTTAGTCAGTTCGAGTTCGAGTTCTGGCAGAGTAATTGTCGTTACCGTTTCCGTTCCGTAACAGAAACAAGAAACGGAAACGGAAACGAGAATTTCGCCAAGTCATGCCCATGTCTACTTGTGATAACTGATTATTTGTTTTTTTGTTCTAAAGTTATGTGAATGATTGAGCTGTCATTCTTGTTCTGTTGTTCTTGTTCCGGAGTTCCTTTCAGAAGACGGGCAGTATATAAATGTCTAAATGTATGAATAAATCAATAAACACCTTGCTTCTAAAACATCCTGAGTATACCGTAGCAATCACTAGGTGTTCAAAGGAGGGACAGAAATGCATTAAAGGGAACATGCACTAGCCCTTCCCCTGCAATGGCTCTCCAAATGAGAAGGATAACAGTGTTAAATAAGAAAAACTATACATGGAAACTCAGACACCCTTAAAAAGTATGGTTCTCACACACAAAGCAAAACAAAAGCAAAATGTTCTGCTTATATACCACCCCATACCAATACAAGTAGTCTCTGGGCAGTTTACAGTTTAATTATGCAGGCTGCACATTGCCCCTCCCCCAGCTAGCTGGGTACTCAATTTACTGACCTCGGAAGGATGGAAGGCTGAGTCAGCCATGAGCCAGCTACCGGGGATTGAACCCTAGGTCATGAGCACAGTTTTACCTGCAGTACAGGCATTTAACCACTGTGCCATGAGGCTCTTATAAGACAGATAGCCTTAAAATACACAGCAGAAACCCCCAACTTCAATCTGTAGATCAGCCGCTCCTCATATACTGTATTTCTGTCCCTCCCCCTTCTGCTTGAATAAGGTTTACGTCCAGTAGCCATGACTCAACTCCCAGATAAACTCACCTGGATGACTGAGAATCTTCACAGAATAAGGCTTATGCGTCGACAATGAGAAAGCTGAGGCCTCATTGTGGTGGCCCAACTCTGGAACACCTTCTCCAGCTGAAGACTTTTCTACTCCCACTGTGTTTAACTGGCTGATTTAATTTGCTTTATTCTTTGTTGCTGTTTTTCTTTGCTTTGATTCCTTAAAAAAAACATTTTATTGTTGCATTTCTGTTCCGCTATATCAGCATTGGTACACTAAGGTCAAAGGGCATGATAAAAACCTCGATGGATGCCACGACACAGAGACAGGTACAATAGGTTGCATCCACTTTAATTCCAGCTCTCTTGAAATGAATCGGGCTTGTTTGTTGACATTGGTATTAGTCCCACTGATTTGAACAGGTATCCTCTAGCTGGGAATAAAATTAGATTTATCCCCCATATTGTTAGTAAATCTAGCTGAACTGTTTTCAAGTGATGCACATGGGGTAGATGTTAAGCTAATGGGTTTGTAATTTCTTAGTTTCACCTGGATTCCTTTCTAAAAATGGGTCGGATCTTAATTTTCCACAGTAATGAAAATAAGTTTCTTGCAAATGGTGTCTTTTTATCAAAGGAATGGCAGTTTCATATTTGGCCTTTATTGTATGCCATGTTCACCTGGCGACTGGCTTTTAATTGATTGCCCCTGGAATTTCACCATTTGCTCATTTTCACTTGATATCGTACTTCAGATGGGCTACCAATGAAAACCAAGTATAGATAACGCCAATGTCTACAACATCCTTGGTTGGATCCCTTTTCAACAAGTCCTTTGCACCTTTGCCACTGAAAGGCCAGCCTCCTACATAGCCCATTTCTGGCACCTAAACTAATATTTATAATTTTAAATGAATTAAACATCATTAACATAATCTAAAACCGTTAATGTAAAGTGTTTTCATTATGTGTATTTCTTGGATACATTTAGCAATAGGGTCTTGGTGTTTCTGCTTTGCATTGTTGACCAATTTCATTTCTCCAGAGTTTCTATGCATTGTTTTTTTTTTAAGAAAAGGGAAAAATAATCTTGTCTTCATTTCCTTAAACTCAAGTGATAATAACAATACAACCTTAAATACTACACTAAGTTGGGAAGGTAATCCAGCTCAGTGGTACCGGCTGATGCTATGTTGAGGGGAGCCTCCTGCTATAGGCTTCTAAATGAAATATTTCAGGGCATGTGCAATAAGTAGGCTTATTGGTATTGATAAGTTACATTGCTACTTTGATTGCCCATAATGTCTCACTGTAGCACCAGGGGGTGGGGGGGGTGGGGGAAAGTGGCAAGTAGACCTGATCTGGTTGTCAGTAGCCGCCTGAAAATGTTAGGTACGGACTAGAGATGGGCACGAAATGATTTTTTTATTCGTTTCATTATTCGTTATTCATTTTGTTATGTAATAAAATGTATAACAAACCGTCCCCTCAAAACAAAACAAAACAAAACAAAACAAAACAAAAATTTTCGTTTCGTTCATTTCATTTTTTGCTCTCCCATCCCAGTGACCAGCCCTGCAGAGGGGGCTTCCAAAGTGTCAGCGCCAATCAGCTGTAGTGCAGCCAGAGCTTGCTTTTAAAAAAGCACCCTCAGCCAGCCGCACTACAGCTGATTGGTGCTTGGGGCTCAGCCAAAAAAACAAACAAAAAACAAAAAGTCCCACCTTTTCCCTGCACCCGATTGGGTGTGTAGGGGGGAGGTGGGGTTTTTAATTTTTTTTTTTTTTGGCTGAGCCCCAAACACTGATCAGCTGTAGTGCTAGATTTGAGCTGGCAAAAAAAGTTTTAAAATTGCAGCTCCCCCCTGAACTTTTGGTACAGCTCTGAGGAAGAGGGTGTTGCCCTCGAAATATTTGCAATTGTTTTGTTATTTTACTACAAGCCTAAAAGGTATCACCTGGTCTATTTTTGTATTTGGATTAAAAGAGCCTCTGAAAAAGAGATGGGCATACTGTGCCAACATTTCCTAACTGCAAAGTTTGAGTCTGACTGTGTTTGCATCAGTAAACAAACCATAAAACTGAACAAAGAAAAATTGGTACCTCCAGAAATTCAGCATAAAAATCCATACATATTTTTAGGTGTATTTGCCTAAATGTATTTATTTTTGTACGCATCTTTTCTGTTGTACACTTTGTCCCTCAGTTTAAAGCATTCTGCTCATGCACACACACAGACGCGCGCACGCACACGCACGCACACATACACACACAGACATAAAAAGAGAGAGAGAGAGAGACTCCAGTACTTACATTTCACTTTTGCTTAATTAATGTCAGGATGGCTTGAGATTAGAGATGGGCACGACTTGAAAAAAAAAATTTTTCGAGTTGTCGTTAGTCGGGCCAGTCCCGTTTTGGGTCGTTTCCGGTTTTCGCGAAAATTCGCAAAAATTAGTCAAATTTTTTTTTCGTTTTTTTTTCGTTGTCGTTAGTACTGGTTTTTTGGGGGGGCGGGCTCCTGGAGGCACCTCTGTGGGGTGGGTGCCTCCTCTGGCCCGCTATAAAGGGAAAGTGGGCTCCTGGAGGCACCCGTGGGTGCCTCCTATCCTCACCCACTAGGAAGGGGAAGCAGGCTCCAAGAGACCCCTCAACATGGGGGTCTCCCTTCCTCACCTGCTGCTGCTGCAAAATGCTATGCAATAGCCATATGGATATTGCATAACATAATGTGCAGACAGTGAGACCAGTGTGAGAGTGATAGAATCATGCCTTCCCTGCACAAGGCTCTCGCACCACCATGTCTCACACAGAAGGGAAGTGTACTTGCTGCGTGTAGTGCAATGCAAGCAAGTAGATCTGGCTTTAAGGTGGCTTAGTGCAAGGGCTAGGGTTAGGCTAGTGACGGGTAAGGTTACGGTGGGCTAGTGGGTTGCACCTCTGGGTGCCTCTCTGACCCACTAAGAAGACAGTCTGTGACGTATGGGTATGGAGTCAAGGGTTAGGGTTAGGGCTAGGGCAGGTTTTAGGGGGCTTTTTGGCACATCCCAGAAGTCTCCATGGCCAAGTGGCCATGCAACTGCTTCTCCAAAAATTTGCATGGTCGTCCACTCCCACATGGCTGGTCACTCGGCCAGCCCATCCAATGTGCAGGTGTAAAAAAAATATAAAAAAATAAAATCAATGGAGGACAGAGGAGGAGAGGAGAGACATTTTGTTGCAAGAAAAAACCCACTGCTACTGTGAAAAATCTGGCAGTTTATAATTTTTCGCGTGTTTCTGTTGTGCTTGTGTGTTTTTGGACCACGATTTCAAAAACAATATTGCGTTCGCCGGCCCATTTTGGATCCCCCGCCCGCACCGCATGGCATGGCGATGGCGACTCGCGAGTCCGGCTGCCCAGGATGGGGGGGAGGCGGGACCCCCCCCCTCCAGAAACCACCCCTCCGGTAGGTGCCCTGCGCCCTTAGTCAAGCAGGCATTTTTCCGCCTGCTTTTTTGGCCCGGGAATGGGTGGGGGGAGAGTTTAAAAGTTTTTTCCTGTGCCGTCCGTGCCGCTTGCTTGCGCTTTAATTGCAGCGGCCGGCGGCCGGCGAGACTGGGCTTTTTGCTGGCTGGCTGCGAGCCTGCGGCGAGTCCCACAGAGCAGCCCACTAGGACGGGGGATGGGGGGGAGGCCGGGGACCTCCAGAAACAACCCCTCTGGTAGGTGCCCTGAGGCACGGCAGGCATTTTTCCGCCTGCTTTTTGGCCGGGAACCGGGTTTTTTTAACTTTTAAAAACTTTTTTTCTGTGCCGCGTGGCATCGCGCGATGCAAGGAACGAGCACGACAAATCAGACCAAAATTGTTCGTTCGTCGGTTCGAGCTCGAAGTCTGGGGGAGTAATTCCCGTTACCGTTTCCATAGAGTAACGGAACCGAGTAACGGAAACGGAAACGGGAATACCGCTAAGTCGTGCCCATCTCTACTTCAGATTTCTCAGAAATTAGGAAGAGAATGAGTAGTAACAAAACATTGTAGCAGATCCACTGTAAACTTTAGACAAAAACCCAGACCTGACAAATTCCTCCTAAGTTCCTGATCCTAGCATTTTGGAAAGACTTCATCAGTTTTCTAAATGGTGTTATTGCAATAAAGGATCTGTTTCTAAACCAAGCTGTTGGAGAGTCATGGGTGCTTCAGTTTCCTGTGAGTGAATAACATGGATTGAATAATATGTATAAAAGGAGGACCTAGTATCAGGCACAGGGGCATGTGTAGGGCTAGGAAGTGAGGGGGATAATTACCAGTTACAAATCATGTCCCTCCGTGTGACTGTTCCTTTCATGCAGAGAAGGACTAATCTCTCCTCCCCAATCAATGGGGATTTCTCGTGGTTTCCAGGCGAGAGAGAGCTCTGTTTGCTCCATTACTCACGGATGCCGTTTTGCCATGTTCAGGAGCAAGAGGCAGGGTTAAACACATCTTATCTGGAGTCCACAATTTATGAAAAGATAATCAAGCTCCCAGGAAATGAGGTGGTGCAAGCATTTTGCTGCAGTGATAACATTTCTCTGTCAGCATGGATTCGGCTTCAAATATGTCTCACACAGACCTCAGAGCGAGTTTATGCCATGCTGATGCAACTGGAAATATACCCCCCCTCTCTCTCTCTCCTCTCCTCTCTCTCTGTCTGTATACCTTTTTTATTCACTATCAGAAAAACACACTTCAACTATTTTCTCTCTCTCCTTTTGATGAAACATTCTCACTGCTGCTGCATACTCTCCATCTAGCTGTGTGAAAGATCCAAAGTCTATCCAAACTGAATGAACAAAGAATCGCTGAAGCAAACACAGCAAAAACATAACTATGCAGCAACATGAAGGATGGCATGGCAGTGAAGAATTTAAAACATGACCAACCCCCCCCCCAAAAAAAAACCTTTAAAATTCTATGGAACCTGGCCATGCCTAGGCAACCCTAGGGCTGGAGGGACATTTCATTTCATACACAGAACAGAAGACAATGAAGATGCTAATGGTGTGAGACGATGGGCGTTTATACACGACCCCTAAGCTCCGCCGCAAATGGCTGCAAGGTCCGGACCTTAAAAATGTTTACCCACCAGCTCTGGACTTCTCAGACAATTAAGTGCGACCCCGCCCACTTTAGCGCGACCCAGAGCAGTTTTCTTGTACCTGCTTTTTGGATGTGACAAATATTTGATCCGGTGTAAGGATAGTGCGGGGCTCTCCTGGCTTCTGTTTGTTCTTTTTCTGCGCCCCACCCCTTTAAGAGATCTGAATGCTGCCCGGAACAAAACGGAGGTAAACCGGCATTCTTTTCTTTCTTTTTTCTCCCTCCCTCAGGCAGCCAGCAACCAGGAAGTGCGGAGGGGGGTGGGGACAGAGGAAGAGCGAGGAACCCCTAAGATCTCTGGTCCGAATTTAAGTGGCCAGCGGATCTTAGGGGTCGTGTAAAAAGGCCCGATGATTCCTGTTCACTTAGAACTAAAAACATAGTAGCTCAGATATTTGTTTTGTGTATCAGAACTAAGTGAAGCTCATTGTTTTCCCGTGGCTATTTTTCCGTATCCCATACCCGGTCTGCCCCTTTTCATTTTGTTTGCTTATTATTATTCTTCCCATAAAGCATTACTGTACGTCACACAGTGTCTGGTAATAATTGGTAAGTTTTTCTAAACTTAGCATGGGTGATCTAGGAAATGATTTACTTACTTACTTACTTACTTACTTACTTACTTACTTACTTACTTACTTACTTACTTACTTACTTACTTACTTACTATTCCCATAAAGCATTACTGTACGTCACACAGTGTCGGGTAATAATTGGCAAGTTTTTCTAAACTTAGCATGGGTGATCTAGGAAATGATTTACTTACTTACTTACTTACTTACTTACTTACTTACTTACTTACTTACTTACTTACTTACTTACTTACTTACTTACTTACTTTACTGTATACCGCGCTGATTTCCCAAGAGGGAACTCTGGGTGGTACATATAAAAGACATAAGAAATTCAAGAAATAATAATGATAAATAAAATAATAATAAATAAATAATAAAATTAAAGGGGGGAAATACACACCAAACAAGTAATTGGCAAGAGGCATGAGACAACTAATAGCAGGCACAAACCTCAAGACGGGGAAGAATAATGATCTCTATGCATATGGAATGGATCATCATCTCCTATCATAGCCTCTTTGTTGGTTGAGCAAAAACAATTGGCCCTCCAGCTAGGCACCACTGGGTAACTGAACAGGTGAAGGACCAAATCCTTTGACCGATAATTTTCAAGCAACACTGGAGAGTGTGATATACATTACACTTCCTATAGAGGCTATGTTACTGAGCACTCCTGACAACGTCTCTAACTAGTAGGTGAGACTGAATTTGGCACCAGTGGATTGCCTAGTGTGCAACTATGTTGAAGGTCCTCCTGGATATGGAGAGCAACCATATTGCTGGGTCCCATTTCCAGCCAATGAGAGGCTCTGTGCTTTGATGAAAGGTGATGCTGGACCTATTAAGTGTCTGGAATGTCTTTGATTATAGAATGGAAGAACAGCAAGTGACTCTGTACCCCCCACACAGCACACCTACCACTAGTGTTTACAAATGTGCAGGTTCCATTTTGGAATTTGGGCACCAACTATGAGGCCTTCGGTTCCAACAGTGGGCCTAAATGATTTTTATCCTCTTTCTTCTCTTCCCCCTCCAAGCTCTGTGACACTTAAGCCTCAAAAAGAGACCTTCAGCCTTGCTTGGTTTTGATTTTTTTAAAACTGGTTTGTTAAAGATTTCCCCACATTCAGTAGTGGATGATGCCCACTACAATTGCTGGGGCAGAAGACACCATAACTACTTGGTGTATACACCCAAGTGTAACAGGCAGTCGGGCAGTTGGTATCCTGAGCCTGAAATTGGGCAGAATCCTATTTGTCTCTTGGTATTGTATTTTATTTTGTTATTCCTCTAAGGATCTTATTTCTTGGTCAGGGTACCATTGCTCAGAATGATTATTAATCAGCCAGTCAGGTACACAGTCAGGTCCCTTGACGGTGCAACTAGACTGTTGAACAATATGGTATCTGAGACAAAGCTGGGAATAGAAAAGTTCTGTGGAGATTAATCTGTCAGATACCTTTTATGTGTACCACATTTTCCATGAACACATTTCGCCCAAAATGGCCCACAAAAATGTGTGCAGTAGCAGCACAATAGCCATAATAATACATAATATTAATATCACTCATTATGTTACACATCGATGTGTGTCTGATCAAGCTTGCAGGCTTATAGATCCCAATCCAATAAATCTTGGGCTTTTGGGGCCGAGAACCAATCCACCTTTCAGCCTGTTTCATTAGCTTTTAATACCTGTCCCTGATGACATTAATACTGTAAATTGCCTACTGCTCTCTGCTGCTTTGAATACCCTCTTCTACCTACTTCCTCATTCAACCTGCTTTTGCTCAGTTTGGTTGTCTCATCGTTTGTCAATACTAAATCAGCTTCAGCTCTTGCACCAAGTTTAAGAAATTCATGTTTGCCAATAAAGAGTTTAATTTCCTCCTGTATTGATACATTAGGTTTCTAAGTACATCAATAATAAAACTCAAATGCTTGAAACTTCCATCAAGTGTCTGCATTCAAATAACATGTTTTGTATGCACACTAAATCATTGTCTTTGGTTCTTAACATTGGTTCCGTGACATTTGCTCTTGGAATATTGACTCTCGCACAAAATATGCAGGATAGGGCAGAACAAAAATACAGATTTTTTTTAAATGTGTCTGTTTTTAACCAACTGACTTACTGGTTTCAAATGTGTAGTGGATTTATAAGATGAGATCTAGCCCTAGGTTTTGATTACCATCTGTGAACTACCTATTTGGTAGGTATTTGAAAATGCATTCAATGTTACCCTGCCTAGATATACATTTCAGATAGTTTCACGTGTCACATGACACCTATGGATGTATGATGAGCAACATCTGACTTGTTAGTAATGCACATGTAAAAGATCCAGGAGTCTTGGTAGATGACACATTAAGGGTAAGGAAGAGTTTGCAGTGTAATGCAACAGCAAAAAGACCTAATGCAATTCTAGGCTGTGTCAAGAAAAGTATTGTATTTAAAAGATAAATGATAATTCCACTGTACCTGGTTCTGTCAGGGAGATTGTGACTGTTTATGGGATGTAAATGGATACCAGTTCTAGGTATGATATTTTAAGATGTATATTGAGAAGTGGAAGTGTGCAGGGAACAGTGATCAGCATGGAAATTAAGCCTTAAGAGGAACAGTTGAAGAAGATCAATATGGTTCTCAATATATTTATAAAACTTAGAGGTGTTATGGATACCTGTCTTCCAATATTTGAAGGATTGTCATGTGGAAGATGGATAAAGCTCGTTTCATGCAGCTCCAGAGGGCAGAACCTGGAATAATGGGTTCAGTTTACAAGAACGGAACCTTCAGTTAATCATCTGTTCACAGTGGAATGAACTACTTTGAAATGTGGCAGACTATTCTTCGCTAGAAATTCTTGAACAGAAATTGGATAGCCATCGGTCAAGGATGTTTTAGCTAGGGTTTGACTTGAGAGTTGCACTTCGTGATCTTTGGGGTTCTTTTAGATCTGCAGTTCTGGGATTCTGTGGCTGGAATCCTGCTCACCACCATATGCCTGCATATGTTGATGTGTTGTATGGTGCTGAACAGGGTGTAACTCCCAGGCAATGCAGATTGTGCAATCTAACTGAGCAATTGTTCTCATAGCTCCTATCACAAGCAATTATGCAGTGTGCTTTCAGAGGTTGTTAATATATATAATAATATATGTATGTATGTTATAATATACATGCACAAATACACAACGATGAGCCCTAGCCTGATGCCAGCCAGGCGGAGAGCAATGGAGAAAAAAAAAGACAAACGGACGTGGGACCCCAAGCCCAAACCCCCCTGGTAGGCACAGGCTCAGGCAGGCATATTTTCGCTGGGTTTTCACGGAGATCCGGGGGGGGGGTTTCTAACATTAAATACTGTGCTTGCTCGTGCTCCATTTTTCATCACGCTAGTGGCATTAATGGAAACGAACAAAACTGAATAAAATTTTCTTGGTTCTGTTCAGTTCAAGCCTGTCCCGTCCCAATGGTCGTTATTCGTTCCGTTATGCAACAGAACGAATAACGGATAACGGTAACGGAAAATTGGTCATTTCGTGCCCATCTCTATACATAACATACTGTAAAAATGCTCACACACACATATGTGCGCATGTGCACAAACACAAACACACACACACACGTATGGGAGTAACTCAATATAACACCCAGGATAGCTGCAATAGCACCAAGGTGGAACAAGCTGGAAAAAAAGTCTTCATACATCTCCCTGACATTCTTGGTTTTTCTATCCTTGAAGAACCCTCCAGCACTTTTAAAACAAACAACCTGAGTAAAGCTGGGTGGTTTTGCTGGCATTAACTCATGCTTTGCCTTCCTAATCTTTTTTGTTTCCACTGCTGTCAAAAAAGCAGAGATGCAGAAAGGGTGAATTCTAGCTGAAAAGCCCGTTTTCATTGCTAAAGCGAGAATTATCCCTCAGGTCAAGGATTGTCTGAATCAATAATGTACCAATCTCGCTGGTATCATGTAAATGGTGAGTCAGTTCCCCTAATCCAGCAGTACATCATTCAGGGGAGGGGGAAGTGTGTTATATTAAATACCTTCATCTTGTCTGCTTTAAAAGACTGATTAGTAGTAAATTAATGGTTCTTGCCTTAGCAATGTGCCTATACAGCAATTTTAAGGCATTTTAATCTAGTGCTACTTATCAAGTTGTTTTTGATGCCCACATATTTGCTTTCAAGATCCATTTCAAAAATATTAATAAGAATTGCTACTCATATACAATATTTGAGGCCACTTATTCCACTGCCAATTAAGAAACGGCCTTCAAAGGCAGGGGGACCTGATTTTAAAAATGTGCAACAACAATTCATCTCCGAAAGAATCCAAAATTTTAAAATAGATATTGTTTACCAAGTAGATAGCTTAAAAAAAGCCCTTAATATTCTTGTTTGGTTTCCTATGCATAAGGATGCCTGAGTATCTGATCTTCGTGATGTGAATTCTACTGTCTGATTCAAAATTGGATTGGCATCTCCGAGATGAATGAGAATCCATTTCATGCATCATGAGCTGGGTGTTCTTGGCTAAAATAATGTACAGACGTGTCTCATATATAAAAACAATGTTCAAAGAACGGTTTACATGCTGTTTTCATGCAGATGTTTAATCACAGAGGAATGCAAAAATGAGATGGAATTAATTAATGAGCAGGCACATTACAGTGATAAAGACTGGAATTAGGTTGATTCCCCCGTCCATCTCTGTATTGACTACTGGCAGAATTGCACTTGAAGTTCATCTCTGTGTGATCCCAATGATCACAAAGCACAATGTGGCTGAAGTTCAGTAGTAAGTCACAATCAATCATTTGAACTCAACATATGTATTGGGTCACCAAATCCCCATAGATTCAACAACCCTATGTTAGTTGCAACTTATTATTGGATTGCAGCCACTGAAAGGTAACCAGACACATTCCTCAGAGACAATGTGAATGAGAAGTGCTGTATCTACACCAAGAAATTACGCCAGTGCTATACTCTATTGAGGTCAGGGTGATGGTTCTTGATGGTGATAGGAATAGGGTGTTGGCCATCCTTAGGGTACGAAATACTGTAATGTCTGCCTTGGCAAAGACTGGCCCTAGTTTATCAGAGCACACAACACCCCTTTGTTAGTCACATCTGAAGTATCCCTGAAGATCTACAGTACTTTCATGGCTGGAAAAGCCCTTGATTTTTAGACATGAAACAATGGAGAACATGCCTCTGTGTTGCCATATATATTACTTGGATCCTGAACTGACTTGAAGAAGCAGTTCCATCCCGTTCCTAACCATGGCCTACTGACATCACAAGGCCACCCACTCAATATTTGGACCTGAATTATTTGGGAACGGGATGTTGTTGATCTTTCATCCTTAATCCAAACCATCCTGTTTCATTGCATTGGAAGAAAGAGACAGTTTTCCATCATCTCCCTTCACACAGTGTCCCCCATACTGACTACTCGTTCCTCACAGCTAGCAGGAAAGTGTGAGCAGTATGAAACTGATGGAAAATGATGGTAGTAGTGAATGTTGAGGGTGGAAGTAGGGAAGACAAGGTCATAGGGAGCAACATACCACCTCCAGGCCTAAATTATATACTGTATCTCTGATTATATATACTGTACTTCTCAGGGAGTAAGGTTTTTGGACCATATTTATGAGTTGACATAAACTTGCATTGGGAGACGGCCAATCATTTCAATGAGAAGGAAATGTAAGGTTCTTTAAGGGCGTTTATACACGACCCCTAAACTCCGCCGCAAATGGCTGCAAGCTCCGGAGCTTAAAAATGTTTCCCCACCAGCTCCGGAGTTTGCAGACAATTAACTGCGACCCCGCCCACCTAAGCGTGACCCAGCGCACTTTTCTTGTACCTGCTCTTGGGAGGTGAAAAATATTTGATGTGGATGTGCTGGGCTCTCCTTGCTTCTTTTTCTTTTTGTTTTTTGCCTCCCGCCCCTTTAAGAGGAACCAGGAAGTGACCGGGGCTCCCCCCCTGCAGCTTCCACCAGCACCGGGAGGTAAGGCTTTATTCTTTTGTCCCTTTTTTTCCTCCCTCACGCAGCCAGCAGCCAGGAAGTACGGAGGGGTGGAGACGCATGAAGAGCGACAAACCCCTAAGATCTCTGGTCCGAATTTAAGGGGCCAGTGGATCTTAGGGGTCGTGTGAAAAGGCCTTAAGTTTCCATCACTATTCATTTAAACCAATGAACAGTATAACTGAAGATAAAGGGCCTGCTAATTTCTTGTGTCTGAAGAAACACAATGTTAAGAGAGAGCATTAATCCTAGAATGTCTTCTCTTTACAGAGGATCATTCTGTAAAGGAGGGGACAAAAACCTGGAGAGTTGTGGATTTTGTCCCAGTGGAAACCAACCTAAGCCTTATGTCATGGGGATGGGAGAAAATAAAAACGGAAAGATGATATGTGCTGAATTGGGTGCTGACATGACTGACGAAGATGATGAGGAAATGGACCCAAATCATGATGTCGTTTCGTGTCATCACCCAGGTTCCCGTCCTCTAGCAGCAAAACACTGATGTGGATCAGGACTATGAAAATGGACACAGCAGCCCTGTTCAGGCATTCACCTTGAAAGTGTGGAGGACTCAAATGGTGATGAGAATGGGGTGGGGTGCACATAGGACCCACCCTCCATATCCCCATTAATCTGTGATGCATCACAGATTTATCCTGAAGGTGTGTCTAGGAGCTACTTATAAGAAATGCCTCTCACAGAAATGTTTTACTCACCAGAGATAAAACGGTCTGCACTACTTTTGGGTGTGATACAGGTGTCAACTAATACTTTCTCAGGTTAAAAATATCAGGAGTGGCAAGCATGCCTTTTGGGGGGGCAGCCTTTTCCCTAGCATTAGGGCCATAGGGTCAGGTTTCTACCAGCGCCCCCTTGATATGGAATTCCATCCAACCAATTTTCCACCCTGCCCACTATGTCATTATGCAAGGACCATAAGGCAGCCGATGCCTTAAAACAGTGAACTCTCAACCTTCCAAATTAGAAAGACAGTGGGATGGAGTGCCTGGCTGTGGAGCCAGGGGCAGGGAGTTTGCCTCCTGGGAGAGGAGCCAGCCCAAATCATCCAAAATGTATGTGGCTGATAGGGTGACATGCCCCGCCACCTGGGTATCTTTAGGCAAGCAACAAGGTCCCAGAACACCATAAGAAAGTATAATTGATGAACCACTTCTGAATACTTCCTACGTCGAAGACCCTGGAACAGTCAACCTAACTCGGAATCTACTTCGTGACACATAATTAATTACTATGATCAGCGATGCCATTTGGCAAGCTTCCCCAGCCTGCTAACCTCTAGGTGTTACAGGCCCAACCCGGGATGACAGAAGTGTCAGCATGAGCCATTCAGAGGGCACCAGGTTAAGACACGCTGTCTTCTGGCTTCATGTTAAAATCACCCACTTATGAATACTGCCGTCCAGTTAAAGTTAGAGGCATAACAACTCCTAATCTCAGGGCTGCAGCCCCCAGACTAATTTAGACAAACAGGATGCCACATGGCAAGTTTATCACCTGTGACTCTGACGCCTAATTACTTATTTTGCTGCACTTTCTGATTGCACCTTCTATTCATGGGTATGCTGCTTTACAATTACCTTGAAACAGAAAGATGAATTCAGAAAAACATTCAACCATGTCTAGACACAAAGTTCTAATGTCACAAATTATATGCAAGTGTCAGAATAAGTCAAGGAATCAATAGTCTTTTACAAACACATTTTGAGTTTGGCCTTCAGCAGACAATATGCTGCATTTACACATTTTTAATAGAAAAAAATGAGCAGTTGGGGGGAAAATAGAGAGAATAATTATCTTTCAAAGCTCCAAATGTTCCCCTCCTCAGGATAGGAAGACTAAGAAAAGCATGGCTAATTCTGTGGAGAGTGATTATGCGGCTGTTATTTCTTCTGGGTTGTTGCTGTTTTTTTCCAAGGGAGAATGGTGTGTCATCAGGGTTCAGCTCTTTATTCCCCCAGAGAAAACATTCTACACTGTGAGGAAGACTGGAGTGAAATATTATGGGGAGGAGAAAATGAGAGCTATGAGTTGACTTAGGTCACCCTTCTATCTACTGCCATTATTTCTTACATAGCAGGATTCAATGAAAAGACCTTGTTTACCTCACAGGCACTTTTCTTTCACATCTTCTCAGAATGAGTACCTATTAACAGTAGATCTGCAGATCTGCATGGATGTCTGATAAGAATTGTTCCTGTCAGTTTTCTGAATTCTATGGATGACCAAGGTATCAACCACTGCTTGGATGGGTATGATTTGTTTTAAATCCAGTTGGCATAACGTTATGCCATGCAGTGAGGATGACATCATTGTTGGCAGGAGTATTGTTTGTGTTAATTTCATTTAAAACTTCCTTTCTCTACTTCATGTTCTGAAGATCCCTGGTGATCCTTTCTGCGGTGGGAAAGCCCTTTGGGTGCCTTAGGACTTGGAGGTGGAAGAGCTCTTCATATCAGGAAAGCAGTGCTTGGTTGCTTGCAGCAGTCCCAGTTTAGAGATGGGCATGAATCTCTGGTTTGGTGATCCCTGCTGGTTCATTTCTCAGCCAAACGGGTGTTTGGTGCTTCAAAACCCCACCTTCTCTGGAAAGCACCCCATCAGAGGGAGCAGACGGAGGAGGCGGGGCATGGAAGCTAGGCTACTGCCTCTGAGTGGGCACCTGCCAGAGGAGGTGGGGCTTTGAAGTGCCCAACACCTGTTTGACAGAGAAGCAAACCATCATGAAACACTAAAGTGATGATTTGTGCCCATATCTAATTCCAATCCAGTGGCAGCAGCACCTTTTTACTATTAAAGGTTCTCTTTCCCTACTTGCAAAGGTTTCCTGGGATCAAAAAGAGTCAGGAGGGAGCCCTGGAACCTGGACTAGGAGGGGATAGGATGATATAAATTAAATTAAAAACAAATAGTAACATCGTCAGGATTTCAGCCATTGTGTTAATTGCTGTTAAACTGTGGCCATTTTTTTTTACCATTTACCTTGGAAGTTATCAATGTTTTATGCTAGCCCTTATGTTGTTTTTGTGCATAGTCATTAGTGCTCCTCATTTGTGGGTATAGAAAACCATGAGGTTTACTTTTGAGCAGACCTATGTGTTGGTGTTGCCCTGTCACATTTGAGGAACAATGGGATCCAGCTGTCCCCCTCCTACTTTTCCCACCCAAAACATGCATTTGCTTTTGTGCTGAGGGGATAGGAAGTGAAAGAGTAATGGATTAAACATTAGCATGTGATTTCAACAAATTATTTCTGAGCTTTGGTTCTGATAAGTCATGCTGAGGTGATTAGGTCATTGGTATGGAACATCTGTTTCATCCTGTCAAGCAATAAGGACAGTTTTATCAGACATTCCGTGTAGACATGTAGTAACATCTGTGGCAAAATAGTTATCTGATTGACATTATGGTGACCCAATAACCTTTACAGATGAATTTGCAAACCTGGAATACCTTCTGCTTCAGTGCATATATTTGACTCAAGAATGGATTTTTGAAAATCCCTCTCCCTCCTGCAAAGTATCACAAAGCACTCTTCATAAGACAGGTTGATCTGTATCTCCTTTTCTGTGATAATATCCCTCAAATTGGGTTTAATAGGTGCAATTATTTTGAAAGGCAGACTGTTGCCTTTTGACACAGAGGGATAGATGTGAAGACACATAGATTGCTGGTTTGTTATGTGTTCATCCTTGGAAGCCTAACCCCATTGACATGAAAGGGTTTTCTGCTAAGGAATAGAAAAAAAAATTGAATGCTGACTGTCAAGCTTGAGGAGGAATGAGGTGGAAAATATTGTCACACAGGAAATAGCAGAATTTCAACTGGAAGTTCATACTAGGATTCAGAAGAAGGTGCATGTTGTGTGGAAAGCATTTCTGCAGATGAATTGGGAGACAGGATTGTGGACATTTCTTTCAAATGACTGCTTTTAGGGCTGAATAAATCTGTCTATTTTGATTTCACTCAGATTCTCATGCTTCTGCTCTGAAATTTGCACGTCCATATCAGCTCATAACGTTTGCCTGTGTGAAAATTAGTGCACTTTCAAGAACACTTGGCCCTTACTTTTCATCCAGTTTTACTTATCATGAACATTATGTCTGTCTGGCGGAGTGGATCTCCCAGAGGGCATTTGCGTCCAGACCGACCAGAGCTTCACTTTCCCTATCACTTTGGGTGGCCACACCTAGAGAGACCCGAAGGGTTTCCAGTCGGAACCGGGCATTCTTGGTGGCTGCCCTGACTCAGTGGAACAAACTGCCGGTCAAGATCAGGCAGTTGGACTCGCTGCCAGCATTTAGAAGGGCATCTAAGACCTTGCTCCTTACGGAATGTTTTGGGTAGTCTTTGAGCACCCAGTGGCTTGTTATTAGTTTGTCTGTCTGTTGGTTCCTGATTTGTCTTGCCAGAGTTTGTTTGTGTAGTTTAGCTGCTGATGTGGCATGCATATTTTTATTTTATTTCATTAATTTTTATTATACTGTTAAATTAATTATTATTTTTATTTACTGTATTTGACCCGTTGATGTATGGTGTTGTATGTTCTTGCAACATGTTGTATACCGCCATGAGTTCCTTCAGGAAAATCAGGCGGTTAGCAAATACAAAAATAGATAAATAAATAAATTGCAGACATTTCCTGCTAAAATAATGCATTGTTAGTAAGTTAGTTTCATGCTTGCATACCTGCTGGTATGTCTGCTTTTTAAAACATTACATCTAATATAGATTTGGGTTTTTTTTGGGGGGGACAGATTTTGAGAGGAACTCTGTGCAGAGCAAAATGCGAAGAACTGCAAATACCATTGCTATCTGTTCACATTCAGGTTGGGGAATGGTGGCCTTGGATATGTTAATATCAAAATGCAAACTGAATATATTTTCCATCCCTTCCCACTCCAGGTGGTCCCCAAACCTTTGGGGACACCTTGGTAAGAAAGGGTTCATGCCCCATACAAACTGTGGATGACCCTTTCAGTCACAAGATTTGGGTAGCATATGTGGTTTTAGCATTCTGCATCACACTGTCCTGCCACACAATGCTTTGAATGAATATTGCTTTATCTCTAAATGGTGGATTATTTTGCAAGTACATGGCAACCTTTATGGAAAACTGGCACTGCATAAATTGATGCCCTGTTGAGATTCCCTGGCAGTGGAATACACAAAGACTACCAGATGAATATCCAAAATAACATCAAATAGCGTTCAAGTTCAAACTTGACGAACACTGCATGAAACCTGGGAAAGAGATCAAAACCAGATGGATATTCTTTGAGCAGCAGGAGGTTGCATGGTATTTAGAGAATCACCACAAAGGATTTGCTTTCCTTTTTTAACACCTTTCCTCCAAATTTCCATAGGTCTGTAAAAGAAAAAGAAAAAATGAAACCCAGGCACCTGCTACAGGGAACCGTGCAATCCACATACCTGAAGGCAATGATGTCCAATTGTCTGAGATGGAAATAGCTGTGATCTTGAATGGAATTTACAGCTGTGTTAGAAAATGATTCTATTTTCATCTAACTCGTTTTAAAGATTGTGAAATGGAGAAACGGCTTGATAAGTAAACCGTGCAATGATTGGGTGTTTAAAACTGAAAAACAAGTGAACCTCTCCCTTCTCTGAAGTTACATCTCACCGGGACAGAAAATACATGTTGCCTCTAACACCTGATCAGTTCAATAGATACTTTTAAAGCAATTGTTAACGCTGCCAGCATAGTGGTAACCGAAACGTCCTAAGCACAAATGGTCCAGCATGCCCAACATTTTGTGGCAGACTAAATGCAAAGGCGTGGTTCCAATATTTATTGCACTGCTTTCATTTCCTCCCTTTCTTTCTCTCTCTACTACCTCCCTCTCCCTCTCTTGGCTTCTGAGAAGACAGATATAGGGACAAAAAGCAGACAACTAGTTGGCAGCAGAGGTCTCATAAACGCTCCAAGACATCTGTTCACCTTAGCACAAGCTTGTACCACTCTACTAAATGCATATTAGCTAGCTTTGTTATGTCATTGGTCATCAGGAGATCCATTAGCACGTCTGACTGATCTGACATGGAGCTTTGAAGGAACTGGTGTACATGTAAGTAGAGCGTTATGATAATCCACATTTCTCTGCACACTAACATTCAACAGTTATTTGGCTAAATATCTTTCGTACTATAGATAGATAGATAGATAGATAGATAGATAGATAGATAGATAGATAGATAGATAGATAGATAGATAGATAGATAGATAGATATTAGAATGGTTATATAAATAAAACCATCTTATACTAAAGAAGCATATATTGTAAGGGTGTAATATTGCCATTATACTAAAAAAAGAAAAACATTCCCCCTTATTCAATATTTTTGTTAACGTGAACAACAGAGGTACAATGCCCCCCATCCTTTCTTTGTATACTTCAAAAGAAACTATTTGGAAAGCCTTTGAAAAGACTGCACGGCTATTAGTGCTACAGCTAGATAAGCACGAACACAGTCGTGATCAGAGAATGAAGGCGCTAGCTTTTAACTCAGGAATTTCATTTTAAAGTTGAAGCTGGGCTCTATTCTAGGGTGGGGCTGGATCAGTCCAAAAGAGGCTGGGTCCACCATGATGCTTCCTTTATCCAGTGCTTGTAGCTTCATGAAATGGTGTACCTCTCTCTGTGTGAAACGACACAGTGACAAATTTAGTAGGTGTACAGTTGGCTCTCTGTGGGTAGGTTAAAAGCTTTTAGAGAAGAGCTGTACGCCACTCTCTATATTCTGCTGGGTATCGTTAAAGAAAAGCTGTTAGTTATAGAGACATTTGTTGTTTTAGTACCAAGCTGCCGGCTGCTAGCTGCTGTTTGAAGAGTGAATGCCAGAAAGACATAAAACCAAAACCTCCTTTCGGGATGCAAGGAATATTCCATGATTGGCGCTGTTCAACAATCCCCACTTCTCACCACCACTGAATCCCCGTGGACCAAATTTGTGCACCTGAAGTGGCCTCATAAGAGCGTGGGCTGAGCCAACCTGTGGAGGTTCAAGGGTGTGTGGATGCTGATTTACAGGTATAGATATATACAGTACATCTTAAAAAGAGTCCTCGAATTCAAACAGCGATGCAGTAACATTTCACTCTTGTGGGGAGGATGTGGGAGCAAGAGAATCTGTACCCCCACTCCGCCTGTTCCATGTGTGTAAACAGTGGGTTAGTGCTTTCAAAGCCATGGCCAAACTTCCCTTGGGGGCTTGCTCTGGTAATCTAGATTTTGGCTAGACACCGCTCTTCTAAGGAAGGATGACTAGCAGAGGACCATCCTTCCAGTTTTTGGACTGTCCCCCCATGAAACGGAACAAGTGGACTAACATGTTGAAATGTTACTTTTTAGATTACTCTGCTGGCCATGTTACCTGGGGATTCTGTGCCTTGTTGTCTAACAAATGAAATGGCCCACTTTCTGATATGGCCACCCTGTTTGCAAACCCGGTGTATTATTTAAAATGAGAACTTTCCTTGGCTGGTGCCTCTGAATATAAATGTTAAGATAGGTTGATTCAACTGCAGAACAATTCAATCCCTTTTGCAGGACGCTCCCTCCTGCCTTCTCAGTGTGCATCCAGTGGAAATCTCAACGTTTGCATGCCCCAGCCTCCTGCCATGTAGAGCAGTAGGGATGTTTCAAAGGTGGCAAGCCAAAGTTATTTGCCATTCAGCTCTAATTTACTTTATCAATTATTAAATCACCCCCCTGTGCATTTCCATCTTTGATGGTCTCGTGGTACAAGGAGCAAGTCAATGGCTAAGCTAATTGCAATAAGCAGAAGTGGTATTTAATGCACTGGACACTTTCAGCGGCAAAGTAGTTCCAATTAGCGTTTGTAAGTGATGTGACAGCAGTTTGCAGGGCACCAAAATAGTCCCTCATTTGTCAAGTTGGGCTGCAGCTGATGGCAGCTTTCTGATCATCGCCCCAGCCGTGAGACCTGAAAGCACCTTCAAAAAGCTTTCTCCCATTGATCTTTAGTCAGAATCGGACTGAGAGGCAGACGGTTTGGCCAGAAAGAAGATAGATAGGTGCAGCACCAGCAGGAGAAATGTCACTTGCTTAATGGGGAAAAAAAGGGGGGAGGGGTCCCTGCTTGCAGCATGGATGCCCACATCTATGGATGTCCTTGCCCGCCCACCTACCCTGAGTCTCGCAAGCTATATTTAAGCAATCATTGATGGCCGTTACTCTTCAAAGGCCCAGGGAGTGATGAGTATCTATTACAGTATTTAAAAAGTAGTTCTCTACTTTCTTCTTAGCGAAAAGTAACTAAAATGGCCAAGCCATTTGCCTCTCAGAGTCAGACATCAGAATGCTTCAAGCCACTAGACCAGTGCTGGTGAACCTATGGCACGGGTGCCAAAGGTGGCACCCGGAGCCCTTTCTGTGGGCACCCGACATCGCCCCTTCACAGCCACCTGGATTCAGATTAAATTGCTGCATTGGCACTAGAGATGGGCACGACTTGAAAAAAAATTTTTTCGAGTTGTCGTTAGTCAGGCCGGTTCCGTTTCGGGTCGTTTCCGTTTTTCGCAAAAATTCGCAAAAATTGGTTCGTTTTTACGTTTTTTGTTTTCGTTAGTACTGGTTTTTTTGGGGGGTTGCGGGCTCCTGGAGGCACCTCTGTGGGGTGGGTGCCTCCTCTGGCCCACTATAAAGGGAAAGCAGGCTCCTGGAGCACCCGTGGGTGCCTCCTATCCTCACCCACTAGGAAGGGGAAGCAGGCTCCAAGAGACACCTCAACATGGGGGTCTCCCCTCCTCACCTGCTGCTGCAAAATGGTATGCAATAGCCATATGGATATGCATACCAGTTGCAGACAGTGAGACAAGTGATGGCAGTGAACCCAGAGCCATAGGTGATGCCTAAGGCTCTCGCACCACCATGTCTCACACAGAAGGGAATTGTACTTGCGTGTAGTGCAATGCAAGTAGATCTGGCTTAGGGTTAAGGTGGGTTAGTGCAAGGGCTAGGGTTAGGCTAGTGACGGGTAAGGTTACGGTGGGCTAGTGGGTTGCACCTCTGAGTGCCTCTCTGACCCACTAAGAAGACAGTCTGTGACGTATGGGTAAGGACTGGAGTCAAGGATTAGGGTTAGGGTTAGGGGGCTAGGGCAGGTTTTAGGGGGCTTTTTGGCACATCCCAGAAGTCTCCATGGCCAAGTGGCCATGCGATTGGTGGGATGGCTCCAAAAATTTGCATGGTCGTCCACTCCCACATGGCTGGCCACTCGGCCAGCCCATCATTGTGCAGGTGTAAAAAAATAAAATAAAATAAAATAAATGGAGGACAGAGGAGAAGACGAGAGACATTTTGTTGCAAGAAAAAACCCACTGCTACTGTGAAAAATCTGGCAGTTTATAAATTTTCGCGTGTTTCTGTTGTGCTTGTGTGTTTTTGGACCACGATTTCAAAAACAATATTGCGTTCGCCGCCCCATTTTGGATCCCCCGCCCGCACCGCATGGCATGGCGAGTCCACCTGCCCAGGACGGGGGGGAGGCGGGACCACACCTCCAGAAACCACCCCTCCGGTAGGTGCCCTGCGCCCTTAGTCAAGCAGGCATTTTTCCGCCTGCTTTTTTGGCCTGGGAATGGGTGGGGGGAGAGTTTAAAAGTTTTTTCCTGTGCCATCCGTGCCGCTTGCTTGCGCTTTAATTGTGGCGGCCGGCGGCGAGACTGGGCTTTTTGCTGGCTGCGAGCCTGCGGCGAGTCCCACCAGAGCAGCCCAGGACGGGGGATGGGGGGGAGGCCGGGGACCTCCAGAAACAACCCCTCTGGTAGGTGCCCTGAGGCACAGCAGGCATTTTTCCGCCTGCTTTTTGGCCGGGAACCGGGTTTTTTTAACTTTTAAAAACTTTTTTTCTGTGCCGCGTGGCATCGCGCGATGCAAGGAACGAGCACGACAAATCAGACCAAAATTGTTCGTTCGTCGGTTCGAGCTCGAAGTCTGGCAGAGTAATTCCCATTACCGTTTCCGTAGAGTAACGGAACCGAGTAACGGAAATGGAAACGGGAATACCGCTAAGTCGTGCCCATCTCTAATTGGCACTTTATGAAAAATTAGTGGGTTTTGAACCGCCGTTTGGGCGCACAGTCTCTAAAAGTTTCGCCATCGCTGCACTAGATTGTGACAAAAACCTGTCTACATAGTGAAGGCACACTCTACATTTTTTAAACTATGAAGTAAGTAACTTTAAGTAACAGACTGTTACTGTCATATGGCAAAAATGGCTAGTTTTAATTAAGTTACAATTATAATATAATTTGGTTATACCTCGGTTACACAGAAAGGAATTAATTACCAGTAACTAGTTATCTGTAAAACAGGATAATTTCAAGCTACACATGGGACAAATGCAGAATGCATGCATATGCACTACATTGAACTGTCCTGCAAATATTTGCTGCTGTGATCTTCTTTAGCTGGGGGTAAGTTTATGAGGAAGTCCCAGATGAGCAAAATCCTGCCTGAGAAAATTGTCCCTGGAAGGGCAACCAAGCAAGCCATTGTCTACTTTTCATGGCTTCCTGTCATGTAGCCACTATTTATTCCACCAGTGAATGCAACAAGATGGCTAGCTAGCCAGATCGAAAGAGTTGCATTCTTGTCCTTGTGTAATCATGTCTGGCAATATGACTCTGCCCCATGGGATTTAGTTAGTTATGTGCAGCAGTATCTGTCCTTATGTCTGGTCCATGAGAGTGGCTGCAATGTTTGAAGAGACCCTCAAGTCTCCAGGAATTTCTCTAGGTCACTGGTGGCGAACTTTCAGCATTCCAGATGTTTTGGACAACAACTCCCAGAATTCCAAGACTGTATTGCCAATGACAAAGGACTGTGGGAGTTGTGGTCCAAAACATCTGGAGTGCCGAAGGTTCACCACCACTGCTCTAGGTACTTGGGCAACAAACCACTCACTCTGCCTTAGCCTGATCCAACTCACAAGACTGTTCTGGTTTCAAAAGTGGGAATGAGGAGAGCTGAGCTTGACTCCACTGGTGGAAAAAAAGGAGCTAAAGGTACAAATAATGATAGTAAGTATTGAAATTAATGAAATTTATGTCACAGTAGACGTACCTAGGATTAAATGGACTGTAAAGCATGTTGACGCCCTGTTACAGAAGCCAAACAGATGGTAATGAAGTCTTCATGAAATTTACAATACACACTATTTCTTTTCTTTTTTTAAGAATGAAATTATGTTGAAGATTGTTGATAGGTCAGGGGCTACACACCCCAGGGACTGTATCCAGCATCTGTAACAGACCACAGTGTTGGTTTCCCTGGAATCTTACAGCCCATTTTAGTCATGAAACTTTGATATTAAATCAAGTCAAATGACATTAGGAATAAAATATATGTTTATGGTTAGCTATTCAGTATCTCAGTTGCTGCACTGGATCAACACACAGTTGTTCTTGTTTTGTAAAATCCTGGTTCTTACCGTATTGAGAGAGTTGGTTGTCAATTGAATTCCAAATATCTTGAACAAGAAAAGTGTTATTCCCACTTACTCCAGCAACCTTCTAAGGTATAATCTAATTTACCCCAATGTTAGTGAAATCCTCCTGTTAAAAATGGTGAGGGGTTGAAGCTCTATGTAACAGTTCAGTAATTTCCTGTGGGAGAATAAATGAATGGATACAAGATGGGGACAGGGTGCAGCAAAAGATTTTGTCTTGTTTTATTTTCAGCTACAACATCAAATGCACATCAGGGTTAAATTAATGAGCACTTGCTGCATATGATTCAACATGGGCATGTATAGGAATATGGCATCTTAGTTGGAATTAAGGCATAATGAGTTACCAGTAACATAGTTGTCTATAATTAGTTAGCTTTGGGATGATGAAAGTGTAATGAAGTCCTGTGTCAAGAGAAGGAAAGGGAATAAAATGTCTTTGAATTCTGACAATCGTTCATGGTTAAATGCCTGTACTGTGGGTAAAACTGTGCTCACGACCTGGGGTTCAATTCCAGGTAGCAGGCTCATGGTTGACTCAGCCTTCCATCCTTCCGAGGTCAGTAAAATGAGTACTCAGCTTGCTGAAGGGTGCAATGTGTAGCCTACATAATGTAATTAAAATTGTAAACCACTCAGAGACTACTTGAAATGGTATGGGGCGGTATGTAAGCAGAACACTTTGCTTTTATTGCATTCTCTTATTAAACATCAGGATTCTTTAAAAAAGAATTTGTCTAAAATAACCAATGCAAAGTGCCGCAACAAAACGTAATGAAGAATCCAACAAATAATAACTATAAGGAGCTACTCTTTCAGCATCGGAAGTAGTAATTGCAAGAAGTTGCCTTTGACATACTATGATAACCAATAACAGGAGCAGCAGACATTTTAAAAATTGCCATGTTTCAGTCATAAAGCTTTAAAGCAGGAAAAAGAAACTGCTTGTGACAAGACAATAGATTAATAAAATGCAACACAATAAATTATTTGCTAGATGAATAATTCTGACTGCAAAGCAAGTTCCTTTATTTAAAAAAAACCAGCATCCCAAACTCTGATCAAAATTACATAGCCACAAAGATAAGATAAAGTCACCACAGATGGGTCTGATCAATGCCATTTTCACTTACTGTGGATATACAACATGTTGTGCTCAATCTTCCATTCAGCTTATATATTTTAACAATAGATATTTGCATTATTGGCAAAGGCAGTATCTCTTAGGCACCTAAAAGAATACATGTCACTGTGCAATATATTGCTCTTAGTAAGAAGAAATAAAATTCTGCCTGAAGGTTTACAATCTACAACAACAAACGGGGAACAGGAAAGAAGAATAAGGTAAGCAAAGATAACACAGAAAGAGAGGCACCAAATTAAAATGGCACTGTTGGCAGAGGCATAAGAGGGGGAAAAAGACAATAATAAATGTAACAATAATAAATGTAAATTAAACCAATGAAATATACAGTATAATTAAATCACTTCCAATTACTACTTACAGTCACTGAAAATCTGGGGTGGGGGTGGGGGGGGGTGAGAGATTTTCTTCTGAATCTAGAAAATGCCCAGGCCGGTTATTGTTAGGTTTCCTGAGGAATGAATTTCAAAGATCCTGGAAACAGTTTGTAGAAACTTAACACACTTGGATCACTAGAGATGGGCACAACTCCAAAAAATGGTGTTTTGTTTGTCGTTTGGTCATTTAGGGGTCCGTTTCGGTTCGTTTTTGTTTTTGTGATGTTTTTTGCAAAAAATTTCATTTTCGTTTCGTTAGGTAACGAAACGAAAAAAATGAAAACGAAAATGAAAAATTGCTGTTTTGTTAGCATTCTTTTTAGTTCAATGCATCTGCTGCAACAAAAACGAAAAACATGGCAAATTTGGTCGTTTCGTTTTCATTTTCGTTTTGTTTTTTTAAAAAAAAAATTTGTTTCGTTTTCATTGCGTAACGAAATGAAAAAACGAAAACGAAAATGAAAAATCGCTCGTTTCGTGCCCATCTCTATGGATCACAATTAAAGGAAATCTTGTTGATTTCAGTGAATCATGTGACACCTGGAATCAACACATTGTCTTTTTGTTTGATCTATGGTTGTGGGTGAAAGTGAGCCCATTTAAAAAAAACTGCATGGATAATTATGATGTAAGACAAATATCAATCAGCATAGTGTGGTGAAAAGGAATTGTATAAGGCAGGGGTCCTCAAACTACAGCCCAGGAGCCAGATCAGGCTCACCAGGGTCCTGAATCTGGCCCACCCGCCATTGCAGAACCCCCCCCACTCCCCCACCCACCCACTTGAGCTGAAAATTCACCATGCAGCAGTTGCTGCTGCCGCTGCCTCAGCCACCAATGCAGCTTTCATGGCATACAGGAGGAAGGGAATTAGAATTTTGTAGCGTCTTGACCCATGCTACCACAGTCATACCCTTCAACTTCCCTGGGCCTCTGTCCTTCCACCCTCCTCATGCACAGTGTGTATCCTTCTGGCACAGTTACTCAACCCTGCCTTCCATTGCTGAGCTTGTGTAACGGCCACCAATAGTGAGTCATCAGATTAGAGGCAGGCTTGGTAATCAGAGTGCAACTCCCAGTGGCTGGGGCAGTCAGCAGGAAGGAGAGGCAGGACACTCCGAGTGCCTAGTGGGGTTGGGGAACTGATGAGGCTCTTTTGTCTCCAGTTCCTAAGGGGGAAGGAAAGGGTAAGAGAGAGAGAGAGAGAGAGAGAGAGAGAGAGAGAGAGAGAGAGAGAGAGAGAGAGAGAGAGAGAGAGAGAGAGAGAGAGAGAGATTCCCCATTTCAATGGTTCTTTACTGTTGCCCGTAGTGTCTTGAGGGGTGAGCAGGACAGGCCCTCCCCTAGCCTCCTTGGAGCTGAGGGAGAAGCAGGGTTGCCGAGTGGGCCAGCAGGTGAGGAGAGTGGGATTGGGCTGGGGGGGCGAAGTGGGTCGGGCCTTCCCTCTTCCCCCTTGGAGCCACATCTGGGAGCTACAGGGCACTGGCCACCGGAGCCACCACATGGGCCCATTGGGATGGGTAGGCTGCACTAGGCGTGGTGTGGAGGGTATCCAGTAGGCCCTCACTTCCCCCCAACAGGCAGGCAAGTCCAGATAAAGGGAAGCCGTAGGATGGGTGCGGGCTGCCAGGTGAGTGGCGCGGTCCAGGCTGGGCTGCCAGCTAGGCCTCGAAGGCCTGTTTAGACCCGCTAGGCCTTGGGGCCAAGTGTTTTTTGGGGACACCTCCCCATGGATGGGCGGCAGAGCACTGTGCCAGTGGCGGTTGGGTGCCCCCTCCAAGAGCAACGGCCACCCTACCCGACCTGGCACAGGTAATGAAATGTGAGGGGGTGGGGATGTAGGCATCTTGCATGGTGGGGGGCTCAAAAAGCAGTGGCAGGCACCTGCAGGGTTTTTGGGAATGGTCCAGCCCCCAACAGTATCTGAGGGACAGTGAACCATCCCGCTGTTTAAAAAGTTTGAGGACCCCTGGTATAAGACCCACCACAGAGATCCAAAAATATGTGCAGGCTTTGAAGACATTCAGATTTCCTAATCTTGCAATATGTTACAAAAAACCAGGAAGAGCAACATGATGTTAAGCTTTTGTCATCTGCACATTGTGTATACCAACTCTGTGTACTCTTTGCCCAGTGGTAGAGCTGGCTGGTAAAACATGCAGTCAAGACAGTTTGCAATTGTTGTCCTCCTTGTGTCATACCTTTGTTGCCTGTGCTACAACATTGTTGTGTATACTGTAATTGGCTGGCACTTGATTAGCGTTTGTGGTCCTTGGGTATAAACTAGAGATGGGCACGACTCAAAAAATGGTGTTTCATTTGTCGTTTGGTCGTTTAGGGGTCCGTTTCAGTTCGTTTTTGTTTTCGTGACATTTTTCGCAAAAAAATTCATTTTCGTTTCGTTAGGTAATGAAACGAAAAATGAAAATGAAAATGAAAAATTGCTGTTTCGTTAGCATTCTTTTTAGTTCAATGCATCTGCTGCAATGAAAACGAAAAACACAGCAAATTTGGTCGTTTCATTTTCGTTTTCGTTTTGTTTTTTTTTTCATTTCGTTTTCGTTGCGTAACAAAATGAAAAAATGAAAACAAAAAATGAAAAATCGCTCATTTCGTGCCCATCTCTAGTATAAACACATGAAAGCATTTTGAAATAATTCACTTGTCAAGAAATTATTTATTAAAGATGAAAGCCATTCTCCTCTGATTAGGGTGTCAATCTCCCTTGGTTGCCTAGCTCTGGTGCATTACCAGGATGACCCCTTCAGAAACTACTACTACTACAAATAAAATAAAATAAAAATGAGAATATAAAAACTTCCTACAAAAAAATGTAAAAAGTTCCTGGCTATAAAAACTTTCAGATGTGACCCAAGATTAAAATCTCTGTGATGTTTCTAAGCATGGGAAGCTGTACTTGTAAGAACAAACACAAGCTAAGCTTACAAGACGTCATGCTGTGTGTTGCTTAGGAGTTCACCTTCTAGGAACCAACTTCTTGTCATTATTCCAGGAAGTAACTGAAGCCTAAACCAGGATGTTGTATGCATCCCATTCCCAGTAAATCTTCTCCTGGCTCTCAGAATGCTCTCAACGAGGCTAGAATATAAATGGGTACCAAATCCTCAGTGTTACAGAGTTGACAGTTTCCTCCGCAGACTGTGGGTTTTTCTTTTTCTGTAAATACTTTACTTGGATTTCTGACCTGCGAACGTTCGTGCTGTAATATAATGTAAATAGCATAGGCTAACAGCGAATATTCTCTGCCACCTCTTCAAAAGCACAGAGATCACAAGAACATGCGGCAAGGTTCTGAAGCTCCACGTTTCGCGCCGCAGGGAATTGGCAAGAAATCAGGTCAGAATGTGAGTCGGATGTAGCACGGAGCGAGCGCTAATAGGGTAAAGCAAGAATGAGACTCATCTTATTACTTCTTACATGTCAAATTAGCACAGTGGAAAAAAGGGGGGGATATGCGCGATGGATGTTATCCCAGTTGAATCATCTCAGCACCTCTGCAGGAGGATCGTCTCAGAGTTTTCTTTCCTCCTGGACAGAGGCCAGAAGCCACAGGAAGGAAACTGAGCTCCACAGGAAGGAGGTTGCCAGAGCACATCTCCCTGCTTCTCTCACCCGTGGTGCGATCGGCGAGGGCAGAGGGATGTTGCAGTTTGACAGTCTCCAGAGGGCTCCATTTGGCCCACCCTGAAGCGAGACCACTCGTGTTTCCTTCTATATTGATTCACCACAAGCTTGGATGCCTGAGCAATAAATGTTATGGGCAAGGAGAGAGGAGATATAACAATGAGACTGCATATGAAACTAGCTGAATGGGTTTTTAATCCGTACCAGGAACAGGTCATTTGTGAAGCTTGTGGATCTCAATTCGTCATTGAAGACCAAGATCTACTCTGGTTGTTGTGATGGGGGGGGTTGAACATGGGAGCAGGGGAAGGTTAGCCATGTTCCCAGTCTCCAATGGGGAGTAATAGTCTGAAAGGAGGTGGTACTACAGTAATCCCCCATTTATCACGGGGGTTAAGAAGAACCTGAACTGACCTGTCCATGATAAAGAAAAATTCGTGCTATGCAGATGCTGGGCCGTGTCGGGACTGGGGGGAAGGTGTCTGGAGTTTCCTACACTTACCTTAGGGCTGGCGCTGCCCAAACAGGCCTCTGAGGGGCTTCCCGGGTCCATTGGAGGCCCCAGAAGTGGTTTCGGGTTATCCGGAAGGCACTTCTTTTTTTTTCAGAAATCACTTTTGGTTCGCTGGAAACCATTTCTAGGGCCTCTGACAGGAAGCCTGTCAAAGGCCCCAGACGTGGTTTCTGGATATCTGGAAAGCTTTCAGAAGTATATCCCGGTTCGCCGGAAACCATTTCTGAGGCCTCCGACAGGCTTGGGAAGCTCATTAGAGGCCTGCTTGGGGCAGCGCCAGGCGTGGGGTAGGTGCAGGAGGCCTCAAACAGGCCCACACAGCTTGCCCCAGGGTCCCTTGCCTTCATATACTGTACTTTGGTCCTGCAATATACTGGGACTGCAGTATATGAACTGTGAAGGCTGACTACAGAATCCAGAACCTTGTTTCTGTCCACATCAAGTGACTGTGTCTACATCAAGTGCTTCCTTCCCTCACATATTCAGACTAACTCTTTCTATCCCAAAAACCTGAGCAGGGTTTACCAACTTCTGTTTAATATTCAGATAACACTTTCCCATGTGAGCTGCTTCTAGAGTAAGAAAAACATGGCAAAACATCACATACTTTGGAAGGTATATCTGCTGAATCTGTTTGCTTTTTATAGAGCAAGTAGCGCCAGCCCCAAAAAACTAAATCAAGTGACTTAGAGCCAGCCCAATCATTAGGCAGAGTGAAGCAATTATCCCAGGTGGCAGATGGTGGACAGGATTAGCAGCCACCTCCCTTTTCTGGACAACCGGGTTAGGTATGCCTAGCTTTCAGTTCCTGCTGCCTCTTCCTGACTATTAGGAAATGCTTCCTAACTGTTAGAGCAGCATGCCAATAGAATTTATTAGAGATGGGCACAAACCAATAAAATGGCAGTTTATTTCATGCTTTGTTTGTAATAGCTGCACAACAACAGCTATTATAAGAACATAGGAACATAAGACTGGAACAGGCCACAGCCCATCCAGTCCAGCATTCTGTCTCACACAGTGGGTCACCATTTGCTTCAGGGTATTCCCAAGCAGATGTCTTCACCTGCTTATGACCCCCCCCCCAAAAAAAAACCATAAATGGCATTGAAATATATCCTTCCTATCTCTCCAACCTGGAGGTTGTCCTTAGGCATCAATAATGGTAGCCATTGATACTCTTGTTCTCCATGATCTTGTCCAATCCTTCCTTAAAGCTGTCAAGGATGACAGCTGTCACCACTTATTCTGGCAGAGAGTTCCAGAGATCATTGATCCTCTGGATGAAAAAGTACTTTCTCCTATTTGTTTGAGATCCACCACCCAAAAGTTTCATGGAGTGCCCCATAGTTATAGTGTTGTGTGATAGGAAAAACAGTTTATCCTTATCTACTTTGTTCACACTGTGTATCATTTTATAAACTTCAATCAGCTCAACTCTTAAGCACCTCTTAGGAGAGGGAACAAAACCATCTACTTTAATTGCTACTGAAATGATTCATCCAGCCAGGATGGACCATACAGTTTGTAGTCTTTCTAGACTACAGCATTCTTTGTAATCTTTCTAGACTACAGCATTCAACCTCTACAGAGCAGATACTCCAAGGAGAGGTTTCTTCTCCTATAGAAGAGTCTTTTTATAGAAAGTAGAAGTGGGTGTTTGAGGAAGCGAGTTTTGATCCACAAAAGGTACCCGTGCAAAGACTGAAGGTTTTTGAAGTGCCCCAAGAACAGGCAAGGTCTCTTCAGATTAGGTGGCAAAACAGCAGCTGCATGTGGCCCTAAGGCTGCCAATTATTTTTATTTATTTATTTTGAATATTTTAAACCTGACTTTCTCCTTGTAAAAGGACCCAAGGCAGCTTACAATACTGAATGACATTATACAATCCAGAACATTTCAGATATATTCAAGTTTAAGAACAGTGAATTTGAAGAGGCATCTTACAACTTTAAAGGCAGTATTAAAGCTAAAAGCTTTACAACAATTAAAAGGGAAACACAGGCACAGTACTATGTATTCCATGTTAGAGATGGAAAATAACATGGAAAACACAGGTACAGTATTATGAATTCAGTCTAAACAATAATGCATGGTAATCCATCTAAAAGTCACATAATACTGTAGGTAGTCAGTCATTCACAGAAAGTTATTCAGGGAAAGATTCTGCTCTTCTATACAAACAAACAAACCACAAAAACAAAACAAAAAAAAACACCCCCTCCCCATATGCCTTGTCTTGCCGTCAAAAATATTCAACCTGCCATGAACTTAACAATGTGGGTAAAGTATGTTATAACTAGAGATGGGCATGGAATGCCAAAATGGCGTTTCATGTTCATTATTCGCGCCCTGAGGCCCATTTTGTTCTGTTTCGGGTTTTTGGGTACCCAGGGCCCGCTTCGTTTCTGTTTCTTTGTTTTTCGGGTGCGGCAAGCTGCGGCCGCAGGGAGCCCCCCCCAGGGCCGGGCGCCACCAGAGCCGGCGGCATGCGGGCTGGGAGAGTGATCCCACAGCTGCGGGGAGCCCTCCTGAGGCCAGGGCAAGCCTCCTGGGAGAGCCGTCCTGCAGCCACGGGAGCCCTCATGTGGCCGGGCGCCGCCGGAGACGGTGGCAAGCCTGCCGGGAGAGCGATCCCGTGTCCACGTGGAGCCCTCCCAGAGCTGGGCGCTGCTCCGGTCACCACCCCCAACAGACCGCCACCCCTGGAGCACTGCTGAGCACCGCCCTCCCTTGGGCCCCCTCCCCAAGGACCTTTCCACTGCTCCGTCTGCCACTCCAATTGGGTCACTACCCCCAGAGCCCCATGCAGCGCCACCCTAACTGGGGCCCTTCTCCCCGGGAACCACTCCACCCCAGGAGCGGCCGCCCCAGCAGACCGCTGCCCCCACCCTCCGGGCGTAGACCTGGGAAACCTGTGGGGGGGTGCCGCTGCACTCCCCCCGTGCTCCAACGACCACCTCCGCTCCTGCTTCCGAGCCGGCTGCACCGGTGCCGCTTTGCCACATGCCCAAGATGGCACTGGGCGCAGCTGAGCTCCATCCTCCCCTCCAAAGCCTGCTGAGTGCCGACAAAGAAGCTGAGATCCCAGAGCCCAGCCCTCATAAGGGTTCAGATCCCACCTCTTCTCGTGAGACCGGCAAAGTCTCACGTTGGCTCTGGTGGGGAGGGGGCAAAGAGGCTCCGCCAGGCCCAGCCCCCTCTTGCCGCCAGCCCAGAGGGCTGTCATTCACCAATCAGAGATGGCTGGACAGGGGGCTGGGATCCCACCTCCACACATGGAGGCAGGATCCCAGCCCCCTCTCGCCACCCTCCGCTGCTCCATTTTTCGTCACGCAAGCGGCGCGACGCCAGTAACAGAAACGAACAGAACCGAAGAAAATTTTCTTGGTTTTGTTTGGTTCAAGCCTGCCCCATTGCAACGGTCGTTATTCGGTTGGAACTGCAGTTCCCATAACGCCCATAATGTTCATTATTCATGCCCTGAGGCCCACTTTTGTTCCGTTTCTGGTTTTTGGGCACCCGGGGCCCGCTTCGTTTGTTTCTTTGTTTTTCGGGTGCGGCAAGCTGCGGCCGCAGAGAGCCCCCCCAGGGCCGGGCACCACCAGAGCCGGCGGCATGCGGGCTGGGAGAGTGATCCCACAGGTTGGAGGGTCAGAAGGGAGGTGGGGTCGCTATCGTCCACCGGGATTCTTTTTATGTCTGCAGGGCCTTGACATTGGTTAGCCAGGGGTTAGAGTGCCTTCACCTGTTAGTGGGTCAGTGGGACAGATTTGGCATTGTGCTGGGTTACCGTGCTCCTTGCAACCCAGCACAATCCCTTCCGGAGCTCTCCGAGTTCATCACAGCTGCATTATTGAAGTCCCCATGCCTTTTGGTCGCGGGTGGCTTCAATGTGCATGCTGGCGGTGAGCTCTCTGGTGCAGCTCTGGAGTTCATGGAATCCATGCCTTCCATGGGTCTGTCCCAGCATGTTGTATGCCCCACCCACAGGTCTGGCCATACCCTGGATCTGGTATTTTCCTCCATGTCGGGGATCTCGAGTCTGGAGGTTGGGGGCATTGCCTCTCTACCTGTAAAAAAAAACAAGAAGTCATGGTCAGACCACCACCTGCTTTCTTTCTCTCTGGCGATTCCGGCCTCTCCTCGCGGGGACCATCGGCCTCCTGTTTTGGCCCGCCCCCGAAGACTCATGGACCCTTCTCGGTTCCAGGAGGTCTTCGGGGTGTTTCCTGGAGAACTGACTGGCACGCCGGCCGAGGTTGTGGCCAACCAATGGTTTGATACAGCTGCCCATGCCATCAACCGGATCGCCCCTAAGCGTCCTCTCTGGGTGCCGAGCTCAGCCTTCGCCATGGTTCACGTCTGAGCTCCGAGCAATGAAGCAGGTGAGGAGAAGACTAGAGCGCAGCTGGAGAAGAACCCGGACGGTTATTAATAAGGCTGCTGTTGTTTCCCAGACTGGGCACTATTCCAACGCGATCAGGGAGGCTCAAAGATCTTTTTTCTCCCTGAGAATTGGTGAGGCCTCTAACTGCCAGGTGGAGCTCTTCCGGGTGGTTTGGGACCTCACCAATCCTAGTCTGGCCAGGCCTCCTCCTACTGATTTCAGTAGTGAGAATTTCGCAGCCTTTTTTCGTACCAAAATTGAGGCCATCCGGGCCGGCTTTGACTCCGGTTGCAGTAGCACTGCCCCGGCACCCCCAGTTGCTGGTCCGCCTTCGTCGCCTCGGTTGGATGCGCTTGGGCCTGTTTCTGCTGTCGAGGCCTCTAAGGCTATGGCTCACTGCCAGCCGGCGTCCACCCCTTTCGATCCCTGCCCTGCCTGGCTCATTAAAGCTGCCAGCGGGACCATGGCCGAGTGGGCTTCGGTCATCGCCACCGCCTCCTTCAGCGAGGGGGTTTTTCCCTCTCGTCTGAAGGAGACAGTGGTAAAGCCCATTCTTAAAAAACCAGGCCTTTCCCAGGACGATTTAACCAACTATCGTCCAATTGCTAACGTCCCGTTTATGGGCAAGGTGATCGAGAGGGTGGCGGCGGTTCGGTTGCAGTCATACCTGGAGGATCGGCAGTGCCTCGATCCTTGCCAGTCCGGGTTCAGGCCTTGCCTGGGGACTGAAACAGCTTTGGTCGCGCTGCAAGATGTCCTAATCCGGGTGGTCGACAGGGGTTGCTCTACCCTGTTGGTCCTCCTGGATTTGTCAGCGGCCTTTGATACCGTCGACCACGGTATCCTGTTGGATCGGCTCTCCGAGGTTGGAATCGGAGGCACTGCTTGCAGTTGGCTCCGATCCTTCCTGGAGGGCCGTCCACAGTACGTCCTGCATGGGGGGGGAGTTGTCGGCCCCTTGGATACTCCCTTGTGGGGTTCCACAGGGGTCGTCGCTGTCCCCTATGCTGTTCAACATCTACGTAAGGCTGCTGGCTGGGGTCATTAGGAGATTTGGAGTCTGCTGTCACCAGTACGCTGATGACACGCAGCTCTATCTCTCCTTTTCCACCTCTGCAGTGGAAGCTGTGGGGATCCTTGACGAGTGCCTTGATGCCGTCCTGGCTTGGACCGGGGTGAACAGGCTTAGGCTCAACCCCGAGAAGACGGAGGTTATGTTCTTTGGGAGCTCACCATCTGGGTACGGTGGCCCTCTTCCGCATCTGGGGGGAGTTTCCCTCCAGCCAGTGGAGAGGGTGCGGAATCTGGGCGTGGTCCTGGACCCGGCCCTGACCATGGAGGCTCAGGTGGCGTCGGTGACCAGGGCCGTCTATTACCATCTTCGCCAGATCGCCCAGATCCGCCCGTACCTGGATGTTGACTCTCTGAGAACAGTGGTCCAAGCACTGGTGATCTCGAGGCTGGACTACTGCAACACCCTCTACATGGGGTTGCCCTTGACTCTTCTCCGGCATCTGCAGCGGGTGCAGAATGCGGCGACCAGGCTGGTGGTTGGTGTGCGTCGCTATGACCACATCACCCCAGTCCTGGCTCGCCTGCATTGGTTGCCCGTTGCGGCCCGGATTAGATTCAAGGTCCTGGTTTTAGTTTATAAAACCCTCCATGGCTTGGGACCGGATTACCTGACAGAGCGTATCGTCCAGCGATCCACCTCGGCCCGTCCAGTTCGGAAGGTGCGAGCACACTCGCTCCGGGTTGCCACTCCCCGAGAAGCCCGAAGGGCGGTTACCCAGAACCGGGCTTTCTCAGTGGCAGCCCCTTCCATATGGAACTCTATCCCTAGCGAAGTGTGCTCTGCAGAGTCCCTGCAGGCCTTTCAGAAAATGTTAAAAACCTTTTTATTTCGAGAGGCCTTTGGCGAATCTTAATTTTCCTTAATCTTTTTTTTTTCGCCATCGTTATTACTTATTGATTGCTGACTACCGGTGTCTCCGATTTTAATTGTTAGGATTCACGCCTTTGGCGTGCTGGGATGCACAAAGAGGCACTAGGACTTTTATTCTATATTTGTATTATATTGGTTTATTTGATGTCGCTATTGGATTTTGTTGTAATTTTATTGTCTGTTTGTTGGCGCTCGGCGCTTCTGTTCGCCGCTTAGAGTCCTAATTTAGGAGATAAGCGGGATATAAATATAACAATAAATAAATACCGTTACGTAACCATTTTTGTTACCGTTCTCCGTTATTCGTACTGTTACGTAATGGAACGAATAACGAGAGAATGGTAATGAAAAAATGGTCATTTCGTGCCCATCTCTAGTTATAACACTTTGTGTCTGCTCAGCTAAATATTAAAAGAGAATGCAAGTAGTTAAAGAAACAAATAAAAATTCCATTATGAGGGATGGAACTAACATTGAAAACACAGGTGAAATCAGTCAATGTAATCATGTAAGGTAGACCATCTAAAGTTATGAGGAATGGAAACTAAACATTGAAAACATACATTCAGTGCTATCATACAAGGAGAGGTATAAACACAAAGTTATATTTGGCTATAAACACAATGTCTTTTGTGTAGGTAGATTAATACAAAACTCGCATAATAGGTAGTCCATCATTCAGGGAAAGCTTGCCTGAAAGCTTTGCCTGTTTCCAGAAAGACAGCAGAGATGGGGCAGTCCTGGCCTCTAGTGGGAGGAGTTCCAGAGTCTGGGCGCAGCAGCACAATCTAGCTGTGGAGAGAGAGGTTGGGAGTTCAGTTCCCCACAGAGCCAGACTGTGTGGCCTTGAGCAAGCTACACAGTCCCGGGTTGCCTTCAGAAGAAGGGAAGGCTAAACTACTTCTCAGTATTTTCTGCCGGGGAAACCATGAGGAGAAACTCCCATGAATCAGAATGGACTGGATGGCACACAATTGTTATTATTGTTAAAAGTTATTTGAAAATCACTGAGTAAATGGCTCCCTCTCCCATCCACCCAAAAAATGCCACCCGAAAGGAAAAAGTGAATGTCACTATTTCACAACAACAACAAAATGATATTAGAGGGAATTTTAAAACTAATGTATTTAACCTTTAATTACTAATAAACAAATAACAAATAAATAAGTCACGTTGTGTAATATTATTTCTAATGGGCTACTTTCAAGCTCTTCTCTCACTCAGATATGCCTATGTTTCTAGAATCTCATGATCACAGGGGATGATAGAGCCATACTCCCAGTAACTGTATCATTCTGGGTAGAGTTCATAGAAACTGGCTGGATACCTCAGCGAGTAAGGTATCTGGCAACAAAGCCAGAGGCTAGGAGTTAAATTTCCCACAGTGCATGCTGGGAAAATAGCCAGCCTGTGTGGCCTTGGATAAGCAGCATAGTCATGGGGTGGGGTCGGCAAAAGAAGGCAATGGTCAACCACTTTTGAGTAGTCTACTCTTTGAAAACCAAGGAAGGGGCTGCCAGAAGCCTGTACTGATGAAACCACTTGTCATTGTTATTTTGACCTGCTTATAGGTTGCCATATTGCAGATTTTTCATACCGAGGCTAAGTACCAATCAAAGGTCTTATTTCAGTCTTGGTTATTAGGTCATAGTCCTAGACCACTAGGTGAGAGGGAGACAGAATGGGATCTATCAACAGCTCTCTGGGTGACTGACAATAGACAAGCAAGGATTCTCAAGAAAACAAAAAAAGCATTTTCTCTCCTGAGTTGTTATGCTCAAGTGAAAAGGGGGCTGGAAGTAAATAAAAATAGCACGAGGATATTGTCAGTGTTCCATTACTATTAGAGATGGGCACGAAATGAACATTTTTGTTTCCGTTATTCGTTATTCATTCCGTTACGTAACGAAATGACTAATGAAAATTGTGATGAAAATGGAACAAAACAAACAGAACCATGAAAATTGGGTTCGTTACGTTTCGTTTTCTTTAATGGTGACGCGCAATGAAATGAGCTGTTTTAAGTGTTAAAAAATGCCCTGGACATCCATAAAAACACCGTGATAATTATTTATACTGTCTGATAATACCTACCGGGGGGGGGTCCTTAAAACATGCATTTATGTCTTTTCTCAGATCGCTGTATTTTTTTCCTTTAAGGGGAGTTAGGGGACATTGACCCAAAATGGCTCCCAGATGCCTAATATTGATTTCATGGGTATCAAAATGCCCTGGACATCCATAAAAACACAGCGATAATGCGATAATTATTTGAAATTATTACCTACCAGGGGGTTGGGGTCCTTAAAACATTTGTTTTTGTCTTCTCCCATCGCGATGTATTTTTCTTTTCCCTTTAAGGATGACAAAATGGATGTCGCCAGCCACAAAATGGAGCCAAGCCATGTGATGGGATCATGTTCAACCAAAAGCATGCCAAGGTTGCAGACTGGGCAGGTCTGGCAGACACAGAGGGCATAAAAAGCTCTAGCAGCCCCCGTCCTCCTTGCAGTCTCTGGTGGGAGTTAGGGTGGGATTGCTGTCTCTGCGACTCTAGCCTCAGTCCTGCAGCCTCCCTGTGTGCATGCATGCGTACCTCTCGGTGAGTACCCTCCCCTGCCCCACAGTGCAGTCACTCTGCAGCTGCCTTGCACCCTGGGCAACGCCCGCCACTGCCTTTGCAGCCTCCCTGCGTACCTAGTCTATACTGTGTCTCTGCCAGGATCAATTTTTTTTTAGTGTTTTCCCTTTCGTCTGGGGCGTTGGGGGATGCCCGCGCACAGAAATGGTTTAAAAATTGCGTAAAAAGCGGGTAGAAACGAAAAATGAAAAAACAAAACGCAAACGAAAATTTTCCACAAAATTCGCAAAAAACAGAAACGAGCCGAAACGGACCTCTCAACGAAAAATGAAAAACTGAAACACCATTCTTTTGATTCGTGCCCATCTCTAATTACTATTATCGAAAACAGAGTCCTAGAAGATCCAACCTGTGCTCAGGCATGCACTATCACCCACATTACCTGAGGCTTTCTCCCCCAGCTCCAAAAAGGAGCAATAATTATGCAAATATGGGTGTAGGGTTATATTGAGATTACTTTAATATGGCCTTTTATGTTATGTTATTATAGGGGTGTGAAGTACAGGAGATGAGTTTTCATGGCCAAGCAAATATTTGCAAGTTCACCTGGGTCTTTCTATCACACTGCATCCTCCTTGTTGACTATATACCTGTAGCTGTGTTAATCTATGCATACACCACTAGCCACCCCCCTATGTAGAACAACCATGAAATTATCACACCATTTTTCCTAAGGATAGACAAAAGAGCATGCTCAGTGAGTCCAGTGAGTACCTCAAAGTAACTTGTATTATCCTCTTCCTTTAGGTATTTCAACCATCTTTTCAAACCCAATGTCCTCTAGATGGACAAAAGATGTCCTTCATTCTTGGCCAGCATGACAGAGTTGGATGGGCGTTATGGGAACTGCAGTTCAATGTATTTCAAGGGTACCAGGGTGGGGAAAGTTGCCTTACAATGCACAATGTTCCCAAGCTCTATTAATGTTTAAGTATGCACTGGAGATAGTAGATTGGGGCCAGGGGAGGTGAAACAGGAATAAATTAAAGGCAATAAAATGACAGAACTTTACAACATACTGAACTGAAAGAATGGAACAGTGGAAGACTCCTAATTTACTAGAAATAAGGCCAGGATATCCAGAATGTCAGGGTCCCAACCAGTAGTTAATTCAGGGGAATTGTGGAAGCATCTTTGCATGCTGACTGTAAAAACAGCTTCTGGGTATATGTTTATGGGATGGCACTGAGGCCTGGAGGTTTCGGTTTTTCTAGTGGAAAATATGAGTAGATGAAGACATAGTGAGAAGAGGAAAATAGAAGCATTTTGCCCCATGAAGGCTAAAAGGAGAGGGCTACTGATAGTTGAAATCCTGACACTGTCCCTAGTATGCCCTGCCGAAGGCCACTTGGCCACTGACCTTTTCATCCAGAAGAGGAGAGTGGCTTCTGTGTACTTGAGTGAAATAAAGCTTATTTGCTCCACAAGCATTCCTTGATCACCTGGAGACTTCTACACCCATTCCAGTGAATCCACACCAAAAGGTTGGGGATTGTGTCAGCAGAAGACAATGGTTGGGTCTTTCACTTGCATGCTCATATTCCATTTCGGTTCCCTTCCAAGCAGGCTGAATGCTTAGACAGCGCTACAGTCTTGGACAACTATCATGCCAGAGCCATAACAACAGCATGCTCATGCATTACTCAGGGAGATTTTCATGCCACCTCAAGGCCACCCAGATCCCCTCAACATTAAACCCTCACGCCCAATATTTTTGCCACATTTCAATTCCTGGAGACTTCCAGAACCAGCCATTTTCATCGTGAGGGGCTGCAGAGGGGGTGATTCCTTTAGAGTTCCAAGCCCAACACCACCCAAAAAACTCCTCCTGTTTATTATTTTAACATCCACTTCTGGCTATTTCTGGACCCAGTGTGGCCTGTGGTGGGGGCTCAGGGTAATAATTGACCCCTAAGCTCACAGACATCACCCGCCCCTGACATAGACTATGTGACCCAAAGCTGAGTAAATCTGTTTATTTATTTATTTTTGAGTATTTGTACCCCACCTTTTTCCTTGGAAAAGGATCAAAGGCAACCTCCAACATGTGAAAGGCCATACTCCACCATAAAGAAATGGGAGGGCCAAATCTCCCCACTGCCATATGAGTGCAGAGTAGAGATGGGCACGACTCAAAAAAATGGTGTTTCGTTTGTCGTTTGGTCGCTTAGGGGTCCGTTTCAGTTCGTTTTCTTTTTTGTGATGTTTTTTGCAAAAAAAAATCATTTTCGTTTCGTTAGGTAACAAAACAAAAAAACAAAAACAAAAATGAAAAATTGCTGTTTCATTAGCATTCTTTTTAGTTCAATGCATCTGCTGCAACAAAAACAAAAAACATAGCAAATTTGGTCATTTCGTTTTCATTTTCGTTTTGTTTAAAAAAATCATTTCATTTTTGTTGCATAACGAAATGAAAAAATGAAAATGAAAACAAAAAATTGCTCGTTTCGTGCCCATCTCTAGTGCAGAGGAAAACACATGTTGCAGGGTGGTGAGCTTGGAAATGGAACCTCCTGGAAGGTTACTTACATAGGACTTTTGCCTCTTTCATTAGGGTTCACTTGCCATTCCTGAGCATTTGTCATCCCATGCTTTGCACTTCAAGCAATTCCGAACTTGGTCCTTTACCATTCAATGCTTTCACTGACGTTGGGTCTCTGATCTTTTGTGGCTTATTTGTTATGTCTTCGCCCCACTCCCCACTGGCACCTGTTCATCAGTCCTGGTATCCTTTTATCACCTAATGCCCCGTGTTTTCGTTCTCCTTCCGCCTCCTTCCTCACTAAACAATGTTTCTCCAATTTCTTTTGTAGCTATACTACTGTTATGAATATTAATGGTCTGCTGTAAAGGCTCTTATTTGTGGCAGGAAAGTCTGCCCTTTGATCTGTGGCTTTTTTCTTCGGCGTGTTAGTATGTCTGCAGCTACTGCTGGAGCTCCTTTTATCTTTGCGTAAGACTCCTCTCATTTCCATCATTCCTTTTTGTGCTGAGGATGATCATTCATATATTTATACATATTCTTTATCAAGCAGTCCTTCTAAGTCTGGTACTCATATGGTGATTTCTCCCCTTTACCTAGACGGATTCTATAGATTCCCCAAAGGCAAAACACCATTCCAGTAGTGGCCGTGGTGTGTAATTTGTTTTGTACTGGAGAATTCCTGCCATGCCTATATGTATTTAGACCACAGGCGAACCAATAAAGTTGTCATAGAAACAAAGCTTTCCATGAATAAATCAGTCTGTAACAAACTTGTAAACTTCAGAGGGACCACTGGGCTCTAAGGCTGCCTATTTTCTATACATAAACTAATCATGTCTTATAATGAACAACATGAAGAATTGTACATTTCCATTTGCTTTGTCTTGGCGTTTCATCCTGCTTTAAACACTTTGCCTGTACATGCTCGCCTATGCAGTGAATATATCCCTTGAGTGGAAGGATGGGATCAAAAGCGGGTATGACAGTAGAGTGGCAAGATATTTTAGACATTATTTTGGGGTGCTTTTTCCCAGGAGAGGAGGAACTGTTTGATGGCGTAGGGCTAGAGTCTGGGACAACTGATGAACCCAAGGAGGAAACAGGCTGCCCATGAGGCGCATGCATCCCTCAGGGACCTTTTCATGGCCTCCAAGCCACTCAGAGCCCTCAACACTCAACCCCCCACCCTCAATGTTTTTGCCGTATTTCAATTCCTGGAGACTGCCAGAAGCAGTCGTTTTCATCATGAGGGCCTGCAGAGAGGGTGATTTGTTGAGACCTCCAAACCCAACTCCACCCCATAGACGCCTCATGTTTTTAATTCTAATGGTCACTTCAAACCATTTCTGGACGCAGTGTGGTCTGTGGTGGGGACTCACGGCAAAAATTGTCCCCCAGGTCAATGGAGATCACCTGTCTCTGACATAAATCTGCTATAAAGCTGGGGGGAAGTCTTTTGCCCTTCCTGATATTCTGAAGTAAAACTCCTCCGGTCCCTTGCCATTAGCTGACAGGGGGCTTGTAATCATTCCAGAAACGTGAACCTGGCAGGCAGGCTTTTTGATCATATTGAACTGGGAGTAGATGTATTTGTCTGTTTCATTGTCTCACTCATTGAGTGGCTTTAAGATCTAACATCTTTCCATCCTATTTACGAAGAAACATGTGGCTTCTGTTAAGTTTTTGTGAAAAACAAACTGAATATATTATATCCCATCTCTACTTGTTAGATTCAACAGGTACTTCTATTCTCAGCACACAAGTGTATATGATCTTTTTCTGTCTTCTTCCCATGTAACTGTTAGAGATTAAAATCCCATCACTTTCCATGAACTGGGAAAATCCAATTTATCATAGTGTATAGTTGACTAAAATCCAGACTTTTAGAAACTAAAAAACTGGTGGAAAAAACTGGTCATTTTACTTTCTCCTCCATTTGGGTTAAAAAATAAACCTAAGTAAGTAATGAAAGCTCTTCATGAAATTCTACTACGAATTCAGTAACTTTGACCCTACTGTTGATTTGAACCTCAACCAATCTATGCAGCAATTTCACTTTCTAGAGATGCTACTGTGCACCTCCATTTTTTAAAAATATTGGAATCTGACTGCTACACATATTTACATGGTTCTACATTCCACTAGAAATATTCCACAAAACCGATAGCCAAGCCCTATGCCACAACCAAAAACTGCTTAGACCCCTCAAACTGACATTTGTCTCAAGAACATAAATAAGACAATTATCTGACTTGAATGCCCACACAATGAAGATAAAAAATGGACCATACCAGATTGCTAACCACTGATAATCTCCTACAGAACAAACCAAGAACAGATGATAACTGAACCCCTTTCAACTTCAGTTCCCTGCAAAAACCTCTCAAATTGATCAACAATATATGGCTCACCCTGGACAATGAGATTTCTCTATTACTGACTGTGGGTTGAGTGGTCTGTAAATCTTACAGAGAGCCACCTGATTTAGAAAAGATTCCTTACCAGCAACAAGGACCATAGGAACCAGACCTTGTGGCAGATCCAGATCCTAGGACAGTGATGGTGAAACTTTTAGAGACCGAGTGCCCAAATTGCAATTCAAAACCCACTAATTTTTTTTTTTTTGCAAAGTGCCAATACAGTAATTTAACCTGTATACAGGTGGCTATGAAGGGGTGATGTCGGGTGCCCACAGAAAAGGCTCCGAGTGCCACCTTTGGCACCTGTGCCATAGGTTCGCCATCACTGTCCTATGACCTTCACATTTATCAACCTAAAAATGCAAATCACAGCTTCAGGGGTCCATAGAACTATGCATTCTACAATGAGTCACACACATCTTTTGCAATCAAAGGCCAACATCACTTGAGGTAGGACAAACAGGTTAATTTCTATACAAAAGAATAAATGGATACAAATCTGGTATCAGAAAGAGTAATATCCAAGAACCCATGGAAAAAACAGCTCAGTCTCTTTGGACTCCATCTCTGATAGTTGTCTCTCCTTGAACAAAAGCTCTTCAAAGACAGATTCCAAAAGAAACAACTGAGCGAGAATATATAAAAAGCAATTCACCTCTGTCTCCTTTTGTTTGAACAGGGACAAAGTATTTTTTGTCTCATTACCTATGCTAATTAGCTCATCTATGCAGGGTTATCTGTAATGCCACCCCACTTGTGTTTGTGTTAAAACAACTGTTTTCTCTCCTGTGAAATTTTTGTATTTATTTTACTGCTAACTCTTTTCATTTCAGTCTCCCACTGACTACAGTACATCCAAGAAGCTAGGGAAATAAATATTAGATCACCTCTTACCTGTGCTTGAGAATAGGTATGGGCACCTTACGAAAAATGGCACACTGTTTTGTCATTTCATAAGGTTTCAAAACATTATGAAATAAATGAAATGGCAGACAGCATGTTGTCATGAACCAAACTGAAATGATGTTTTTGGTTTGGTTCTTCGGAACCAGGAAGCCATTGCCAGATCTCCCTAAAGGCAAGGGGCTGCAAACAGGTTAGCTGTTTCCCGGCTCTTGCCACTGCCTCCCAGGTGATTTTGACAGCTCAAGGTTAAAAAAAAAATAGCTGGGAGGTGGTGGGTGGGCCATTTTTAAAAGGCTCCTTCCTTTGACAGCTCAGGTGGAGCCATTTTAAAATGGCCCACCTGCAAGAGTGAGCCTCTCGCTGTTTTGGGCGGGCCATTTTAAAAAGCATTGGCTCCAGTGGAGCCTTTTTTAAATGGCCCGCCTGAAAAGAGCCTTTTTTATAATGGCCCACCTAAAACAGCGAGAAGCTCTTGCTGTTGCAGGGGGTATATTTTAAACAGGCTCCAGCCTTTGACAGCTTGGCTGTTGGGGGTGGGTGGGATGCATTTTTAAAAGACTCCAGTCTTTGACAGCTCAGCTGGAACCTGTTTAAAATGGACCGCTTGCAACAGCGAGAGGCTGTTTGAGAGGGTTAAAAAGGCTCCAGGCGAGCTGTCAAAGTCTGGAGCCTTTTTTAAATATGGCCCCACAACAGCGAGAGCGCTCTCGCTGTGACAGCGGCACATTTTTAAAAGCCTCCAGCCCACCTCCAGGAGGGTGGGCTAGAACCCTTTAAAAAAAACCTGCCACACCAGCGAGAGCGCTGGTGCAGCGGAGGATTCGTTTCATTTCATTTTATAATTAACAAATTTTTAAAAAGAAAATATTACTTAAGGAATGAAATGAAACGCCGGTGGGGGGGGGGTGAACGGTATGAAACGAAACACTATTTTTCTGTTTTGTGCCCATCCCTCCCTGAGAATGAGAAATGTAAAACAACAACTAGAAATGTTTTGGTGTTCTTGATGGCAGTCGTATTTTCCAGGATGTTTCCCCACAAATTGCAAACATAAACAAAGAACAAAAAGAGTAACCCTAGGAGAACTGTGACTATATCGCATGGACAATCAGAAAGTAGAAGCATCAAATGGGTTGTTTGCATCTTTTTGATCAATCATCTAATCTTTCTAAACTTGACTTCTGTTGGTTTTCCTTCATAAAGTGAAAAGGTCATAGCTTGTACAGATAATCTGTATCCATTACAGAAAACAAGCAGGTATTAGGTACAAAACATGCTTGAACTTTTGGTACAGCTCTGATGAAGAGGGTGTTGCTCTCAAAATATTAGCAACTTTTTGTTATTTTACTATTAACCTAAAGGTATCACCTAGTCTAGTTTTGTATTTGGGTTTTTTTATGGTTACACACCTGCCCAACTTGTTTAGCTATCAGGTAGACGCCTTTGATCAATGGCTTCAGAGTGATCAAGAGTGAGACCTAAACCAGTTGAATGGAAACTAAGAGAATATTGGGTCAGTTCCATCCACTGAAGGGGTAGGGACAGAAGCCAAGTGTTTTGGAGGTCTTTTTTAAAAAGTGGGCTCAAAGTATTGTAATTATTTTGCTCTGCATTGTATCCTTACTATCCAAAAAATAGATGGGGATCCTTGGAAACAATCTGGTTGTTCTGCATGGGCACTTTGCCAAACCAACTGCATTGTGTTTGAATGAGCAGATCGGCTTGGTACTCTGGTGGGCACATGTGTTCCTTCTCAGTCAGGCATCTGGGATGCGTGAAAGCACCATTTTAATTCAATCAGCTTTTAGCTCAACTCTTGGTCAGTGAGTGTAGAATGCGTCTTGCAATATATAAATCTACTGTTGCTCATGCTCTCGACACCTGATCAGGACATCCCTTTAATGTCATATAAAAATCCCACAACCCATTAGACTTCAGAGCTTAAACCAAACTATTTTCCCCATCTTGCCAGATCATGTTCTCCACAAACAATTCTCTTTTTCATGTTTTGCTCTCTCTCTCTCTCTCTCTCTCTCTCTCTCTCTCTCTCTCTCTCTCTCTCTCCCCCCCTCTCTCTCTCAAATGATTCCTCATGCTTGCTTGTCAAAAGGCATTAAAACCAACATGCGCTGCTGGGAACGTACACATTTTCCACTGGTAGCATTTTGTTCTCCTTCATAATTAACAGCAGCTGATGACTAACTTCCCCACAGCAAGGAAATGGGAGTCTTATCTGAGAGAAAGATCCGTGTTAAAACATTCCACCTGGGAGAGCCAAATAAGAAATGTGATTAAAGCATTAAATATTTAGGTGGAAAGTTGAGGTTATGAGGTGCTCCGCTGTGTATTTTTAAAAAGCTACTTTTTTCCCCTTTGTGTTTTCTTTCTTTCTTTTAACCACAGCCCCTTGAAGTGGCCATGGTTTTGAGTGAAGGATGGGCAGGCGATGACAACTACAGTGGTACCTTATGTAAAGGAATTAATTTGTCCCAAATGAAATTCAGTCAAGCAAATTTTCCTTTGTACAAATTTCCCATAGGGATGCATTGAAAACAGATTAATCCCTAATTGTGACCGTTTTTCTGTTGTACGGATTCGCCCCACAGGCAATTCTGTTAAGTGATTTCCCCCTATCTCCTGAAATTTCTTCCTTTAAGTGGATTTTCAGTTAAACAAACCACTTGTTATACGAGGGTCCACTGTGCTTAACACCTTATGCTCTGGTCGTTGTTTGCATTCAGAATCATGTTGACCCCTCTCTCTCTCTCTCTCTCTCTCTCTCTCTCTCTCTCTCTCTCTCTCTCTCTCTCTCTCTCTCTCTCTCTCTCTCTCTCTCTCTCTCTCTCTCTCTCTCTCTCCTCCCCCTCCACCCCCATGGGAAAAGATACATTGATGGCTTCACTTTTTACAGAGGTCAAAAGAAGCCTGAGGGGAGAATAGGTAAGCAGCACTGAACAAGGAGTAGGAGAGGGGAAGCACCCAAGAACTGGGAGGGCTTGTCGAATTAAGCACCCCTCCCAGTTTGTGTCTTTGGCTGAAGAATCTCGCCTAAAAAAAAAATACATGTAATGGCATGTCACGTGTCACGCGTCTACTGTTGAGGCTGACATTAAGGGGATGAAAGGTGGAATTACGGTAAATACAGAAGTGTTCAAACTTTAAATGGAACACGCCAGGCTTGAAGCGGCCTCTCAACGTGCAAACGTTTTGGCTATTAATTATTAATCGGGGCTGGCAGCTCATTTGAAAGTTTCGCTCTAATGACAAGATTCCTGAGGAGATAAATACGGCGGCATCCTTGTGCATCCTTGTACCGTATTTGGTAAGTGGCACACACACACACACACACACACACACACACACACACACACACACACACACACACACACACACACACACACACACATGAAACAAAAGTCTGGATATTTGCAAAAGCACAGCAATATGATCATGACACCACAACTGGGTGACATTTATAAGGCTTGTAACCATTCTTTCTTGGTCTTATTTTTGTCTCAGGAATGTGACTGTGCTCCCCCCCCATATGGAAGTCGTGTTCTGTTTCTTTATATTGTGACTGAAACGAAGAAGACTCAGTTACTAATCAGAGTAGCCTTTAACTAGTAGAATTTAATTAGTAGAAGGTGGAACCCCAGTATGGTATAGTGGATAGAGCAATGGACTCTGGAGAACAGGGTTCGAATACCCAATTGGCCATGGAAACTCACTAGGGCGCATGGAACTCATACTTACCGTGATAAACCTATTAAGTTTGCTATAATTAGTTTCAATTTGACAGCACAGAACACATACACAGAAGTAGAAGTTAGAGCAGTGCATCAGAGTTTCCAGTTTTAAATCAAGCAGTTTCAGATCTAGGTCATGGAGATTAAACCTTCCACAAGTTTACATTCATAGCACCCACTAATACAAATACTAGACATGGGCACGACTCGGCGAAATTGTCGTTTCCGTTTTCGGTTATTGTTTCCGTTACGTAACGGAAACGGTAACGATAATTAAACCATCAGAACTCGAACTCGAACCGAAAAAAGAAAAATTTGGTCGGGTTTTTCGTTTCTATTTGTGGCATCGCGGCGATTGCGCGATGCGAAGCACAGAAAAGTTTTTTTAAAGTTTTTTTTTTAAAAAAAAACCCGACTCCCGTCCAAAAAAGCAGGCGAAAATATGCCTGCCTGAGGCTTTGCCACCTACCATAGGGGTGTTTTCTGGGGGGTCCCCGGCCTTTCCCCCCTATTCTCCTGTCCTGGGCTGCTTGCACCAGGCTGGGGGGGGGTCATCCTCGTCGTCTCTCTCGCTGCATGCCATGCGGTGGGGGGGGATCCAAAATGGCGACCACAATTTTTCTTTTGAAATCATGGTCAAAAAAAACACACCAAATCACCACAGAAACATGTGAAATTTATTTATTTTAAATGCCTGAATTTTTATAGTAGCAGCAGTGGGTTTTTTATAGCAATAAAACGTCGTATTGATTTTATTTTATTTTATTTTATTTTATTTTTTTTTTTTTTAGACCTGCCCATTTGGGCTGGGCATGGGATGGGACCATGCAAATTTTTGAACCATTCCACCAATGGCATCGCCAGGTTTTTGACTGACACTTCTGGATGTCTCGGAGGGCATAAAAAGCCGAGGCACCTTCCAGAAATCGCAGTCGGGTGTATGGATGTGGTTGAAGGAGGAGCACTGGCTGCTGGTGCTGGTGTGATCTGATCGAGATTGAGGAGGGAGGCTGGAGGCTTTAGGATTTAAGTTAGGCAGGGAGGGAGGGAATTGAATTTAGAAAATAATTTCTTTGATTCCCTGCAGCTTTGTCTGCTGAAGGGAATAGCAGTTTATTCTTTATTTCTTCTCTGGCATTTTGAGGATTTTTTTCTGATATTGGATAAAGGGGGAGGTTCGACTGGGAGTGGGAGGTGTGGATTTATTTTAAATGAATATTATATACTACCATTTATTTTCTATTTTACCAACTTCATTTTGCTTGCACACACACACATTTGGGGTGCAAGACAAGAACAGAACCTCTATCCTAAGTGATATCCTAACTGCCACTCGCCCGTCCCGCCTGCGCCGCCACCCTCCTGCGGCCCGCGCCGCCGCCCGCCCACTCACCCACCCACGGCCACTGCCCGCCCATGGCCCCCCGCCACCGCCGCCCGCCTGCACTCCCCCCCCCCCCGCCCGCCACCTAGGGCGCAAAAACACCTAGCGCTGGCCCTGATTGCAGGACGCCCCTATGCTCTGGGAAGTCAAATCGCGCTAAATCGCGGTGGAAACGACAAATTTCGCGACAAACGGAAATGACCCGCAACAGATCCGTTCCGACAAACGAGAACTCGAAACATCATTTATTCAGGTCGTGCCCATGTCTAACAAATACTGTACATATCTTCAGAGATGTACTTATGGAAGTCCACCAGGGCCACAGGAACTTCTTAGGCTGGATTTGTTGTTGTGTTGTGTTGTTTGTTTGTTTACTACACATCTTCTTTTAATGAACCTACTGAAAGAAATTCAAGAAGGAACTGGTGGGTGCTGTACTTTTTCACTTCTTTTTTAAAAAAAAACCATTTTAATACAACTTATTTTAATGTTTCCATTTGTTTAACTAGTTTTGTGTGTGTGTGTGTGTGTGTGTGTGTGTGTGTGTGTGTGTGTGTGTGTGTGTGTGTGTGTGTGTGTGTGTGTGTGTGTGTGTGTGTGTGTATTTCATCAGCACCCTCCTGAGAGGTGACAGAATTCTCCACCCATATTACTCCAGTGCAGTTGCCAGCTTTCCCTCTCTAACCACAGGGGCTAGTGGCTGTAGAAGGGATTAGTTAAAACCACCTTGCAGAAGTCTGAAAGAACCCAACTGCTCCCATAACACTGTTCTTAGCTGTGATGTCCCATCTCATTCTAAACCAGGGGTCCTCAAAGTTTTCAAACAGCGGGGCAGTCCACTGCCCCCCCCAGACACTGCTGGGGGCTAGACCACAGTCTTTAAAAAGGCCTACATGGAAACAAGGGGGAGGGAGAGGCAAGTGGGCAATCTGCCCATGATCAGCTCGTCTCCGGTGTCCCAGTGATGCCTCCTGCTCCGGATCACTACCCTGAAGTGCCGCTGCTGGGATCCCTCTGCCGCGCCTGCTCCTCCTCCTCTTCCTGCAGCATTGGCAGCTGGAGCGGCTCTCCTTCCTTCTTTCGTTGCATTGGGAAGGAGGCGGCAGCCTAGGCAAACTCAGTGCCCTCCTCGCCTCCTGGGTGGCTGCTCAGGATGAGGAGCAACAACTGCAGCAGAGACGGCAAGGCTGGTGCCACCTCACGCCCTGGCCATCACACCCTCTCTGTGTCCCGGAGGGAAAGCCTCCTCCTCTCTGGGCCTGGCCCAGCTGGGCCCAGCCTGGCTTGGTGTGCTGCAAGTGAGGGAGGGAGGGAGGGAAGGAGGGAGGGGAAGAAGGGAGGGGAGGCAGGAAGGCCTGCCCAAAGCCACCCACAGCCCACTCACTGGCCGGGCCCAGCCAGTCTTCGGTGCTCAGTTAGCTCGCCAGCTCGCCTTTCACCAACTGGGGACAAATGCAGCCCTGCCAGCCTCCCAGCAACCAGGCCTGGGCTACCGTTGGCCTTCCCTTCCCTTTTCTTCTTTCTCCGTCACCTCCTCCTCCTCGCTGGTCTCTAGCCCATTGATGGTGGCAGTGGCATCTGCCTCCAGCCATGGCTGGACTCCCTCCTCCCCTCCCTCCCTCCCTCCACAGTTCATGGCAGCAACTTGGAGGGGACTGGGTATGCGGGAAGTTGCTCTGTTTTCCCCTCAGCCACCCGCTGTCCATCTGCCTGCCCCCTTCCTTCCTCACAACACAATAACACAGGTGGCGGCCACACAAGAAAGGCAGGCGCATGAGTTGAAGGAGGAGCAGGAGCAGGGCCTCGGGGCTGCATCTGCCCCCAGCCCATAGATTGAGGACCCCTGTTCTAAACTGTTCATTTATGTCCAGGTAGGTTAGCTAGCTTAGTGGTTTAGTTGATTTTTATTGTTGGTCTCTATGTGTTTGTATATGGTTTTCTATGTATCCTTTCTTTCTTTGTATGTTTTGCTGTAAACCCCCAAGAGAGTGTGTTGCACTATGGGGTAGTATATAAATTAAACAGAAAAACAAACAGGCAAGCTGTTGATTGAGCAAATGGGTAGAAAAGGATATCGCTGGTTGTGTTTTTATTTGTACCCATTTGCTAATCTTGTTGGTAGTTGCTTGTACTCATCATTTTTGGAGAAAACTGTGTTAGAAGTCAAATAAATAAATAAATAAACTCTTATTGCCTCTCATTGTCAACTCAAAAAACAGGAGGGTTCAGCCATGTGAACGTGTCCAGTGAATGGGTGTATTCAGCTTGACAGGACCCTTGTGATTTGCTGATAGAGCTGATTGACCCAAGACACATTACCAGGACTTCTCTCTCCCCATCCCTCTGCAATTCCCTTCCCCCTGCAGTCTTCTGGGGAACCTTGCAAGTGCAGAGATGGGTCAGGGAGGGATCTGCGTGTCTAATTGAAGGGTTGTGAAGGAGATCGCAGGATCATCTTGTGTTCCATTTGATTCTTGCCTTTTGTCTGCTCCGAGATATTCAGTAGTAGTAGTGGGTAGAACATAGTAGCCCGGCTCTCATCACCCAAATACAGACTCATTATACAGAGCAGAGGGTGACCTGTACCCAGTACCCAGGTTTCTATAAACCTGTTCGGTTACAGGAGAGAACACAATGTGTGTGCAAAACAATGACTACGCTTCGTCTCCCTGATTTTGCTTCTTTTTCTGACTATATCCTTTTCTGTAGTTTCATTTAAAAAAATTCACATTGCTGGTTAATAAGGGCCAGGGGTGGTTCCTCTTTTTCAATACCTGTATAATAACCATTTAAAACACACTCCACTTTGAGCTGGGAATAGCATAACCTATTGAATGTCATTATTCTCGTTTTGACAATTTTACTTTTTAAAAAAAAGATAATATGGCAAAATTTTGCAAATTTCTTTACATTTAGAGCAACAAAATGTAATATCTGGACATTTTGGATAAAGAAGGTGAAACCATCCAATTTCCGCATAAAATGCAAGATCAAACAATCTGTACAAGCCAAACTTAATAGGTTGTGGGCTACATCCTACATCCCATATTTTTGTGGGCTACATCCTACATCCCATATTTTTGAGCCTGAATTCACATATCTTCTTCTGTCTGCGTAGCCCTGCCTCTTAAATAAAAGATGGAAAATTTGTATGCGGAAGGGTACCTTTCCTCAGCAGGGATGTACCTTTCCTCGCGAGAGCACATAGCTAGAATGCATCTCGATTCATTAGCGCTATATAGTCGGAACAAGATATTTTTATTCCCCGGTTAAAATTAGAGACGGTTGAAAGTGTTGTCTAGCAGAGCGGTATCCAAGGTATTGCCATAGGGATGAAAGGACTCCATCGGCCATCAAGTTCACTGCTTTAATGGAGAGGTTGGTTTATTTAAAACTACATGCAGGCATCAGTATTTGTCATCTTGGTGAGTGGGTGGGGAATAATAACAAATAGTTTTTTTTAAAATGAGATGAAAAATAAATGCATCCAGACAGCAGAGATAATACTATGAAGAAGGTAACAGAATCATGGCTTACTAAGGAAGGAAGGAAGGAAGGAAGGAAGGAAGGAAGGAAGGAAGGAAGGAAGGAAGGAAGGAAGGAAGGAAGGAAGGAAGGAAGGAAGGAAATATTTGGATGGCATTTTTGGCAGCTTGGAAAAACAGAGAGGTCCTTCCTTGTTGCCAGATGGAGATTTCAGTTAGTCTCCCTGAATAAAGTATTGTAGAGACAACCAAAAACAAAGGAAAGTAAGATTTTTTTAAAAAAAAGTTTGGCACCAGCTTTGTGAAAATTCAGAAGGCAGAAGAAGGCAAGGCCTTCTAATATAGTTTTCAGGGACTGGCAAGTTCAGTGAAGGATCCCAAAGCGGTTAAATTGTCAAAAAAAAAAATCTAAGCCAACTAGACCACAATAGTGCACTATATGTTTAAATCAGTTTTTAATATTAAAACAATTAGGTTAAGACACTTAAAAACACCTTAAAACATTTCAGTATTATTTCTCTCTCTCTCTCTCTCTCTCTCTCTCTCTCTCTCTCTCTCTCTCTCTCTCTCTCTCTCTCTCTCTCTCTCTCTCTCTCTCTCTCTCTCTCTCTCTCAACACCACAAATCAAAATACAGTGGTACCTTGTATAAAGGAATTAATTTGTTCCAAATGAAATTATGTTAAGCAAATTTTTCTTTATACAAATTCCCATAGGAATGCATTGAAAATGGAGTAATCCCATTTTTATATTGTATGGATTTTCCCCATAGGCGATTATGTTAAGCAAATTTCCCCTATCTCCGGAAATTTTTATGTTGTACAGATTTTATGTTATACAAGCTGTTTGTTATACAAGGGTCCACTTCCAATAACACACCATCTTTTTAAAAAATACACCAGAAGAAGGTGCTGAGATGAGTAATAGTTATAGTAAACTTGAGAGGGTTTATAGCATTTTTAAAATGTATGTAGGCCCCATGTAAACAGTTGAGATGTACATTGTCTTTGGATAAATGTGTGTACTTCATGGGTATACTGTATAAGGTGATATGGTGGTATTGTGCTATGCCCTATGCCATAGGAAGAAAATTATATTAGCTTGGCGGCCCTGAATTGGGCATTAATCTCTAATTGGTTGGTTTTCCTGCAACTAATCTCTTTTGTCTATTGAAGCTTTTTCTAACAATGGACCAAAATGTGTCTACAATCGTTGAACAGAATTCACAATGAAGGAAGTGATTTGTCTACCTAAGAATTAAAAAAAAAGGTTCCCTATCTAAATATTCTCTTATCTATCTGTCTGTCTATCTAAGTGATAGTTCTGGTGGCTTACAGAGAATCAGGTTTGAATTTTGCACCTCTCAGTGCCTTCACGGCCATTTCACATAATGGAATCATTTCAACTCATTTACTGTGGGACCCAATTCAGCTGAAATTAAAGACCAAAAAAACCAAAGTTTCAGCTGCTGTGCCACTTGGCTAGTTGCCTAGAACACAGAGGAGTTTTGGGGGTGAATGCAGAGTCCATTTACCAAACAGCAATTTGCCATGGTGTACATAAAATCACTTGCTATTAAGCTAGATGTTTTTGTTATCATGAAGAATACAGTGAGGCATAGCTAACCCCAGTGATATATAGCTAGAAACTCAGAGTGATGGGAATGTGATATGATGCTCCTTAGCATTTGGGAGAGGAACAGACTTTAGAGATAGGATTTCTGACCTCTGGAACTATACATTCCATAATTCTCCATTCTGAGAGTTCTACCTGACAGGCAGACCCGTAAATGCAGCTCATGTTGTACAAAGGCCTAATAACTAGAAGGCTTCAGGGCTGAGCTAGGCCCAGCTACACCTGGCTTCTGGTTCAGAAATCAAGGTCCCAGCTAGTGCTGGAGCAGAAACTGAAAACCTGGGTGGAGGTAGGCCCAGTTCAGCCCCAGAGCCTTCGAGACCAGTTCACTCTCTCCCAAGCGATCTACATGTCCATGTCTGCCTATTAAGTAGAATTCCCAGAATGGAGAGTGATGGGGTTTCAACTCCAAGAAATCTCATCCATAATACAGAGGGGGGTAATGTATTCAATGCCATATTCATTTACACCCTTCTTTTTACGCAAGCACTAGAGATGGGCGTGAATCCAAAAGTGGTGATTTGCTTTGATTTGTGATTTGTTGAGGCTGATGAATCATAAATAGCAAGTTTCATTTTTTTCTTACCAGTCAATGAATTGATTTGTCAATTTGGGGTTTTTTTAAATTAAAAACCCTTTAAAATAATAATAATAATAATAATAATAATAATAATAATAATAATAATAATAATAATAATAATAATAATAATAATAATAATAACAATAATAATAATAATAAAAAGCAGATAAGTGAAACTATGGGCACTGATCCCACATATATGGTGGCCCTACTGTATTTGCATCCACTGTTGTATTCTACTAGAGATGGTGGCCCTACTGTATTTGCATCCACTGTTGTATACTACTAGAGATATTATATCTTTACTATCTACACAAGACACATTAATTCTTAAGGAAAGGTTGTCCAGTTAGACCTCTGTCAGAAAATTGTCGGGATGGAGCCCTACTTTCTTCTCCAGATGAGTGACTTCAAACACCTTGGATCCCTTGATCCTTGCCCAGCTTGGTTTATAAAAACAGCCAGACCGGTAACCACCGAATGGGCCACAGTAATAATTAGAGATGGGTGTTTTGTTTTGGAAGGGGAGTGGTTCTGAAATGAAACACACCAGCACAGCTGGCATTTGGAACACAGTCCCACCCTCCAGAACAAAATCAACCATTGTCTTACCTTGCTTTAACTCGTACGGGGTGAAAATCTAACCAGGAAGCAGCCTCCAACACATCATCTTTCCATCTCCCTGATGCTGGGAGGTGGGATGATGGGTTTCCTTGCACAGCTCCTGATTGGCCAGCACCAGGGAGCGGGAAAGATGATGCATCATAGGCTGTTTCCTGCTTGGATTTTCATTCTGCATGAGGAAAAGCAAGGTAAGACAGTGGTTGATTTTGTTCCAGCGGGTCGGGCTGCATTTGTGCTGGCATGTTTAGTTTTGGAATCAGTAATAATCAACGGGTCTCTGCCTCAGTGAAACACTCATTAGATCCATCCAGAAAAAAACTGACTTGATGGTGGGGCAAATTGACAACTATAGAACCATTGCCACATTCTATTTATGAGCAAGGTAGTGGAGAGGGTGGTAGCTGATCAGCTCCAGGGGCTTCTGAATGAAACTGATGCTCTTGATCCATTCCAGTCAGCCACAATATAGAGTCAGCTTTGGTCACCCTGCACAACAACTTCTTGAGGGCACCCAACAGGGGCAAATCATCCTTGTTGGTCCTCCAGGATGTCTCAGCAGCCTTTGATACTGTCGACCATGGTATCCTCCTGGTGAGGCTCTCGGAACTGGAGGTCAGAGGCACTGCTTTGCAGTTAGTTCCGCTCCTTTTAGGAGGACTGTCCCCAGAGAGTGCAGTTGGAGGAGATTACCTCTACTCCTTGGTCCCTCAATTGTGGGTTGCTATGGGGGTCGATCATCTCATGCATGCTCATGGTGCAGTGGTTAAATGCCTGTACTGCAGGTAAAACTGTGCTCACGACCTGGGTTCAATCCCCGGTAGCAGGCTCAAGGTTCACTCAGCCTTCCATCCTTCCAAGGTTGGTAAAATGAGTACCCAGCTTGCGGGGGGGATGTGTAGCCTGCACACTGTAATTAAAATTGTAAACCGCCCAGAGACTACTTGTAGTGGTATGGGGCGGTATATAAGCAGAACACTTTGCTTTAATATCTATATGAGGCCACTGGGTGAGGTCGTTAGGACTGAGGTATGGGTTTTTTTTGTCATCAGTATGCTGATGACACCCAGCTCTGTGTCTCCTTTTTTTCTAGCTGCAGTGGATGCCATTCCATCCCTTGTACGCTACCTGGATACTGTTATGGGATGGGTGAGAGCTAATAGACTGAGGTTGAAACCGGGCAAGATGGAAGTCTTCTGGGTGCCCCCGCTCTGCTGTCAGTGGTTTGGAAAACTCCCTCCATTGTTTTTTTTTTGGGGGGGGGGAGCGACTCTGTCAAGGATGAGGTGTGTAGTCTGGGTGTTTGACTGGACCCGGCACTCACCATGGAGGCCCAGGTGGCGTTAGTCACCTGGTCCACACATTACCGTCTGTGGCAGATCACCCAGCTACATGCCTATCTCAATTTGGGGGCCCTCACCATGTTGATCCATGCACTCGTAGTCTCAAAATTAGACCACTGCAGTGCCCTCTATGTGGAGTTGCCCTTGAGGTTAATGTGGAGGCTCAAGCGTGTGCAGAATACTGTGGCCAGATTAATAACTGGTAAAAAAAGAAACCAACACATTACTCCTACGCTGGCCGCACTGCACTGCCTGCCAGTCTGGTTCCGCATTGACTTCAAGGTTGTTATGATAACATACAAAACCCTAAATGATTTTGGATCCCACTATCTGTCAGAATGGCTCCTACCACAGAAAACTGCCCACAATACTTGCTCCTCTCAGGCAGGTCACCTGAGGGTCCCGATGCTGAAGGTAGCCCACAAAACATCTACTAGGAATTGGGCTTTTTCGGTGGTTGCACCATGTCTATGGAACCAGCTGCCCTCCAAGATCTGTCTGGCACCTACCCTGTAAGTTTTTTTAAAAACAGTTGAAGGCCTGTCTGTTTATATAAGTTTTCCTGACTTTTGACAATCATCTCACTGATCCTGGACTTGATATCGTAGTACGCCTCTGATGTCTTTTTTATATTATTTTAGATTCTTGATTTTCATTTTGTTATTTTTGGTGTATCACACTTATTGATGATTTTTTATTATTTACTGTTATTGTTAGTTTTGTTTAATTAAAGGCTTTTGTACATATATAGTTGTTCTGATATTTATGTTCTTACTTTGTAAACTGCACAGAGTGAACTTTGGTCATATGGTATATATATATACCAGGGGTTATAGATCTAAGGTTGTGAACAACTGCTATAGACCAATTGCAAAACAAGAAAATCTAAGGTTCATCTTAGGAGAGAAGAGAAAAACTGCTGCTGTGATAGTCACATATACACAGTGCTTAAGAAACTCCTGCTTCTAATGATGGAGCGTCTATAATGTATAATAGGCATGTTAAGGGACAAATATCTTCCCTTCAAACATTCCTGCCACCCACTGTCCATTTTCTGTATCCTTACCTGCTACCTGAAAGCTACTTCCAGATGGTTTTCTAGCCCTCTGGAACTGTTTGGAGGTGGTGTTAAATGGAAGAGCATGAAGTGCCATGGGAAGAGCATATTTCCTTCTCACCAGTTCCACTGGATCACCCTGTTAAGCCAGGAGAAACCCATTATTGCATATTGCCCATTATGTTTCCCATGGTTTTTCTGTATTAAGGTTTTTTTTTTAAAAAAATTAAGCAGACTCTGTATTTAGTAGGCATTCCCAACAACCAACAGGATGTTACATTCTGGTTTTAATGGTAACTGCAGTCTGAATCATACTGAGGTGGATCTGCACCTGATTAAAATAAAACTAGCTTTATATAGTGCTTTGTAAACGTGCATTGAAGAGGGACCTGTGAATGTGAACTGTACCGAGATTACTGTTTTGAAGGAATTAATGTGTGAGACATCTCAGACTCCTAGCTTCTCCTTCTTTTCTCTGTAACCCTCCCCTTCAAATATTTGTCCGTCATGCCACGCTTGGGCCAGGGGTTATATATCCTGTGGAGCCAGCACTAAGACCAGAAGAGCTGATCACCCTCCAAGGAGAGGTGAATAAACAGAGAACAGACTTAACAAGATAAAAATGGGTGTGAGCCCAAAGCTGACCATTCTCAAGCCCCGCGCGGGCCTTGAGAATGCAGCCACTTACTGCCTTGCCGAAGACGTGGAAAATGGATTTGAAAAGCATATCTGCACATAATAAAGACTGTTCTGAATAGGTGGCTCCCTTATCGCTCCGGCACGCCTGGATAAAAGATGGAATAATCCAGAGGACCCACAGCAACGCTGCAGATTAAGATGGCATAAATACCGGGGGGGGGGGAGGATTGACAAGCATTAAACCTCAAAGCTTCTTGAAGCTGGTTTTTGCAAACCCTCGCAGTGCATGAGGAGGAGAATTTTTGGTCCTCTTTCGGCCCAGAAAGGCAAGGGAAGATTAGCAAGGCGAACAGGACGATGGTGAAACAAGATCCTCACCCCAGCTGGCAGCTGAGGTGAGGAAGCACAGTTTAACTTTTAAGGAAATGGAATGATGTACTGAATCTAGACATTGGAATCCATGTATTTTATTTATTTATTATTATTATTATTTTTTGCATGACACCTTTCTCCCCACAGGGGACCCAAGGCAGCTCACCACAGAAAAAACAGGAAATTTAAAAACATTATGTAAATATCGCATTTGAAAACCAATTAAACTTTCTTCAAGAAAATAACTCCCCGAATCCTCCAGTCAGTAAAGGTTATAATCTAAGAAACAATGTTTCTCAGCTCCAGCTGAAGGGATATGTAATTGAGACGGGTCACAATAATGCTCTGAATCTGGGAGCATCATCCCTTCTGCTGTGGTTTCCAAGTGCTTAAAAAAAGACAAATACTGTGTTTTAAAAGCACAAACACATCCATGGTGGAAGGATGATTGAGATACTATATCTATATCTATATCTATATCTATATATAGACACACACACAGTAGGACTCCCGTATCCACTGATTCATTATCCACTGATTCAGTTATCCATGGTTGGCAGATGAAAAAATTAAACAATTCAGCAGCCACAAAGCAAGCTGTTGTCACAAACAGCAGCTGTAGAGCAATCTATTGTCACAAATAGCGGCCATAAAGCAAACTACTGTCTCAAAACAGCAGTCATAAAGCAAGCTACTGTCAGGAAACAGCAGTTTGGGGGTGGGTGGGCAGGCGTTCTCTCTTATCCATGGTTTTCATTATCCACGGGAAGACCTGGAACCAATTCCCAGTAGATACTGGGGTCCATATCTATCTATCTATCTATCTATCTATCTATCTATCTATCTATCTATCTATCTATCTATCTATCTATCTATCTATCTATATCTGGTTACTATACCTGAAAATCACTATGATGGAGTTGAAAAGAAAGCACAAAGGGGAAACAAAATGACCAGGGAGGATGGGAATAATTCCTCTATTAATACTCATGATCTGTCATTAAGTCCGTTCTGATTTATGGCAACCCTGCCCACAGTTTTCTAAGTACGGAATAGTTGGAAACCATTTGCCAGTGTCTTCTTCTGAGATGTCCTGGGATTGTGCAGCTTGCCCAAAGCTAAATACACTGGCATTTTCTCCTAGGTGGCAGAGTGAGGAATCAAACTCCCAACTTCTGGCTTAAACTCACTGAGTTGTTGAGTCAACTTTAATTTCCCTACTAGGAAACACAAATGCTTAGGGAGGTAGTGGGAGGAGAAGGGGAAGAGTAGAAAAGTGGGAAACATGCACCACAAAGCCCAGCATCCAGACCAGAATCAAAGAACATGAAAGGCACTACAGACTAAAACAACCTGAAAAATCAGCAGTAGCTGAACATGCCCTGAAACAAACTGGAAATGAAATCCTCTTCCAGGACACAGAGCTACTGAACAACACTACCAGACTACACAGGGAAGCCATTGAAATCCACAAATATAAGCACAGTTTCAACAAAAAGAAGAAAGTCTAAAAATCAACAAAACCTGGCTACCAGTACTAAAAGCTGCAGGGTACAAAAGGTAAAAGCTCAGTGATTCCCAGCCAGCCACAAGCAACAGTGATCAGTTCACACAATAGAACAACTAACAACACACATCAATTACACCAAAGGATCGTTACTACCCCTGATTGCATTGAAACTAGAGATGGGCATGAAATGAACTTTTGGTTTGTTTTGTTATTCGTTATTTGTTTCATTATGTAATGAAATGAATAACAACCTGCCCCCTCTAAGAGAAACAAAACGAAATGAAATGGAAATTTCGGTTTCATTTCGGTTCGTTTCATTTGCTGGTGTCTCCTACCTGGTGCAGATCCTTCCTGGTCCGGTCCTCCTGGCTTCAGGGAAGGGGCATCCGGGGGGGGGGGGGAGCCAACTGGCTGTGCTACAGCTGGTAGGCGGCCACATGGTCAGCAGTAAAAATAAAAATACAATAAAAATTACAATAAAATAAAAAAAGATCCAGCGCGCAGCCCCAGCTGGCCCGCTAGCACTGGCCCTGGCCCGTGGGTCACCGAACCAGCCTGCAGGCTGGCAAGAAAGAAAGAAAGAAAGAAAGAAAGAAAGAAAGAAAGAAAGAAAGAAAGAAAGAAAGAAAGAAACCGAGCTGGCCCACAAGCACTGGACCCACCTAGCGGGTTGCCGAACTGGCCCCAGGCCAAAACTGAAAATAATAAAAAAAATTAAAAAGCCGACCGGCCTGCGCTACACCTGGTAGGCAGGCCATGTGGTCGGCAGTAAAAAAATAATAATAAAATAAAATAAAATAAAATAAAATAAAATAAAATAATAAAAAGGGAGCGCCAACCTGGCACCAGGGGTGGCGAGGTCGATGCTCTAAAATAAAGAAAAAATAAAAAATAAAATAAAAGAAGTGCCGACCTGGCCCTAGGGGCCACGTGGTTGGTGCTTTAAAAACAAACAAACAAACAAAAATAAAAAATAAAAAAGGAGAGCCAACCTGGCCCCAGGGGTGGCCAGGTCGGTGCTTTAAAATAAAGAAAAAAATAAAAATAAATAAAAGAAGTGCTGACCCTGCCCCAGGGGCCACGCGGTCGGCGCTAGGGGGAAAAAAAAGAGGTGCTGGCCCCAAGCCAGCTCCCCAAAAAAGCTCCTGCCGCAGGGGCCAGGATCGGCCACCGCCACTGCCCTCACTGCTACCTGGTAAAGACCCAAACTGGTTCAGATCAGTTCAGGTTCATACAATTTTTAAAAAAATTCATACGAACCCGAACCTGAACTGAACCAAGGGTGGGTTCAAAACAGACGAACCCGAACCATGGGTTTTCTGTTTCGTGCCCACCTCTAATTGAAACTTCTTAATCCCTTTCTCACGGTACAATGACAAACACCTATTCTCCTGCATAGGACAAGATTCATCTTTCCCACAACTCTAGTCTCACTTACTCTGTACCACAGAGCACATAGGGCATTTATACATGACCCCTAAGCTCCGCTGCAAATGGCTGCAAGCTCCTGAGCTTAAAAATGTTTCCCCACCAGCTCCGGAGTTTGCAGACAATTAAGTGCGACCCCGCCCACCTAAGCGCGACCCAGCACACTTTTCTTGTACCTGCTCGAGGAGGGTGAAAATCGCCAGGTCCTGATTTAATCTGGTCAGTGCAGGGCTCTCCTGGTTTTTTTTTTTTTTTTTGCCTCCCACCCCTTTAAGAGAAGGGGCGGGAGGGGAAAAAAGCAAACAAAGAGAAGGAATCAGCACAACGGAGCTCCAGGCAGCTTCTCCGAGGTGAGTCTGCATTTTTCCTCTCTTTTTTCCTCCCTCCCCTCACGCAGACAGGAGCCAGCAAGTGCAGAGTGGTGGGGAGGAAGGAAGAGCAACGAACCCCTAAGATCTCTGGTCCTAATTTAAGTGGCCAGCGGATCTTAGGGGTCATGTGAAAAGGCTCATAGAGAACTCCTAGTTCCCTGAGCTCTTTGTCCTCTGCAAATGCCAGCCACAGAGTCTGTCGAAACATCAGGAAGAAAAACTTCCAGAACATGGCCAAAGAGCCCGAAAAACTCACAACAATAATTTATTCTTGTTAAAAAGAGAAAAAAGGAGGAGGAAGAAGGGGAGGGAAATTGGAATTACCTAAGTGAAACAGAATGTAAATTTAAGGAAGATTAAGCCTGGTTGAGTTTGAAAGTGGGTGTCCTACAGTGATTGGTTGGCTCGTTGGACAAATTTACAATACTAAACAAAACCAACCCAATATAATATTAAAAGTATTTAAAACCAGTAGAACAATTCACTAATTACAAAACTGGTGGCACTAAAACAATAAAGCAGAAAGATATGCAGACAAAAGGCATTCAGCTAGGGTCAGTTGGTGGCCAACCTTACCTGCCCCTAATCTGGACCTTGATATTATTAAAGAGGGGATTTCAAGTGTAACCTGTATGTGAATTTGCAACTCCACACAATTTGCAGCACCTAAGAGGTTTGTTTGAGTCATCCCATAATCAAAACAAGCCACTCTCTTTAAATTATGACATATAACAGACAGATACTTGCTTCACCGATAACTTCTCTACTCCAGTGATATAGCAAGTGGCATATATTTCTTCAGCTTCTGGAGAACAACAGCAGACTCTATCTATAAACCTTGGCTGGATGGTTGTGCTTAATCAGCTCCTCAATTATTTGCTCACCAACATCTTCAGAGAAGGAGGAAACAGCTGCAGTGAATGTCGCAGTTTGTCGATGAACAAATAGTTGTGATTTTGAGTGTCTGAAAAACTCCAAGGGTATTTAACTGCTACTCAAGTCAGTCAACTGTTTTTTTAGGTATCTACTAGCTCCTGTATTTTAGGATTCAGAATGGCTCAGATTAACCGTGATCTTAAACCGGAAACCCTTCTTTTACAGCCTATATCAGTGTTAGCGAACCTATGGCATGGGTGCCAAAGGTGGCACTCAGAGCCCTTTCTGTGGGCACCTGACATCGCCCCTTCACAGCCACCTGTATTCAGGTTAAACTACTATATTGGCACTTGGCGAATAATTAGTGGGTTTTGAATTGCAGTTTGGGCATTCAGTTTCTAAAAGATTTGCCATCACTGGCCCTTATGTTTAACCATTCTGCAAAGTCTTCAACCTATTTATTTGGAGTTGATAAGTGGGAGATAACGACAAGGTCAGGAAGCTTCTTGATGGAAACAGAGTTGGATCTTGGTCTCCTTAGTCTTTACGAAAGACGCTATTCAGCTCCTATGGTTTCTCCCTGTATTTCATTACATGAAGCTTTTTCGGCATAGTCTGTTCCTAGACAGAAAACAGGGTTTTTCTTTTTTTCAGATTCAGTGAAAAGATCTCAGAAAAATAACAGACGACTATTTACAAGAGAGTAACCTACCACACTGTGTCTGCAACTATGAGACCCTAGATGTTCTTGGACTACAATCCCAGAAGCCTCTACTGCTAGCTGTGCTGGCCAGGATTTCTGGGAGTTATAATCCAAGAACACCTAAGTTGCCCAAGGTTGGGAACTACTGTAGTAAATCAACCATAAATGACTGACTTCTGATATATATTTTTCAGTGGTGGAACTGGTGCAGTTACCATTTCTTCACATTTCACAGAGCAATGGGTACTGGTGATTGGCTTTATAGAAGGGGTGTATCTCCTCCTGGTTTGAGTTTGAAATTGATTGGGAAGCCTTGTCCCCTGCTAAAGGTCTTTCCTCATAGATAGGTCCTTCAAAATTTGGACTTAAATATAGAATAGAGTGTCTGCCACCACTAGCCTTTACTGGCTTGGAGGTAAGGTAGGTGGGCTATGTGCTCTTCTTTGTTAGGGCAAGTCTTTTATTGCAAGGACACTGCCTGAAAAGATTTAAAAAGCTGCCCGGTGCAAATCTGATTTAAGATAAAAAGCCTTAAGAAGTTACACCAGGGACTTCCAAGCCACCAATCAGCACCAGACACAAATGGTCAGGCCATATTCTCTCCCACTATGATAAGACTGCATATACAGTATCTATATAAGCAAAGGAATTATGCCTAAATGTACAACTATAGCTAAGCATTAGCAAATGCAAGTGGATGGCTTCTTTTGTCCTCTTCATTTGATGCACTGAAAGCCATGGTCCTCTTTTTTTTCCCATCCACAAGACGTCATCTTGATCAGAAATCATGACCATGTGGGAGAGGTCTGCTCCTCCCATGCTGCCTGGACCAAGTTACTGTATATGGCAGTTCAGTAAGAGAAGGAAGGATGTAAGAAAGTGTAAGAACAGCCATGCCGAAAGGCCTAGGCAGCGAAGTCTTCCATTGCTCGAGTGCGCAAGAAGAGGTCTCTGGGAAGCAAGGGCAAGTGCTGGTTCGTCAATTACACTTCAACCTGAAGTAGGATATGCATCATCATCAATAAAGAATGGCAAGAAAGGCCCAGGTTTGTGTAGAAGTGCATATTCTAAATTGTATGTGACAGATGGGCTAGAGCAGTAAACACAGGAGATCTGGGTTCAAATAACCAGTTGGGCATGGAAACTCAATGGAAGTTTCCAGTGCTGAAATCTTAAGTGGAAACCAACTTTATAGCAGGACTCTCATTCTCTCTCTCTCTCTCTCTCTCTCTCTCTCTCTCTCTCTCTCTCTCTCTCTCTCTCTCTGACACACACAAACACACAGTGAGTGAGTGGGTTCATGAGTACAGATGCAAAATGGGAAATAATTTTAATAATATGAAAAGCAATCCTCGAAATTTCATCCAGAGGTGGATCTACTATGAAACCAATGAAGCTTAAGCTCCAGGACCTCAAATGGCAAAGGGACCCCCAAAGTGACTTCATCCCACTTAAAACAAAAACTGTTGTGGAACAACCCAGCTGAAGAAGTTAACAGTGGTTACCCAGACGTCGTCCTGGTTGCCAAGGGCCTTCATAACAGTTCAAGCTTCAAGCCCACCACTATCCCCACCACAGAATGTAGGTTCACCACCACTGATTTCACATAAATAGGGACATCTGTGACAAGGTGACTTCTATATCTCCTGGACTCTCCCCCTCTGGTCCATGGCAACCAGAATCATATTGCCTCTGATATTGGAGCAACACTTTTTAATGGTTTTCCACACTGCAGAAAGAAAGGTGAGCAGGGAGCTTTTATGCCTCCCCTGCTTCCCCAGGTACTGTATTTGATTCTGTGTAGATGCCTGGTCAAATTTTCCTCACCACTTAGCACTACATTACAGATGAGTTGCTTACCCAGGAACGACTCTGGCAGCCTGCTAAGCTGTCGCTTGGTAAATGGTTGTCTGTATTCACCTGAGGTGTCGCCTTAGCCCAGCCTTGGAAGCTTAGAGAAAATAATACTTAGCATTTATAAAGCCTTTCGGCGTGCTCAGAGAGCGTCGTCTGTAATGGTTTTTCATTTCTGTACCACATGAAAACTGTAATCATATTTACGCAAATGGGGGTGCTTTTGAGAAGGGGTTGTGGTGGGTGACTATCCCATGGGGGGGGGGGGTCAAAGGTACAGGGATTTGGATGGAGAGCCAGAAGAACCCTGTTAAATCACATGAGCAATGGCTGCTAATTTAGCTACAGAAGGAAATGAAATACTGTGCGGCTGCAATTCTACATACTAACATGAGCCACTGTTTGGAGCCTGGATTCCCTCTCTGATTCCAGATGGAATCAATGGTCTTTTCTGCCCTCCTTCCCTCCCTAAAGGTCCTCCCCAAGTTCTTCTTTTTCCAAAGTAACTCTGATGAGTATAAATTGTCACAAACTGCTGGTTTTTTTGGGGGGGGGGGGTTGTCCAGGATTTATTTATTTATTTATTTATTTATTTATTTATTTATTTATTTATTTATATACCACACTGATTTCCCCAAGGGAACTCTGGGAAGTTCACATAAAAGACATAAGAAATCCAACAACAACAACAACAACAACAACAACAACAACAACAACAACAACAACAACAACAACAACAACAACAACAACAAGGAAGAAAAAATACACAACCTAGTCCCACATTCTCTGGCAGGCTCAGAGGGATCACCCAGGTTTACCTGACCCCTGCCTCCAAGTGCTGCCTCTGAGTGGACACCTGCCATAGGAGGCGGGGCTGGGAAATGCCCAACACCTGTTTGGCCAAAAAAATGAACCACCCAACCAGCAGTTGGTGCCCATATCTAGTAATTAGGACCCTTGTCTGGGTTTTCCTTCAGGTCACTGAGCAGACAGGTCTGATTGGAAATAATGGCTGGGTGTTTGTAGCAGTGAGCCTGAGGCAAGCCCCCAAAGTGGCAAGGCTTTGGGTGAAGGTGGGGCAGACTGGAAGGGGGACTGTCACACACTGAATTTGATGCTTGCTGTTTTCCAAGACCTGCCAAACTACGTTGGACTGGACTCCAAGAAGAGACAAGTAGGATTCTCTGTAAGGTATAAGATGAGATGGAAACAAGAGGTCTGTGTTTACCTCTGGAGGATCAATCACAAAAGAAAGGAAGCTGATCCATAAATTCCGAGAGGGGAAGAAGAGAGCCTGCTGTGACTATCAGACATGGGCAGCACTCAACACTCCCCTCTGCCAATAATAGGTTATTTGTAGGATATAGCAAAGATATTTATTATGGTGAATAGGAGCTCAGAATTTCACACCTTGCTAGAGAAATCTGAAAATCCCCCCTTTCCCAGCTGCTGATTGCTGGGCAGCACTTTAGTTATTTGTAGGATATAGCAAAGATATTTTTTTTTTATTTTATTTTTGCTTTTTATTTTTATTTTATTTTATTTTATTGTAGAGTTGGCTGCCAGTCTCTTTCTTTAAATAGCTAGCCCCCTCTTTAGAAATGTGAGAGTAAAGGTAGTCATGACAGTATATGCAAACAACCACTTCAGGCGGTGTGATAGCGTCCTCCTGAGGGGCCATTTTAGACTGGTGCTGCATACGAGATGCTCTCCGTTTGGAGTGCAGGCAGGCCTGTAAACAACTGAGCCCATCAGAATTTGAATGTCTAAAAAGATGAATTTCACATTGCTAACCTTTCCTGCTGCGCTCCTCACCTTGCAGAGTGGCGAGGAATGGGAAAATATCGGGTTGCTGTGCATAACAAAAGGGAATAAGCAAATTCTTTCCCCTTGAAAGAGTAATAACAAATCCCTTTTGGGGCAGGGAAAAAAAATGGAATCTGTGAAGTGCTTTTCACACTACGCAAACATCTGCAATAAGGACTTTGTACATACATTTCTCTTCTTTACAATAGGGTTCAATAAGCAGCAAGAACACTTGGGTTCTTGGGAAATTGTTATTCGTAACAGCCTTTCTCTCCCTCTCCTTCTCTCTCTCTCTCTCTCTCTCTCTCTCTCTCTCTCTCTCTCTCTCTCTCTCTCTCTCTCTCTCTCTCTCTCACTCTGTCTCACACACACACACACACACACACACACACACACACACACACACACACACACACACACACACACAGGCAAAGGCACATAAGCTTTACATACTTCCCTCTCCTACCACCCCAAACCTCTCCCAGACCCGGGTATTGCTTTCCAGCAGCTGTTGCCAACACGCTGCTGTCCTGATGAAGCTGGGGGATGGTGGCATTGGCAGTCCCAAAACAGCTGGAAGACACCAGATTGCAAAAGCCCTCCCAAAGCAAAAGGATCAGTTTCCATAAGGGACCCCATGTAAACAAATTTGGCACCGTCAAGCCAATTCCAACTCACAGCAACCCTTTTTGGGGTTTTCCCAGGTAGAGAATACTCAGAAGTGGTTTGCCATTCCCATCTTTTTGGGACTTCCTGAGACTGGGCAGCTTGTCCCAAGGCTTCATAGGCTGGCTCTTCCACCCCAGGAACCATAGTTGGAAATATGTACTTGCAACCATACATATCTCACTAAACTATCCAGACAGCCTTCACCACGGGTAAGAAGGGGAGAGACTCACAACAAGCCTGGGAAGTGTTTCAGTATTTTTACCCACCACCTGTCAGGAAAGGTGTGTGCAAGCGGCTTGGAGACAAGAGAATCGTGCACTGCAATAACAGCTTGTGCCAGGGAGGACACAAAAGTCCCCTGTGCTTTAAGCCCATCAGCTACATTTTTTCAATATAATAGAAAGTGATTGTTGTGATACATTACATATTGCTAAAGCACTCTGCCGCCTGCCTCTCCCCAAGACAGTTCTTCCCAATGGTTAGAGAAGCAATGGACGAGGGAAGAATGGGTTGAACAGCAGGAGGAAGCACAGGAGAAAGAGAGGGGATTAGAGGAAGGGCGGGAAAGGATTAGGATTGGAGAAGAAAAGAAGGCGGGAAAGTTTGAACCTGAGGTAACGGAAGCAAACCAAGTAAATATAAGACAGAGGGCTTGTATTTTACCACCAGACAGGGAATGGGTCTGGCTCGAGAACCCAGACATCCATAGGTGGGAGAGGTTGATGATGCCATGGCAGGAAGCGGAGAGCCGTAGAAGGAGGACACAAAGAGAAAAGTACTCATATTGGGGAGAGCGAGAGGCTTGTGAGTACAGAAAGAAGTTAAAAGAAATTAGAAAGGAGATAGAAAGGGAGAAGAGGTTGAAAGAAGGGGTGGAGAGGGTGAGAAGGAATAACCTTAGTCCTATTGGCAGAGGAATGAAACCTCTTTCTGAAGTAAAAAGAGGCTGGAGAAGAGGTAGGAGGATGTGGACTCCAAACTCGAACCGAGAACCATGGAATCAACCCCACGCAAGAAGAGGTACAATTTTGGAGCAAGAAGAATGCACCTTGGAACCTACAAAACCCATTTGGACTGAGTCATTACCCAAATTAAACTTGTACCAAGATCATCTACCTGTTAATTCCCTTAGTGACAATCCAAATAACCCTTTCTTAACCCCTGAAGGATTTGTTCCTTGGTCTCCAGTGGTAACCAACCCGTTTATATTTCTTAATGTAGAAGAAAATGTAGAGAAAAACCAGAGTCCTTTATTGGTCAAAGCGGAGAGTAGCACCAGGAGTATAGAAGAACCCTTATAATGGTTTACAACATGATTTGGCAAGAAACAGGGAGGTGGTTTCAGAAGGCTGAGTGAACCTTTAGCTGGTTACCTGAATCCATTGGGTTTCAACCCAGGTCTTCAGCAGAGGATTGACTGCAGTACTGTAGTCTAACCATTATGGCAGTTTCTTCACGTCCATTTTGTCTCTGTTAGTGTTGCGCTTAGGAGCAGTACAAAAAAATGTTACTTCACGTCCATCGTGCAACTACTGAAATTTGTCTTGACCACACCCCCGGAACAGGTGCTAAGCGCGACAATACTGTACCTGGTGCTGGGGTAGGGTTTTCCCTTGTTACTCTTTGTTCCCGCTTTCTGTTCCAAGACAAGACGCCGTGTAGTAACGACTGTCATGCAACAAAACATTCGTTTCTCTCAGAAAACTGTGCCTGTTTTTTTTTTTAATTTTGACTTTTCACAAGCGAAATATTGAAAAAGAATTTTTAAGCAACCCCCCCCCCCCCAAAAAAAAAAAGGAAAAAGGAAGCTAGACAAATTCAGTGTTTGTCATGGTACAAGACTGTGAGGTAACACTTGTCATGAGACAAGTTATCATGACCATGGGAACACTGAAACAGGGACAAAACCATGTGATTGCGACCAACGGTGTCACGGTACAAAACTAGTCATGGAACAAAGAAGGACGTGAAGTAACCACTTATGTCATGGATCTCCTTCCTGAAGCCAAATCCATCATGGATCTTTTTCTGGGATCTAAGTTTGTTTCTGTTAACTCTGGAGAGTCTCCTTTTTCTTGGAAAACATGAGCATTAGCTCATATGCTCCACTTCAGCTTGGGTTGTGTCTGAAATCAATGAAATCAACATGAGGTGAACTCATAAAGGGAAAGCAACCAGAAGTGATACATTACATGTAGGTGAAATATATATATAGACATAATGGGAAATAGATAACCAGAAGTTCCCAATTTGGACTGCAGTTCCCAGAATCCTCTAGCCAAGAGGGAGGTTCTGGAAGTTGTTATTTCCAAAAGTAACTCACTCAGATCCCAACCCTTGCCTGCGATAGCTCATTTTCAAACGTGTCTGTTAGATGAAGCTGTATAGAAAAATCCAATAATGGGAGGAATGCACATTAAAACAATCACATGTGGCATTTAAAGGAATAACAAACACAATATGGAAACAGCACAGAACAACCTTACTAAAAATCAGTAAATTAGAATAAACTGAAGGGTCTATATTATTTTTATTTTATTTATTTTAGAGTATTTCTGAGTGAGCAGAAAGAGCGAAATGCCACTCACAGCTGGGATCTGTTACTTTTTGGGACTACAACTCCCAGCATTTTCATTCTGGGTTGGATATTATGGGAGCTGAAGATAGAAAACATAATAATTCCAAAAGAGGTAGCCTTATTCATCTGTTATCAGGCAAAGACAAAATAAAACATAAAAATAAAACAAAGAGGCAAAAAGTGGCACCTTGATGGCTAACCGCTATAATTTAATGTGAGTTTTCATGAACTCAGGAAGTGGGCTTCTCCACGCAAGCTCACGTTAAAATATAGCAGATAACATTTCCAACTTCTTGTCTTTGTCAGGAACATTATTGGGAGCCTCAGATTTCTGCCGCCGCCGCAGCTCCTAGTACTCTCATTTTAAGTGACTTATCGCTCCCAGGAAATAAGGGAGACAGTGACAAAAAGATGACTATTCCTAAAGAGTTTACTGTGTGACCTTATTGTGGATCATGGTGACAGAGCACAATGTAGCCAGGCTTTATCCTGTCGCTTCTTTGTGGGGCTCCCTGACTTCCCTGTATAAATGTCGACAAGCTTAGCTGTATGCAAACGCTCTTCCGGGAGAATTTTCTTGACATAACTCTGGGAGGAGGCTTTGCAGATCATTAAGGATGACTGAGAGGTTCATTTCAAATAAGCCACAGAAGAGAGGGGATCTCAGTCTATAGAATCTTCCGGCACCCAAGGTAGTATTCAAATGTCTTAATGTCAGGACGGCACAAATACTCAACTGAGCCCAAGACACAGAGCAGTAATAAGCACAGATATCAGGTACAGCTTGAAAAGGTCCAGATTACCATGTGTTCCATTGGCAGCTTTGTTAAGACACAACAGCACACACTGTCAATGGTCTGATAATAAGGAAGTTTAACATGTACTTTTGTGTGTGGGGGGGAGATCCCTCCTCTTTCCTTCATATCTGTGCAGATACACTTCAAAGAAAGGGGTAGAAGGTAGAGATGGGCACAAATCGAAAAAATGACATTTCAGTTTTTCGTTTTTTGTTGCGGGTCCATTTCGGTTCATTTTCATTTTGTTTTTTCATTTTTGGTTTTTTCATTTTTCATTTTTACCCACTTTTTGCGTGACTTAAAGCATTTCCGCGCGTGGACGTCCCCCAACGCCCCAGACCAGAGGGAAAACACTAAAAAAATGATGCTGGCAGAGACACAGCATAGACTAGATATGCAGGGAGGCTGCAAAGGCAGTGGTGGGCATTGCCCAGGGTGTAAGGCAGCCGCAGAGTAACTGCACTGCGGGGTAGGGGAGGATACTCACCGAGAGGTACGCACGCACAGAGGGAGGCTGCAAGAGAAATCTCTTCTTTCTCTCCCCTAAGAGCCAGGCTGTAGCTAGCAAGAACACAGAGACACACACCTGCCTGGCTGGCCTAAAGTAACGAGTCGCAGAGACAGCAATCCCACCCTAACTTCCACCGCAGACTGCAAGGAGGACGGGGGCTGCCAGAGCTTTTTATGCCCTCTGTGGCTGCCACACCTACCCAGTCTGCAACTTGGGCATGCTATTGGTTGAAAATGTCCAACAATTTACATGATCCCATCACATGGCTTGCATCCATCTTGTGGCTGGAAACCATTTTGTGTCATCCTTAAAGAGAAAAGAAAAAACACATCGCAATGGGAGAAAGACAAAAACAAATGTTTTAAGGACCGCAACCCCCTGGTAGGTAATAATTTCAAATAATTATCACTGCATTTTTATGGATGTCCAGGGCATTTTAATACCCAAGAAATCAATATTAGGCATCTGGGAGCCATTTTGGGTCAATGTCCCCTAACTCCCCTTAAAGGAAAAAAAATATATAGCGATCTGAGAAAACGCATAAATGCACATTTTAAGGACTCCAACCCCCCTGGTAGGTATTAGCAGGCAGAATAAATAATTATCGCTGGGTTTTTATGGATATTCAGGACATTTTTTAACATTTAAAACAGCTCATTTCATTGCGCATCGCCATTAACGAAAATGAAACATAACGAACCTAATTTTTGTGGTTCTGTTTAGTTTGTTCCAATTTTATCACAATTTTCATTATTCGTTTCGTTACGTAATGAAATGAATAATGAATAACTGAATGAATTTTTTTTCCATTTCGTGCCCATCTCTAGTAGAAGGAATAATTTATTTTCCTCTCCCTCCCTCCCTCCCTCCCTCCCTCCCTCTCTCTGGAATTCAGCTTCAACATCATTCCCACTCAGCCTGGACCATAGGGCTGGTGGGGAGTGGTTGAGTGTGGAGGAAGAGATCTGGAGGATGATGCATTTGAGGAAAAGGCAATTTATCTAACAACATACTTTCAAGTTGTTGAGGTTTATTTTCATAACCTGCTGATGTACAAGCTAGTATTTCTTTCTTCTCAGGCCAAACCTACAAACACATATTTATTTCTTCTGACATATACCGCCTCCCAAGGATGTGTATGTTTTGACAGGTTTAAAGCTGGTCATAAGAAGAACAGGATAGAGAAGGGTACCCACTGTGTTGTAGTCAATTGACTAATGGGCTAGGACTCAGGAAACCTGGGTTTGATTTCCTGGCTCGGCTGTGGAAATTCACTAGGGCTGCGGACACGCCAAAACCACTCCTTAAATACGTTCTGAGAACAGTTTCAGCAGCTGCCAGTCCATTTCTGGGCACAATTCAAAGGGATGGTTTTGACCTACAAAGCTCTATGTGGCTTGATTCTATGGATCACACTTGATCTACTTATCATTACACTTTGACCATCTCTGCCATGTTTTTTTGTTTGTTTTTGCTCCCAAAGATGTGTTAGGTCTTATTTTCAGGGGATGTCTTATTTTTCCATGATCACCCCCCTCCCCCGACTCCTTTGCCAGTGGACACCTTCACCAGACATTCCCCCACCCCCACCCCTTTATCAGACATTTCCCCCACACTGCCTTATGTTCGGAGGAGGCCTTATTATTGGGGAGGTCTTATTTTGGGGGGGATGCCTTATATTTCAGTGAGAGGCAAAACTGTAAGTAGGTCTTACTTTCGGGGGATGTCTTACTTTCGGAGAAACAGGGTATGTTTTAAGGGTCTTGAACACATTCGCTCTTTCTTGTCACCCTCACAGGCATGGTTGGTAAGGCCACAAGACAGTACCTTTTTTCCGTAGTTTTTGTCAGGCTGAGGGCCTCCCTTCCATCGGAGGGCAGGCTGGTCTCTTTCCTGTGGTTCTTCTGCTAGCAGGTCTTTCTTCTGAAGCATCATTGGCATCCTTCAGTCTTGAAAGACTATGGTATCATGCCTGGAGTAGAGATCCTAAAAACAACACCTAGTGTGACTAAATAGACCAATTCAGGAATGGCAGTCTCTACCACACTGGGGACAGATGTATTCTGTTTCTTGCCCGGTCCTCAAGTTTTGTTCTTTCCGTGCCTGCCTCTTTTTCTCTGCCTCTTGGACAAATGCCTCTTCAAATTTATGTAGACCATGCTGTATCTCTTGCTTCCAGACAGTGCGATCGGAGGTCAGGGTTTCCCATCTGTTGAGTTCCATTCCCAAGGTCTTCAGGTCCCTCTTACATATATCCTTATACCACAGCTCTGGTCTCCGTCTGGGGCGCTTTCCCTGCACTAGTTCTCTGTATAGAAGATCTTTTGGGATCCGGCCATCATCCATTCTCACAACGTGTCCAAGCCAGCATAGGTGTCGCTGTTTCAATAAAGTGTACATGCTAGGGATTCCAGCTCGATTCACGACTATACTATTTGGAACTTTGTCGTGCCAGGTAATGTTGAATATTCATCTAAGACAGCGCATATGGAAGGTATTAAGCTTTCTTTCCTGTTGGGCATGGATGGTCCAAGACTCGCTGCAATACAAAAGTGTGCTCAGTACACAAGCTTTATAGACCTGTATCTTTGTATGTTCTGTCAGCTTCTTATTGAGCCATACTCTCTTTGTTAGTCTGGAAAACCTAGTAGCTGCTTTACCTATACGTTTATTCAGCTCAGACTCTAGTGAGAGTGTATCTGAGATAGTTGAGCCAAGATACACAGTCATGGACAACTTCCAGTTCTTTTGCATAAATTGCAATGCGAGGAGGAAAGTCCACATTCTGGCCCATTATTTGTGTTTTTTTTCAGGCTGATTTCTAGCCCAAGATCTTTGCAAGCTTTACTAAAATGATCCATGAATTGTTGGAGATCTTCGGCAGAATGAGCAGTAATGGTGGCATCATCAGCGAAGAGGAGATCCCGCAAACACTTCACCTGTACCTTAGACTTTGCTCTCAATCTAGAGAGATTGAAGAGTTTTCCATCTGATCTGGTCCGGAGATAGATACCCTCTGTTGAAGTTCTATACTTCAGCATGATAGCAAAGAAGATCCCCAACAAGGTTGGCACAAGGACACAGCCCTGCTTCACTCCGCTTCGGATGTTGAAGGGATCTGACACCAGGCCATCAAAAACTACATTGCCCTTCATATCCTCATGAAAAGACCTAATGATGTTAGGGAGCTTGGGTGGGCATCCAACCCGGAGGAGTATTTTAAAGAGTCCGTCCCTACTTACCATATCAAATGCCTTCGTAAGATCTATGAAGGCTACAAAAAGTGGCTGTCCTTGTTCCCTGCATTTCTCCTGCAACTGCCTGAGGGAAAATACCATATCAGTAGTGGACCTGTTGGTTCGAAAGCCACACTATTATTTCTGGGTAGACTCTCTGCAAGTATCTGGAGCCTCTTCAGTATAACACGTGCAAACAGCTTCCCGACAATACTAAGAAGAGAGGTACCTCAATAGTTGTTACAGTCACTCCTGTCACCTTTGTTCTTATAAAGCGTAACAATATTACCGTTCTTCATATCCTGTGGTACTCCCCCTTCCCTCCAGCAAAGGCAGAGGATTTCGTACAGTTCAGTGGCAATGATCTCTTTGCAGCACTTCAGAACTTTAGCAGGGATGTTATCTTTCCCAGGTGCCTTGCCAGAGACACGTGAATCCAGAGCCACATTTAGTTCTTTTAGTGTTGATTCATTGTCAAGCTCCTCCAAGGCAGACAAGCACTCAATATTATTTAAGACTTCTTCGGTTATTGTGTTATCTATATTATATAGACCAGGAGTGTTGTCACTTTGCTGCAGGTACAGTTGCTGGGGCAGGATTTTGGCCATTTCTGATGTAACTTTGGGACAAATTGTTGCAGGTTCAGAAGTCAGCTTGTCAGTTGCTGTTGTGTCTTAAATTACACGGCTCACATTTGGCATAGGAAATGCCTTGTCAACTTCTTAACCAGAAGCTATTTGCCGTTGAAATCCTTGCCAATCTGATTATGGCAGCAGAAGTAACTCTCCATTAAATGTAGCTAAATATAGCCCTGATTATAACAACCTTTTAGGAACTGGTTCTATATGAATTACAGTTTTACCTCTTAAGATGGATTAAATTCATTCTACAAATGATTTCATAGTATGAAAAATTCGTCTTATGAACCATGGTTTCCCATAGGAACGAATGGGAAACCAATTAATCCATTCCAGAGGTTGGGGGGAAAAGGCAAAACAAATTTTTTCCCAGTCCTCTTTATAAAGTTCATTTTAAAGGCATGCAGAGCCACACACACACACACACACACACACCGCAGGGCAAAAGCAAACACCAAGACAAAGCGAATAGCCAAATTAAGCCTGGGTTTGTGCATCAACAGCCTTTTAAAAAAACATCACCATGTACAGATGAGTGCAATGGAAAAGAATGCAAAAGCAGAAAAGACAACACCAAACAAGAAGCACTAGCCTGTTCCTGCCTGCAGAACACTCAAAAACAATTCAAAAGCAAACAAGAAAGCACCAAGACAAAGGGGAAAGTGCAAACTGTTTCTCTGCAGTTTGCAGTTTCCTGCCAAAAGTGCAATGGGGAAAAATGCAAAAGCAAAAAAGACAACACCAAACGAGAAACCTCAGCCCATTTTGCAATGGAAAAGAATGCAAAGCAAAAAAAAAAAAAAAGAGAGAGAGAGAGAGAGAGAGAGAGAGAGAGAGAGAGAGAGAGAGACACCAAGCAAGTAACCCCAGCCCATTCCCGCCTGCAGAGCAATGGGAAAGAATGCAAAGGTGGACAAAAGAAAGCACCAAGACAAACCCCAGGTCATTCCCACCTGGAGAGCAATGGAAAAGAATGCAAAAGCAAAAAAGAGAACACCAAGCAAGTAACCCCAGCCCATTCCCGCCTGCAGAGCAATGGAAAAGAATGCAAAGATGGACAAAAGAAAGCACCAAGACAAACCCCAGGTCATTCCCACCTGGAGGACAATGGAAAAGAATGCAAAAGCCAAAAAAGACAACAACACACGAGAAACCTCAGCCCGTTCCTGCCAAAAATACAATGGAAAGCAATGCAAAAACACAAAAGAAAGCAAGGAAACCACAGTTCCCTACCTTCCCAAGTTCTAAAGTCCAAAAACTGCTGCAAAACAATGTCCAGAATGGCTCCAAAGCTTAATGGAAAAACTCCTCCTACCCTTCCACAAACTATGGGAGGCGGGGGGTTGCAATGCATCCTGGGTAACTTGTTTCAAAATGCAACATGGATTTTCTTCTTGCAAAACATCCCATAGGGAATTATTGTCTTGTGATTTGTGAAGCAACCCTATTCCAGAAATTTTATTTGTCTTGCGAGTTTTTCGTCTTACAGGGCATTTGTCTTAAGAGGCGCCACTGAACTTTTTAAAAGCTGAAGCCATCCATTCCCCTTTATCGAAGATTCAGGCCAGTAGTGGAAAAGTGATGGTGTGAAGTGTTTCCCACAATGCAACAGGCTCCCTACATTGTTTTTTGCAATATATGTTTGTGGAGGGGAATATGACATTATCTCCCTTAAGCACCAACCGACCAGAATATTCAGCCTCTCAAGTGCACCAACTTAGCACCAACAGAGTGGAAAGCTCCCCTGCTATCCTAACATGGAACCACCCTGCCTACCCTTGTGCCTGTGGAGATGGCCTGTTTGAATCCACAGGGCTTCTCCCTAGGGCATGAAAGTATGTATAAATACCTCCTTAGCTGAGGGGCAAACCCGCCAAATTACTCATACTATGGGCTGTTAATCCAGTCTGGCCAACATGATGGATGTCAGCCATCACCATGAACACTATTTCTCTGCCTCCATTTGCCATTTGTGAGAGGAGGATGCCATATTTTCCCATGAATAAGACTATATTTTTGTCTAAAACTGTTACACTAAAAACTGAGGGCCGTCTTACACTAAAAACTGAGGGTTGTTTTGAGGGAAGTAAGCTGGGGAGAGAACTGTGTGGTTGTGAAACTGTAATTTAGGGGTGGAAATGTGGGGGTCATCTTATACATGGGGGTGTCTTATAGATGGGAAAATATGGGGTAAATGTAACTACTACCGCATTCTTCGGCATATGCACCCTGCAGGAAAGCTTGCCTTGTGCCTTTAAGTCCAAAATAAATAGCACAAGACAGGCATTTGCTGCACTACATTTCCAAAGGCCTTGGTAAGTTGATCCCTGTTTTACCAGCTTGCCCTGCGGAGCCATTTTAAAGTGTTCGCCATTTTACAGTCACGATACACTTGCATCCATTTCTGACATTTGGTGCGTAATTGCTCTCCTATTTTGGGTGGCTCTTCATTCCAAACTCGATGCTTTTAGATGTTGCAGGTGGCTCTTTTGCACAGCCGGGGGGGGGGGGGGGGGCTTCATCTGAATCTAAGAACCTTTGAAATCCGGAAGAAGGTCGCTCAGGGTTGCCGTCAGCCGTAAGCTACAGCTGCACTTGGCAAACTGCGCTCCTGACAGCCATTGCACGGCGTCGTTCTGCAGATGGATTTGGGCCCTCTTCATAGAAAGAGAGGTGTGTGTGTGTGTGTGTGTGTGTGTGTGTGTGTGTGTGTGTGTGTGTGTGTGTGTGTGTGTGTGTCTGTTTAAGAGACTTGTGGTGCCTGCAAAGCCAGACGCCCAGGAGGTGGTGAAAGCAGACAAGTTATTAAGAGGCTGCAAAGCGATGCTATAAACGCCTCACAAATAGGGAGGAAGGGGGAGTGAGCCTCAGTAGCAGACCGTGAATGGAATGGAGGCCTCTTTTTTTTTTTTTTTTGCTTCCACACTGTACTAGACCCAAAACAACAGACAAAAGAGAGATTAGCAGGCTGGTCTAGCCTGCAGCACACAGCTAAAAGAGAGTTCTCAGGTATTTCTCCAGAGAGGAATGGAGTAAGTATCAGCATCTCACCCAGTGATGTACAACTCATGTGGGAAAATGCCTTTTGCGCCCTCCTCCTCCTTCCCCCTTCTTCCTCCTTTTAGAGTAATTATTTTACATACAGGGAATGTTCTTTGTTTTCTCTTAGGAGGTAAGTGCTGTGATAATATGAAGGAAACCTTGCTGGGTACCAAGAGAACGACAATCAATCAGAACTTGTTACAAAGCTTGCTTTTTTTAAAAAAAACCAAACCAACCCCTCCTCCTTCCCCCCTGCAGAGCAAATTAGGAACCTTGCTGGCTCAAGCTTTCTCGCTGGAAATATGTACAGAAAATCACAAATGCCCTCTGATAGTCTCTGTTAAATACCTTTCCTGAAATAAAGGTCCAGACAGTCATTGTAGTAGCACGATTAAACGCACAGCCTGGAGCGGCAAAGGCTTAATTGTAAAACGTTTCTGCGTATGGCTAAAGGCCAATGGTTGAGCCGCCACCAAATGGATGTGCAAATGTAATGTATGAATCAAACAGCCGCAGCTACGTCAAACAACCAGGGCCACTAATTGCAATACTGGGCTAGGTGGTAGCAGGTACATTGTTTCTTAACTGCAACAGCTTATGGGGAGGTAATGGGGTCGTGAGCGTCCTATGATTTAATGAATTTCAACATCGCTGCTCTGATCTTGCAAACAATGGTCCACAGCTTTCTTTATTGAGCCAATTCACCTCTGGCTACCTCTTCCCCCTACTGTGTTCATATTTCCCCAACATTATTGCCTTTGCCGGTGAGTCATAGCTCCCTGTGATATTTCCAATGTGCAAATAGTCTCTGCTGAATCATATTGGGTTTCTAGTGCGAGTTCAGAGTTGATTTGATCTAGAACCCACTTACTTGTCCTTAAAACTGTCAATGAAATCCATAAAACTCTCCTCCAACCCCATGTTTCAAATGAATCAATTCTTTTCCCATCACCACACCTTCGCTGCACCTACACATTGTAATTAGGGACACATTAGGCTGAATGATTTTGACTTTGGTCTCCAGTGGCATATTCATATTCTTATAGATCTGTTTGGCTTCCTTCAATACTGCCCTTCCAATTTTCAATTTTGATTTTGTGGTTGCTGCCCATAGCTTTACACATAACATTTCCTTTCTTTGGCGTTGAGTTGGGTAACAGCCTTCTTTATTGAGAGAAAACATGCATTCAATTGGATTACGAGTAAGCCATAATTTGAGTAGACTTGCTAGGTTAGCCATTGGTTCATCTTTACTGAAGACAAAAGCATATGGTACAAAATCTTCCAAATCAATGTTACTGTTTCAATATTTTCATGTATAAATTAGCATATCCAAAATTTGCAATTAAATTTTTTATTTTATTTATTTATTTATTTGAGTTTTATACCACCCATCTAGTACTAGGGCTAGTCTGGGCGGTTTACAACATGGAATAACATGACAAGCTAACAAAGGAATACGTTTAAAAAAACAAAATGCAAGGAGCATAATAAAACAAAATATACATAACTCAAACTATTTGTTCTCTCAATGTGTATGTAGAATGCAGTGCCTTTCCTTATTGGGAGGGAAATGCATTCAGGCATAACTCAGTATGGAGTCAATCCAAAAATGGGGATAAATCTTGAAAACTTTGATTTAGCCTTTAAACCCATGCCTTCCTTTCAAAAGAAGTTATTCTAGGGCTGCAACCACATATATTGCCTTTGTGATGTCATGATGATGCATTAGTAATCCCCCTTCTTCAAAGGCAGGAACAGGTATGGCTTAAAAATCAGTTACCAATATAATGCACATAGTCATCTGTCCTATTTTAAGGAGACCGGTACTCTAAATTTGGAGTCGCACACCCTCCTTTTTACTGATGTGTAAGTGGCTGCTCTCCCCCCCCCCCAGTGAATTCCAAAGTAAAGGCTTTCATTGGTGAATAAATATGGGCACAGAATGGAAAAACAGGGTTTTGTTTTGTTTCTTTAATAGTTTTGTTTAGTTTGTAGCAAATTTTTATTTTCAAAAATATGGATTACAGCCATGTTTCAGCATGGAAATGGCAGGGATATCTTCCTCAAGCGATTCTAGGTAAGCCCCCGAAATTTGGCGAGGTTTGGCATTCAGGAGGCTGAGTTATTAACCTCCAAAGGGGGGTGCCCCTAGGGAAACAAATTCTCATTGTAATCAGAAGCCAAGCTGCGGAGATGTTAATTGCTTGCCCGTGGCTTGGCTTCCAAAGTTCTGATTCTAATTAGAAAGATTTTTTCCTGGGGCACCCCTTTTGGATCTTAATATCTCAGCCTCCTGAACCCCAACCCTTTCCAAATATGGGGGGATTACAGGGAACAGCTTAAGGAAGCTCCCTCCCATTTCCTCTAGGATGAATGGTTTCATTCTAGAGGGGAAAAGGTGTTTCATTATGAAATGAAATGCAACATGTCCTACAGTTTTATTACCTAACACATTGCAGGCAAAAAAGAAGAAGACACAAAACATGTGGCCCCTTAAAGACCAACTTTCATATTTTAATGTAACGTTTCACGGATATGTCCACTTCTTTATATATATAGCAGCAGAATGAGGTGCATAATATAATATGTGATAAGATATATATTCCATACCAGATGTTCATTGGTGGATAGGGGAGGAGGGAGAGGAGGAAGATATGATTAGTTGTAGAAGTAATTTGTTACTTAACAAAATAACGAACAGTGTTTCATTTTTCATTTTGTGCCCATCTCTGTTGGTGAATATACCTAATCAAGTCTCTCTCAGGGTGGCTGCAGTATTTGATAAGAAAAGACCAAAACCACCCAAACCACCCAAACCCACATAATGACTGGTGAGGTTGACTATTGAACCTTTGTATATGACAGGCATGCCCAAACTTCGGCCCTGCAGATGTTTTGGACCACAACTCCCGCAGTCCTTTGCCATTGGAAATACAGGCTTGGAATTCTGGGAGTTGTGGTCCAAAACATCTGCAGGGCCGAAGTTTGGGTATGCCTGGTATATGAGGACAGTCTTAGGGGGTATTCTGAAAGTAGTTTTCAGATCCTGCATCTCAAATTGTTACCTAGCTAGGAATTTCAATAAACTATAGTGACCTTTGTTTACTTTCTTTCTGTATATTGTATATTCATTTTCAACAGACTTTTGAAAATACAGTGTGCAGGGCATTTCAGAGAGTTATTGATTGATTCAACATATGATCCCTTCTTTTTTTCAATGTAGTGTCCCAAAGTGATTATCTAGTCACAGTATTGTGCAATGTGGGAAGTAGTCATGCTTTTCCGCTTCAATTATAGCAACAATATATAATTGTGATGGTTTGCAACATTACTTTAAGTTAGCATATATCAAAAATATGCAAAAATGCCCTCTATTTTTGTAAAGAATGCCCTTTGTGATATCCCTTGTCCTTCTTTTCAGTAGTACCTGTCCATTTTTTTCAGCAATGGAGTTGTGTGTGTGTGTGTGTGTGTGTGTGTGTGTGTGTGTGTGTGTGTGTGTGTGTGTGTGTGTGTGTGTGTGTGAGAGAGAGAGAGAGAGAGAGAGAGAGAGAGAGAGAGAGGGAGGGAGGGAGGGAGGGAGAGAGAGGGGGGCTTTTTACACGACCCCTAAGATCCGCTGGCCACTTAAATTCGGAACAGAGATCTTAGGGGTTCGTCGCTCTTCCTCTGTCCCCACCCCCTCCGCACTTCCTGGTTGCTAGCTGTGTGAGGGAGGGAGAAAAAGAGAAAGAAAAGCATGCTGCTCACCTCGTTCTGCCTCTCATCTCTGTAAAAGTAGCTCTTAAAGGGGCGGGAGCCAAAAAGCAGCAAACAGAAGCGAGGAGAGCCCTGCACTCACTATCGTTGCACCGCATCAAAGATTTTTCACCTCCAAAGAGAAGGTACAAGAAAAGTGCGCTGCGTCGCGCTAAAGTGGGCGGGGTCGCACTTAATTTCCTGCAAACTCCGGAGCTGGTGGGGAAACATTTTTAAGCTCCGGAGCTTGCAGCCATTTGCACCGGAGCTTAGGGGTCGTGTATAAACGCCCAGAGAGAGAGAGAGAAATGCCCTCCTATCAGAACTGCCAACCTAACAGGGCTTTCAACACAAGTGAAATATTTAAGCACTATTTTTTTCCAGTTTCACCTCCTACTGAGTGGGACTCTGAACCCAGGTCTCCTGAGTCCTAGTCTATCTGCTACTCCCCGTATCCACTATTGTATTGCTAGCCCCAGTTAAAGTAAACCCATGGACTCGGCAGGTTATGTGGGAGTTTTGACTTACTTTTTTTGCAGTTGATTCTGTGGGCCTACTCCGTAATTGACTCCACCAGAAGGACACTGGCCAATGTGACCTCCTGGAGTTAGCTAAAATTTTAAAATGTTTGTGTGATTTGTGTTGTAATGGAAGAGGGGAGGATTTGATCCCAAGATAGACAGGGTCGCGTTTTGCAATATATGTTTTGTCTGCCTGAATAGAGGCGCACAGAATGGATGCCTGTGTTATGAGTAGGTGAAGTAGTATAGGCTGCATCAGGGGAATGAAATCCTTCAACCCTCTGTTGAGAGATGATATTGCTGCCTATATATTGAAGAAAGAAGAGCCATCAATGGCTCAGAATGGTTTTCCTGCTTCAAAGGCCCCCGAAGGACAGAGACAGTGACTTAATTTTCCCTTGTATTGATCTTTAGAACTGGCCATGGTACGTTGAGGTAACCCTCCATGACACCATTTCACAAACACTATAGGAAGGAAGGAAATGGGCTCCCCAGAAGCAGCACAACAGGGATAGCCTTCCTGAGCAGCAAGGCAACCGTCCAAGTAGTACAGCAGATGGCAGAGATGGATGGGGACAGAGGTGAGTAGGGGTAGGGCAAAACTACCCATCGTACATGGCTGGCCCTCCATCTTGTAAGCTAGTTTGCTACCTGCAGGTGAAGTACATGATGTCATCAGGGTCCATTCAACTGCCAGTTTCCAAGCAAGGAATGGGGAGAGGGCATGTATACCATGACTCCCAGAATTCCCCCAAGCCATCATAGCTACTGTTCATGGTGTCCAGAATCATCTGCACATTCTACTGTAGTATGCAAAAGTACCTTTCCAAGGGATTGCTTATACTCTTCCTCAAGCCCTAAACCAGGGATAGCGAATCTGTGCCATGTGTGCCAAAGGCGGCATGTGGAGAGCTTTTGCCTGGCACGCGACATGTTCCCTGCCCCCACTATTTCCCCCTCCGCTGGAGCAGCCATGAGGAATTTGCGGAGGGGAAATTGGGGGGGCAGGGAGCATGTTGTGTGCCAGGCCAACCCTGACGCCGCCGTCCCCATTGCCCTTGTTTCCCTCGCCCCCACCCCTGCCCCCTGCTGCCGATCCTGACCCCCCGCTGCCGCCGCCATCCCCATCCCCATCGCCCTTGCTGCCCCTGCTGCCATCGACCCAATCCGGCCTCTGCTGCCATCACCGCTGCCATCCCTGCCCCCCCCCGCCACCGCCGATGACCCTTATCCCACCACCGCCCATCACCCTTGCTGCCCTCACCCTCGCCCCCACCCTGGCCGCCAATCCCGACTAGAGATGGGCACGAATTGAAAAAATTACATTTTGGTTTTTTGTTTTTTGTTGTGGGTCCGTTTCGGTTCATTTTTGTTTTTCGTGAATTTTTTGAAAAAAAATCAGTTTGTTTTTTCATTTTTTGTTTTTTGTTTTTACCTGCTTTTTGCGCGACTTAAAGCATTTCTGCACGCGGACGTCCCCCAACACCCCAGACCAGAGGGAAAACAATTTGCGCAATTTAAAGCATTTCCACGAACACTAAAAAAATGATGCTGGCAGAGACACAGTATAGACTAGGTACGCAGGGAGGCTGCAAAGGCAGCGGCGGGCGTTGCCCAGGGTATAAGACAGCCGCAGAGTGACTGCACTGCGGGGCAGGGGAGGGTACTCACCGAGAGGTACGAACACATGCAGGGAGACTGCAAGACAAATCTCTTCTTTATCTCCACTAAGAGCCAGGCTGCAGCCAGCAGGAACACAGAGACACACACCTGCCTGGTTGGCCTAAAGTAACAAGTCGCAGAGACAGCAATCCCACCCTAAATCCCACTGCAGACTGCAAGGAGGACGGGGGCTGCCAAAGCTTTTTATACTCTCTGTGGCTGCCACACCTACCCAGTCTGCAACCTGGGCATGCTATTGGTTGAAATTGTGCAAGAATTTACAAGATCACATCACATGGCTTGCATCCATCTTGTAGCTGGAATCCATTTTGTGTCATCCTTAAAGAGAAAAGAAAAAATACATTGCGATGGAAGAAAGACAAAAACAAATGTTTTAAGGACCCCAACCCCCTGGTTGGTAATAATTTCAAATAATTATCACTGCATTTTTACAGATGTCCAGGGCATTTTAATACCCAAGAAATCAATATTAGGCATCTGGGGGCCATTTTGGGTCGATGTCCCCTAACTCCCCTTAAAGGAAAAAAATACAGCGATTAGAGATAAGACATAAATGCACGTTTTAAGGACCCCAACTCCCCTGGTAGGTATTATCAGGCAGAATAAATAATTATCTCTGGTTTTTTATGGATATTCAGGAGGACATTTTTTAACATTTAAAAACAGCTCATTTCATTGCGCCTCACCATTAATGAAAACAAGATATAACAAACCTAATTTTTGTGGTTCTGTTCAGTTCGTTCCAATTTTATCACAATTTTCGTTATTTGTTTTGTTACATAACAAAATGAATAACGAATAACATAATGAATTTTTTTTCATTTCGTGCCGATCTCTAATCCTGACCCCCCGCCGCCGCCATCCCCATTGCCATCGCCCTTGCCACCGCTGCTGATGCTGCCGCCGACCCCAACTCCACCATCCTTGCCCCCGCCGCCAATGACCCTGACCCCGCCACCCCCATCACCCTTGCTGCCTTCGCCCCCTGCCCCCCCCCCCCGCTGCCACTGATCTCGACCCCACCACCACCACTGCCGCCGTCCCCATCACTGAGTTTGGGCACTCAGTGTCAAAAAGTGTCAAAAATCCCTGCCCTAAACGTTCCCATCCAGTTTCTACCAGACATGAACATACACTCAAGAACATGTTTCTTGGCTTATGCTTATGCTGTAGCCCTTTTCTGCCCATTTCTGGCTGGTAAGACATTTGCATCGCCTCATTCTACCACTCCCTCCCTCCCCCCTTTGTTGTTAAAGTGTGACATTTATTCAGATTTTCCCAGGAGTCACATCCCCACTGCATCTGAGGAGTACCTAGATGTATTAATTCACAGTGCAGTCCATACCAGTCCCTTCTTGTTTATCTTCTCTGTTCAAATGCTGTACACCCTTTGCAGCTGCAGAACTGGTTTCCTTCCATCTTCCCCGTTCTTAGGGATTTTGGACAACCCTTATTGTTCCCCGAGACTGGGATATCACTCTAGTACTAAGCCATAAAACGTTACATTAAAATATGAAAGGTAGTCTTTAAGGTACCACATCTTTTGTGTCTTTTGTATCTTTGGTTTTGTTTTATTTTTCTTTGATTTTTTTTTTTTTTGCCTAGTACTAAGCCACTATTTCTGCTTTTAGATGCAAGCAAAATGGGTCCTTTTTAAAAAGGGTGGTGGGAAATTTGGAAAGGCTGAGTTTCCTTTCCAGGAAGGGAAAGGCCACAAAGCAGGAGAAGATAAACCAAAGAGTTTAGAAGGGATAAAAAGAAGCACAGACTCGCAGGCAAAAACAATTTCTACCAGAACACATCAGGATCAAGGCAGCTGCTTGTTCGGAGGGCTGCCATTAAGATCAGGGATGGCTGGAGATCTTCAAGTGGTACAAATGCCATTTCTGGAAGGAGCCTCCAGCCCAGTGGTTCCCAACCTGGGGGGGTCGGGATCCCTTTGGGGGTCGAACGACCATTGCACAGGGGTCGCCATGAGCCAGTGAAGAAAAAGACACAAAAGGCTTGGGTCTGGAGGAGGAGGGGGAGGAAGGGAGGGAAGAGTGAGTTACAGCTTGATAGGTTGGAGGGGATGTCAGTCAATGGCACCAGAGGCTGCGATTGGCTGAGGGTGCCTGTAGAGGGAAGTTCTCTATGGTACCTGCAGCAGTAGCCTGCCAAAAGGGGCTTGTGGCCTCTTCCAAGCAGGGCAAGGGGGTCACCACAACATGAGGAAGTGTATTAAAGGGTTGCGGCGTTAGGAAGTTTGGGAAACACTGCTCTAGTGGATGATGTCTGAACTTGATTCAAACAAGACAATGAATGCATATGTTTGCCACTCTTTTTTTTTAATAGCTAGCTGGTCAACATGAAGCTTCTGTTTTGCTCTGTAGCATCTAGACAATCTTCCACTGTAATTCACAATTCTGCAATGTCTTGTTTCTTACTTCTCCCTTTTCCACTACAAGATTAAACCACCACTTTCCCCCCTGAAGTTATGAATGATCCTTCCTTTGACTCCAACCATTATGTTTATGATGACCCTTTAAAGGTCATGTTGAAGGCATGTCATTCTGTTGGAGGTGGAGTGATGGGGAATCACTGTTGTTGCTGCTGCTGCTATTGTTCTTCTTGTTGCTGTTATCATTATTGCGTTGCCACCATTGCCACCGACTGGCTTTTCAATCCCCTTGTCTAAAATAGTTGGAGGATAAAATGGTAAGAGAGTGCACCACCCTCTTCTTTTATGTCACTTAAGATGCTCAAACAGAAGTAAGACGTGCTAAATCCTTTGGAATAAAGCATTTTCCAGAGAAGCAATTTAATGAAAAGAATCGAAATGGTTATAGATCACCGAGCCTCCAGGTAAAGGACCTCATTTAGTTGCTGCTCCATTCGACGATGCCAGACAACTTGGCATTTTGTTTTTAATTGTACATCCATCCAACGGTACATCTCTTCCATCAAGCCTCATTTTCTGAAATCTGAAACACACTGTTCTTTTCTCCCATCTTCCTCTTTCGGTGTCAGAGGGCTCTTTCACATGGAGCATTCATTCATCTCATCGTATCAGGTTTTGCACAGATGTCGTTGGTATTTTTCCTGCCATTCTTACGACACTCTCTTTTCTCTCACTTTCCCCAGTGCCTTTTCCCCCATGCTTTTCTGCTCCTGTTTAAACTTCCATAAAAACAATGCTTGATTTTGGTACTGATTTGCAATGAGGGCAGCAATTAGGTAGCAAGAGCTCACCAGTCAGAAGCCTTCAGTGACAGCTCCAGCACTATTCAACAGTAGCAACAGCAACAAATCCACCAGAGAAACTCCTTTAGCAAAGATTTCTGCAATATTTCTATGAGCTTTTATTATATATATATATATATATATATATATATATATATATATATATATATATATATATATATATATATATATATATATATATATATATTTGAACAGTTAGGGCATTACCTTACATCCCCTTTGCACCACAACAAAATAAAAGGTGTAATATATCTTGTTGTGGTCACGTGGTTTCATTGCTGTTTGTGCATCTTCAAGAACGCACTTTATTGCTACGAAACTTCTGTGACCTCATGGATGGGTGCTGCATCAAAGTGCATTTGTTTTTGTTTTCCTGCAGCAAAAGGCAGAAAAAACTGTTATGTTGGAATATAAGTTACCCCATGGGCACGTATACCATTTTAAAAACCATAACGGAAACGCGACAAGGACTCCACCACCCCGAGGCCAGGTACAGTGGTACCGTGTATAAAGAAATTAATTCATTCCAAATTAAATTATGTTAAGCAAATTTTCCTTTATACAAATTTCCCATAGGAATGCATTGAAAAAGAGTAATACCTAATCGCAACCATTTTTATGTTGTACGGATTCGTCCCATAGGCGATTCTGTTAAGCAAATTCCCCCTATCTCTGGAATTTGTTCTGTTGTACAGATTTTATGTTATAAAAAACCCGTTTGTTATTCTTATGCTGGGTTCCCTCTGATTGCATGCATCAGTGTTGCCACTTAAAAAAAATAGCATGTGCAAAGTGTGCACAAATTCTTGTAACATAACCACCATTCACTGGTTGAAGATCCAGAATTGTGGTAGCATGGAGACCTTAAAGTCAGAAGGAATTCTGTTACCTCCTTGACACTGAGCAGTATTGACCTGTGTCCTGATGCATTGGGGGAACTATAATGAGAGAGAGAGAGAGAGAGAGAGAGAGAGAGAGAGAGAGAATCTTCCATTTATCTCAATTACGTGTTTTTATAATGAACCACAGAACTGCAAAAAAATAAAAATAAAAATTCAGCCTCTCCCCCAACACCAAAAAAGTGTCTTTCCTATGGAAAAGAAGAAAATCTAGCACAGTTCTAACATGTAATAAATCCATTTGTGCTGCAGTTTATGAGATTTCAATTTTTTCTGGGTACGGTATTAAACAGCACTGGTGTGTACTTGGTTTAAAAACCAAATATCTACCCTTGTCCCTCCATTATGACCTTAACTTTTAATACTATTTGTTTTTACACCACTTTGTTAAAGCTGCAGTTTTGGACTTTGATTGGGAGTCAGGTTTCCCCACTGAGATGTACAAGAATGCAGTGATCATTAACGGATTCTGCGACAATAATTGGGAACTTTTACTTCACCTTTTCAGGCATAATTCCTCTCCCCACCACCATCGTTGCCAGTGTGAGTACTCACTTTATTTTTATATGCCGCAGAGTAGATTAATAATAATATCACCATGCATGAAATTTGGAGCACACTGTTAGGGCAGGAAACATCCGATCATTATGTCAGTCTTGGTCATTTCTAATTGAATTATAGCTTCTCGGTGCTTTACATTTCAATTTACTTTCTGCAGCTGGCAGCATTTCTGCAGCAATCCAGAGCAATCTGATGTCAGCAACGGCAAAAGTGAACGGCAAATGTCTTCAGTAGATCAGAACTGAACCATCCATCATCATGCTTCACACCAGGTGAAGAAAAAAAGTGGCCTCGTGACGTACATAGGGAAAGGGTGGGATGAACTCTCCTTCCATGTTCCTGTGAGGATGGCGGGTAAGGGTTAATCAATTCTTCATTAACCTCCACTGCTCCTATCCCGAACTGCAATCATAGGAGACTAGGATTGTTCTCCCTATCGCACAACACTAAAACTAGGGGGCACTCCATGAAACTTTGGGGTGCTAGATCTCAAACAAATAAGAGGAAGTACTTTTTCTACCCAGGGGATCACTGGTCTGTGGAACTCCCTGCCAGAAGAAGTAGTGACAGCTCTCAGCCTTGACAGCTTTAAGAAAGGATTGGACAAGTTCACGGAGAACAGGGGTATCAATGGCGGTCATTATGGATGCCTAATAATTTTTATATAAATATATAAATTTATATAAATAAATATAAAAATAAGTAAATAAAAAATAAGGACAACCTCCAGGTTGGAGAGATAGGCAGGAGATCTCTCAATGCCATTTGCAGGGAATTATAAGCAGGTGAAGACATCTGCTTGGGAATACCCTGAAGCAACTGGTGTGCTGCTGTGTGAGACAGAATGCTGGAATGGATAGGCTGTGGCCTGTTCCAGCAAGGCTGTTCATATGTTCTTATAGCAGGAAGGACCTATCTCTTTAAGACCCCATGATAGAAAATCCCATACCTAATGTGAGAGAGTGAGATCCAGCTGGAAATGGTTGTGTTGAGTTAATCTGTTCCTCTTGTTGGGGTTGCTAAACTTCTGAACAGCATATGTTTTATTCTACATTAAAGAAAGTTTAGAAAATAGTACTTATCTCTTATCTTAAGGCAGGCCATTTACAGCCCTTCTTGGTCAGAGTAAAATTTCTTTCATACTTAAAGAAGGTGGGAAGTACACTTTTGATCACCTTGGAACAGTGGTGGCAAACCTTCAGCACTCCAGATGTTTTGGAGCACAACTCCCAGAATTCCAAACCTGTATTGACAATGACAAAGGACTGTGGGAGTTGTGGTCCAAAATATCTGGAGTGCCGAAGGTTCGCCACCACTGCCTTTCAAGCTATAGAGTGCATCTCTTTAAAAGCCATGCACTTTCACTTTTACACCAATTTAGGCAGAATTGGGCTTCCTTCCCGTCGCATTTCTTACAGTCTTGAACAGTTCTCGGCACAGTTTGAACACACACTTACAGTACTTGAATGTGCATGTAAAATGGGGAAAGTGCTTAGATCTATATTATGAATGCATTTTAAAATGCAAGTTTATGTGGAAGCAAAACAAAACAAAGCTAAGGCCAGTGGGATCACAAATAGGAACAGAAGAAGACACCATGTACTGCATTGCACTGTTGATCCGTCAAACCCAATCTTGCCCAGTCCTGGCAGCCATTTTCTAGGAGTTTATACTGAGATTCCTGATAGAGATGGGCACGACTTGAAAAAAATTTTTTTCGAGTTGTCGTTAGTCGGGCCGGTTCCGTTTCGGCTCGTTTCCGTTTTTCGCGAAAATTTGCAAAAATTAGTCGGTTCGTTTTTTGTTTTTTCGTTGTCGTTAGTACTGGTTTGGGGAGGGGGTAGTGGGCTCCTGGAGGGAGCTGCAGGAGTCAGCCAGAGCCACAAGTGACGGACTGGCAGACTCTTTGCACCCGCTGTGTCTCACGTACTTGCATGTAGTGCAATGCAAGTAGATCTGGCTTAGGGTTAAGACGGCTTAGCGCAACGGCTAGGGTTAGGCTAGTTACGGGTGAGGTTACGGTGAGTATTGGGGTGCATCTGGGTGCCTCTCTGACCCACTTAGAAGGACAGTGTACTGGCGTATGGGTTAGGCTTAGGGTTCGGGTTTGGGCTACGATTAGTGGGCTGTTTATGCCCGATTGGCACATCCCAGAAGTCTCTGTGGTCAACCTGGCCAAGTGGCCATGCGATTGGTGGAAAATTTGCATGGTCTACTCCCATGGGAGAGCCCATCATTGCGAATGCGCAGGTGTAAAAAAATAAAAGACTTTTTTTTGCAAGAAAAACCCACTGCTGCTACTGTAAAAATTCAAGCATTTAAAATAGCTAATTTTCGCATGTTTCTGTGGTGCTTTGGTGGGGTTTTGGGCAACGATTTCAAAAAAAATATTGCGGTCGCCATTTTGGATCCCCCGCACTGCATGGCAAATGGATGCGCCCTCCCAGCCTGGTACCAGCAGCGCAGCAGTAGCAATAGCCAAGGAGAGGGGGGCGGGGAACACCCCCCCCAAATAAAACACCCTTCTGGCCTGGTAGGTGCCCTCAGACAGTTTTCGCCTACTTTTAGGGCCGGGAATCGGGGTTTTTTTTAACTTTTAAAAACTTTTTTTCTGTGCCGCTTGGCATTGCGCGATGCAAGTAACGAGCACGACAAATCAGACCAAATTGTTCGTTCGTCGGTTCGAGCTCGAAGTCTGGGGCAGTGATTCCCGTTACCGTTTCCGTAGAGTAACGGAAACGAGTAACGGAAACGGAAACGGGAATACCGCTAAGTCGTGCCCATCTCTAATTCCTGACAATCCCTGGGGGTTTTCCATCCAAGTTTCAACCAAGCTTGGCCTTGCTTTAATTTACAAAGTCAGATGAGTTTGGTTGCATTTGGGATGATAGGATGGTGGGACAAAATCTATCTATCCCTGTTTGTGGAGCTTTGGCCCTTTTAAATGCACCTGCCAAAATCTTGCTGTGCATGTTGGTTGACATGACTTGGTGTGCAAGAGAAAATGTCAACAGAGATTTCATAATTTAGGAGACTTCTCTGCTGAAAGTTTTGGAGCCTTAGTACATGAATGAACAGTTGCTGAACAACTGGGCATGGAAGTTGAAAAATATTTTGCTTTCATGGAAAGGTCTTCCAGGAGCAATCCAGGATTTAAGGAACTAGAAGGAGCTGTTTGCACAGCTCTCTTACTTCTATTTCCTTATATCTTATCTTTTCTGCCTCCTTATTGAAGTAAATAGGCACTCCTGGGAACCACATCTTAGAGTTGTCCGAGCATAATCAAACTTGGAGTGCCTGCCCTGCCCTTTTTGCTGTGTTGCTTAATTTCCCATTGTAGAAGATAATAAGGAAGTCACTTCAAAAATCCAAATATGATATCATGGGGCTGGTTGAGTCCAATATATAGCCTGATTCTAGCAGGCCCACATAGAAAAGAGCCTATTTAAATTCTACAGGGTTTAGACTGTACCAGCCAGACATTTTTCACTCTGAGGCGAAATACTAAATCAAGGGGCACGGTGAGAAAAAATTACTAAGTTATCATGGTAGCTGAAACAGAAAATCCCGTTAAGTGCTTCTCTCTTCGAAGAAAAACACAGTGGTAATAACTAACTTGGCAGTGTTTCGCGACACCCAGAACCTGCTTTGTGAGGTAATTGCCACAAAATGGCTAATAGCAGGGCCAGTTTGGGCCTGGATTTCAAACGTCTACATTTTCATGTAGCCTTCAGGCTTCTCTGGGGTTTTAGAGGCTGAGATTTGTTTTCTGGCTCCAAATGAAGTGCTCCACACCCTCGTAATTACTCTCGTAATTCAGAAGCAAAAGACAGAGCTGCTCACATAAAGGGAAGAATGACATCAATACTGGACGTCCACAGCACAGTGGCGTTCATGCCACCCGTTCAGGCAGGTGTAGGCTGCACTGGCTTCTCCTCGAGAGACTCTGGGGGAACGTCATTTGGAAGAGCATTCTAAAGTTCGTGAACAAGGATTGTCACAGCAAAACAACAGTGCCCACATATCCACGAAGAAAGCTGCGATAATTAAACCTGTTGAAACCTTCTTTAAGTTTTAATCTACACGTTCCACCATTTTAGTGCCAATCGTGTTCTTGGCACATTCCCATTGGCTTCCTTGGGAGAAAATAAGAGAATCTGGCAACAGGAAAAGAGGATACGGATAGAACCTAATGTTAAAAAACAAATGCCTAATATTGTATTGTTTAGCTTTGCAAATTCTGCGTAATTAAAAAAACAAATCCAAATGGTAGATATTTATATCCCACTTGTAACTCAGCCATTACTCAGGCCCCCTTCTTCTCTTTACAATTTCCACAAAGTGTGCCGTAGGTGGAATAAATTGGCCACCGTGTAACACTGGAAGGCATTCAGAGATCTCTAGTGAAACAAACATTCAATCAAAAATGTAGTGATTTCAGAAGCCTCCGACTTTGCTGGTAATCCTTGTATTCAAAAGGAATGTCTTCAATATATTTATTGCCCTGAAAGTTCATAGAGCTCATAATCCACAGATTTCTTCATGCTCTTTTCATTAGAATACCAGAATCTCCGGTTGTGGAGACCATCTACTTGGGAAAGGCAGTTGCAGTGTGGGAATAAACAGCAACCGAGAGGAAATGAACCAGTCCTAGTGCTTCAGGTCAAGGCAGAAGTAGGTAAGTAGATAGTTCCTCCTAATACTTCATGTATTCCCGAGGCATAAGAAACCGACTTTAGCAGGTTAAACATAATGGTGCCCTCTTGTTTGTATTCGTGGAACAGCAAAACAAAGAGACTTGGCGAATGACAGGTACAATGAAATAAGTGTAGTTTTCTGAATAAACAATGAACAAGTATAATCAATCCCAGAGATAGCTTAATGATAACAGAAGTGAAGTAACAGTGAAATTCAAATTGAGGTGGAATGGATGGAAACTGAGGTGAGGTGACAAAAATGAAATAATGTTCAGGTATTGTCATAATTAATTAAATAGTTTTATTGCCCTTTAATGGCATCTTGAATTTTAATTATATATATATTGTCAACCAACCAAGGTAAGGCTCATTCTGGTCCATACTGTTAAAAAAAAAAGGAATAAGTACCCATAGAAGAAATTGTGTTGTGTACTAAAGGTGTACCTTGCCTTTCCATTTCTTGAGAAACATGGAAGGTGGTTTGTGTGTGTTTCGTGTCGTTACAGTTATGACCGACTCTTCCTGACCCCATGTCCATGGAGTTTTCTTGACAGGAATACTGGAGTGGTTTGCAGTTCCTACTCCAGGTGCATACAGCACCTGGTGTTCCCTGTTGGTCTCCCATCCAAGTACTAACCAGGGCTGACCCTGCTTAGCTTCTGAAATCAGGCGAGATTGGATGTGCCTCCTTTTTCTGAAGGACATCCTTCATAAAGTCACTTTTCATACTGTATATATTTTTAAACAACTTGCTAAAGACAAGTATTATCATGAATGAACTAGACAAGGTGGTTGAGAAATAGAAGTTGAAACAAAGGATGCTGCTGTTGATGATGATGATTACTGCTAGTACACTCCCACCAATTCTGCCTCATCCCTCTTCTTATGATGAACATTATACATATTTATGTTTATTGAATAAGCACACCACTCTCTTGCGAAGGCTGCATATGGTATATTTGTAACACAGTAAATGGGACTGCACATGTAACTTTACAATGTGACTGCCATTATGGAAAACCAGAGTAGGTTTTCTTGTTGCTGCTAATGTGTCGTCAGATTGTTTCCACCTGTTGGTGGTTTTCAGAACTAAGGGCCTCCAAGAGGTCTTTGCATGAAATATCAAGAGATTCTGCTATCAGGTTCAGGTTCAGGTTCAGGTCTTGTGATCTAATGGGCATGGTTCTCTTTATAGAATGAGAGACCATTTCATGTCTGGTCTTCCTCTTGTCCTGATGCCATCAAGTTTTCCTACCCTTCTTATCTTTACCAGTGAATGCTCTCCTCTGGCAAAGTGTGGGAGTCCAACTTTAGCCATTTCCAGTTGTCCCAGTTTAGTAATTTGTTCTCAGTAGATTTATTAGATCAACAAAATGAGATCAATCTTGTCTGGAAGCCATAAGAAACAGTTCCTAGGAAATGCAGTTAGAGCAAATTGATGGCCCATAGTTTTCACTGGGAGGGATGACCCAAGCTGCATCTGTTGTAGAGTTTTGAATTTCTGATACAGTTCTTCTTTTGCTACACAACAGAAGTAGAGAGACTCACAAAAGACAGAGTCCACACTTTTTTCATTAATCAGCATTTAAAGTCTTAATAATTGATTCTTAGATATTGGTAGGGAAAAGTATTAAAACTTTTTTTTACTGATAATAGCTTGAAATTACTGACTTGTGTATGCTACTTTCTTTGTGGCACTCATACTTAGCAACCAACTGAGTAGATCAATAACAAACAAAATGACTTATACCAGCCAAAGAAAGAGAAAGAGAAAGAATATTCAACAGGGGCTGAATATATGAAATCGAAGACTGGAAGGAACAACTGGTTTGTGCTGGACAGAGAATCACCCCAGCCCAGAAAATTCCATCCCAGACACACAAACTATAGACAGCATGCAAAATTGCAAATAAAACTCCAGCAGTGTCAAGGTTTCTATCTGTAAGCACCTAACCAGCTGTGAAGTATGCCTGAGAAGAGGGCACAGGGTGGAAAAGAAACAGACAAGCCAGACCAGGTTGGTTCAAAAGGGAGACAGCAGCAAGACAATTCAAAGAAGCAAGTAAAAAGGATAGTTGTAGTGTGTGTACCAGATTACCAAGTAGGAAATGCTAAGAAACAATGGGTGGCTCAAAGACAAGCATAGTTTATGCTGTGTTTTCTAAAAATGAAATAAAACAAACCATTGAAAGAGAGTGTGTGTGAGAGAGAAATAGAAGCCACAGTCATGGTGTAAATCTTAGTCCTATAAACCATCAGTCAAACAAAGAGTAGCCAGAAGAGGAATCAATGAAGGAATCATCCAAGCCAAGTTATCAGGAGACCTATAAACCTATAAAAATGTAAGGAATGCTGAAGGCAGGGGATTGCTGGTATTGATCTCAGCAGCCGGGCTTCTTTCTTTCTTTCTTTCTTTCTTTCTTTCTTTCTTTCTTTCTTTCTTTCTTTCTTTCTTTCTTTCTTTCTTTCTTTTTTCTTTCTTTCTTTCTTTCTTTCTTTCTTTCTTTCTTTCTTTCTTTCTTTCGGTACCCTTATGTGGATAGAGCTTATAGGCAAATTCCCCCTATTCCTGCAGCCGCTCAAGCATAATTCTGCACTGCCACTGAGCCCTCCAGCTTAGGCTCTCCTCTCAGGTGAGACCCATTGAGGTGCTGTAGATGTTTTCTAGGCAGAACTCTCAAAATGGAGAATTATGGGATTTGTAGCTTCTGGTTCATTGTGGAGTTTAAAAATTCTTAACCTAAGACCTTCTTTCTGGACAGATCGGAACTGATCTCCTGTTTTCCCATAGGTGAAGCTTAATTTGCAACTTGTAGAGATTTATCCTTTTGTTTCATTTTGTTTCATTACTAACAATTTTTAAAAGAATTTTCAGAATGAAACAAAATGATTTGTTACTCTATATAATGGCTCACCTTGGTCTTAAAGGCATCAAATTTGGGGGATAGCTTGTTTGGACTCATCCCTTTAAGCCCCCCAAGTTTGGAGAGGTCTGGGGTTCAGGGGCCATGTTATTAAACTCCAACCGTGGTCCCCCCAGGAGCATTATTAAGGGAGGTACTTAATAGCCTCCCAGGGAGAGTGATTAAGCACTTCCTGACTCAATTACAAATGATTTTCTCCTGGGGACCCCCATTTGGAGTTTAATAGCTCAGTACCCTAAACCCCAACCCTCTCCAAATTTGTGGGGCTTAAAGGAAAGAGTCCAAAGATGTTACCCACCTAATTTGGTTCCTCTAAGACAAATCATTTTGTTTCTAGAGGGGGAAATTGTGTTTCATTTTGTTTCGTATTGAAAAAAGTCCTATCGTTTTGTTTCATAACAAAGCAATTCACTGTTACAAAATGACAAAACCTTGTTTCATTTTTCATTTCATGCCCATCTCTAGTAACTTGCAATGGTTTCTGTTTACCAATAGCTGAAGTACAACAAATGTGATGTTCATAATGGCATGTGTGCCCGCCTGATATGGCAGAGGAGGAATGGCTCAAGGTCTAGGATCTGCTTTATGCTTTATTGTGAGTAGGGATGGGCCTTTCATTTTAGAATGGGTCTGGTTTCAAAACTAATCACGGTAGCACAGGTGCCGTTTGGAACTTGGACCCACCCTCCCAAATGAAATCACCCATTGGCTTACTTTCACTTACCTTGCACAGGGCACAATTCCAACCAGGGAGAAGCCTCCAATGTGTCATTGTTCCTTCTCCCTGGTGCTGGCCAATCAAACAGGGAGACAGGATGATGCATGTCCTTGCACAGCTCCTGATTGGCCAGTGCCAGGGTGAAGGAATGATGACGCGTTGGAGGCTTTTTCCTGGTTGGAGTTGCACCCAATTCCAAGGCAAGGTAAGTCAATGGGCAATTTTGTTTGGGAGAGAGGGTCCAAGTTCCGAATAGCACCTGCCATACTGCCGGGATTCATTTGGGAACCAGACCCATTCTGAAATGAAAGGCCCATGCCTAATTGTGAATGTTGAGATCAATGTATCAGCTTAGAACTAAAGAGCTAGAAGGGTCCCTATGGGTCATTGAGTCTGGACTCTCACGCGGGCACTGGAGGGAATCAAAACCCCAACATCTTGCTCTGTAGCTGGATTCCTAAACCACTTTGCTTGAGAGGGCAATAAGGTAGACAGGAAAGGATGGCGTTTTGTATCACAAGCCTGCACTGTGTAGTATCTTGCCTTGCATTTGTAAAGGAACTTGAGGGATCTATTCTAGTTACATCTGAGGAATCAAAAAGGAGTTACTGTTAATCATAAGTGGTGTTCTGCCAGCCAAGACTGAGCACTAACAGGGTCAGTGATGCCCTAAAATGTCCAGGTGAGCTATATTGACTGGCTTCGCATATTCCTAATATGCAGTGGCGATGGTAACAGACTACTGAAGCTGGAATATAACTTCAATTCATGACATTTTGAAAGCCACTTCCAGGCCTTGCATGGAGCTCAGTGTCAGCTAGGCAACCAGAACCTGGCTATCAGGGATCTCGCCAGAACCTGGAGCATTTAGCATGTGAAGCTGGTACCCTGCATCTGAGCTGCATCCCTTTCCCAATGGTGGTGATTGATGCAGCACAATGAAAGTGAGACTTTGGGGTGGGTGGGTGGGGGAATTAGATGAGCATCGAAACCCCCTCCCTTGACAGAGCTGGTGGCCTCAGGCATAGTCTATCTGCTTTCCAAAGTATCCAGACAAATCAAAAAGCCTTCACCACCAAGGCCATAGCTAACGACCCATTCTTGATAGGTTTCAGCACCTTAGGCTATGGATACTATTGTTCACCTTAAGGCTATGGATACTATTGTCTCCCTAACGAGCCTATTCAGGCCATTGTTCATCTTATGAGCCTAATTCAGACCAGGGTGATAAGAGGTCAAAGCTGACTGACTATAAGATGGAGGACTCGCACTAGCTGTATTCAGACTGATGAAGCTGTTTGGATGAGCAGTGAAATGTTTCTATCTGTCAAAAAAGAAGTCCAGTAGCCATGACTCAACTTCCAGATAAACTCACCTGGATGACTGAGAATCTTCACAGACATATAGATGAGAATGCATGAGTGGAAGACTGAAAGAGGTGTCATTTTCCTGCCTGCCCATCCTCCCAGCAGGCCGGGCTCATGCGTCCTTCCCCGTGTACATGCCACCTCAATACTATATTTGTCACACAGAGCCTTCCTACTTGCCCATCTGGCATTTCGATACTGTTTCCAAATTTGTCGTCCTTTATGTTCCAGCAGCCTCTTTGACTAGAGACGTTTCCATAAAGAGGCAGAAAACCCTGCCAGCGTTTGATCTCCGGAACCGACATCCCGTCTGTGGGGCATGCTGTTTTCCGATCAGAAAAAAAGCAATAACAACCTCCTGTAATTGCCATTCTGATCTTCTGACTAAGTGCACCCGAGTTAGCTATATGGGCACCTGTAATATCACTGCACCATCAGGAGATGGGTGGGGTGGGGTGGGGTGAGGTGGGGTGAGGTGGGGTTTTTCATTTAATTGTAGTCTTTGGATAATGGCATCCATGGCCCGTTTCCACTTCTAAGTGGAAACAGGCCATTCAGAATAGCTGCCCTGGAGGCTGAGATATGGGCGGAGGTAGGGCCATGATGGAACCTTGCCCGCTGATTCCTGCATGTAGCCCCTCGTCAAGAAGCAATTGAATCAGAGCCTACCTTTCAGCATGGCATCTGAGCCCATTCTGCTTCCTTTTGTCATCTGTACTTGGAGTGTATCGTGTGTTGTGGCAACATGGGTAATGAGCTTGGTCATCTCTTACCATGGAACTTACATGAAGCGATAGAGGGGCCGAGGAACCCCAGAAGCTCAACTCCATTGAGCGTCCAGTTGTTGCTAAGAAAGCAGCACACTGTGGACATGAAGCAGAGCCTTGAATTATTATTATTTTTTTAAACATGGGTATTCTGTATAGGTTGGCTCCACAATCTGCCTCCTGTGAATAGAATTCCATGCCAATTTTTTTTAAAAGTGTATCTGCTCAGTTTTCAGGGATCTTCATATCACCTATTCCTCAGGGCCCCTCATACTTCTCTGTCACAATTGGGAGTATTTGTGTAGGGAGTGTTGAGGGCTACTATGAAATGAGGATGCTTTAGCTAGCCTAGTGACACATCCCTAAATCTGAAGAGCCTCCTGGCACAGTGGTTAAAGTGCTGTACTGGAGCCATAACTGTGCTCATTATCTGGGGTTCAATTCCAGGTCGCCAGCTCAAGGTTCACTCAGACTTCCATCCTGCCAAAGTCAGTAAAATGAGTACCCAGCTTGCTGAGGGATGGGGTGGCAATGTGTAGCCTGCATAATTAAATTGTAACCCACCCAGATAGTAAGCAGTATGCTTTTTTTGCTTTGCTTTGCTAAATCTGAATTCAGCCCTGTAGCTCAAACAGCCCAGATGTTTAGTCCCACTGGGCCAAAGGTGGGTCCCCTACTCCTTTATTGCCACCAATAGTTAAATGCCATTCCCAGGGCTGAGTTTTGTGACTTTTAGAAATACAACACATCACAGACATCCTTCCTTTAGACTGAGTAGGGTGTTGGACTGGGACTCTGGGCATCCTAATTCATGACTCCACCAAGCCACTAAGCTTGATGATGGATGTCCAGATGTTCGCTCACTCTCATCCTAGCCTACTTGGGGATAAAGCTGGAAGGAAGAGAGATATGTTTGCTGCATTGACCCTACTGGAGGCCAGGCAAGAGATAAATATAATGAATAAATAAACAAAAGGATAAATAAATGTAAATGCAGCAAATCAATAAGATGAAGGATTTCACAGTGTCACTCCATCTCATGCTCATAGACACAGAGAGCTCTGATCCACTAGAAATTTCCTTCAGATTTTTTTCCTTCACGTCTTGTAGCCATTGCCCACTTAATTATTCCATAAGCCGATTTCTGTCATTAGTCAACAGTGACACGTATTCCAGATTTATACTAGGGATGCTTTTGTCACCTTAATGCTGCTGCAAAAAGGCTGCTCCTGGGACATGTTGCTTTATGTGTTCTCAGCAATAGAGATGGGCACGAATAAAAAAAATTGCATTTCGTTTGTCGTTTGTCGTTTGTCGTTTGGAGGGTCCGTTTCGGTTCGTTTCCATTTTTTGCGAATTTTTGAAAAAAAATCGTTTTCATTTTTGTTCGTTTCGTTACCATTTCATTACCATTTGTTTCATTTTTTGTGATTTTTAAAGGATTTTAAGCAATTCACTCATATTGCGGTAACGGAAACGAAACACACGACAAAATTTCCGGTGTTTCTGTTCGTTTTGTTTCATTTTAGAGACAAAATTCGTTTGTCATTTCGTTACATAACGAAACGAAAAAACAAAAACAGAAATGAAAAATTGTTCATTTCATGCCCATCTCTACTCAGCAAATAGTATTTATTTATTTATTTATTTATTTATTTATTTGTATACCACTAACAATTTTCCCAGGTGGGAATTCTGGGCAGTTTACATCTAACCACAGTATCCCAAATTTTCACTTCCTACTGTCATTCTACTTATAGATTCTGAGAAAGTGTCTGTGATTAAACTGAAAAACCTTCCCAAAATGTTGGCCATGGTTTGGGAAATGAATCCCCTACATGCATGTCAGAGGTACAGGATCATCCTTTTCAGCAACTCATCATTTGCTAAAATACCGCATTTCTCAGAATGACCATCAGTCTTCTTGTCACACCACAAGTTCACGTTGTTGGGTATGTTTTTCGGTGTGTATGTGTTTGGCAGGTCTCTGAAAGCACTTTGATTATTTGCAACTTGGGAAATGTATGAATGCAAGGATTTGCTGAATGACACAACGCTTCCAGAAAATCCTCTGAACATCTCTATGGCCAATGCTGCTTCAGTAAGTGTATGGTTAGCATACAGCTAACCACATATGGCTGTATGCTAACCACATTGCATATACAGTGGACCCTTGTATAACAAACAGTTTGTATAACATGAAATCTGTACAACATAAAAAATTCCAGAGATAGGGGAAATTTGCTTAACATAATCTCCTATGGGGTGAATCCGTACAACATAAAAATGGTAACGATTAGGGATTACTCTGTTTTCAGTGCATTCCTATGTGAAATTTGTATAAAGGAAAATTTGCTTAACATAATTTCATTTGGAACAAATTAAATCTTTTATACAAGGTACCACTGTACTCTTCTTCTACAAGAGTAGTATATGCCAAGAGCGCTAACCATGGGCTGACTAATCTTCCAGTACCTAGAAGGCAAGCCTGCAGTGTGGTTTCATGGAGAAAGAGTTGGGCTCGGTACTCAGGAGACATGGGTTCAAATCCCCACTCAGCTACTGAAATTCAACGTGGTATGTGGCAATGTTAAAACGGCTCCTAGAACATCTCATGCACCTTGAAAAGGTCCATAGGGGTTGCCCTATGTCTGAAGAGTATTTGTAGCACTCATCAACAACAAGGTCAGCCTGCACTAACCAAACCTTATTGTGCAGCTGAGAAGCCAGGTGTCTTTTTCTTGGGCTGCCTGCAAAGCAGACTTTGAGACACCTGATACGTACAGCTGGTTGTTGTTTGCTATAGTTATGTCACACCTTTTTCTCTAGTGAAGGCAAGGTGGTGTAACCATCTTTCCTTGCCCCTTATCCACACAACAACCCTGAGAGGAAGGGAAGGTGGAAAACAGAGTGACTAGCCCAATGCTCAGCATAGTTTAAAATGTGGATCTCTAAAGTTCCACCTAGCTGTTGATACCTGCTCCGCTCCATTGGTGCCAGGGATCATACCCCAAACCAGGCCACCAAAGATACCATGTCATCTTGGCTCCCTTAATGAATTTACTCCCGAGTAGCTTTAATCAGTTCAAGTAAGGGGCTGTCCAGGCACTGGCTTCCAAGCGTCAACAAAAGGAAGCTAGGGACAATGAGTAAACTTCCCTCTCTGAATGGGGAGCTGGTAGCTTTTTAGTGTTTGCCATCTTTTATCCCTTGAGTCCACCTTGTAATAGCACTGGTATCCATGTGCAACAGATATTGTTGTGCACTGAGGTGGAAGATAATAAATAGACTTGAGATTATGATTTACAGAAGGGTGTTTGGAACTCCTTGAACCAGTGGGGAAAGAAAAGGGTGCCGGTACGAGCTGTCAGCCTCGCAATTGTTTCCTTCCCGATTCTCTCCGGAGGGCAATTTCTCCTAAGATGTAGCTTGTTTCTTGTCCCATCATCTGGAAATACTCCAATCAGTGGAACCATGGTTAATTACCAAAATGGCTGATGTGCACATCCTTAGCTGTCAGATCTCCACACACACACACACACACACACACACACACACACACACACACACACACACACACACACACACACACACACATTTTATTGTTGTTTTCTCTGCAAATATGTTTTTTTCCATAAGCAACGAAATAACTCACATTAATGCAGACAGCAGAGAGAATACTTTCATGATTATTTCTACTTGTTTTAAAGTATGGCTTATTTAAAATGCCTCTCTCTCTCTCTCTCTCTCTCTCTCTCTCTCTCTCTCTCTCTCTCTCTCTCTCTCTCTCTCTCTCTCTCTCTCTCTCTCTGTGTGTGTGTGTGTGTGTGTGTGTGTGTGTGCGCGCACGCACACATGTGCATGTGTGTGTGAGCATGCACTTTTCCGTCACACAGGTGCATGCAAAAGGGATGGAAGACATTTCTTCAAAGATCCTCCTGAATGCATTATTTTAGAAAGGGGGGGGATCACAGCTAAACCATATATATTCAACCACATTGAAATCACTGGAACCTATTCTCAATAAATGAGTTTATAAAAGCATGGCCCATATTATATGTTTATTTGGTCCATGTTTTTATAAACACATTCATTGACAATAGGTTCCAATGACTTCAGTGTGGCTTATCCTATAATTATATCTGAATTCAAACATACTAAAGAATAGAAGCAGTGAAAGCAATGTCGCTGGTTAAGCATGAATAAGTCTAAGCACCATATAGCTGCTTTCAGATGTATAGAAATTAGAACAGATATACTGTGTGGTCAAGATATTTCCATAGTTGCAAAATGTTCTTTCACATTAGCTTAGTACTAAAAAACAATCATTATAAATGAGGTGGTATTCAATACTTCTCTGTGTACATTTTCCTTCCAGAAGCATAGTCACTTTTGCCGAGCCAGGTTGAAAGAAGGAGGCGACACACATTCCGCTTGGGTTAAATAAGGGCCACAATTTTATTAACTACAGTAACGAATTTTAAATTACTTATCAATGAGCAATAACTTAAGGAGGGCCTGAGCCGTAGCGCATCATCAAATGGTAACAACAAATTGATTAGGTCCCGCTACTCTACCAATTTCCTGCGGCCCGTTGAACTGCCGCAGTGAGGATGCCAATGAGATCTTTTGGCATCAATGTTTGATTAAAGGTTGGCAGCCCTCCTAGGGTTTGGGGTTATTATTATTATTTGCTCCCTAACTAAATCCTATTGGGTTATTAATGGAAGGCTGCCGAAGACGTGAAGATGTAATTAGATTCGGGACCTAAATGGTTAACTTTTATGCGCTACCCGCCAGTCATGACCGGGGTTATTACCTACAACACCCACCGCCAATATGTGAATGGTGGGATGGGCGAAAAAACACCACCGCTCAAGGCCAATCAGAGAAGTGGTCAAAAATTCCCATCCGGCCCCGAAGCGACCAGCAAAGCATCACCAGCACATCTTAAACAGTGGCGGGAGGGCGGGGAAACCGGCGGTTGCGGAGGCAGGCTGAGGGGAGCGCGCCAAGGACTTATAAAGGGCGCGCTCCCCTGCCGTAGGCTACGCTAATAGCGGAGCCAATAGCCGCCTCCGTCAACCGGCCGGCAAAGGTGCCCCTGCTCGGCACGAGGCCGGGTGGAGCAGCCATTGCCGAGCCAGGTTGAAAGAAGGAGGTGACACACATTCCGCTTGGGTTAAATAAGGGCCACAACTTTATTAACTACAGTAACGAATTTTAAATTACTTATCAATGAGCAATAACTTAAGGAGGGCCTGAGCCGTAGCGCATCATCAAATGGTAACAACAAATTGATTAGGTCCCGCTACTCTACCAATTTCCTGCGGCCCGTTGAACTGCCGCAGTGAGGATGCCAATGAGATCTTTTGGCATCAATGTTTGATTAAAGGTTGGCAGCCCTCCTAGGGTTTGGGGTTATTATTATTATTTGCTCCCTAACTAAATCCTATTGGGTTATTAATGGAAGGCTGCCGAAGACGTGAAGATGTAATTAGATTCGGGACCTAAATGGTTAACTTTTATGCGCTACCCGCCACCAAAGAGGCGCACTGCGGCTCTTTACCCCACAGCCGAACAATTCGGCCCTCAGGCCCTCCTTAAGTTTCTGAATAAGGATATCCAGGCCCTTATCCAATAAATGCACACCATCCGGACGAATTAAGGTGGTTTCCCAGCAGGGATGTTGGAGTGCCAAAGGACAGCTCCCACTTCGGCCTGCACAACGCGGGCAACTAACGCAACGGATAAGGTTTATCAGGTCCACTCCTGAAGTAATTTATTGCAGCCAGTTATGCATGCAATGAGGATGCCAGAGTGTTGTGGGCATCCCCCATTCCCAATTTCTAGGCAGGCCACTTGATCACATTGGGGTCATTATTACTGAAGCCTACCAGCTACCTAACTGGTTATTACGATAGGACTGCCGAGGACCTTGATTATTTTATAGAGATCTGCGTGATGTTTTATTAAATTGCGCTACCCACGGTGGCGCGAACCCCCGTTCAACCGGGGAAAGATCACAGACTAAACAACACGAACCAATGAGCGAGTACGCTGGAACGCTCTCAGATCCACGAGGATCTTGAGAATGAGAGACTTGCCCACCGTGCGAGCCGCCAATAGGCGAGCATGATGTAGCGCTCTCAGATCCTCGAAGATCTTGAGAATGAGGGGCTTGCCCGAGTTACAGGTCAAGTCAATTCCTCCCAACATGGGCAACCACGATGCTCGGCAAGGTGGCAAGGGGGGAGGTCACTGGGAGCCACAGTAAGAAAGGCGTGTCAAGGCATCACCTTCTTGCCCTTCCACAGAAAACCGGCCCATTGGCCAAGGCCGAAAGCGCGGCCACGTCCCAGGCCGAAAGCACGGCCACGTCCCAGGCCGGATCGCAGCCACGTCCAAGGCCGAAAGCGCGGCCACGTCCAAGGCCGAAAGCGTGGCCACATCCAAGTCCGAAAGCGCGGCCACGTCCAAGGCCGAAAGCGCGGCCACGTCCAGACTGGGTAGCAACTCGAAGTCCCAGTCAACAAAAGACTGAGGCCGTAAACCAACGCTCGAACCCGGCTCCCGGGGGGTAGAAGCTGTAATGGAAAGAAAAGAACAACTGGCCCAGTGGTACCGGCCCATTAGTAAACGTACAGAAGATTTAAAGTCTCCGGATCTCCATCACCCAATCCGTTGGTTGCCACCCAATCGGCGCCAAAGGCAGCTGCTGTGGAAACAGCGCCTATCCGGAGCGAATGACGCCCAAAATGCCAGCCCGCTACGCCAGCGACCTGCAGTGCCCTCAGTGAAATTGTCCAATATTGGCAACCTGTCAAATGCGACCCCTCTTTGCGCAGGAATAGGTACCCACGATAATTGTAAGCGAGCAGGGTGGACCTATATAACGCTAGGACCGGGCAAATTTGAAGCACAGAACACCTACGAAGGTGTATCGTGCCGGCCTTACCGCCGATCAGTCTTCAATCTACAAATATGCTGAGAGACCAGGTCCTGCTCGCGGACCATACATGACCAACGTAATGCATAAACTAGGAGTCAGTTTCTTGGATTGGGGAAGCAGCTCACTGACGCGTGGGGGGTGAACAAAGGGGTACCAAATCGGCGGCTTGAAACAAGGCAACCTCATAACTGGCAGAACAAACTCAAGGCTATGCATTAGCCAGCCTACATAACCTATGAGGAGAGATCGGAATCTTCAGGAAAACTCGAAAATTGGATTAGGTCCGGGTAATACCACTGCGCCGCCACCCCAGGGGGCACGAGGCAGCACGCCAAATTTCGGCTGAAATGCGGCGCGTACGATGAGGACTACGAAGTCCCACAATACTATAGCACCGTCTGCGCCAAAATGGACGACCAGGCGCCACAACTCCATGAAGGGTAGATGCTGGACTGCTGGAGCCGACTTACCACGCGAATACACAGCCCAGGCCGAAACCAGGGCCGGAAGCGATGACTCTTCAGCGGCAGGCGGGAACATGACTACGTTGGAAGACACAGCAACTGGGGGGGTGGTCTGAGCGGAGCATGCGATGACGCGGCTACTTCAGTAGTCACAGATGGCGTACCTAAAGAAACGATCCTGGCAGATCCTGTTAAAACGGACTCAAGAGAAGAATTGCATGGCACCATTAGCCATTATTAGTGTACGCTCCACCCCCTCAGCGCCCTAGCCACGCTTGTAGAAAGCCGTCTCCCATAAAACACGGCCGTCCCCTGCCTCTCAGCGTGCTCGCGCTCAAACGAGGCCGCTTCTACCAAGCAGCCAAAAGACTAGGTGACTCATCACCTGATGAAGAGGATGGATAAGTAAGGGGCTGCTGACTAGGCCTCTTCTTGGCAGGGGCATTACCTTTCCCCTTCCCATTAGAACCTCCATCTTTAAACAGCGTAGCTGAATATACGGGACAAACAGGTGAAAAGTAACCCATAGCGTGTGCGTGGCACAAACCAAAAACGGATTCAAGGAAAATGGGAAGGGTGGCCCTGGTATGTAACAGCCAACCCAGATTGCGGTGTGTAACAGCCCCCACGATTCGCCTGACTTCATAACAAAGGACCATGAGTGGAGTCCGCTGCCTGAGCCGCCCCTCTTGGCTAAAGAATCAAATCAAATACAGGTTGAAAGAGAGGGGGTCTGAGGACTAGTCGGTAGATTAAAGATTAACAAGCAAAAACGAGGCCGGGCGGAGCAGCCATTGTTGACAGCAAAGGAGCCAGGCAGGCCATTTTAGGGAGGGATTTCCCGAGTTGGAGCCATCACTCTAGAAAGGCCCTGTCCCTTCCAGTTACATAACACCTTAGTTCTTGGTAGGGATGATTTTTGGGGACACCAAATTTATCTGACTTCAATGTACAGATTCATTCTGTATCAAACGGTTTTCCCCACTTACTTCAGAATGCACTTCTATAGAAATGGATAGTAAAATAGGTTAAGTAAGTGTTACTTAATAAACTAGTTTTGTGTAAGAGGAAGGAAGGTCCCCCCCCCCCTTTTTCAGGTCTGTTTTGGGTACATCAAAACCACACAACTGCAAACAATGATTTGCCTTTTATTCCAAGTATAATTTCTGCTAATGTTCTTACTGACATAGATTTTTTTCTTGAAAATAATGCTTTGGGGGAAATGGAACAAATCTATGATTGAATAGAAAGTGATCCATGTTGTTTGTCATGGTTCTAGAGGCTTCAACAGTACAAAGCAGAAATCTTTCCAGTCTTTCTCATGATGTGCAAAGCTTGGCCATGAAATCCTTTTGACAGAACTACACTTGTGCAAGGTGGATGCTGTCACCAGTAAGAAAAACTCCCCTCTTTCCCCTGTGGCTTTTTCTGAGTTGCAAATATTGCATGACTTCCTCCTTCTATCCCGCGGCTCCGCCAGTTCCACTCAATGAAATGGATCATTCACAAGTCAGAAAAACAAAGGGGGAAGAAGGAGGAAGTCTTTCATTAGATCTTCTCCTGCTGCTGGTGAGGTTATCAACCTTCCACAGTGACAACCATGTGAACAGTAGAACGAGTGGGGGTGCTTGCTTTCTAAATATAGGGCTTCAGCAAGCCACAGGTAAGTGAAACCAGTGATATCAATCCCATATATATGGGGTTCCCACTGTTTTAAATGTTATACTGAGATATAAACATAAGAAGGGCTAAATTCAACCATTCTTTTTCTGACTTCTGAAGCAGTTGCTCTGATGGTTGATTGCCACAAAGGAAGAAGCCATATTTATGCTTAGGCAACTCTATCGTCATACTCAGATTTTATTTCTCTTTAAGAATATTATCAGACTCTTGTTCTCTCTCGCTGGCAAACTCCATGTCCCCAAATCATGCCCAGCCAGTTCTTTATTTTTTTACATTTTTATTTATTTTCTACACTGAATTACAAAAAAAAAAAAACAAATATATTGCTTGTCTCCTGCTGTGTTATCGATTCCATCACAGTTTTTCCCATCATTGAGCCCAAGGTAATTCATATTTCCTTTCCCAGCTTAAATGAGCATACGAACTTCATACTTAATTTCCTTACTATCTCATCCATATTCTATCTTTTTACTTACATCTCTTTTAATACAAAGAATATAGCCCATCTAATTTTAGCAATCGATTCAATCTCACTGTTTAGGTCTTCAATACTAAGCAATTTAGGATAGATTTGACTAGCTATATAATCCACAGTATGCCTAGCCAGTTCTTGTGACACTGGTTCTTCAAACTATAGTGTTTCTCAGACTATTTTAATTTTATATTTTAAAACAGTAGATTTTTAATAAGGGGGTAATGAAATGCCTTACTAAAAATAACCCCTACTACACTAATGTAACAAATCACTTTTCTGGATTTAACCATTGGTAAGTAACAAATTATTTAACTGCAATCTCTGCTCATGCATTAAGATCTCCAGACACAAATCCTGGAGGATGAAATCTATTGTAAAGAGACTGACTAACAGTTTCTGATTAGTGCAGACCCAGAACTAGAGAATCTGGAATCTGAATGAGTTTCTGACACTAGATATGGACACTTGTCATAATCTATAAGGCAAAATTTAAGTTCGAGAAACAAGATTGTTGGACAAAGTATCTAGGCCACTGTGTTAGAACCAAGAGAGTCAGTAGTATCAGGACAGTTGAGGAAGTGGTGTCATGTGGACAAGCCTGCCTGTCTTTCTTTCTATAATGTTTGCAGTGCATTTTCATGCATATATTTGTTCCATCTCATTTCACTTAATTTATAGATATTAAAATTCCAATGTATTTTTATGCCATTTGCACTGGCAACTTCTTCATTTTGGAAGCGTGTTGACTTCACATACATTTTTTTGTACACAGATTTGTCCACTGTATGCATCTGGGTGGGCAGATTCTCCTAACCTAAACATTTCCATAAACATGTGTTTTACTGGAGAACAATGTGGCAAAGTTCAAAGAAATCTGGTGGACGAGAAAGGAAATTGTCTTACAGTTTATGAGTAATTTGGAAAGCACGAATAAGGAAGTACTCTAACTCATATTAAAATGTAAATTGAATAAAAGTGTCCCCATCCCTAGGTCATAATAGATCAGCTAGGGATGTCCTCTGGAAGCTGCTGAAGACCCTATGTGTAACTCCACTATGAAAGTAGATGAGAAGTGTAGATCTAATCATAGTTGAAAACCACAAGTAAATCACTGAGAGGTTTGCTTAAATCAACAAAGCCTCCAAGATGATTTTTGCAAGAGTAGCAGCAGGGCTGTTGAGAAGGATCAGGCAACTGGCTTTGAACCCAGGTGCTGTAAACAGCTGTGGCAGTTCTTCTAAGCTCTATTGTCAATTTCTCCCAAAGGACCAGCCTCTGTGTATGATAGGGCCTGATACGTTATCAGATCTCTTGGCCCTGAGATCAGGTCTCATCTCAGAATGTGTGCTCCGAGCCCATGCCCATGAAGCTTCTCACCAATGGGTCGTATCAGCCTGGCAACCCTAGATGCTGCAATTTATTCTGCATTCACACTGTCAGGATGGCGGGGAGACCCATTTGAGAGACTTCAGGTAATAAAAGAACCTGGCTACCTGCCTTGGCTTGAACTGAGAAAGGGTCCCCATTTCCTGCTCCATCTTAGCAAACTGTCATCAACTGGCCCCACCTAAGAAGTCTAGAAAGAGGTCAGATGGGCAGTACGGTATATAAATCTAATAAATAGATAATACATAAATAAATGCACAAAGTGAAGAGCAAAATTCCTCTCCTGTACTAGCCCCGTGTTGCAGTGCTTGAATGCCTGTACTGCAGGTAAAACTGTGCTCAGGACCTGGGGTTCAATCCCAGGTAGCAGGCTCATGGTTGACTCAGCCTTCCATCCTTCCGAAGTCGGTAAAATGAGTACCCAGCTTGCTGGGGGGAAGGGACAATGTGTAGCCTGCATACTGTAATTAAACTGTGAACCGCTCAGAGACTACTTGAAGTGGTATATAAGCAGAACACTTTGCTTTTTGCTTTTTGTTGGACTCCAAACCTATTTTTGCCTCTGACTTTTATCTTTAAATATTAAACACTGTGGGTGGTTGTTTTTACCCCTACCCCACACTCCAAAGGAAGCTTCCATCAACTGATAACAATATTTGCCCTTCGTTAGGACTGTGCCACGCTGTGGAAATGATTCCCTCCACTTGCTCAACTAACTCCCACCCACCCCCTGCCTCATTCTGTCTAATGTTCTGCTTATACGGAGATGAGAGATACTATTGTGGCTTGGTAGTGGCTTCTCCCATATTTACCTCTGATGAGGCATTTGAACCCTGGTATCTGCTGGGAGGGAGGGAATGACATGTAACGCGGTTTTACGTTTGCAGCAGTGGAAAGACAGGGAACGTGCTCAAAAAAGCATGGACTGCTATCTGTAATGAAAGCCAAATTTCCCATGGCAAAGCATTCCGAGGCTGCCAAAGTTCACCCAAGGAGAGATTTGACAGCTCCGAAACTAGTTCTCAAAGACTCATGATAGACTGATGTCTCTAGATAACTAGCTCGCCATCTGTACAATGCTGGGAGCGTTTCCTATGGGTGCTTGACATTTACCTTGAATGGAGCGTAATGTGTGGGTGCTGTGATGGAAAGCTTCTTACGATGTTCCCGGAATACAAGGCGGCCTTAACTGCCTGCCTTCTCTGGCGCTTTTCGCAAAACAAAAGAAAGGAATTGAAGAAAAACAGTGAAGAAGACTCACTAGATTCCATTCCTGCCCTGCTGCATGGAGGAAAACATTGGCCGGCTTCGATCCTCCTATGAAGGGTCAACACCCATGTAACTTTACACACAGAGGGATGCCCAGCTTAAAGGCTGCATGCCCCCTTTTATAAGCTGTGTACCCATTTCTGCTGCAACCACCCACTCACATAATTCTCCTTTCATTCAGGCAGAGCCCAGGAGATTTTCCTTTGTGGACTACATATCCCAGAATCCCCTGGTCATGATTTTGATTGTTAATTTTGTTTCCCTTTTGGGGGGGGTGGTTGTTTGATCCTCTTTAAATACAGTGGGACCCTCATATAACAAACTGTTTGTATAACATAAAATCTGTACAACATAAATAATTCCGAAGATAGGGGAAATTTGCTTAACAGAATCACCTATGGGGCGAATCCATACAACATAAAAATGGTTGCAATTAGGGATTACTCCATTTTCAATGCATTCCTAGGGGAAATTTGTATAAAGGAAAATTTGCTTAACATCATTTAATTTGGAATGAATTAATTCCTTTATACAAGGTACCACTGTATTTGTATACTTACTGTGTTTAGCTTTTAAATAACTTTTTAAGGTCTAGCTGTTATCAGTCGTCTTCAAGGAGAAAGGCAAGGTAGACAGAGAGAGAGGCATGAGGGCTGGTGACTTTGGGGATTTGCAGTCCAAAAAAAAAAAAAAAAGAGGACAGTTTCTGAACTCTTCTTTAATTATGGAAAAAAACCGCAATTGACATTCACTAGGATTAAGAACTGCAGCTATCTCTGCAAATGTCATGTCAAGATTGATTGGGGTTCCACTCCTTCACTAGGTTCTCAAGTGTTTCCTTTCTCATGCGCTTATTTATTCTTCCACCCTTTCATCACCAGATCTCTAAAAAGTGACTCTTTTCCCTTCTTTGTTTTTCTTTTATTAAAAAAAAAGCAACAACTATGTGACAAGTAGTTGCTATAAAAGGTATGCCTATGGATGGGCAGACCCCTTAATGAGCAGCCTGGGAAGAGAACATGTGAAATGCAATTGTGGGTCAAGCACGTCCATTAACATAAGTTCATTATGTGTCCAAAATAGATTTCATTGGGTGTTGGCATCAGTATAGCTTGCTTGCTTTGTATCCAAGAGTTGCACGATGGACAGATATGAATTATAGGTAAAATTATATTTTAAAAAATGCTAAAGTAATTAAACAATTTTTGACCAGAACCAGGCTGCTTCAATAGTGTTATCTTGGCCATTTGGTAGATCTTGTTTTGTACACATGGTGGGGCATAAATTGCATGCATAAGCACATCTGATCTCGCCTGATTTCGGAAGCTAACCAGGGTCAGCCGTGCTTAGTACTTGAATGGGTGACCACCTGGGAATATTAGGTGCTGTAGGTGCCTGGAGTAGGAACTGGCAAACCACTACAGTATTCCTGCCAAGAAAACTCTGTGGACATGGGGCCATGAAGAGTCAGTCATGACTGCAATGACACAACACACACACACACACACACACACACACACACACACACACACACACACACAAGTGCTGCATTGATTTAATTTCTCCACAGACCCAGAAATTTGGACTGTATCCAAATCACCTTTTTTTTTTTCTTTCTTTTTTTTTTGCTTATTATTTGATCTTCTGACTTTGCTTCAAAGTCCATTAAGTGACTTCTGGATAGTCTTGTCCTGGTGGGAGATACTGTTCAGCAGCCATCCATTCAGCAAGGTGTGCTGATTTTGTTCTCTATAGATTCAGCCAGGACTCTTCTGGTTTGATATTTAGGGCCTGAAAGGTGTGCAGAAAATTTGTTCTTGCTTCTGTTATCTATGGGGATTGGAGTCCATGAAGTGGAACAGTTTGGTACTGCTTATTTCATTCATTATTTGCTGGCTCCTCTCAACATCCAAAGGTATGTATGGCTAAAGAAGCATGATTCACGACTTGAAAAAAAAAATTTTCGAGTGACGGGTGTTTCGGGTCGCATGTTTTCGTGTCTTTTGTTGTTGTTAGTCCTAGAAGTACAAATCTTTTCACCCACTCGGAAGTAAAGAACTTGTAAAGTCCATAACAACTGTATGGACCAATCATGTTCCAGGCGTCTGGCAATCAAGCATAGATCTGGCTTTAATAGTGCAAGTACATAGCAGCAAATGGGTTGATTCCCCCCCACTAAGATAATATTAATTGGGTTAGGGCTTTATATACAGTGGTACATCCCAGAAGTCTGTATAAAGGAATTAATTTTGCATGGTCGTTCCAAATGAAATTATGTGCGCAGGTGTAAAAAAAAATAAGCAAATTTTGTTGCCTTTACTACAAATTATAAATTTTCCCGAATGCATTGAAAACAGAGGCATAATCCCCCAGTTTTTATGTTGTTACGGATTTTTCCCCATAGGCGATTTATGTTAAGCAAATTTCCCCTATCTCTGGAATTTTTGTATGTTGTACAAATGTTATGTTATACAAGCTGCTTGTTATACAAGGGTCCACTGTACAACCAAAAAGCTACCACCTCCTTTCTAATGGACATCTTCACATGATATGCCTCAATGAAGTCTATGTTTTCATGGAATGCTGATTTTTTTATGTTTACGGAAGTGGCAAATTTCCCCTATCTCTTTTTTTCCAAGCTAAACAAACAAAGGGGTGTCCATATGTCCAAAACATCAATGCTTGTGGAATGATGTGCAACTTTAGATATAGAAAGATTTTGCATAGTGAAGCAACGGTAGATTTCAGGGCGCAACGAAACCTTTTTGTTTCATTTTTCACTCCGTGAAGGTGGCAGTGGCATAACCTCTTTCAAAGGGCGTTTATACACGACCCCTAAGCTCCGCCGCAAATGGCTGCAAGCTCCGGACCTTTAAAATGTTTACCCACCAGCTCCGGAGTTTGCAGACAATTAAGTGCGACCCCGCCCACTTTAGCGCGACCCAGAGCACTTTTCTTGTACCTGCTCTTTGATGGTGAATAATATTTGATGCGGAGAGTGCCTGAGCTCTCCTCGCTTCTTTCTGTTGTTTTTCTTTTGCCTCCGCCCCTTAAAGAGGAACCAGGAAGTAAACGGAGGTCGGAGCAACTTCCACCAGCACTCCAGAGGTAAGAGTGCATTCTTTTCTCCCCGTCTAAGGCTTTTTTTTCCTCCCCCCCCTCACGCAGACAGAACAAAGAAGTGCGGAGCGGGTGGGGACGGAGGAACAGCAACGAACCCTCAAGATCTCTGGTCCGAATTTAAGGGACCAGCGGATCTTAGGGGTCGTGTAAAAAGGCCCAAAGAAAAGTGCTAAGTAGCCTTTGATAAACAATCTTTCTTGGAACAACCCACCAGTCGTGGCATGACGTGTCCTCCCCAATGAGGCCTGTTTGGCCTCCCTGTTAAAGAGAGCTTTATTTTCAGTTGTCTTTTATTGAAGCAACCTTGCAGGGTTCTTTCAGCTCTTTGGATTTGTGGTCTTCTGGGTCATGCCTTTAAGTGTTCCACTGATGGAGAGCTGTATTCCTCTCCCCTGTTTTTTAAAGCAATTTAAAGAGCTATACTGTTTTCACTTGCTGTATTTTATTTCAATTTCCATCATTTTTCCTTTTCAAAAAAAAAAATTTTCAGTTGCCCAGAGCGCTTTTGTTTGGGGGAGGTTTTTTCAATACTACAAATAAATACAAAAATAAGCAAACCCATAAAGAAAAAGAAGGGACAGAACAGGACAATGATTTATGAGCGAGAGATAACCAGAAAATAGGGTCTATTCATGATAAGTAGGGACAGTTGGAACATATGTGTTTTGTTTGTTTGCTTGAAAGGCAGGGATATTTTCTATCACTCTGGAGCTTTGGGGCTTTAATAGCTTTCCACTCTAGGTTTAGGTTTATGACACACCTCTAGTCATAAATCATACCAGTTTAGTCATTTACCAACTGCACTCAGATTTCAAAGCCTGCACATTACAAATCAAAGTGAAATCAAAACCTCATCCCTTATAGGAGCAAGAGTTACTGACTTCAGCATAATATTTGTATTGACAAAATAAATTCCCAGTGAGTCTTGTTAGTTTAACGTTTAACGAGGAAGAAAGAGATATAATGAAATCAAATGAGGAGATGAATCTAACTCTTTAAAAGGTTATCATCAAGGCCTAAATCTAAATTAGCTATTCTACAAAGGCTTGTATCCATGCTCCAGTAGTACTTAGCCAGCAGCAATTAAAATAAAGAAGTTACATCTAAAGCGGCTTCCAACTGGTTGAAACATTCATCATATAGGTTCTTACTAAATTGGCCACAGTTACCCATCATCACTAGTGTTCTGATGTTTGAACGTACGACAGATCGTTCTGCTTGCACAGGATTAACAGATCAATGCTCCAGACGGTATTTAACACCAAATGTTACAAAATGATGTCAAGGGATATGAGATGCACTGGTGTAACTAGGGAGGGGTGGAAGAGTGCATTTCCCCCAGGCCGTGCAGCAATCTGGGGGGCCCTGGAGGAGGAGCAGAAGGAGGAAGCCATGCACCATCCTGCCAGCAGTCCTCCTTTCGCCCCGCTAAGGCTTGCTGATCCTTAGTCAGGGGAAAGGAGGAGAGGGAAGCAGATGATTTTTCCAAGCAGCAGCTCCATCGATTTCTCCCCCTCCTCCTTCCCCCACCCCTGCTAAGGCTTGCCAATAGTTAACACAGGATGGCCATCTGTTGGGAGTACTTTGATGGGGGTTCCTGCATGGCAGGGGGTTGGACTGGATGGCCCTTGAAATCTCTTCCAACTCTATGCTTCTATGGAATCCTGAGGTTTGTAGGTTGGTGAGCTACTCAGAATTTGCTGCTAGAGAGCGCTGAGTGTTGCTCTTAAAGGCGGTTCAAAGAGATCTGGAATAGATGATTCTACATACCTCACCAAAATACTAGTCCCAAGATTCCAAGCACAGGATGAAGCCACACCCATTAAAACAACTGCAAAACAATTCTCAGTGGAGATCCTCTCATCTTCTTCCAAACTCAAATCATTCCAATACCTCCAGAGACTTAACGTTCATACCTAAGCATGGCTAATCTTACTGAGGAATGCTTTCCATTTAACACCCGGTGTGCTTCCATTTTGAACAAAGGCTCGCTCGTCTAAATAAATATCCCAACATGAACACAATGCCAGCCGGCAGCAGTAGCTTTGGTGGTCACACTGTTCCCGATGGTGCCAGTGATTACGCCAACTTGGCATTAGAATGGCAAAAAGTTTGGCTCTTGCCAAACGTGGGCCCGGTGGAACACTATTAATACACACAACATAAATAAAGTTTAATTGTTGGCATATTTTGCAAAAGCAACGTTTCATTACTGTTTGCTGGGAAGACAGAGGCATGGGCTGGAAACACTCGTTCTAATTAATCCTGCAGGTGGGAGAGTTTGGAGCAAGGTCGAAGAATAATGGGCAAATGGGTGAATCAGCAGGATGCAGCAGCAGTGAGAACCATCATTTGAATAAAAGGAGTTGTGTTGTTTCATTTCTTTCTGCACTCCCTCCCTTGGACTGTGGGCTGTTCAATGTTCTGGATGAATGTAACACAATCAGTTTGTTCTCTGGGGTATAACCACTTCCTGCTGACTAAGGGCAACCTGCATTTTCTGCCATTTATTAAAATGATGCACTCATATTAAAATACCCGTGGTTTGCATTGCTGGTGCTGCTTCCCAAAGATGACCAGTTCAAAAGTAGCCGTGGCATTATTAAAACTTGTTTTTGTTTAAAACCAGCTGTCGGGCCCTCGGTGTCGCAAAGCAAGCAGAAATAGATGGGTCTTATTTACAACAGGCGGTGCCTTAAAAACTCTTGGGAAAGCACCATGCCCTGCCACCTCCTTTTGGAAGGATTTGAACAAGGAAGTGGGCAGGATTTCTCCTGGCATCCATCTGTTTTCATTGATGGCCTATAGCTAAGCCTTCTTCCATGGAGATGGGCACGACTCAAAAAAATAATTTTTCCTTTTTCGTTTAGGGGTCCACCGTAACATGGCAAAATTTTTCGTTTCGTTTCCGTTGTCGTTTTGCTTCTGAAAAATTTTTCGTTTTCGTTTTCGTTTTCGTTGCGAAACAAAACGAAAAAACAAAAACGAAAACGAAAATTTCGATGAGTCGTGCCCATCTCTACTTCCATCTATACAAATGACACAATCAAACATGTTATGGAATACAAAAAAGACCACAACTTTATTGGTAACAGCAGCAGTTATGTGGCTAGGCATTGGAGATGGATACAACCATCGAGGGTCCCGTTTGCCCACAATGACAACGTTCCCAACAAGCAAACTCCCAGGTGGAATCCCAGATACCATGTGGACGTAGGCCACATCATGGCATCATACCCTGAGGGGGGAGTAGAGGCGTCTCCCCGAGCTGGGACGCCTCACCCTCCCGCCTCCTCCCCACCGGTTTTCCTTTGAACTCCACCAGCAAGCTACTGCCTGCCTTCCGAAAGCCATTGAATCCATCCCAATGCCTGAAAAAAGAAAGTGGGCAGGATTTCTCCTGGCATCCATCTGTTTTTATTCCCACAGAAATGAATTCAACTTCTGTACGTGTGCAGGCAGGTATCAAGTTACCAGAAACGATGACTGGTGTGCTTGCCAGTAGTTTTGTCTTTTGGAATAAGTGCATGGTGTTAGTAGTAGACCAGAGTCTTACTGCAAGTGAAAGACTTATAACTTTGGAAGAGCCTGCCTACTTCAAGGTAGGCCATGTGGTGTTGGTGGTTCTCCGATGATTCAGTACATGCTGGATATTTTGGTACTAATAGCCTCACACCTCATAGCCATCATGTGCAAGCTGAGGTTGCATGGCTGTTAAGACAATGCAATGCAGCTGGGCAGTTTATTTATTTATTTTATTTATTTAATTATATAGCTTATATGCCGCCCACTACCCCAAGGTCCCTGGGTGGCTCACAATCAAAATAAATAATTCAGACAATGTTTTTACCTGGTGCCGGAATGTAAACAATGTTGGTGCCAGGTGGGTCTCACTTGGGAGGGCATTTCATAATCTGGGGGCAGCTGCTGTTAAAGAGCCATCTTTGAATTCCTCATAATTCCTTTCACCTCCTTGAGGGATGGCTCTTTCAGGAGGGCCCTCTGGCTAGATCTTAATTGCCAGGTAGGTTCATATGGAAGGAGGCGGTCGTTAAGGTATCTAGGTCCTAAGCCATTTAGGGCTTTATATGTCAAAACAAGTTCCAAGGTGCAGGGAATTGCAATGAATCTTAGAACCATTAAGAGAGTTTGAGAGAACTAAAAAGGTTATCCCAGTTTATTTGATTATGGTCTCCTGGATTTATTTATTTATTAGTTTGGTGAGGGGCCAATCACTCACATTTAGCTCTGCAAACTGAAGCATTCTGCAATGACAGGAAAGAGACATGTCTACAGAAACAAAAAAATTAAAATTGGCTATTTATTTCACTGCATTTATAATTTCCGTTTCCTTATAATTCCATATAAGATAGAAACCCCAAAGAGCAAATATTTATTTGTGTCAAATATATTTCATCGCCTTTAAAGATGTTGATTTTTTTAAGAGCCCTTCTTGAACAGAGCTGATCAATCATAACACATGGGCAGGTCCTTTCATTCAGTGGCATTCCTTCAAATTACCTGTTCCCAATCCATTTAAAGATTTTAAAACAATCACCAGCACTTAGGTTTGAGCTGCTAGAAAATCACTATTATATGCTTTTATGGCCAAGCCCTATTGTCATCCTAAAATATTGTTTTCCTAAAAATATTGTTTTCATCCAGCCTGTTTCAGACCTTGATTTTGTAGATCTGGCATACTCCTGAAGAAACAGATTAATATATGGACAGAAAGTTGAAAGTTCATATTTGTATTATTTTTATTGGGTTTTTTTAAAAAAAAACTTTTTGTGTATTTGTGATTTTACAGCACTTAGATTTTTAAAATGTGGTACAGTATATGCATTTGCTAAATAAACTTGCCTTGAGTCCTGCTTGCAACTGGACAATGGAACAGCTCAGCAGGCTGATGGCTCCAGATGTTATGCAAGGTTGACATCACTATATGTTCACAACACTGGAACATTCCACTTGCAGAAGAATTGCTTAATGAATTTTCCCCTTGCATAAAATCTGTGAAGCAGACAACTGTGAGTGCTATGGACTGTTTACACATGCATTAAGTAGGAACTGCTGGCTAGATAACTCAGTGAGTTGGAGTAACATGCACGGGGTTGAGAGTTTTGACTCACCACTGTCTCTCCTGGAAGAAGAGCCAACCTCTGTGGCCTTGGGCAAACTGCACAGTCTTAGAGCATTCTCTAGAAGAAGGGAGTGGCTGGCAATGTTTATATTGTGCAAGATATGCTTTGTACTTTATATTGTGCAAGATATGCTTTGTACCTTGATAGGACATACTAATTAAGGAACACATCACTGGCCAGTAGAAGTAAATGAATATAAATTCTGCACCAACTGAATCTTCTGACTTCCTTTAAGTCCTATAAAATTATACATGAGATACATATATTCATACATTAATGAATCCTTGACTGTATAAAAATCACACATATTGGTACATTTGAAACAAAATCTATAATGTAATAAAACTGTTACAGAATGAAAAATGCTCTGTAGCATAGATCTAATGATCCCACAGAAAGATCGCAAGACCTTTTTGCTAATGTAAATTCCTTCATGCCACAAAATTCGTTCTGTTGGGTGCCTCACTCTCTGGGGTCTTTTTTCCAGTTCCATGGTCCCTTGCAGAACATTCCCACTTGCACAGTGGGCTAAGCTATCCTTTAAATAACAAATCGGCAACCGTAACCTTCCATGTTTTCTTGAAATACAACTCCCATCAGTCCCAGCTAGCCCAGTCATTGGTAAGACATGACAGGATTTGTAGTCCACTGACACAAAGAAGGCCACCAGGTCCTCTAACCCAGGCACAATACTGGCTCTTCAGCTTGAATACGGAGATGAGCACCGCCCCTAGAGTCAGACACGACTAGCACACATGTGCAGGGGGAACTTTTACCTTTACCTTTACCTTTACCTTTTTACAAATTTTCACCCTCAATATTCCAAAGTAGGCACGGTAGGCCAAGTAAACATATTCTCCTTGGCTCAGGTCTTACAGACAAGGACTTTTAAAACTGCCATTAACTGGGCAATCATTTTCAGTTTTTGGAGAGGGGGAATTAAGACCAAAAACAGGAAGGACCCAAAATCTTGAGGGCGAAAAACTGTAGCAGGGGTGGGGTGGCAGGTGGGTGGGGCAGTGGGCAGGGTGGGGGTGGGGCGGGGGGGGGGGGGGGCAGGGGGGGGGCAGTGGCAGGTGCAGGGGCTGGGTGGCGATGGGAGTGGGGGGCAGCGGGCAGGCGGCGGTGGGTGGGGGGGACATACGGCGGTGGCCAGCGGCAGGGGGGCGGCAGGCTGTCCAGCGCCCTCTCTCCATTTTGGCGCCCTAGGCAACTGCCTAGTTTGCCTTAATGGAAGCACCGGCCCTGCATGCACAAATGAGACACACAGACACAGTTGTTTCCTTTTAACAGCTGAGAAACAAGCATTGAGACAACAATGTTGTGCAGATGAGAGAGAGAGCACAAAGCATGAAAAAGAGAATTGTTTGTGCATTGTAACTAAACACTTAGTATCATTTAAAAGCGTGATAAATTATAAGGCATATTTACCCAGTCTCTCTCTCTCTCTCTCTCTCTCTCCCCCCCCCCCCCCCCCCCCCGTTTTGGTCTGCTTCAACACATTTAGTCTTGGTACCACTTTCCATCCCTGGGTGTTCTTTGTTCTTGTTAATTCCCTGTGATGTGTGCTATGTCCATGCTGGCTTAGGCACTGCAGGTGAGGACCAGTCCAGGCATGTCATTGGGGTAGAAAAGTTTAATCCTCTCTTCCCAACATCCATGGCTCACAAAAATCCTCATTCTGCTGCAACCTTGCCTAGAGCTTAAAAGTAACGTGTTACAAGTAATAATGATATTAGCTGTAAGACATTACTATTGGGTGGGGGGGATGACAGCACGATGCTCTTCTTTTTACAAAGTAGCATGACAACCAGGAACAGCATTACGCTTTTTACTTTGTATATAACAGGAGGTTTCTTCTTTTTTTTTTTTTTTAAAAAAAAAAAGCAAGTTCATTTCATGACTTTTAAAGTTTTATTTCTTTTCTTTTCCTTTTATAAAACTGTAATGTAAATACATAGAGTAATTGAACAAGTATCACAATGGACTAATGTGTCTGGTAAAATAAATACAAGCTACTTCTTTAAGTGTTGTAATGATGTGCATAGCACATTACTTTTTAAAAAGAAACTTAAAGGCTCCAAACTTGCTTCCCAAATTTATTTTATTTATTTTATTTATTTTTAATTTATTTTTACAATTTATATGCCGCCCACTACCCAAAGGTCTCTGGGTGGCTTACAATCAAAGAATTAAAAACAAAAAATAGTTAAAAATAGAATAATAAACAAAACAATAATAAAAACCTTACACTAAAATCATTGGAGGGCCCACAGTCTATATTGCATCAATTAAAAAACTTCTGAACAGGAAGGTTTTTACCTATGTCGAAATGTAATCAATGCCATCTCAATTGGGAGGGCATTCCATAGCTCACCCTATGTCTCCATCCCTCTCACCTCCTTGAGGGATGGCTCTTTCAAAAGCCCCACCCCCCCGGCTCGATCTTAATTGCCGGATAGGTTCATATGGAAATGTCTACTTTAAAAATCTTTTCTGAAGGGGGGGGGGTAAATGAGTTTTTTTTATTTGATTTGATTTCTTTACCGCAAAGACCATCTGACCCAAAGGCCACTCTGACTACAAATTAGAGATGGGCACAAACTGCCCATCTCTAGTTAGGTGAGGATGACCCCATTGGAGGAAGTACCTTGGCTTCCCTTCCACACCTACTCTGGGTGCTGCCACTGAGTGGGTGCTTGCCAGACGAAGCAAGGGTTTAAAGCACTGGACACTGTTCAGCCATTAAATCAGGAGTATCCAAATTTTTTGCATGGAGGGCCAAATTTAGTGAGGTGAAAATGGGGGGGGGGCTGAACATTCAGCCACATTTAGGTCCCTGGCCGGACTTCAGACACACCTCTAGGACATGCAAGGAGGTGGGGAGGACGCTGCAGCAACAGAGCTGGGAGAGTGGGTAGGCTGGGCAGGTGGCTGGGGGATGGACGGAGGCAGGGAGGGCAGGCAAGCTGTAAAACTGCAAGCGGACATCTCCATCCAGTATGGGAAGGGGCCAGCTGGCAGGGATGCATGACAGGCTGAACCTATGGGGAGAAGAGGCTGCGGGCCACTCAAAACTTGAAAATGGGCCGCATTTGGCTCCCGGGCCTGATTTTGGACTTGCCTGCACTAAATGAATTGGCACTAGTTGCGCCCATCTCGAGTACAGATATGATCACAATGCCTGTGTGCTCCCCTGTCGGTTAAAGGTATTGCCCTTCATTCCAAAAAGATGTGGCAAGAAAACAGGAATATTCCGTCCACAGAGTATGTCAGTGAAAACCGCCAGCTAGTGTGGGAGCTTATTCCCCCCCCTCCCCCAAAAAAAGACAGGACTCAAAACATACAGAGGATAGAATCTGTTGAAGACCTATTTTTTAATATTAAAAATTAGTCTGTGTTCTTTTGACCTTAATCTCCACAGAACCGATAAAGCACAGTTCATTTTTATTGCTCTGGGTATACGAAAGTCAATATGGAGGATGGCAAATTTCAACAGGGCATTTGGGCTGAATTCTAATGTCCCTTTCCATCTGCAGCCCAAGAATGTAACATATTAACTAGGCTGCACTGACTCCAGTTTGACCTTTTGAATACAGTTTTGGCAACTTCAGAGCAGCAGAGGAACTGCGCGTATACGATTCTGTTGTATAACAATTTAATTTTGGTGGGAAATCTTGCCGCAAGCTTGGATTTCAGTAAGTGGTTGTAGATGCTGGGGTGTGCTTGCTGCTTATTTTGAAATAATTTATAACAAAGATAGAGATACTAGTAGAAAGTGATCCGTGAGTGCTGTGAATTTTGGTGTGTGCCTATATGTTTTGTGCTCTGATCAGATTCCTCAGATTTTTTTTCCAACTGAAGAATAGAGATGGGCACGAATTTAAAAAATGACGTTTCATTTGTCGTTTGTCGTTTGGAGGGTCTGTTTCGGTTCGCTTCCGTTTTTCATGAATTTTTGCAAAAAATTCATTTTTCGTGATTTTTTTAGCATTTAAAGCAGTTCACTGTATTGCACTAACAAAAACGAAACGCACGACAAAATTTCCGGTGTTTCTGTTCATTTCGTTTCATTTTGGAGACAAAATTTGTTTGTCATTTCGTTGCGTAACGAAACAAAAAAACGAAAATGGAAATGAAAAATTGTTCGTTTCGTGCCCATCTCTACTGAAGAAACATGCAGGGCCCATTTAAATCCCAGCGCATTTCCGTCTGTCTTCATGAAAGGCACTCATGGATTCAGAGGGAAGAATCACTTGGGGTCAGGGAAAAGGTACAAGTGTGACACAAAAGCAAGGATGTATAGAAACAGATGATCCTTCAGCCTAAAAGCTCTTCTGCAGGGAGGCAATGGATGCAGTTCACATGTAAGCAAAGACAGATAACAAAGGAATATTGAGAAAACCAAGTATTTGGCACAGGGGGGGTTTCTATGCACAAAGCATGGCTCTCTCTTTCTCCATGTGAAGTGGTTCCTGAATTCAGAAGAAAAGATTGTGTAATTTCCCCTCCCTTCCCCGAAACCTCATTCTTGAGAAATGTGGGAACATTAAACCATTGTGTAATTTTTGATAACACTCTTTTTTGTCTCCTCTTTCCTCCTTGCTTTTCTACTGTGGATGGGAAGGGAAACAAAAATGGGGTGGAAGGACTTTGATTGTGTTTAAAGAACTCTCAGTTTCCCTTGTGAGAGATGGTCCTCCTGTATTCTTTTTTCACCTAGGTACTGCATCCAGGATATTACTATTTCAGCCTGCTTTAGGACCTATGAGACTCGAGAGGCAGTGTTGACTGGCCAGCCAGCAAAGCCAATGGGACCGAATCATGGAAGCTACATTCCCCCAAACATATGTAAGACCAGGGTTCCCCACCTGTGTGGTATAATATCCAGTCGTACAGGTGCGAAAGGGTGCAAATTTAGGTATCTTTGATCCAAAATATCATGGAAGCCTAGCAGCAGTTACAACAATAGGCAGGCAGACCCAGATAAGCAATGATGAATGCATCCAGCAAGCATTTCCCCTTGGGGGGTCATCACAGTAGTTGATCCTGCACATAGGATATGTTTCAGCAATATAGTAGGACCCCAGTATCTGCTGGGGATTGGTTCCAAGCCCTCCCGTGGATAATGAAGAACACTAAAATGTCCCCCAAAACTGCTATTTTGTGATAGTAACTTGCTTTACAGCTGCTGTTTTGCAACAGTAGGTTGCTTTACAGCTGCTGTTTATGATGGTAGCTTGCTTTATGGCTGCTGTTTTATGACAGTAGTTTGCTTTACAGCTGCTCTTTGTGACAGCAGCTTGCTTTGCAGCTGCTGAATTATTTATTTATTTCTCCTCTGCCAACTGTGGATAACTGAATCAGTGGATAATGAATCAGTGGATATGGGGGTCCTACTGTATAACTTATAAATAGCCACCACAAGGAATAAATATGATGAGAGTGAAGGTCGGTAATTAGGCACCACGTGTAAATGCACCCAGTCAACGAGGTATGTGCTCTTAATAGTAGTTCTATAATTACTGACTAGCTTCACTCCTGGCCTTACCATCAGGCAGTGCAAGATATTGGCTGTCATAAAAATGCAACAAATACTTTTGTTATCTTGTGTGCCGTCAAGACTCATCGAGCATATAGCAACCTTACTAGGATTTTCAGCACGGACAAGATATTTAAAGAGTGGCTTCATTAGTTGTCAGCCTTCAGTCTGCGTCCTTGGCTACATGAGATTTGAACACAGATCTCATGAATCCTAGTCTGTTGCTCTATGTACTACGCCATGTTGGGTACCAAATCGTTAGCTAATAGCTAATTCACAATTATTACATTTTTACTAACAGAGACGAGGATGGATGTACGTGGGGTATTCCATCTCACATATCAAAACAGCTTGAGTTATTCTGGATGCTATGCGATGTGGACACAAATGTTTAGATTTGAACCCTTGCTGTTCCTTTCATGTCTCACAAAGGGATTGGCAGTGGGAGGTTAGGTCAGAGACTCCTAACGCTGAGCATGGCTCTGCTTAGCTACCACCCACTTTTCTTACTCTCCCTCCAAAAACATTCCTGCCATTGTTTGTCAGGCCAAAAGTGATGCCTTCATTCCTGCCCTTCCTCCATGGCTTTCGGCCATGCGTCACATCTTTCCCCATCCTCGGCGCTGGCCCTTACCCACTACCAAAAAGGAGGCGAGTGGCACAGATGGTCTGGCAGGGACTGAAAGTCAAGCCCCCTCCTCAGATGCTGTATGGAGGAGGTGGACAGTGTCCAGGTGCTGCCAGGGGTGGGAGGCGGCACACATACAAATGCAACACTGTCTCCCTCCCCGCGCAGACCCAAAGGCTCCATGGTGATGCCTCCAACCCCTCAATTTGGGGTGATGGAGGAGCGGCACTCGCTGAGGGCTTCAGACAAACAAAGCAGCAGATGCCGAGTGGGACACACGCATGTGTGTGTGTGTGTGTGTGTGTGTAGGAGGATGAGTGGCTGAGACAGAGTTGTTACGGTCATGGCTTTCGACAAGCTGTCCCTTCCCATGACCCCACATCAATCCTGGCATTCCTTCTTCATGAGCGTCCACCAGATCGCTGCAACTCCCTATTCCTCCAGCCTTATCTTCCGGTAACTCGGCTCTCCTTCCTCAGGGCCAATGAGCCTGCCATTGAGGTGCCACGAAGCCCTCCCGACACAGCTCCTTCTTGGCTGTGGGTGAGATTCATTAAGTGCGTGCAGGAAGTGCTCTGTGCTGGCAGGCAGGACGGCTTCACAGCTCCTTGGTGGTGGACACATTGGCGCTAAGGAAAGGGAGCCAAGTTATCAGAATTTAAGGCTGGGGGAATGGGGAGTCGCATCCTGGAGGATGGTTGTGGAGAAGGAACACCAGTATCGATGAGGAGTCATGGGAAGGGGCGGCTGTCCTTGTTGGAAGCCGCAACTTTAACAGCTCCGTCTTAGCCATTTCCCTCACTTTTGAAGGGGGCTGCGTCTTATAGAGCAAAAAATAGTCTTCCCATTCCTTACATGACGCTTGTGCACACCCACATGCACATGCATGCTCACGTGTGCGCATGTACACACACACACACACACACACACACACACACACACATCCTTGCTATATAGTAATAATCCATTCCAGAAACATGCATTCATATATGAAAGCAAAATTTCCCATAAGAAATAATGGAAACTCAGATGATTCATTCTGGGGCCGCATAGACCACATACTGTACACACAAATGCCAAAACTCCCCAAAAAAAGCTGGGATCTGGTTGCAGAATATCCTCTGCTTGGGACTAACAACTGGATTTCACTCTGTGTTTTAAATGTGACAATAATAATGTGCATTTTGTAGCCATATTCACACTTCACTAGCTGTCCCATAACTAGAAATGGTTTGAAAAATTAAGAAATGATGTTGAAAACAAATTAAAGAAAAATAAAAATATAAAGAAAAATAAAACCCTAACCTGCACTCTCCTTGAAAACCTTCATGGCTGCTGCAAGGGAGACCTCGGTTCCTCTCTCTTCCCTCTACATTTGAGACTTACCTGAGACAGAATGTTCCAGACAATCCATCAGTGAGAGGGAGAGAAAACCACCATTTGCTCCCTTGTGATCACGTGACCTGCTGCAGTGCTTGTATTGCAAGACATTGCTGGTTGATCAAGGCAAAATTAATCAGAAATGTTTGCTCACCTTGCAAAACACTCTTAGGGCAAGGTACTCATAAACTTAGGTATTACTGTATGTGAAAGCTGGTATATCAGACCAAGATCTAGGGAAGAACCTTATTGTCATATGTTACACTTCTCCTCAGAAGATTTTGAGAGAAGGGGCCCCTGAAACATAACAATGTGAAATAATATGGCCTCAAACTGGATGTGAATTTGTACCTCAGCCCTTCAGCCATTTATGTGGGGCTGAGGAAATCCAATTGTACATAACGAAGCAGGAAGGAAATAAAATGAACGGGCAACCTTAATCTGAAGTAAAGCAGATAAAGCCTAGCTCCCTGCATTGGGAATGACCGCCTTGTTTTCAATTTCCCTTTAAATATATTCTCATCTCATTTGTAAATTATTCCTGTTTTTAAAAAAACTAACAATCTGAGGGACATGCTCCCCTAAGTGCATCACATGAAGTATCCAAAGCTGAGATGAAGAGCTGTTGATTAAAGGCTTTTTTTGCCCACAACATCCCAGCTCATGTGTATGCCTTGAGGCCTCGGCCGTTCTTCAAACAGCCCACCTGCCGCCAGAGCTGATAATTCCTCCCTTATTATTCATCAAACAGGGCCTCCGAAGTTTCTTCTGCTTCAGCCTGCACAAACTCTGTATTCCTCTCACAGGAGAGGATCAGAAATCCCTTTCTGCTATCCACCCTTCTCCAGAGACTCTGTGGGATTTTGGGAGCTGTAGTTCAAAATCAAACATTATTCATCTTGGCCCTTTGCTGTTATTTATACACATATGTTATTTGTAGGTCTTTCTGTAACCTTCTCTAAGGCAATGTCTTCTGCATCACCAACAAGGAAATGTGCCACTGTAAAAAAAATGAAAAATAAAAATGAACTGAACCGTTTTAAACGAATTTGGCACATGCCATTTTAAAACCTTGAAAAACATGTGGCTAGAGCAATACCCCTTCCAGCTTAGCTAAGGATTTTCAGAGCTGGATGTTCCCACTGTAAAAATGCAGACACTTGCTTGGACTTGGATATGAAACCGAAAGTAGCATTTTAACAGAACAGGAAAGAAGCAGGAAGTATTTGAGCAATTTGTCTACATTCATGGAACTGCTCGAATAACATAGATACATGAAAGTGATTCTAAAGCATTCACCTTTCCTATTCATCCTTTTTCCATTCTGTTATCCATCCCCCATCTTGCATCCTCATCCTCATCATTCGTACAGCTGTGATCATTTTTCTTTGGACTAAAATCCCCAGGATCTCCCGAGCTGCCTCCTGGTCCTTTTCAGCCTTCTTCGTCAACACCACAAACACTGACTTGGCCAACTCCAGGGAGATTCAAAGCCCCTGAAGCACAGCAGCGCTGAAGCAAAGTTCTGCTTTCTCTCTTGAAGAAACAGAAGGTGGGGCAGAACAGGGGAAGTCACCACCTCTGGAGCACGAGGAGCAGAGGGGTACCACTGCCATCCTGCTGGTGGTGGCAGAATTCTGACCCTTTGGCAGAGCTGCCCACCCCATGGTCATGTAGAGCAGCAAAAATTATCTTTATAGAAGCTTGGCAGGTACAGCACAAAGAGTCCACCCTTTACTGGCACCAACATTGTGGCCATATTTCTTTTTCTACACTTATCTGCTTATTTATGGTTTCCGTAAAGGCCAATTAATTGCAAAGGTTACCCACTGCTATAACTAACACACACTCCACCTACCTTATAGCTTTGCTCAGCAGTACAATTATAGCAGCTGGATGAGCCTAGTCGGCCAACTATCCAGTGGGCATCACCCACCTACTTAGGGCTCTATTACACATCCTTTAAAATCCTGACTAGATTTCCAGATAACCCATTTCCAAAACTCTTGCTCCCATGACCACCGGGCTTTTTAAAAACCACAAAATCCGGTAATGCCCCCTTTAGCGAGTTTTCCAAGACCTACCTGAGAAGTCGTGGATCTGGATTTCTGCTTTTTTATTTTTTCCAGCTGGTCCTGGAGCTGGTTGGTGCTTTTTTATTTTTTATTTTTTATTTTTTATCCTTTCCCCCCCCCCCCAGTGCTGACCATCTGGCCTTCAGGCTGCCAGCCCTTTTTTCCCTAGCGCTGACCAGCTGACCCTAGGGCTGGTCAGTGCTTTTTTTTTAAAATCTGTGTAGTGGGAACAGAGAACCCATATCTTTGGTCCCATTACCAAGAAAGAAGAAAACCCGGATGTTCAGAATATCCAGCTCTTCCCCCAGGTGAGATAGCAGCCTATAGTCAGGCATGGAAGTCCCTGCTTGCCACCCAGACTGTTGGGGAGGGCAAGGGCTGTTGAAAATCCCAAACCAAGATGATTAATGGTCATATAGACCATCCTTGGTTTACCCATGGGCCTACTCCTGTTGAGCTAGGCTCTCTCTCTCTCTAAGTCAGGCATGTCCAAACTTCGGCCCTCCAGATGTTTTGGACCACAACTCCCACAGTCCTAGTCATTGGCAATCTAAGCTTAGAATTCTGGGAGTTGTGGTCCATAACATCAGGAGGGCCAAAGTTTGGACATGCCTGCTCAAAGTCAAGATGCAGTGCCACCAGCTCCCCCCCAGCACCAAACCATATCCATCTCCAGCTATGAAACAACAATTTTCACACCACAACAGAACGCAAAAGGAGAGGAAGCCTCGGGTAATTCCCACTCTCTAGTGCACAACTCCACTAGAGGCTGCACAAAATGCCATTCCAGGTAAGGTATTTCCCCTCCACTAGTTCTCCACACAGACCAAAAAAATTCCTCACTTGCCCGCCAATCAATTCAAAAACAACCACAGTGAAACACCTCAAATTGGAGAATTGGAGAAAATGGCCGTATATGTTCAGTGCCGCCCATCAAGCACAATAACACAGTGTAGCAGTTAGAGCTGTTCGGCAGTGGAATATGCTGCCACAAAGGGTGGGAGTCTCCTTCTTATGAGGTTTTTAAGCAGAGGCTGGATGGCCATCTGTCAGAAATATTGTGATGGGGGTTCCTGCATGGCAGGGGGTTGGACTGGATGGCCCTTGAGGTCTCTTCCAACTCTATGGTTCGATGATTCTAAGACAAGAAAAAATAGCAAACCACTCAAGCATTGGCTACATGGCATACATAAGCACTTGGTTAGTAAACCAACCTGCAATGCAACACCAACCAACCAACAAACAAACAAACCAAAACATAAACACCAAGAGATAATTGTCCCAATTTTTATCAAACCAACAGCCAACAGCAACCTTTGAGTTACTATTTGATGAAACATTTATCCGGCAATTTGACACAGGGAGGGCAAAAGAAAGGTTACATAACTGAGGGAAACATAACACTTTCCTGAAACCCTCTTTCATTCATATCAGTTATCTGGGTTATTAAGGCTCTTTTTCATTAACTGATGAAAGAAATACTAAAAATAAAACAAGTACCTCTTCCGTGTTTTTAGTCTTTTGTTAAAACATTAAAGGCCCATTCTTAATTAGGATTAATGATGGGATGGTGGCCATTGTTATCATGTTCTTCTTTTTGTCATCACCATAAAAGGGAGGAAAAGGCGGAATTGGAATTAAAAGCCAGCTTTCCACTACTGCCTTCAATAGACTTCAGGAACTAGACCTCGCGATAACTAAACCTCCATCTCTGCGGCTCCCAAAGGAAGCCCGTTATACTCTCACCAGCCTCCCAAAGAAACATGGCCTTGTTCCCCAAGTGCTTAATATTCAGGTAACCAGTCCACCCTTGCATTTATATCGACCAGCACCTCTCTCTCTCTCTCTCTCTCTCTCTCTCTCTCTCTCTCTCTCTCTCTCTCTCTCTCTCTCTTTGTGTGTGTGTGTGTGTGCATGCGTGCAATACAGGTGACAGCTAACATTATAAACAAAACCATCTAATGGAAACAGACTTATAGAGCTTTATCTGAATATGTTTTGTGACCAAAAAAATAGCATGCTTCTTCCCATCAAATATTTCTTTAATTAGACTAATAACAATGTGATTTCCCTTTATAGGGTTTGGAAAGACGAAGCCACATCCACTTTGTCTGAAAAGAGAGACTCCAGAATCTACATTATTCACAGTTGATTAGACTAAGAAAAGCATTTCTTAGAGACATTTCTCAGTGCGACATATTGCGAACCCTCTTCTACTGCCAGACTCCAAATGGCAATTAACAGTCTTAAGCTGCATATAAAGCCCAGTATGAACCACATTTACAAGAGCATTGTGTGTGAATCAAATTATGCTATCTTGAGTTTGAGAAATTTAGAAATAATTGCCAATACGTATTCATGTAGAGGGCCCCCTTAAAAAAACACAAGCTATTGTAATTACTAGTGTCAGGAGTGTGCATGGCTGATTTTATGAGATCTGATGCATTCAGAGAAGCTGCTGGAACATTTGCTTGTTGACTTTGGGAGAAGAGTGAGTTTTCAATTTTACAGCTTTGCATCCAGTCATGGACGGGTGCATGTGAAGTTGCAAAGTCTAACATTTAATACCTTCACCCTTGGAAATTGTGTATGAAACAATGTAGAATAAAATAGAAGAGTTGTATTGCAAAATGTTTGGAGTGAATGAGAACATGTCTATATACGGCTGCATCTAGTTGTTTATTATTGAGCATGAATGGTGGGAGGATGGAGTCTCACATAAATATTTATTTATTTATTTATTTATTTATTTATTTATTTATTTATTTATTTATTTATTTTAGAGTAGGGAAGGAGGAATCTCCCATCCCCAATGCAGTAGGGTCATATGCCCCAAAATGTGATTTCAGATGACTGGAAAACCTTCTGCAGCCAGTTTTTTAAAGGGGGGAAGGGGTAGCATGGAGAAAGGATGTCCATGGAAATAACTCTGGGGTGGAAGCGAAGTGATGGCTATAGGTAATTGACCTCACTGTAGTTTTTAATCTATGAGTATTTAAAGAAATCCCAAAAATGCCGAGTTTAGGATTTGGAGGTATGTATCTTCCTTACATGCTAAGAGAGCTTTCGTAGAATCATAGAATCATGGAATCATAGAGTTGGAAAAGACCTCAAGGGCCATCCAGTCCAATCCCCTGCCATGCAGGAACCCTCATCAAAGTACTCCCGACAGATGGCCATCCAGCCTCTGCTTAAAAACCTCCAAAGGAGATTCCACCCCCTCCTTTGTGGCAGCATATTCCACTGCTAACAGCTATAACCATCATGAAGTTCTTCCTAATGTTGAAATGGAATCTCTTTTCCTGTAGTTTGAAACCATTGCTCTGAGTCCTAGTCTCTGAAGTCATGGAAAACAAGCCAGCCTCCTCTTCGATATGACATCCTTTCAAATATTTAAACATGGCTATCATATCCCCTCTCAACCTTCTTTTTGTAAGACTAAACATTCCCAGATTCCCTAAGCCGCTCCTCATAAGACATTTCTTCCAGACCGCTGGACCCATTCAAGGTTGTCCACATCCTTTTTAAATTGAGGAATGCTGCACTGGACACAGTACTCCAGGTGGGGTCTGACCAGAGGAGAATAGAGTGGTACTATCACCTCCCTTGCTCTAGAAACTATGCTTTTGTTGATGCAACCAAGAATCGCATTAGCTCTCTTGGCCGTCACGTCACACTATGCCAGTGTTGGCGAACCTATGGCACGGGTGCCAAAGGTGGCACTCGGAGCCATTTCTTTGGGCACCTGACATTGCCCCTTCACAGCCACCTGTATTCAGGTTAAATGGCTGCCTTGGCACTTTGCAAAAAAATTAGTGGGTTTTGATTCGCAGTTTGGGCACTCGGTCTCTAAAAGGTTTGCCATCACTGGTCTAGGCCCTGGCCTTCTCAATGTCTGGCTCTCTCAAGGTCTGACCTAAAATCCCTCCTCCGTTGAGCAGTATTGTGCTGTCAAGTGAATTCCAACTTATGGAAACCTTTTTCAATTTTTTCCAGGTAGAGAATCCCGTGGTTTATGGTTCCCTTCTTCTGAGAGCATCCTGTGACTGTGCAGCTTGCTCGAACTCACACAAACTGGCTGTACCCACAGGAGACACAGTGGAAAACTGAATTCCCAGTCTCAGAAATAAGCCAAGCACAAAGTCTATTTAATATTTTAATAACCTTTGAACTGCAGAGCTGGAAGGGGATCCCTGGATCATCGGGTCCAGACCCTCCCAAGGTGTCACAGAGGGGAAAGAAAGCCAAATACCTAAATTACTGAGCTATCGGATGTTTTAATTGTGTTGGTGGGCCATGCTGGGCTTAATGGAAAGACAACTAGTGTACGAAATAGGATATGAACATACTGGACTAAATGGAGAAGTGGCTTATTGCAGCACCAAATTAGAGACAAAGACCTAATGCTGATCTAGTCTCAAAAGTCCTCTCTCTCTCTCTCTCTCTGTGTGTGTGTGTGTGTGTGTGTGTGTGTGTGTGTGTGTGTGTGTGTGTGTGTGGTGTCGTGTTGTGTCGTTACAGTCATGACCTACTTTTCATGACCCCATGTACGTGGAGTTTTCTTGGCAGGAATACTGGAGTGGTTTGCCAGTTCCTACTCCAGAGGCACCTACAGTGCCTGGTATTCCCTGATGGTCACCCACCCAAGTACTACCCAGGGCCGACCCTGCTTAGCTTCCGAAATCAGGCAAGATCAGATGCGCTTCAAGCTTAATTAATACTGACAGTAGCAGCCCTGCTTTGGGAAGAGGAAAAAAAATCTAGAAGTATGCAGAAAAATTAACAGTCTTATCCAGTGCATTATTTTTAAATTATTTTTAAAAGATACCTGTGTTAGTTCAAACAGCATTTATGTTTTTGTTTTATACTCTTTTAAGAAGGGACCCCCCTCCCCCAGTTTGGCTGCTTTTCTTGTACAATAAGCTCTTTTATCTTGGAGCTGTAATCTGAAATAGCCACTTCACTTCAGTCTGATCCCATTGCCCTCCAGGCTTATGACATGCAAATGATCCTGTAGGCTGTAATGTTCTAGAGAGCCCAGGTCTGTGTGACAGTTCTTCAGGGTACCAGGCCCAGGAGGTAATCCCATTCAGTTGCTCCATCATCCTCGTCGTCGTCGTCATCATCATCATCATCATCATCATCATCATCATCATCATCATCATCATCATCATCATCATCTTTTTACAACGAGAAGTGCTGGCGACTGAAACTGGAACTCCTGCATGCAAAGCATGTGCCATAGCACCAAGCCACTGCTTCTTTGACATTTCAATGTTTTATTTCTCTTTGACAATTACTTTTCTAAAAATAAGTACAGGGTGCTGAATAGCACAGTGGAGCTATTCATAGGGTCCCTTCCAGTATTGCAGTTCAATGGTGGTGGTGGTGGTGGTGGTGGTGGCGGTGGCAGTGGCGGGGGTGATGGTTTTCATCAGGATAGCATCCAAATAGGGTTGTACCCATTGGCAGCTGGTTTGCCTTAGCAGCAAGATCAAAGCACCTGCTTTTAGGTGAGCATATTCCTTAGCTACTAAAGTATCGCATTCGTCTGGCATAACCAGCTACTTTAGGTTTTGGAACCCTAGATGCATGATTTATTTATCTAGTTACAGAATTATTTAGCCACCCCATTACCAAGTGGTCTTTGGGTGGCATACAACAATATATTTTTTAAAAAACTATAATACAACTTAGTAATTAAAGGCGATAAAAAACAAAACAATTTAAAATGATCAATATATAAATAATACAAAAAACCCTACTGCTCATTTCACTTATTTCTTATATTTTAAGCCTGCTTTTTCATTTTAAATTAAATATGACTACATAACAGAAGATGGCAATGAAGAGAAATGTTTGCCACTAAGTGAACAGATAACCTGTGGGCTTCGTGTGGCCTTCCCACAGCCTTTCTCCTGTGATTCACCAAAGTAGGAATACAAATCTCAGAGTCTTTTGCTCTCGGATACTGTGTGAAGGAGAAAAACATGCTGTTCTTCTTACAGTGAGATTTCTGTACAGGAGATTTTTTTTCTTTTCTTTTATTGAAATCTCACAGAAACTGTCATGGGTTTCTTGGAAATTTCATTAACTGTTTTCCCCTTTTGGTCCTAGAGGAAATGCCAAGCTAGATTCATTCTAATTTCTGCACAGAATGGCATCCTGTGTTTCCCTGCAAAGGGCAGAAGACACAGCAAACTGTGCAGGATCATTATAATTCCTGCATAGGATGGAGCCTTTTATTGCACATGAATCACTGGAAGAGCTGTGTAAATGACACATATTTCCACTTTGTGCAGAGAAAGATGGATGACAAAAAAATATCTAGAAACCAGATTTTGTGTGTGTGTGTGTGTGTGTGTGTGTGTGTGTGTGTGTGTGTGTGTGTGTGTGTGTGTGAGAGAGAGAGAGAGAGAGAGAGAGAGAGAGAGAGAGAGAGAAGCCAGCAAAATCTCAGTTATGCTGGGGAAATCTCAGCAGGGAATCTTGGCATAAGAAGGTTCCGAAAAGTTCGAAGAACAGAAAGTTCTGAAAGTACTCATCCTATCCTTTCTCCAGGGGTTCAGGATGCCACAAAACTGACCCTTCCAAGCAATAATGCAGGAAATAACTCCCAATGTTGCTGTAGTGTAAATGTGAAGGTCTTTGTGGCTGGAACATTCTCCTTCCTTTTCTACTCTCCCCACAAGCTGGACTGCTGATGCATTTTCCCAGGATCTCAGGTGTTTGTGTCATAAGTGCAAATATGGTGTACATTAGAGATGGGCACGAATTAGCGGTATTCCCGTTTCCGTTTCCGTTACTCGTTTCCGTTACTCTACGAACGGTAATGGGAATCACTGCCGCAGACTTCGAGCTCGAACCGTAAACTCAATTTGGTCTATCCTTTCTCTCGTTACTTGCATCGCGCAATGCCAGGATGCCACAAAAAAAAGTTTTTAAAAGTTAAAAAAAATACCCGATTCCCGCCCTAAAAGTAACGAAAATGTTGCTGTACCTACCAGGCCAGAAGGTGTTTTATTTGGGGGGAGCATTCTCCCCTTCTCTTTGGCTAATGCTACTGCTGCGCTGCTGGTACCAGGCTGGGAGGGCTCCATTTGCCATGCAGTGCGGGGGATCCAAAATCGACCGCAATATTTTTTTTTGAAATCGTTGCCCAAAACCCCAGCAAAACCAGAAACATGTGAAAATTAGCTATTTTAAATGCTTGCCAGGAGCAGCAGTGGGTTTTCTTGCTGTTCTCCGTTGATTTTTTTATTTTATTTTAATTTATTTTTTTACACCTGCACATTTGCAATGATGGCTCGCCCATGGGAGTGGACCATGCAAAGTTTTGCAGCCATTCCACCAATCGCATGGCCAGGTTTTGCTGACTGTACCAGGCTGGGAGGGCGCATCCATTTGCCATGCGGTGGGGGGGGATCCAAAATGGCGACCGCAATATTTTTTTTGAAATTGTTGCCCAAAACCCCACCAAAGCACCACAGAAACATGCGGAAATTAGCTATTTTAAATGCTTGAATTTTTACAGGAGCAGCAGTGGGTTTTTCTTGCAAAAAAAAGTCTCCGTTGATTTTATTTTTTTATTTATTTTATTTTATTTTTTTACACCTGCGCATTTGCAATGATGGGCTCGCCCATGGGAGTGGACCATGCAAAGTTTTGCAGCCATTCCACCAATCGCATGGCCAGGTTTTGCTGACTGTACCAGGCTGGGCGCATCCATTTGCCATGCGGTGGGGGGGGGATCCAAAATGGCGACCGCAATATTTTTTTTGAAATTGTTGCCCAAAACCCCACCAAAGCACCACAGAAACATGCGGAAATTAGCTATTTTAAATGCTTGAATTTTTTACAGGAGCAGCAGTGGGTTTTTCTTGCAAAAAAAGTCTCCGTTGATTTTATTTTATTTTATTTTATTTTATTTTTTTACACCTGCGCATTCACAATGATGGGCTCTCCCATGGGAGTAGACCATGCAAATTTTCCACCAATCGCATGGCCACTTGGCCAGGTTGACCACAGAGACTTCTGGGATGTGCCAATCGGGCATAAACAGCCCACTAATCGTAGCCCAAACCCGAACCCTAAGCCTAACCCATACAACTGTCCTTCTAAGTGGGTCAGAGAGGCACCCAGAGGTCACCCCAATACTCACCGTAACCTTAACTAGCTTAGCCGTTGCGCTAGAGACACAACCCTAAACCAGATCTACTTGCATTGCACTACATGGTATGTGAGACACAGCGGGTGCAAAGAGTCTGCCAGTCCGTCACTTGTGTCTGTACTAGTAATGAGCAAATCCAGCTGTTCCATCTTCCCGCTAAATTAAACCAGTGTGGAGAACCGACTGGCAAATTTTGATAAAAAACCAAACAGAAACGACAACTCGAAATTTTTTTTTCAAGTCGTGCCCATCCTTGCCTGTGAACATCAGATTCTGTGGAATGTATATATAGGTACATTTTGCATGCTCTAGCATCTCAGTGTATGACATTTATGTGTGCAGGGCAGCGATACCTGTGCTTCACACAAAACAAACTGTGGACTTCACCCTGAGGGATTTGCTTAGGCAGAGACACAACTAAACCCCATGCGAGAGTGTTGTACTAGTAATGAGCTCACTTTCCTTGACAATGTTGGCAATGTGATAAAAACCAAACAGAAACAAAATCCTCTATGAACAGAGGACCAATTTTCAAGATGTATGATGGAGAACAAACAAACGGAAACATGAGTGAGACATGTTAATGAACATCTTCTATGAACAGAGGACTCAAGATGTATGTGGAGAATGAAAGAGTGAGCAGAGAGAACGTATGTAAAGAGTGAGCAGAGCACATTTTTCTTATATTCTCCTTCTAACTTTAAGGAAGAAAAGAACACAGGCAGGGAGGATGAATCTCTCTATTGCTTTCATATCTGACAAAAAACCCTTGGTCCATGTCTGGACCTCTGTGGGACTTCTTCTAAGCACAGACTTCAGAAGCCAACACTCTTTTGAGATTAATATGCATCAGAAGCAGTTGAAACACACATCTTTGAATACTGTTGTGGTTCATATACATTTCAAACCAGACTAAAAATAAAAGAAACCTGCTTGGCAGCAGCCCTGATCCGGCTGTCATTACATTAACTGAAAATCCTCTCTGAGAGCACAGTCCAATGGGAGCTGAGCTTCCTCCTGGATTTTCCTTTCTCTGGAGTTGAACAAGATGGGGAAAGTACAGCATTGTGAAGCATATGGACTTATGAATGCTGGGCTTTCAGGTGGCTCAATTCTAAAAAGCATGTTTCTCTTGGATCTTGGATGTTCCTTTGTTTCGTCTATTGGTGGTATTATGGCCATTAGGGAGTGAGGTGGTTGCCTTAGAGGGCAGAGCACTAAGACTAGCAATGTAGCACCTGCGGCAGTGGTGACAGTCTTTCATCTAGCCCAGTGGTTCTCAACCTGTGGGTTCTCAGATTTTCCTGGACTGCAACTCCCAGAAATCCTGGCCAGCTCAGCTAGTGATGAAGATCTCTGGGAGTTGCTGTCCAGGAACATCTGGGGACCCACAGGTTGAGAACCACTGATCTTGCCTCTGCTACTGCCTGCACCCTTCCATGTTTCACTCAGGTTTACTCATGGGTAGTTATTTGACCTAATGTTTATCCATGACTCTTAGGGCCTAGCCATTAAAAGAAGGGCAGCCAAAACACACACACACAGAGAGAGAAACAAACAAATATCTGTTGAAGAGGCACATATGTGGGGTTTATCTGGAGCCCCACTTTTTTTTCCATCTGTGGTCTCCCCTGGAGCTCTACGATGCTTACTTGACTGAGGAAAAAAATAACCCGCAATGGTTGGAAACGTCAGATTTCAGTCCTGGAAGTCTATAGCAGCAATAATTGTGCTAGAACATGTGGTGCATCCCTCAAATAAAACTAGAAATAGAATTCAGAGGTTGAAAGTCCTATCTTTTCTCATGGGGGTGGAGCTTTGTCACACACACACACCTAGAATCAGACAAAAATCATTCAGGGGGAAAATATAGCTCTGCTTTATTTAATGCTGTTGAGTTTGAGGTAGTGAGATCAAAACTTTGTGGGAAGGAGGGGGTTCAGGACTTTCTTACCATTAGACAGAGTGATGAGACTGAATCAGGGGGCCAATTATGGGTTGTGGCAGCCCTGTGGCTGTTCCTTCTTTTGGAGGACAGAGTTTCTTTTGAACAAAATATCTGTTCACAGTGTTTGTCATGTATTTCATCTGGACAGTCTGTCAACAAATTCATCATCTGCTTCATAAACTCGACTCCCTTCATGGTTGCCTGTGCGGAGCCTCCTGCATCCGGGGATCTTCCACGAATTCTCAGCAGTTCAAGCTTACACTGTGTAAAAACATTTCTTACAAAATATTTCACACTGAAGGCAAATTGGCTATTTCCACCAGTTTCCACCATCCTCACGACTAGAGATGGGCACAGAATGAACATTTGTTCGTTTCCGTTATTCGTTAGTCATTCCGTTACGTAACGAAATGACAAAAGAAAATTGTGATAAAAATGCAACGAAATGAACAGAACCACGAAAATTGTGGTCGTTACGTTTCGTTTCTGTTAATGGCGACGTGCAATGAAATGAGCTGTTTTAAATGTTAAAAAAACACCCTGGACATCCGTAAAAATGCAGCGATAATTATTTATATTGTCTGATAATACCTACCAGGGGGTTGGGGTCCTTAAAAGGTGCATTTATGTCTTTTCTCAGATCACTGTATTTTTTCCCTTTAAGGGAAGTTAGGGGACATTGACCCAAAATGGCTCCCAGATGCCTAATATTGATTGATTTCTTGGGTATTAAAACACCCTGGACATCTGTAAAAACGCAGCGATAATGCGATAATTATTTGAAATAATTACCTACCAGGGGGTTAGGGTCCTTAAAACATTTGTTTTTGTCTTCCCCCATCGGGATGTATTTTTCTTTTCCCTTTAAAATGGATGTCGCCACCAGCCACAAAATGGAGGCAAGCCATGTGATGGGATCATATTCAACCAATAGCATGCCCAGGTTGCAGAGAGCATAAAAAGCTCTGGCAGCCCCCATCCTCCTTGCAGTCTCCGGTGGGAGTTAGGGTGGGATTGCTGTCTCTGCGACTCTAGCTTCAGTCCTGCAGCCTCCCTGTGAGCGTGCGTGCGTACCTCTCGGTGAGTACCCTCCCTTGCCCCACAGTGCAGTCACTCTGCGGCTGCCTTGCACCCTGGGCAACGCCCGCCACTGCCTTTGCAGCCTCCCTGCATACCAAGTCTATACTGTGTCTCTGCCAGCATCATTTTTTTAGTGTTTTCCCTCTGGTCTGGGGCGTTGGGGGACGCCCGTGCACGGAAATGCTTTAAAAATCACACATAAAGCGGGTAGAAATGACAAACGAAAAAACAAAAAACGGAAACAAAATTTTTCCAAAAATTCACGACAAACGGAAACGAAATGAAACAGACCTCTCAATGACAAATGAAAAACCGAAACACCTTTTTTTCATTCGTGCCCATCTCTACTCACGACTCTGGACTCTCTGGGCCTTCAAGTCAACTTCAAGAAGTCCCATCTAGATCCTTCCCCAGTGGTTGTCTTCCTAGGGGCGATCCTCGATTCCTCTCGAGCTATGGCCTTTCCTCCTCGAGACAGGATCGCCAAGAACTTCAATCTGCTTCGTCTCTTCTGACCATGTGTGTGAATACCGGCCCTTCAGGTCCAAAGACTCTTAGGATACATGGCATCAATGACGTCTGTGCTCGTACACGTGAGGACCAGACTCAGACCTACCTCCAAAGGTGGTTTCTGCATCAATTCGATCCCCTTGGATTCCCCCATCCAAAATGCTCACCATCCCACCCGACCTACCCCAGCAACTCGCCTGTTGGTCCAGCTGACCCAATTTACTCACCGGCCGGCCCTTCAGGGCCCCACTTCCAACTATTCAGGTGACCACAGACGCCAGCAACACAGTTTGGGGCTGCAGTGTGTCTCACTTACCAGATCCACGGCACCTGGTCTCCGCAGGAACGTCAGCTCCATATCAATGAGCTGGAGCTCTTTGCCATCTTCAAGGCGTTTCGGGCGTTCCTCCGGCTCCTCTCCAGCAATGTAGTACTGGTGGTAACCGACAACACAACCGCCATGTACTACATCAACAAACAGGGCAGAACTCATTCACCACTCCTGCTGGACCTTACCATTCTCTTCTGGGAATGGTGTCTCAATCACAGCATCCATCCGATAGCGATGCTCCTGCCGGGAGAAGAAAACATTGATGCAGACGACCAGAGTCGCACAGACAGCATTCTTCCCACGAGTGGGAGCTACACCCCTCGACGTTCCACCACATCTGCAACAAACGCGTTGATCTCTTTGTCTCTTACAGCAACAAGAAATGTCCACTATACTGTTTGAGGGCGGGAAAAGGACAGGACTCCCTGGGGGATGCCCTTCTCTTACCTTGGAAGGACAGGCAGGTATGCCTTCCCCCCAATTCCTCTCCTTCACAAGGTGGTGATCAAACTCTTTCAGGAGAAGCCAGATCTTATCCTGATTGCCCCTTGGTGGCCCAGTCAACCCTGGTTTGCCTCCCTCCTCAAGATATCCAGCAACCACCTGTGACTTCCTCAGTTTCTGGACCTCCTGTCCCAAAACTACGGCCAGATCCTTCACCCAGACCTTCCACGCCTCCAACTGATGGCGTGGAGGATAGTGAACTCATAGAATCCATCATCTCAGCATACCGTAAGCCTTCCACTACTAAACATTATCACTATAAGTGGAGGAGATTTCTTTCCTATGAGGCAGACAAGGGTTTTGACCCCATCAACCCGTCACTTACCTGGGTACTCCAGTACCTCCTGCACCTTAAAAGGTCTGGCCTCACCTTGTCATCTTTGCATGTTCACTTATCTGCCATCATCGCTCACCAGCCACTAATGTCTCCAGCATCCTCCTTCTTCCGTCATCCTCGTCTGAAGCTTTTTCTGCAGGGTCTCCTGCCTATTCCCCACAATGGTCTCTCACTCTAGTTCTGAGGGCTCTCCAGCGGCCACCCTTTGAACCCCTTGCCACCATAGACCTTAGGAGGAGTAATTAGGCTACTAATTCTCAAGACTGCATTTCTAGTGGTGATTGCTTCCGCCCGCAGGGCTAGTGAACTATGCGCCCTCCGCTGTGACCCGCCATACTTGCAATTTCATCGGGACAAAGTTGTGGCTTACCCTGATATCACCTTCCTACCTAAAGTGGTGACATCTTTCCACATCTCCCAGCCCATCATCCTCCCTGCTTTCTTTCCTAATTCTTCTACAAGGGTGGAAAAGAACTTACACCTTTTGGATGTGAGAAGGGTGTTGGCCTTCTATGTCTCCAGGACTAAGACTATTAGGAATTCTCAGAGACTCTTTGTCTGCCAAGACCCTGCGGCCGTGGGTCACCCTGTCTCTTCCCAGCGTTTTGTGCGCTGGGTTGTGCAGACTATTAAACTGGCTTATGACTTGGCGAAACAGCCATTGCTGGCTGCCATTAGGGCCCATTCTACCAGGGCGATGGCCTCCTCAGCGGCCTTCCTCAAGGGTGTCCCACTGGACAACATCTGTAATGCGGCCACTTGGTCCAGACCAGAAACCTTCGTGACCCACTACAGAATGGATGCCCACGTGAGGTCATCCACTTCCTTCGGGAGGGCAGTGTTTTCCTTTGTGACAGCGTGACTACCCTCCTGCCAGTGAGTACTGCTTACAATCACCCATCTGTGTGGCTTCATGAAGGTCCACTCGAAGAACCACCTTCACAGGTAAGTAACTGGTTCTTTGCTTTGCATCCTCTAAGCTGCACTGTTGCTTTTAGGTAAAGCAGAGGATGGGCTCCGATCTCCAGCCATGAAATAAGATCCAACTGGCAGTTAGTCTTACTAACACTTAGGAGATAGTTTATCAAGATGGTGCCTGCAATGGAATCTCAGAACTTTACACACTGAGATCGGGCTATTTTAGCCTCTGCCCGGGCATCAACCCTGCAATGAATCAAACCTCAGCCATTCTATGCAAGAGCCTGGGGATTATGAAAGCCCCATGAGTCCGTCAATTTGTCAGTTTGACTCCCCAGCTTTTCTGTTTCCTGCGAGCATAGCAGACTTACCAAAAATATTACAAATGTACATTGTGGATAATTAACATTTATTTATTGAAGTTATTGGAGGTTACACAAATTATTACTCTTAACTATAAAACAACAAAGATGATTTCTACACTAACTTTAACAAGGGCATGAGGCAAAAGCCCCTCTCTCTAATTCTCTGAACTACATTTTTGAAGGTTGTCTTGTCTCCATGTGCTGCAAAGAATCTTCTCATCATCTCTCTCAAAGCACAATTCAGGTTGTCCATTAGCAAGGGAAACATCCATCACATGGTATTCATAGACCAATCGGATTCTTCTTGCATCTCACTGAACCCTGATTACATCTCCAGCAAGCTCATGTTTATACATTGTACAGATAAGCACACAGTTACTGAAACAAAACTACATGTTAATATTAAATGTTTACATTTGGCCTAACTAACAGGTTTAACTATTCCTAAAATCCATTACAGTGCCCATCATTCTCCCAGCCCTGATATCTCTCACATTGCACTCCAACACTTTCTGCATTAGATCCCCAATGCTTTCTCTCAAAACAATGGTTGCAGGGCCAAATCCTGAAACCTAGGGGTTGGGTCCTTGTGTGACAATGACAAAATAATATATGGGCCAGTGCTCAAACATAAGAGAGTGCACTGCCTCTTTAGCATATACTGGCTGAAACCCTGTTGCTTAGTACAGTGGACCCTTGTATAACGTACGGCTTGTATAACGGAAAATCCGTACAACAGAAAAAAATCCCATCACCACTTCTGGGGCTCTTTACTGAAGATGCAATCTGGCAATGGAGGAGGAGGAGGAGGCCAAGGACAGCCCACTCAGCTCGGCTGGGCACCCACGGCAACGGTGGCTTTGGCAGCGATGGAGGAGGAGGGCTAGGTCAGCCCACTCGGCTTCGCTGGGCACCCACAGCAAAGTTTCCTCAGGGATGCCCACTCATCTCTTTTCCTTCCCCCTTTCCATCTCTCTTTCTCTTCCCCCTCCCCACAACTGCACCTCATCCCCTCCCGCACCACCCGTGCGCCTGGCGGCCGCGCCCAATGATCCCAATCCATGCAGCGCAAGAGAGCTGAGGCTATCCAATTGTGTTGTGGATCAGCCGGCAGAGAAGGTGGTGGCACGCACCCCGGGTGGGCAGTGCAGTTGGCCCGTTCACAGAGCTTGTGCCTCTGGCTGCTGCTGTCGTTGCTGTCCACTCTTCGGCTGCTTGCACCACTGCAACATGCTCAGTCCCGCAGGCGGATTCGCTTTCCCCTGAGCAGCAGCAGCAGCAGAAGCGCCTCTGCCACCCCTTCCTCCTTTGTCTCTCTCCCAGCCCCTCATTCATGAGTTGGAGCCTCTGCTCCAACTCGAACGTTCCTGCACCTTGCTGGCCTCCGGAGCCATACTCAGGCCAGGCACAGTGTGTGTGTGTGTGTGTGTGTGTGTGTGTGTGTGTGTGTGTGTGTGTGTGTGTGTGTGTGTGTGAGAGAGAGAGAGAGAGAGAGAGAGAGAGAGAGAGAGAGAGAGAGAGAGGGAGAGGGAGAGGGAGAGGGAGAGAGGGAGGGAGGGAGGGAGGGAGGAGGGAGAAAGAGCCTACAAGAATTAATCCTTGTGCTGCTCCACTCTGCTCGAAATCAGTGTGTGGTGTTTTTTTCCGCCTATTTGCATTTCTGTTCCCTAAAATTATACCTGTATTTCTCTGCATTGGAACAGATTGAGCCATTTTCAATGCATTCCTATGAGAAATCACAATTTGTATAAAGGAAAATTTGTTTAACATAATTTCATTTGGAATGAATTAATTCCTTTATACAAGGTACCACTGTATATTAAGTCACACTAGAGCAGTGGTAGTGAACCTTCAGCACTCCAGAAGTTTTGGACCACAACACCCACAGTCCTTTGTCATTGGCAATCTAGGCTCAGAATTCTGGGAGATGTGGTCCAAATTATCTGGAGTGCCAAAAATTCACCACCACTGCACTAGAGTATGTCCATTGAATTAGTGAGGATTTGGTAAGTCAAGTCCTCTGTAAGCACTGTTGATTGAAATGGGCCCACACTACTAGTGAATTACTAAACTAAAGTACGTTGCAACTGGAGTAGCCCCATTTGAATCAATAGAACCTATGAAGTAGACTCACTAGATCTTATTCATTCAATGGACCTCCTCTAGTTGTGCAGTATAAAAGCTAGCTAAGGATGTGTTGCCATTGTCCATGAAAGGTCCTCTGCAAATGCCATGTTCTGCTGCCACCGCAGGGGGTTCTCCACCCCATTGTCATTGGAACTATCCATTCTGTGCTGCTGAAATGATCATGAAAAGGATAGGTGCATTGTAATCCAATATCTCTCCACTATGATCACTACAGAATTCCAGACTTGTAATGGAGTCTGTTCTCAACTCTCAACTTCCCTGACAAACTCAGCCCCCTGACACATTAAGGTATGGGCCGAAGAAAGGGCTAAGGCAAACAGCCGTCTTATTTAAGCTTCTTAAAAGAGAGAGAGAAATGAATAAATGACATTCTAGTGTTCTGATGCATTGGCCCCTCTCTTATCATAAGGTAGCTAGGATGAATAGCTGTTTTATAATGAGAGAGGCACTAATGTATCAGAATATCTGAATGTCACATGCTCATTTTTCCTTTTCATACAATAAATTGAATAAATGATTTTAATTATACATTATATTTCATAGGAGTGTTCTGATGATTTATTGGGAAATGGCTTATTCTTCTTTTTACACAAACTCCACACTACATTTTTCAAAGGGTTGGTGTCATAAACAGTAACTTCTCCATGATCCTAAGAGGGCAGTGAGCCATCAAGGGAAGAGATGGGCAGCTATCAAGAGCAGCCTCAATTTTCTCCAAAAGCAAAGCAGATCAAAAATAAAATAAAATAAATTCAACAATGAGAACCTTTTTGGACAGGTTGTCACCCAGGTTTTTTCCTCTCCCCAAATGCTTATGGCACCAAAAACAGCTGATTTCTCAAATATCTTAAGAAGGCAGTGAGCTTTCATGGTAAAATGATGAGGTTGGAAGTTGTTATTGATAACTTTAATTCATCTCTGCCTCTGGCGAGAACCCCTCTCACAAGGCTCGATTATTTCACTAAAAGAGACTATGGAGCCTAACAAGTGTGGTGTTTCGCTGTCTTGATTAGGTTTCCACTGGTAAAACCTGTGCTGAAAACCAAAATAAAACCTTCTGCTGCTGCCAACAAATAGACTCTGCTTTGCCATTTATATATATATATTGTATAATTGTTTGTTGGTTTAACAGGAAACATAACCTCAGACACTGCCGTGTTTACTGGTCCAAAGTTTAAGTGTCTATAGTAATTTAGATACTTTCATTGAAAGTTACACAGTAAAATTGTGACCTTTCTTCAGCTGGTGAAGACACTGCCATCAACATTTCCTTAATCCTTTAAAAGTACAATAATGAATATTTTATTCAAGCTTAGTTTTATTTATTTATTTTTTCTGCAGAATTCCAACTTTTCTCCACTGCTATGGAGAACCTAGCTGAACAATTCAAATTCTATCTCCTTTGGTCTTTTTCCAAATCCCTATCGATCTAGATTTCCATTTTTATTTCTCTCCCCTCCCCCCGCGAGGATTCTCCTTGACCTACGGCAGTGATGGTGAACCTTTTAGAGACCAAGTGCCCAAACTGCAATTCAAAACCCACTAATTTGTTTGCAAAATGCTAATACCACAATTTAACCTGAATTCAGGTGGCTGTGAAGGGGTGACGTCAGGTGCCCACAGAAAAGGCTCTGAGTGCCACCTTTGGCACCCGTGCCATAGGTTTGCCAACTCTGACCTATGGGGTCTCTCTTATTCTGTTCCTAGGCAGATGGAAATCACAAGACTAAATACAAATCACTGCCAAATAAAAGAGAATTATTTTACTCAGGATGTCCTCACCTTTTCCAAACAGTTTGTGTCTAAATGGCTGATTTCTGCATCTTCATCAGGAAAAGAGAAGCTCCTTAGAAGTAATGTAGACATTATTAATTCTAATCACTTAGAAGTGATGATGGATATATATTGCCAGATGAAGAAGGGAAGATAAAGTAGAGTGTTAGGATAGAGAAGATAGGATAGGAAATGAGGTATAACAGGGGTGTCCAAACTAGAGATGAGCACGAATCAAAAATATGTTTTTTGGTTTCTTGTTTTTCATTGTAGGTCCCATTTCGGTTCGTTTTTGCTTTTCGTGAATTTTTTGAAAAAAAAATTGTTTCATTTTTTCATTTTTCATTTTTCATTTTTAACCGCTTTTTGCGCAATTTAAAGCATTTCCGCAATCACTAAAAAAATGATGCTGGCAGAGACACAGTATAGACTATGTATTCAGGGAGGCTTCAAAGGCAGCGGCGGGCATTGCCCAGAGCGTAAGGCAGCTCCAGAGTGACTGCACTGTGGGGCAGGGGAGGGTACTCACCGAGAGGTATGCACGCACACATGGAGGCTGCAAGAGAAATCTCTTCTTTCTCTCCCCTAAGAGCCAGGCTGCAGCCAGCAGGAACACAGAGATACACAGCTGCCTGGCTGGCCTAAAGTAATGAGTCACAGAGACAGCAATCCCACCCTAACTCCCACCGCAGACTGCAAGGAGGACGAGGGGTGCCAAAGCTTTTTATGCCCTCTGTGGCTGCCACACCTACCCAGTCTGCAACCTGGGCATGCTATTGGCTGAAATTGTCCAAGAATTTACATGATCACATCACATGGCTTGCTCCATTTTGTGGCTGGAATCCATTTTGTGTCATCCTTAAAGGGAAAAGAAAAAATACATTGCAATCGGAGAAAGACAAAAACAAACATTTTAAGGACCCCAACCCCCTGGTAGGTAATAATTTCAAATAATTATTGCTGCATTTTTACGGATGCCCAGGGCATTATAATACCCAAGAAATCAATATTAGGCATCTGGGAGCCATTTTGGGTCGATGTCCCCTAACTCCCCTTAAAGGAAAAAAATACAGCGATCTAAGAAAAGACATAAATGCACGTTTTAAGGACCCCAACCCCCCTGGTAGGTATTATCAGGCAGAATAAATAATTATCGCTGGGTTTTTACGGATATTCAGGATGTTTTTTAACATTTAAAAACAGCTCATTTCATTGCGTGTCGCCATTAACGAAAACGAAATGTAACAAACCTAATTTCCGTGGTTCTGTTCGGTTTGTTCCAATTTCATCACAATTTTCGTTATTTGTTTCATTACGTAACGAAACAAATAACGAATAATGGAATGATTTTTTTTTTCATTTCATGCCCATCTCTAGTCCAAACCTTTTGCAAGGAGGGCCAGATTGTTGAGGTGGAAATGTGTGGAAGCCAACCATTCAGCTGCATTTGGGACCCAGGCTGGACTTTGGGCAAGCCTCTACGACATGTAAGGAGGCAGTGAGCATGCTGCAGCAACAGAGCCAAGGGCAGGTAGGCTGGGCCGCTGGCTAGGGGTGGACGGAGGCAAGGGAGAACAGGCAAACCAGCTGGCAGGGATGTGTGAAAGGCTGAGCCGGTGGGGAGAAGAGGCTGTGGGCCACTCAAAATTTGAAAACAGGCCTCATTTGGCCCCTGGGCTGGACTTTGGACATGCCTGAGATATGACAATAAGGATCAGGAGCAAAAAGCGGTGTCCCGGACACATCCCAATAACTTCAGCAACCTTTGCCCTCACACTGGATGCAAATAATAGGATGATTCCTTCAAATTAACACCCAAGTAGTAGTAGTAGTAAAAGCAAAGCAAACTGTTCTGCTTATATACCACCCCATACCACTTCAAGTAGTCTCTGGGCAGTTTAAATTTTTAATTACAGTATGCAGGCTACACATTGCCCCCCCCCCAGCAAGCTGGGTACTCATTTTACTGACCTCGGAAGGATGGAAGGCTGAGTCAACCATGAGCCTGGTACCTGGGATTGAACCCCAGGTCATGAGCACAGTTTTACCTGCAGTACAGGCAGTAGTAGTAGTAGTAGTAGTAGTAGTAGTAGTAGTAGTAGTAGGAGGAGGAGGAGGAGGAGGAGGAGGAGGAGGAGGAGGAGGAGGAGGAGGGGGGTGGTGGTGGTGGTGGTGGTGGTGGTGGTGGTGGTCATTGTTGTTGTCGTAGTCGTAGTCGTAGTAGTACAAGAGAAAAAATCCTTAAGGTGGTAAAAATGGAAAATATTTTGAAAACAACAGAAACTATGGCTCAATATGAGAAACAACAATTTGAAAACAAATTGAACAGTTGAAAAATAAACCAATTGACAACAACTGAAAATGATGGAAAGTATGATAATCATTCAGTATGGGCTTGGCTAAAACTGTGGACCATTAAGAAAGAAATCAAAGACTTGATATCAGCTGCACAGGCTCAAGCACTGCAAACTGTGTCACACCACACCTGCAAATGCCCAAAGATTACACAAGCAGATTACAAAATTAGACATGATATAGCAGCAAAATTAGTGCATTGATGCCTCCAAAAACCCATGGGAACATCAGATAAAGTGTCAGAAAATGTGGGATTTATGGATCCAAACAGAAAGACACCTTTAACAGCCCACACCAGACATGGTAGTAATACAACAAATAAATGTTAGGATCATCATTAACAAAATACAGAGACCTGGCAATTGAAACACCTTTCTTGTTGGTGGAATATACTTCAATGGTCCCTATAGTCGCTGGGGCTTTGGGAACAATACCAAGAAATTTCACACGATATTATAAGTAGTTGTGGGTTTCAAAAATGACATTACCAGAGCTACAAAAAACAGTAATATTTGGAACAGCATACATGGTGCATTGATACTTAACAAATGCTTCGGTTTTTGGTTAAAACCTGTATCTGTTATATAATACCAACCAATGTTTTGCTAATTTTGATTGACTGTGCTTGGTATTTTTGTATAATTAAACGGTTCATTCTTCCCCGTGATGAACTATTGATCATGTTATTATTTTATACTGCTGGGTACCTCAGTGGTTTAGGTATCGTTCGGTGGAGCCAGAAGTTGTGAGTTCAATTCCACATTGTACCTTCTTAACAGGGGATGGAATAGATAATCCATAAAGTCCCTCCCAACTCTGCAGTTCTACTATTACTATTATACAAGGTTAAAACCAAACAAACAAACATGAAAAGGGAAATAAAATGTCTCCAGTGGAATTCAAACAGAGTATCAGTTGGAGTGAATCTCAGGCTGATAGTCTGACATGATAGGTCTGTATACTCTGGATGCTCTGAAAACACTGTAATTTGGATTGGCAGGGCCATAATAAAATCTGTAAATTGATGCACAAATGAAAGTGCTTGGGAGAGATAAAATTGTAACTGCTTCCCCCACTCCCAGTAAGAAAAACACCGAACAATTGGAATAACTTGCAAGGGGGAAATGGGGGTGAGGGACAGTGCCTAATGCATAGATAGATAGAGAAAGATCCCTTTAATGAACGTCGTTCAAAATATCCATAAATCTTTTTTTCCCAGCACAGGTATGCTTAAAAGCAGTCAGATCTTTTGTGCCTGCATGTTTATAGCAAATCTATTTTTATCTGTCATGTTCACATAAATTTTCTATAAGTATATTGTATCTTGGCTGTCAACTTGCATTTGCTCGGACCAAAATCTTTTTTTTCCTGCCATGATTAGAATGGAAAAGGATTCCAAAAATGCAGGTAACTTGCAGAAATGATTGCTCAGTAACTAACAAAAACGGACATCACTTTGCCAGAAACAGACATAAGCATTTTTTTTAAAAAAGGAGAGAAGTAGGCATGATTCACAAAATGTATAGGGGGGAAAACACATTGGTTCACATAAACAATACACTAGTAGCAGACTAGCCACACATGTCTACCCAAAAGTTGCTGGAATTAGTATTTTCCCCAGACGTTATGGTGATTTTCCTTCCTGGAAACATCTAAGCATTCTGATAATTTATCCATCTCTATGGTTTCTAAAATTTTAAACATTAATTCCTGTTCGGATGGTATTCCAGGTTCCTTCCAGTATCTGGCAGAGACTAATCTTGATGCGGTTATCATATGAATAGCCACATATGTTTTCCCTTGTTCTAGTGATTCAGGCATCAAATTTAATAGGAAGATCTCTGGTTTAAATTCAAGACATATCTCTAGAACCCCTTCTACCATTTGTTTGACCAACACCCAAAATAATCTCGGGTTTTTTTGTTTTTACATAACCACCACATATGATAAAATGAGCCCTCCTTCTGTTTACATTTCCAACATGTATGGATGAAGAAGAGAGAAAATAATAACAAAAGCTAGAGAATTAAGAAAAAGCATTATTGTACATACCGGTACTTCATGATAAACATGAGTCAGTTTAGATGTGTAGAAAGATTTAAACTAGTGGCAATTAGATATAGGTGACTACCAACTCACACCTCTCTGTATTTTGTACCCCCCCCCCCTTTTATGTTTCCCTATACCCTTTCCCCAATTTGTCTGTATCGGAAATAATAAAGCTTGCAGGAAAATAAAAAATAGGAAAAAAAGTTGCCAGAATTTAGTTAACATTATGCCATAACCGTGAGATGCCAAGCCTGCCATGGCCACAGTTTGGCTCCATATGCCATGCTAAAAAAATGGAAGGGCATCAGCAGAAAGAGAAGGCAAAGAAAAGGCATTATTTTGAATAGATTCTTCATATGCTGATTTATGATTTAGGCACATTCAGCAAGAATCAAGGAAAACCATGGAAACCCAGGTGGCCTTAGTAATCTGTTCCACTCATTACCATCTGTGGAGGATTGTCCAGCTGCCAGCCCTCCTTGATGTTAGGGTGTTAACTGCATTGGTTCATGCGCTTGTTATCTCGAGAATAGACTACTGTACTTATCTCTAGGTAGGGCTGCCCTTGAGGTTAATGCAGAGACTGCAGCTAGTGCAGAATACAGCTGCCGGAGTGCCGGACTTTTAATGGGGCAAAAAAGGCACCAACATATTACCCCCGTGCTGGCATTTCTGCACTGGTTGCCAGTACACTACTACATTGACTTCAAGGTTTTGACATTAACACAGAAGGCCCTAAATGGTTTGGGACCTCAGTATCTGACAGAGCGTCTCCTCCCAAGAAGAACTGTCCAGATCACCGGTGCTAGCCAGGCAGGAAACCTGGGAGTTCCAACCCTGAGGGAGGCCTGGAAAGTTGTAACAAGAAATAGGGCCTCCTTGGTGGTTGCTCCCCATTTATGGAATCATCTACCTCCAAAATTTTGCTTGGCCCCCTTGCTTCAAATTTTTAAAAAACTATTGAAAACTTGGTTGTATAGAATGACCTTTCCTGATTTCCCAAACTTCTAGTATGACACTATTCTTCTTCTTACCGCTTATCTACTTCTTTTTCAGTTTTTATTTATCAATCTGCTGGCTATTTTTACTTTCATTTTAGCTTTATTTTAGTTTACGGTGGTTGATTTCTGTATATTTTGCTTATATTATGTTGTTTGTATTTTGTTTTGCTTTGCATTTTGGTTTTTTAAATGTGCTACTTTGTTATTTTGTTATGGTATTCTATGTTGTAAACTGCCCAGATTAGCCCTATGGCTAGATGGACAGTATAAAAATCAAATAAATAAATAAATAAATAAATAAATAAATAAAATTGCTAGAAAGAAAAATATAGTGCATCTCCCCAGGGAAGGCCGAGAGTATGTAACCTATGTGCCTGGTCAGTCTGTGCTCTAAGTCACTGATCCCCAACTTTCAGTACTGAACTGTTTTGGATAGACATGGGCACGGAGCGGCGAAATTCTTGTTTCCATTTTTGGTTCTCGTTATCGTTATGTAACGGGTAACGGTAACAAGAATTACTCCGCTCCAGCTCGAACCCGAACCGAAAAAGAAAAATTGGGTCTGATTTTTCTTTGTCGTTCATGGCATTGCGGCGATCACGCGATGCCAAGCAGCACAGAAAAAAAGTTTTTTAAAAAAACCCGATTCCCGGCCAAAAAAGCAGGCGAAAATATGCCTGCCTCAGTGAGGGCACCTACCAGAGAGGGGTGGTTTCTGGGGGGGGGGTCCCTGGCCTTCCCCCCCCTCTCCTGTCCTGGGCTGCTGGTACCAGGCTGGGGGGGCCATCCTCGTCGTCTCCATTTGCCATGCAGTGGGGGGGATCCAAAATGGCGACCACAATATTTATTTTTAAATTGTGGTCCAAAAACCCACCAAAGCACCACAGAAACATTTGAAAATTAGGTATTTTAAATGCCTGATTTTTATAGTAGCAGCAGTGGGTTTTTTGTTTTTGCAATAAAACGTCTCCATTGATTTTATTTTATTTTATTTTTATTTTTATTTTTTTACACCTGCGCAATGATGGGCTGGCCATGGGATGGGACCATGCAAATTTTTGGACCCATTCCACCAATCGCATGGCCAGGTTTTGACTGAGACCTCTGGATGTGCCAGAGGGCATAAAAAGCCCACTAACCCTAACCCTAACCCTAACCCATATGCCAGTACACTGTCCTTCTTAGTGGGTCAGAGGCACCCAGAGGTGCAGCCCACTAACCCACCCTAACCTTAACCTTAACCGTAACCCTAAGCCTAGCCCTTACCCTAACCCCAACCCTAACCCAGATCCGTACGCAAGTACACTTTCCTTCTTAGTGGGTCACAGGCACCCAGAGAGGTGCCTCCCACAGCCCACTATCCCCTACCCCTATCCCATTCCCTAACCTGTACGTCAGTACACTAGTACGCTCCCCTTCTTAGTGAGTCAGAGGCACCCAGAGAGAGGGGTGTCTCTGCCACTTACCCCCCACCCTAACATAATGTAATGTACGGTACGTGGCGGCTTCGCGTTACGCTTCCCTTCCCTTCCCTTCTTAGTGGGTCAGACGTCAGAGGCACCCACAGAGGTGCCTCCAAGAGCCCACTTATCCCAACCCCAACCCCAACCCAAACGACAAACGACAAACGGAAACGACAAATTTTTGAAAATTATCGCGACAAACGGAAATGACCCGAAACGGACCCGCCCCGACAAACGACAACTCGAAACATCATTTTTTTCTGGTCGTGCCCATCTCTAGTTTTGGAGGATGCATTTTATGAAAATATATATGATGAAAAATTAGGGTTCAGCATATGGACCTAGCCCAAAGCAGTTCTATCAAGTTTTCTCCTGTATGGAAATGAAAGAAGAACCTCAACCTACTAGCATTTAGCCTACGTGTTTGGAGCTGAAAAACCTCCAGTGTGAACCTGTGAAACATTTGTTTCATCATGTTTGTCTATTAAGGCTTCAACAGTATGTCTTTGTTAGAAGTGTGGTCACACCTTAACTTCTCTTCGCACTTAAAATGGAAGGCAATTAATTAGCCCACCTAAATATGAACATTAACATTTAAATTACGTGGAAGGTGTAAAGCACTTGACTAATTTAATTAACAAATGTCCACCTTGTTTTGAGAGGGAAATGCATGAAAGCCAAACTTTCAGAGAAATGCCCCTAGTGTACTGAATTTCCAAAAGTTGGGTATTTTTCAACACTTTTCTCTTTCGCTGCAAGGAGGCATCATCATGAGCAACTGAACGGGGGCAGTGCTTGGAAAATATACTATTTTGAAGCTTCAGTTTAAAGACTTTCCCCAGCCAGTGACTTGGCTGCCTGGGGCAATAGAAGAGAACTGTGCCTTCTCTGCACCCTCTTGTGTGGAAACCATCTGGCATTCCAGGCTTCTGATGGGAAGTCATCCTCAGTGGCACCTGACTGTTTGGGGTTCCCCCCAAGTAGGTTGTGTGGTGAGCAAGAGACACGGGTAAGAGGCTGCCTACCAAGGGCAGTCTGAGGCCTGGGCCCCCTTCCCTTTTATCCAGGTTCACGTTATTGACTGCCAAAAAGTGCTGGATTTTAGAGGTACAGTACCCACGTTTCTCTTGGACCATCTTGAATCCTTCACCCTCATTATGTACCTGTCATAGTGACAGCATACGGTGACATACAGACAGGCATTCCTCAAAGGCTGACACTCACACGTCTCAAAACAGTGTAATGTTTCTCTAACATGGCTGCTGACTTGGGCTCATTAGTGATGAAGCACATGCACTATCCCCCTCTCACACACACTCACACGCACGCGCACAAGTATAACAGCATGAAAGTTTTGCAAAGATTCCAGCCATCCTGTCAGCCAATTTGTGGAAGCCCTATATTTAGCCAGGGATGAAATCAGTTCTTCCACAGAATGGAATAATACACAATCTATTCTGTTCTACAGCATCTCTTAGCTGGATTATGTTCATTACTTTTCATGTTTAGGAAAGCTAATGTGTCCATTTTCTTTTTCTCTTTCATCTCGCAAACACTGACTTTTCTACAGAGAAGGGGTGCTTTTTTATTTCTTTTGGAGTTTCCATGAATTAGAAGTTACAAACTGGTCCCCAGGTTTTGCAGGACTCTTCAAAGTGAATGTTTATTTCAGACACTGGACCTGGACACACACAGTGACAGCACGAACCACTGATGAAGCACATGGGTTGATTGGGAGACATCAGCAGAGGTGCAAAGAAACCACTGTCTTTAAGTAGTAAGGCTGGAGGTTCAATTTAACTGTAGGACATAGGTGAGAAGTGAGAGAACCCACGTCCCTGTGCTTGCTCTTTCTGCCCCTGACATTGCCGCTGTATTTGCAGCATCTGTCCAAATGATATGCCTAAACTTACCATACAACAGTCAGCTGCAAGCCTTGATGTGATTGCCAATCCCTGTTCCCTCTGCCTTGTCTCTGGAACTCTTCTAGGAATGTCTGATCATATGTAGGTCCTGGGCAATTGTCTTATTCCCACTTATCTTCTTTGCCCACGCTTTGGTTTTCCCATGCAGAGCATAGCGATGATTTGGGAGGGGGAAATGGGGTGTGACTTTACTCTGAGGAGAATATTCTGTCCTTTTCAGTACACATACATTTAATACTATAACATTTTAACATTGCACCACTGCGACCTCTAGCATCCCATGGCAGTTCATCCCCTTGTTCCTTCCTGTTATTATTACCCCCAAACCTGGCATCCAGCATGGGGTGACTTTTTAAGGGCAGTTGCTGGCGGTTGAGCCCTTTTGCAATGTTTTGGGGGTGTCATTATGCAATGACAGGGTAACACAGTGGTTCTCAACCTGTGGGTCCCCAGATGTTCCCAGACTGCAACTCCCAGAAATCCTGGCCACCTCAGCTAGTGATGAAGACTTCTGGGAATTGCAGTCCAGGAACATCTGGGGACCCATTGGTTGAGAACCACTGATCTTACCTCTGCTACTGCCTGCCCACCTGCCCACTGGGGTAACAGCATGCCAGCAGCGGCCAGGTGATGAGGGACATATGTAGACTGGAAATGCCCATTAAAACAGCCCAAATAGAAGTAGCTGACCAGAAAACTGCAGGAACATCCACAGAATCACATCACAGCTGGTGCTGTGGGTGGCACAGACACCAGTGAAAGGGCTGATGGAACATCATGAAAAAACACTCATTCCAAGCAAGGTTTTCTACAGCAATGTGATGTGGAGTGAATTCTTCTTGCTGCTTTACTGACACTATGGATAATGGCAGAGGATCCCATGTTCTATGATGGTGGTAGCATGTGGCTGTTTGATCAGAATCAAAGAAGCGACTCATAGAGGCAGCTCTTAGCAATTAGAACTGACAAATGGATCTTGTATGGATTCGCTCCAAGTCTTTCCATTAGGCCTGAGGTGTAGCACCAGCCTCTCTAACCATATCGGTGCCCCCAAAACAGGTATAGAGCCCACCTTATGTCCGTATGCATGCCAACATTTGCGTATCTCTGTATCCCAATTAAAAAATTCTTTGCTCATGAATGGGGGTGTGGCGGAGATGTCAATAGCCATAGTTTGCCTTGAAGTATCGGGGATGGGAGGATTTTACAAAACATTATTAGAATTATTTATGGCAGAAGTGTGTGTCCATATCCAGCCCTGAAAGCACGAGAAAGAAGAGAAACAGAAAACTGGTGTTAGGAAATTTGCCAGTGACAGCACCACATGAACAAGAAAAGAGAAGTCAAAATGAGGTACCTAAGTGTGAGGGAAAAAGGAAGGCCTTGCTACCCTAAAGGGAGTGAAAGCGTTCATCTCAATTTCAATAGTGCTATGAAAATAAACAAAGCCCAGGCAATTTGCTACAACTATGGAATTTGGTGGCTTCAATTAGAGACCCTTCTGCAGCAGTTGATCCTGATAAATCTGGGCCACTGTAGGAGCATTCAGCTGTCCTTCCCCCGTGCCAGGTTACTTTTCTTGATACAGCATATTAATATTAGGGTTGTTGTTGTTGTTGTTGTTGTTGTTGTTGTTGTTGTTGTTACAGTGGTACCTTACTTTATGAATGCCTCGGTTAAGGAAAAACTTCGGTTTAAGAAAAGTTTTTCTTTTCGGTTTACTTAAATCGAGGTACCACTGCATTATTATTATTATTATTATTATTATTATTATTATTATTATTATTATTATTATTATTATTATTATTATTATTATTATTATTATTAATTAAATGATCACTCAGCAGACAAGAAAACTATGCTGGATTTTGTATTACAAATCACTAGTTGAATGCTTCCCAAGCGTTTAGGACTATGTGATGTGTTGGCGAATTATGCAAGCAGATCCCAGTAAGGTGGCTTCTGCAGCTGACTCATGGTGACTTTGTCAACTCCAATTTCTTCTAAATACTTGTTTAGCTCTTTAGGCTCCACACCCAGTGTGCCGATTACCACTGGGACCACCTGTACCAGTTTATGCCACAGTCTCTGAAGTTCAATTTTCAGATCCTGATATCGGGTAATTTTTTCAAGTTGTTTCTCGGTGACTCTGCTATCACCTGGTATAGCAACATTAATGATCCACACTTTTTTCTTCTCCACAACCACAATATCCGGGGTATTATGCTCCAAAACCCTGTCTGTCTGTATTCGGAGGTCCTATTATTATTATTATTATTATTATTATTATTATTATTATTATTATTATTATTATTATTATTATTATTATTATTATTATTATTATTATTATTATTATTAATAATAATAATAATAATAATAATAATAATAATAATAATAATAATAAATCAATCCCAAAGTGAACATGGGGGCAGTCTATGTGGAGTGCATCCCCAAACCAGAGGCAACAAGGGTTTGATTAAGCAACTTTGGTTTTACACGGGGCTGCCATATACAATGAATGAGCTGCAAGAGATGAAGCTGGGATGAAAGCCATTCCCAAAGAGAAGTTATTGTAGATTTGCAGTTCAGCAAATCTAGCTAAATTGGTTGATTTCTGGCCCAGAGATAAAGGAATCCCACATAGAGCATAACTGGTCTCTGATCTGGAGGTCTGTCCTCATTCACCATAGGGCCCAAGACAGTTAGGTCTCTCATTATCACATGTGGCTCCCACATGCCTTGATATGATCTGTCTAGACTAGATCACAAAGCCACCCACTTGTTAGGGCTCCACAGAAATCAGCTACAAAGAACTATTGGTGCTAATGGAAAAGTAGACTTGTATAAATACCTTGAGAAGCACTAAACTGCCAAGCACCAAGTTATTATTATTATTTTCCATCTTGTGATGACTTGGCAACGTGCACACTCAGTTCCAGCTTAATAATAGCTTTCCTTGTGTTTCTGTGGAACCTATGAGAGTAGCTGGTATTTCTAAACTAGGGTTAGGACCAGCCATGTTTAACAGGCATGCACTGTGTCATGCTGGTCTTTTATCCGTGTTCCAACAATATGAAACAAAAGGTCCCCTCCCTTTCTCTCTTTGAGTTTTTGATTAGTTTACAGCCCTATAGTTCCAGCTGTTTTTATTCTGAAACTCTAAAACCCGATCGCTAGGGAGTTCTGTGTAATTGCCCATAATACGTGCCACATTATCCATTTCAGGAACTCTGTTGAAAGACAGCAGCAATAAGGGGTTTTCTAAAGGCAGTCTGGTTTATACTAATGGCCCTAACAGGAAGGAAATACAATTTGAAAGAAGCTGATGCCTATGTTCTATTGTCGAATATAAAATTTGATTTAATTATTAACTGCCAGTGATGGAGAGGCAGAGCATGGTTCATTTTGGCTTTCCTTGTCAGGGGGTGGGGGAGTGGCTCTGCTATTGATAACCCTTTAAGACCAAGCCTTCAAGTGTGTGTGTGTGTGTGTGTGTGTGTGTGTGTGTGTGTGTGTGTGTGTGTGTGTGTGTGTGTGTGTGTGTGTGTGTGTGTGTGTGTGTGTTTGGGGGGGTGAGTGGTGGCAGAGTGTTGTCACTTAATGATGCTTTTAAGAACATTGCCATCAAATGTCTTGGCTGAATATTATGAGATAATTGGTTGGACTTGGAAGAGGAATGCATGAAGCTCTCTGCAAGATCAGATATGCTATCTTTGTCCCCTTGACGCTTTCTTCTGGGCTACAGCTCCCATAATCCAGAGTCTAAGGAACTAGCTCTCAGGGGAGGTGGTGGTGGGGAGAGAGCTTACAACCTGCTTTTCACAATATAATTTGAGGCTCCTAACTGGAAAATGTAGCTGAAATGCCTGTTATGTCAGCCATCTTGAATATGCCTGGTTTGTTGGAAGCATTTGTTGCTCTTGCCGTTCACAAGAAAAAGGCATGACGTCATTCTTCCATATAATTTGAACTGAACTGATTTTCTGTGGTAAGAAAAAGGATGTGGGTGGTGATGGGAGGCAAAAACACAGGAGGGCAACAACAGCAAATGTGGCATTATGAGGCCACGATAAACTTGAAGACCAGAAGCATCTGATGAGGCTCTTTTCTCCTCTAATATATGAACAAAGATGATGTGGTTCATTAGCCGTTCCTTCGTCCTTCCTTCCTTAAGAGTTCACATACATATAGCTCAGAATGAGCTGATATTCATGAATCATGCTCCTTCACAGTGCAAATGGAGACTACCAAGTAAAGAGAGGGCTGAGCAACAGTTCTTACAGTTTTGTCCTCTTACCAGAGAATTTTTTCTATTGTTCTTGAATGTAGAAGAAGCTTAAAAGGGGACAGTATTCAAAATGGTCCTCAAAGTACAACCTGAGAGATACCATCACCTGTACTGTGGAACTATTTGCCACATCATTCTGCGGCATTTTTAGAACCAGCCTATCTATTATCAAATTATCCAGCCAGTGGTTCTTTATTTTCTTTCTGCGCTGGGTTCTAAAGATTGGGGCCATTTTTGTTTCCATCTGAAAGGAAAATATAAAGGTATGCCTAGATTCTGAGGAGTTTCTAGGGTAGCCCCTCCCAAAAAAACACATCATCTCTCTCCCCCCCCCCCCCCAACAGATACAAATGACCAAGCACAAAAGCTCTTTCAAGGTCAAAGAGCAGAAGCCTGAGCATTCTCAAACCACTCAGATAGAAAACAGGAGTTTAACACCATTGGCAAACAGAATTATTGAGCTGTATAATTTTAGTTGTGTACTTTGTCTCCGTCTGCCAAGATTATTGTGTTTGACATGAGTCTGGACAGACTCAAGTCTGCAGCTGAAATTACACAGTAGTCATGATATTTGGAAGGCTTCCAAAATGCTCTCTGTTGTGTTACCAAAAGACACTTCCACATCATTATTGGATCCATAATTTCTCATCTTCCATTGCATATATGCCCCTGCATGTAGAGCAGGTGCCGTGTTCACCCAGTGGGATGTATTTTTCTTTATGGCTGCAAAAAAAAGAAAAAAAGAATTATTTATTTTTGTCATGAGTAAAACAGAAAGCAACAAAAGCTTCCTGGAAATACACTGCCACCACTTAAAGGCCTAATTGGCTTAGTCAGATTAAGAGGAAAATAGGAGAGCCATTGGCGGTGAGCTTCCGCTCTTAGGATAAGAGTCAGAAATTTCTTGTACAGTCATTTCCCCTCGATCTCCCTCCTTCCTCGCATGTCAAATGGCAGGCTGTAGTTATTACAGCATGATCCATCTCAGGCATGGTGCTAAATTGGAATCTTTTGTCAGCACTGTGCTGAACTGTATATGGAATTTAGGTATTTTTATCTTGAAATTAAAAAATATATGTTTGTGAGGCAAATATGAAATACATTCAGCCTGTACATGCAGCACAATATCTAAGAGGGATGCCGGTATGCATACTGCTGTCGTAGCAAGTCACATCTTTCAAAAATTACATGGCTGGTAGGGGCAGGGGCGAGGTCTCTCAGGCATACTAGCATCAGGAAAATGGAATAATCCCAATTCATCATTATGAATTATCAAGCACTAACCAGTGCCAGGCACCACCTATTATTCTCATTTCTTGCAGAATCCATTTGCCCCGAGTGGGGATTGGCTACATCTTGCGTCAATCCCAAGGTTGAGTTCAGGGGTGGGAGATGGACTCCATATGAACCCCAAGCTCCTCACCCTTCTAACAGATTTGTGGGAACTCTCAGTTTTGAGGAAACACTATGGATTTTTAAAGGGGGGAAACTGTAAGGTTAGGGGGACATCAGAACAGCCTACACCAGAATACGCTGGCATGATTAGTACATGCTGAAGGAACATGGAATATGGATGGGTGAAGGAAATGGCAGTTCCTGACAGGGTCACATTCTGCAAGGTTGAAACAGCAGGACCTTTTAAATTAGATTAAGACAATCTGGTCATTTACTACCCTTTCCCCTAGCTGCCTATTTTCCTCTGAGTCTAGAAGAAGTCCTTAAAGTACCTGAGAGGCAGTTCTTATCTTTGGTCCTAGGAAATGAACATTTTGAAATGTTCTATTTATGTGTGTGCATGTAAACACAAGCACCTAGAAGTGTGTGTGTGTGTGTGTGTGTGTGTGTGTGTGTGTGTGTGTGTGTGAGAGTGTGAGAGAGAGAGAGAGAGAGAGAGAGAGAGAGAGAGAGAGAGGAGAGAGATTAGGAAAATGGTATCAGGAAGGGTTTGTGGGGATTTTGATGATCTGCACCTGCATTTCAAAATGCACTGCTGGACCAGTGCCTGCATGAGAAGTTTGGGGTGTGTCTGATCTTCTCCACGTGCTCAAGGCCTTAAGTGTTAAGTTTTTCTCTCTCCCAAGGATCACTAAACAATTAACAGAACCGCCCTATGCATGCAAATATCCTCTGACTTACTCAGAGGATATTGGGTGAGATATATATATATAAATTGGTTGTCGTTTTTTTCCATTTCTTGCAAACACTATGAAGTCACTAGAGGCTAGAAAATAAACATATTAAAAAGAGTCTTGTTTTCCCAGTCCCACAGATCCGTAAGTTTCCGTGAGAATATTTTCATGGGAGGCTATTTGAGTGTAATTAAATCCATAGAATAAAAGAAAACAAAATAGGAATGCTTACTAAGGTTTGGGGGCGGACGGCGACGGGCACGGGGGGTTGGGCGGCGGCGGGTTGGGCGGCGGCGGGTGTGTGGGGGCAGTGGGCGGGCGGCGGGGGGACGGGCGGTGGGGGGCGGCAGGCTGGCCAGCGCCCCCTCTCCATTTTGGCGCCCTAGGCAACTGCCTAGTTCACCTTAATGGACGTGTCAGCCCTGACTGTACTTCCTTTAGAAGTAGGTTGGTGGCCCTGACCATATATTTGGCAGGGGATTCCATAGTTTAACGAGCACATCAGCAGTCCATCAGTAGGATGGGCAAATGTTGTTTTTCGATAGTACTCCTTGCCATTGGCTAGAGAGGCTAGTAGCTGTAGTTTCTCAACATCTGTTAGGCTACATTTTGCACTCTGCATTATATCACTATCAAGAGCAATGTTGTGCCACTTGATGTCTCTTTTTGCCATTCCAGCAAGACGAAACAGAGAACATCAAGAGTTTGAGGACTCTCTCTGAATGCCATGCACACGCATGGCGTACGGCAAGTATTAATGGCATTAGCTAGACCTCACTGAGCCTGCTGAGGGTTCTCCCCTGATGTCATTACAAGGAGGAATGAATTTTCCCCAGTACTGACTGTCAGCAAGGCAGCTGTGGATTTCCTTAAAGAAATAGAAGTCTGAAAATAGAAAGAGTATTGATTGAGGCTTTCTTGCCTATAAGAGAGAGAGGTGGTGGTGGGGAGGAAGGCCCAGCAGGTAGCATACAAGAGTGGTTTGCAAAAGAAAGGGGGAAAGGTGCTGAATTGAAACTCTATACTGGATTTCAAGTTGAGTAAGTGATCATAGACACTCATAGTGGCAAAAATTTCCTGTAAAATTATTATATTTAAGAGAGAGCATGACTAACATTTTTAAAAGAAAAACCCTTCCATGATCAGTCTTGGTCACTCTTCTCACATGGGTCTTCCATCTAAGGATAATCCTTAATTGAAAACACCTTGGATAGAAATGTCTTAGTACAGTGGTCCCCCGCTCTTTCGTTGTTCATATCCTGCAGTACCCTGAATGGTCTTGGGGGGGAGGTTTTAAAAGCCGGGGCTTTTAAAACATTTCCCCCCATCTCTAAGCCTTGGGCTCCAGTTGATTGCTGCTGGGGTGGGGAAACAAAAGGGTTTTCTCCCTCCCCAGCGCCAATCAGCTGGAGCCCAGGGCTTGCCTCCATGGAGGCATCGTACACTGCTCCTCCACACCCAGGGGTGGTTGGGAGAAGTGGTGTGCGATTTTTAAAATGACTTTAAGCAATGGAGCCAAGCATTTGGCTCCATTGCTGAAAGTCATTTTAAACATTGTGTGCACCCCCCAGGCCCGACCCAACCTGCATCCGCATATCACGGATTTTCAATGATTGCGGGTCAGGTCAGTCCCTAACCCCCGCGATACATGGGGGTTTACTGTAGATGGAAAGCTTTCTTGTGGAGAGGACCATCAGAAGAAGTATCAGTTTTCCACACTCCTCAGAAACAGGATATTTTTGAGTTAGCTTATATCTGCTCTGCAGTATTTGAAGGGACAGCCTATAATGGTGTTTGTAGTAGCTCTAGGCATGTGAACTGTGACAACATTAAAGCAGAAAAAGAGAAAGAGCGAGACAGCAATGTACTGTGGCACTTTCAAGACTAACAGTGTGAATTTTGGTGCATAAAAATCCACTTCTTCAGACACAGGGATACAAATCCATGTCTTCTATATTTGTACATATCTCTATGACCATGTAATAGATAGATAATAGACAGTGACAGATAACAAACAATGGGAATAGCTTACTAAGCCCATTAAGCCATGTATGACACCAGCATAGAAATAAACAATGTTATATGTGTCTACAATATAGGTGTTAAAGATTACAAGTCTGTGAAGCAAAAAACAAACCAGATGGGGCAACCCAATATTTTTGAATATACAAGGATTCAAGCCCAGGGTTGTACAAACTAAGGTATCAAAGTTATGTACCTGAATGGATAAATATTTCTACTACACTCAAATGAGTTTCATCTCAATGTTGCCGCCTCTGAGGTCATGTCCCTAGTAATCTTCCTTTCCTTAAAACAAATGCATTCCTGTTAGATCATATGCCTTTAGGCAATGGACTTTTGTGTTTTCTTAATCTCTGTATGGCATCTAAGAAAGCATCAGGTAGTTTGTAAGTCCTGTACTAAATAAATACTGTACATTGACTGTTCTAAACAAAGCCAGTGCCTTTCAAGGCTTCAGCCTTGAGGGTTCCACATCTGCATCAACCTATTGGCTGAAAAACCTGTTGCCATAGTAACTCCTTGTATAGCAGAGGATTCTGGGGAACCAATAATGTTCTAAGGTACACACTCAGTTCACATTGAAGCCCGATTTAGGAGTTACTGAATCTGGCATTGTGAACAGGGGAGTGCCTAGCTTCATGTTGCTGCTGCTGCTGCTGCTACATCCTCATTTTCTTAATGCTTTCAGTGATGAGGAGAGGCTTCTGTTGGTGTGTATACCCTCTGTCTGAGGAAGAATCCTGGGGGGGATGGTCTCTTGCTTATATGTAGAGCCTACAAGTGAAAAGGAACATCTCCTCTTGCTTCTATGTAGGAAAAAAGCAATGACAAGGGGAATAAAGTATGGCACACCTCTCTGAACATGCGCAAATGGCAAAATCAGTACAGCAGTGCTTGAATAGCATGTGAGTCGTATGAAGAGTGTCTTATTTTATTTTTTTTTTTTATTTTAGAGTATTTTTACCCCGCCTTTCTCCTTGGAAAAGGACCCAAGGCTGCTTACAGCAATGAGGGATAATACACAGTCCAGTACAATTAAGACATGTTCAAGTATTTGAGAAAAAGGAATTGAGGGACATCTTACAGCATTAATAGACAACATTGCATTAAAGCAACACAGTTATAAGTAGTCATAAACACAAAGTCTATGTGAACCCATAGATTCATATAAAATACACATGGTAGTCCATCATTCAGGGAAAGCTTGCCTGAAGAGAAAGGTCTTTGCCTGTTTGCGGAAGTGTCTTACACTTTTGTTTTTCTGTATTAACTGAAAGTGTCCCCTAGACAAACTGAGTGAACCCCTATGTGCACACTGCAGGACAGAATCATCGATTGGCATCTATTTTCCAAGAATCTTGCCAACTAATACAAATCTCATTGGAAACCTCCCTTGATGAACTCCCAAAGAGTTTTCTGGGTTGCCACATACTTTGCCGACAACTTTGTACCAATAAACACGTGCACCGAAGAAACGTGTGTTGGGAGACTAGTGTGGGAACATAACATGATATGGGGGGGATGGTACTTCTAGAAGGGGGACTGAGCAGTATGATGATGGGCTGCAATTAAGCTGCCCAGATCCACAGTATATTAGGAAAACAGAGACAACTACTATAGAGAGAATGATGGCGGTGATAAGCAGTGAAGTGGCCAAGTTTGCGGATGACATGAAACTTTTCCATTCGGTAAAAACCAGAGAAGATTGTGAAGACCTCCGGAAGGATCTCTCCAAACTGGGAGAATGGCCTGCGACATGGCAAATGCATTTCAATGTAGGAAAATGTAAAGTAATGCATATGGGGGGGGGATCAATACTTTATCAACTCATGGGCTCTGAACTATTTGTTACGGATCAGGAAAGAGATCTTGGTGTGCTGGTGGACAGAAAGAGATCTTGGTGTGTGGCAGTGGTGAAGAAGGCGAATTCCATGCTAGGGATTAACAAAAAGGTGATTGAAAATAAAACAGCCAACATTATAATGCCATTGTACAAAACGATAGCAAATATTGTTTTTAAAGAAGCTGAAAGACATGGGTGAAAGACACAGTGAAACACAGAGCAACAACCTGTGGATGGTGGGAAATGTACCAGTAAAACTAGTGAAATGGTTACTTATTAAGAAATGCTCCATCTGGAAGAGTGCTTAGACATGAGGAGAGAGGACATTACAGCATGAATACAAGCTCCCCCAAAGTGAAAAGGTCAGATGCCTCAATGCATCTGCCAAGGAGTGGGATATTCTATATTTTTACCAGGACACCAAGTTCACATGTATCATTAATTTTAGGAACTAAAAAAAATCCTATTAACAATGTCTCTGCTCACCAGAACTTCAAGAAGCAATAAGAGTAGACATGGGCACGACTCGGCGAAATTGTCGTTTCCGTTTTTGGTTATCGTTTCCGTTACGTAACGGAAATGGTAACGATAATTAAGCCATCAGAACTCGAACTCGAACCGAAAAAAGAAAAATTTGGTCAGGTTTTTCATTTCCGTTTGTGGCATCGCGGCGATTGCACAATGCGAAGCACAGAAAAAGTTTTTAAAAGTTTTTTTTTAAAAACCCCAACTCCCGTGGTTTCTGGGGGGTCCCCGGCCTTTCCCCCCCTCTTCTCCTATCCTGGGCTGCTTGCACCAGGCTGGGGGGGGTCATCCTCGTCATCTCGCCATGCCATGCGGTGGGGGGGGATCCAAAATGGCGATCACAATTTTTCTTTTGAAATCGTGGTCAAAAAAACACACCATATCACCACAGAAACATGTGAAATTTTTTAATGCCTGAATTTTAATAGTAGCAGCAGTGGGTTTTTTTATACCAATAAAATGTCGTATTGATTTTATTTTATTTTATTTTATTTTATTTTATTTTATTTTAGACCTGCCCATTTGGGCTGGGCATGGGATGGGACCATGCAAATTTTTGAACCATTCCACCAATGGCATCGCCAGGTTTTTGACTGACACTTCTGGATGTCTCGGAGGGCATAAAAAGCCGAGGCACCTTCCAGAAATTGCAGTCGGGTGTATGGATGTGGTTGACGGAGGAGGGCTGGCTGCTGGTGGTGGTGTGATCCGATCGAGATTGAGGAGGGAGGCTGGAGGCTTTAGGATTTAAGTTAGGCAGGCAGGGAGGGAATTGAATTTAGAAAATAATTTCTTTGATTCCCTGCAGCTTTGTCTGCTGAAGGGAATAGCAGTTTATCCTTTATTTCTTCTCTGGCAGCTTGTGAGGATTTTTTTCTGATATTGGATAAAGGGGGAGGTTCGACTGGGAGTGGGAGGTGTGGATTTATTTTAAAAATATATTATATACTACCATTTATTTTCTATTTTCCCAACTTCAGTTTGCTTGCACACACACACATTTGGGGTGCAAGCCAAGAACAGAACCTCTATCCTAAGTGATATCCTAACTGCCCACTCGCCCGTCCGCCCGCGCCGCCACCCGCCTGCGGCCCGCGCCGCCGCCTGCCCACTCACCCGCCCACAGCCGCCGGCCGCCCATGGCCCCACCACCACCGCCCGCCCGCACCTCCCCCCGCCACCCGCCACCCCCACCCCGCCCGCCACCTAGGGCGCAAAAACACCTAGCACCGGCCCCGATTGCGAGATGCCCCTATGCTCTGGGAAGTCAAATCGCGCTAAATCGCAGTGGAAACGACAAACGACAAATGAAACGACAAATTTTTTAAAAATTTCGCGACAAATGGAAACAACCCGAAACGGACCCGTTCCGACAAACGAAAACTCGAAACGTCATTTTTTCTGGTCGTGCCCATGTCTAAATAAGAGATACAAACATTTTTGACAATGTATTTAACTGCATTTAGGATTATCTTCATCCAGCAGGACAAATGGATTTGTCAATGGCCAGACTGGTTGGGGATTATGAGTAGTGTAATAAATTGGACTTGGCGGGGGGGGGGCTGCCCTAAATCCACACTAGATCTGTTAACCATTATTATTTTAGCCTTACCTGGATTCTTCATTGGTATGTGTTTGTGTCACAGCCATGACTTTAGTCAAGCATCCTGGCCAAAATCCTACTGGGATTTTACTCTGGAGTAAATGGAAATCTAACGCCTGGGTAGAATAACTGTTGAAACACAGAATTCTCAGAGCTGCAGAGAAGGATTCAACCACCTGCCAAAGGAGACATACAGCTAGAGAATCTTTAAGAGGTGGCCTGCAATTTGTTTAAAAAATGCATGTGAAGAAGACTCCACTGCCTTGTGAAATAGTTCATTATACCTTTAACAGCTCCTATTGTCAGGAAGCAATTCCTAAGTGCTTTAATATTCCACATGGATCATGATGGGGCACAACACCCTGTCTCTTCGACAGCATGCTACAGAAGCATCCAAGAAAAGGCTATGGGCGCAGGCCACAAGAACCAGAAGGCCTTAGAACTGAATCCATCATGGCCCTTGCAATCAACCAGATCTGTGGCAGGATTTTCTCCCAGCGGATTAGTTGTATTTCTCTGTGTCACCTGCACCATCTGAAATCCTGGAATTTTTGGAGGATTCCTCACCTTTCTGGAACAAATATGGGTATCCTAGAGACCTACCAAGAAAAGGGGGATGTTTCCCCCTTCCAGGTTCCACAGAATAATCCCTCAGCATCTTGTACTCCCTTCCATATCTTCCAATATGGTACTTATTCAGAACAGGAGACTGGGTTCTTGTTGAACTTTCAAAGAGCCTCTTATCACAGTGGTTAAACTACAGTATTGCAGTCAAGACCCATCTCACAGCCTGTGTTTGATCCTGGACTCAGGTTGCTGACTTGGGGTTGACTCAGCCTTTGATCTTTCAGAGGTTGATAAATTGAGTACCCAGCTCATGGGGGATGAGGAAGCAATGTGTATTCTGCATCATTAGACTGGAACCTACTCAGAAAACACTTTAAGGACTATGGGGCAGTTTGGATATGCGCTGGTGCAAGCCTGCACTGCAGCAGTTTTCTCTGTGTCCTTCCTGGAACTCTCAACTTACATTTACATTCTTTAAACTTCATTGTATATTGTTTACTTATAGGTGAAACTCAAAAAATTAGAATATTGTGCAAATGTTCATTTATTTCAATAATTCTACTCAAAAGGTGAAACTAATATATGAGGGAGACTCATTGCATTCAAAGCGAGATATGTTATTTGGTATAATTGTGATGATTCTAGCAAACGGCTTATGAAAACTCCAAATTCACAATCTCAGAAAATTTGAATGGTGTGAAAAGGTTCAATATTCTAGGCTCAAAGTGTCCCACTCTAAGCAGCTAATGAATCCATAACACCTGCAAAAGGTTCCTGAGCCTTTAAAATGATCTCTCAGCCTGGTTTGGTAGGAATCACAGTCATGGGAAAGATTGCTGACCTGACAGTTGTGCAGAAAACTATCATTGACACCCTCCATAAGGAGGGAAAGCCCCAAAAGGTACAGATTGCAAAAGAAGTGGGATGTTCCCAAAGTGCTGTATCAAAGCACATCAATAGAAAGTTATTTGGAAGGGGAACGTGTGGAAGAAAAAGGTGCACAAGCAGCAGGGATGGCCGCAGCCTGGAGAGGATTGTCAGGAAAAGGCCATTCAAAAGTGTTGGGGGCTTTCACAAGGAGTGGCCTGAGGCTGGAGTTAGTGCATTAAGAGCCACCCACAGAGACGGATCCTGGAAATCGGCTTCAAGTGTTGTGTTCCTCTTATCCAGATGCTCCTGAACACTGTTGCTCAGTGGTCCAAAGTCCTCTTTTCTGATGAGAGCAACTTTTGCATCTCATTTGGGAACCAACGACCCAGAGTCTGGAGGAAGAATGAAGAGGCACACAATGCATGATGCTTGAAGTCCAGTGTGAAGTGTCCACAGTCTGTGTTGATTTGGGGAGCCATGTCATCTCCAGATGTTGGTCCACTGTGCTTCATTAAGTCCAAGGTCAATGCAGCCATCTACCAGGTGATTTTGGAGCACTTCATGCTTCCTTCTGCAGACAAGCTTTATGGGGATGCTGACTTCATTTTCCAACAGGATTTGACACCTGCCCACACTGCCTGTTTGACTCCTACCATCCATTACAACACAAATTAGGAGTCATCAGGACCCTAAACCACAGAGCAGAGAGCATCCCCACCTCCACAGAAGCCAAGAAGAAGGAAGACAGGCACCTGAATTCAGCACTTAAGGCCTGTGGATATCCAAGGTGGGCCTTCAACAAAGCAGTGTGCTGAACCAGAAAAGCAATGGATCAGCCTGAGACCCAGACCTGATGGAAGAAGCTGGTCATTCCCTACATGGCTGGAGTGTCTGAGAAGCTTTAAAGTGATAGAACCTGAATAATCATTGTTTATTTCAGAACAATTGATCAGATACTGGTATTCCAAAAGGTTTATTTTTAAAAAAAATTTGCTAGCATGAACAATTTTTCCTACTTCAAATGCTTGACACAAATTTATATTTCACCAAAGGTTCCCAGCAATACTTCGGTGTGTTTCCATACTATACCAGTCTTCATTTTATCTGTTTTATACAGACCATTTCTTATTCACAAACATAAGTGCAGTGGAGGGTCAGGATATACATTAACAACCAACTGTGGAAATTTTGGGTCAATGCTACAAAGCGACGTCTTTTCAACGGGGTTCTTGTCGATTTGATATGGCACCTGGACGACAATGCAAAGGAATTGGTAGGGACCGGACATAACCTCTCTCTGTTGCAAGGGCGGAAATGTCCTTTACTATATCTACACACTAGTTATCATGACTTCTGAATGCTCTCTGTACAAGTGACCTTTATAAGATTGTTGTTTATGCTTTTTTGGTGTGTGGCAGGCTAGGAGAAAAGAATATTCCAATTTATTTCAAAGGTTACCTATCAAGACTGAATATTCAATATAACTGAATTATCATATTGCATAGATTTTACATAAGAGATTATACCCTTTGCACTCAGTGCCCTTATGCCACTTTGGGGTTTTTTTTTCACTCCTAAACCAGATGTAAGTGAATGGTTCATATCAGACAGTTTTTACAAAGCACCTGGGCTCTCCCTTCCACTCCCCCAAACTGGAGGACTAGCCAGTTTTGATTCATAATGTTGTTTTTGAGAAAATAATCAAACCTTGGGAGTTTTTTTATTTTACAGGGAATATACTACATATTAAAAACGGCCTTACCCTCAATAGCATGCTGTGTGTTCCATTACCCATGAGAAATAAGATAATGTATTGTGTTCCTGAATTTTTGGTATATTCTTGCAATGAAATTCTTCCCAAGATCTGCAGTGTCCCCTATTTTGAAGCTGTTCCTGTTCCTACTCTTCTTGGCTTAATAAATCAGTTTCTGGTTCAGCATAAAGTTGTGGAGTCCATGGAGCTAATCATGGAAGAAAGTCCTCCCACAGAGGTCAGAGAGAATCACAGTGTGATAGACAACCCATGTGCCTTGCTTACAAAGCTATGAGCATGGAGTCTTCCTTGCAAAGCAGCTGTAGTTGTCCCATCCAACTTACATTTCAATGGAAACAAAGGTATTAATGAAATTAATTAAGCTGATCAACTTGTTTTTATTTTAATTTTTGGTTTGTTACTTCTGAATGTTACTGTTACTTACTATGGTGGTTTTTATTGCTGTAAATCAGCTAGAGCAGGGGTCCTCAAAGTTTTCAAACAGCGGGCCGGTCCACCTTGTCCCAGACACCACTGGGGGCCGGACCACAGTAAAAAAAAAAAGGCTGACATGGAAAAAAGGGGGGAGGGAGAGGCAAGTGGACGGAGCCCCCCATGATTGACCCATGATAATTGTGTCTGCAGGGCCCCAGCAATGCCTCCTGCTCTAGATCACCACCCTGAGGTGACAGCACTGGGATCCCTCTGCTGCACCTCCTCCTCCTACTCCTACAGTGGCAGTGGCTGGAGCGGCTCTCCTTCCTTCCTTCCTTCATTGTGCTGGGAAGGAGGGGGCAGCCCAGGCAAACTCAGGCCCCTCAGGCCATAGCCCTCCCACTTTGAATGCCCCACTAGCCAGCATGCTGATCATCTGGGCGGTAGTTGGGGGGAATGGGAGAAGTGACATAACCCACTGCTTTGAACTGCTTCAGCAATAGAAGCAGCTGTGGAGGCTGGCTTGTGGGTAGGTGGGGGGGGTTGCAATTGGTCCCCGGGGCCGGATTCAGGACCTTCGGGGGGCGCATCCGGCCCCCGGGCCTTAGGTTGAGGACCCCTGAGCTAGAGTGTCCCTGTGGCCATATGGGTGGTGCAGAAGTCAAATAAATGAAATGAATAAAGGGCAGAGGGTAGGTTTTGCTGGGATGTGCATGTCATAGCCAGTTGCAAGTTTTCCAACGTACCATTCTACAATAAAAAGGAGATCCTTCCTCCACCCACATTATCTAGCATTAATGCCAGTGCTTAAAGAACAGTAATAAAATCAACCATCATTGATCAAAAAACGTATGAACCATAAAACATTTTTTGTCTTATGGCATGCTACTTCCAAGTTATGATGGTCATTTTTAAATACTTCTATCCTATGGGTTATTCAGTGCCTGCAACCCTTAGCCATTATAAGTAAGACCTCTGACAAATATACTTTCAGCTTTGTTGACCTAGGATCCAGCCTTGCTGATTCATTTAAACAGGAAATATTGAATTAATGGTCACCTATTGGTTAGTAAGCTATTTTCAGCTCTGGCAGCTCATTGAGTGTGAGTCTGTCCTTGAAGAAAATAATTAAAAAACTGCAGTCAACAGAGAAACAGGGTGCTGGTCATTTTAATCATCACTCTATTATGCAAGTATATTGTCCCCGTTATTGCTGTTGTTGCTATTGTGTTTTAGCCCTTTTAATTCCCCCCACAAACAAACAGACATACATCAATTGTCTAGATAATTGATGAGGTTTCATTTCACTCTTATATTTTATAGGTTATTTCTGCATTTTATTTACAGTACAGTATTTCTCTGTTTATGGACATGGTTTAACGTGTGGTTTTTGGCACAGAGTCTGGAGTGTTTATGGTTCTGTTGTGTGGATCCTGAAATAAATAAATAAATAAATAAATAAATAAATAAATAAATAAATAAATTTTGTGCCATGCTTTTCTCCTCCACTAAATGGCAATAACACCTTTCTCCCTGACCCTTACTAACATGCTTTTTTTCACTGCCATCAACAATGTGTGTCCTTCTAAAGGTGTAGTTGACTGGATGGAATGTTTGCTTGAAGACCTGGAGTACACGTGCCACATTTTTATCCTGTTGCTAAGCTACATACAGTATGTCTTGCAATAATTCCTGTCATGTTGAATGGATGTTTCTTAAGTCTAATGGAGAGATTCTTTTTTTTCCAACTGTTCTTTTGGCTCACCCTCCCGCAACGTTATCTGTAGCTGAGAGAGAGAGAGAGAGAGAGAGAGAGAGAGAGAGAGTCAGTGGCAGCATAATTTTGCATACTGGTGTGCATCTGTACTCACTCACATGCCTCATGCAAGAGTGCACTGGTCAAGTAATGTACGTGAGGAGATGAAAAACCACACCTTGAACAGAGAACTCCCGTTCCTTCTCAGGAAAACAGCAACAAGGAGCTGTAACAATGAATAGAGACTAAACATTTTAACTGTTTCCCCCCGCTTAGGCCAGTGAACAATGTAACTGGATGCTTGTGGGTAGAGATGGGCACGAAATGCCAAAATGACATTTCGTGTTCATTATTCGGGCCCTGTGGCCCGCTTCGTTCCATTTCCATTTTTCAGGGCCCCGGAGCCAGCTTCATTTCCGTTTCTTCGTTTTTGGGTGCGGCAAGCTGCAGCTGCAGGGAGCCCTCCCAGGGCCGGGCGCCACTGGAGCCGGAGGCATGCGGGCAGGGAGAGCATTCCCGCGGCCACGGGGAGCCCTTTCGGGGCCGGGGCAAGCCTCCTGGGAGAGCCGTCCCGCAGCCACAGGAAGCCCTCCAGGGGCCGGGCACTGCCAGATCCAGTGGCAAGCCTGCCGGGAGAGCGATCCCATGGCCACGGGAACCACCACCCACAACAGGCCGCCACCCCTGGAGCACCACTGAGCACCGCCCTCCCCAAGGACCGATCCGCCGCTCCGTCTGCCACCCCCATAGGGTCGCTACCCCAGAGCCCCATGCAGCGCCGCCCTGACTGGGGCCCTTCTCCCTGGGAACCACTCCGCCCCGGGAGCCGCAGCCCCAGCAGACCATCACCCCCCCCGGGCCTAGACCAGGGAAACCTGGGGGGGTGCCACTGCCCCCCCATGCTCCAACAACACCCTCTGCTTGTGCTTCCGACCCGGCTACACCATCGCCACTTTGCCATGTGGCCAAGATGGCGCCGGGTGCAGCTGAGCTCTAACGTCCTCCCCTCCAAAGCCTGCCGAGTGCCAACAAAGAGGCCGAGATCCCAGAGCCCAACCCTCATAAGGGCTCGGATCCCGTCTCTCCTCGTGAGACCGGCAAAATCTTGTGTTGGCTCCAGCAGGGAGGAGGCAAAGAGGCTCCGCCAGGCCCAGGCCCCTCTTGCCGCCCTCTGTTTGTTGAATGACAGCCCAGCGGGCTGTCATTCACCAATCGGAGATGGCTGGACAGGGGGCTGGGATCCCACCTCCGCACATGGAGTTGGGATCCCAGCCCCCTCTCGCCGCCCTCTGCTGCTCCATTTTTCATCGTGTGAGCGGCACAATGCCAGTAACAGAAACAAACAGAACCGAAGAAATTTGTCTTGGTTCTGTTCGGTTCGAGTCTGCCCCATGGCAACGGTCGTATTAGTACCGTTACATAACGGAACGAATAACGGAGAACGGTAACGAAAAAATGGTCGTTTCTTGTCCATCTCTACTTGTGGGGTTGGTCTGGTGTAAACTATTTCCAGGAGATCACACATAAAGTGAATTGTGCTTAAGGTCAACCCCAGTCTGTGCCTATCTAACTTTTTGTGGTTCATCTGTAGGGCTAGTACTTTTGGGGATTGGGTGGAACTTTTCTTCCACTGATGGAAAAGTCACTTTAAGGGAAGTTGCTCCCTGGAAGGTGCCTTACTCTGGTGCAAGTCGGAGGTGCTGCCGTGAAAGCACCCTGAACTGAAGACTGTTTCTTGGTATTGGTCTGTTTGCTCATTAATTCGCTTAAAATATTTATATTAGGCTCTTCAACCAGGAAAAGAAAATCCCAGAACAGCTTATAGATGCAGCAAGACAAGACCGCACTCACTTTCAGGCTTATGATCTAGAAGGGGGAAGCACAGAAGGAAAGAAGGCTGGGGAAGCAGAAAGAAAATTGATCAAAACCAGGCAGCAATTCTTAATGCTACTTCAGTCTCTAAATTGCTGGCAGCAATTCAACCATAATGTCAGGTCTTCAGCCACACATCGTGGGTCTTCATGGCAGGCTGAGAAGAAAAAGGGTTCCAAGGAGAAAAGAAATTTTTACGGTTTCTCCACCGAGCCTACAGGGTCTCCCGGCTTCCATATTTGCTTCTACAGTTCAATGGAATAGTTGCTGGATAATGGTTCAGAGAGAGAGGCACAACCAGATGGGAATGACTCCTCACGCAGACTGAGCAGAAGATGGCTGTGTTATTCCATTTTAATTCTCCTGCACTACAGCCATACTGTCGAAACTGTTGATTTATGTTTATTGCTTAGACCAGTGGTTCTCAACCTATGGGTCCCCAGATGTTCCTGGACTGCAACTTTCAGAAACCCCTTCCAGCACAGCGAGTGGCGGAGGCTTCTGGGAATTGCAGTCCAGGAACATCTGGGGACCCACAGGTTGAGAACCGCTGGGCCTTAGACCAAGGTGGACAATGGTGGCCAGACTGCTTTTTTAAAAAAGCCTACATTTTCCATGACTCTCTGTCAGTGTAGCCAACAATGAGAGATTACGGGAGGTATAGTGTAATCTAACAGAAAACAACTAGAAGGCTTTCCCCTCCATTTTGAAATAAAGTCCTGGATGGATGAAAAAAGCAAAAATGCCCATGTGAGTTTCTTCTTGTTGTTATTTTAGTGCAGATAGAAGTGCAGCTGTAAAAGTACCACACTCTGGGTTTTATGGAGCTGTTTTCTTTTTGTGTGAGTTGCAAACACAATGAAGTTTACACAGCTGTGAAGTCTCACCCCTCAACATCCCAAAAAATCAGGAATAAACACCATCAACACTAAATACTATAAAACATAACACTCTTTAGTTCTAATCACAGGGACTAGGTCAGACCATGGGTGACATGTATTTAAAAATGAAGCAATGCAAATATATCTCTTAGGCTGCTATCTCACCTGGGTTTCAATCCTGATCTTCTGAAGGTCAGGCTTTTCCTCTTTGTCCCATCATGTGACTGAATATGTGGGACAGGAGTTCCCACGTACAAAGCTGTTTTTTAAAAATCGCAGTTCAGCCCCCATGACCAGCAGGTGGTGCTAGCATTTTTAGAAAAAGAGCATCTGGCTGGGGGAAATTAAAACAAACAGCACCCGGTGGATCTTCCTGTTGCTCCGAGGGTGCAGGGAAATTAAACAATAAATAAATAAACAGTGCCCATCAGCCCCAGGAATAATCGATCAGCGCTATGAGAAAAGAAGAAGAAGAAACCCGGATCATCTGCATGGTCCCACAACATCTGCCTCCTTAAAAGGTAGATTTTTAAAGCAAGGCAGAAAATTCCCTACCTCTCCGGTAAGTCTTGGAAACCTCGCTTAAGGGGGCATTACCGGTTTTCTTTTTTTTCTTTTCTTCAAAAAGCCCGGTGGCCATGGGGACAGCATATTTAGACATGGTTTATCTACGACTTTAAACTGCTTTTAAAGGGATGTGGGATAGGGGCCTTAGAAGCAACATGGTTCAGAGACAAAGTCCCAGGAATGTTAGCGCCTGAGACTGAAAATCCACAACACAAAACTGTACAGCTGGCCCTCAAATATGATACAAATTTAGATGCAAATACATTTTGCCTTACATGGAAAAATATATTTGCAAGATCATTCTCTAGAAAAAGACCTGCTGGATGGCTCAGTGGTTTAGGTATTTGACTCTGGAGCCAGAGGGTGGGAGTTCTACCGCCCACTGTGCCTTCTTTGACAGGGCCTGGGCTTCATCCATCGAATCCCTTCCAGCTCTGCGGTTCTGAGGTTATAAGAAACAGCACCACCTGTCCTCTCAGCATCTCCCTTTCTCTTTCTCAATTGGAACGTTGAATTCACAGCCCCTTCCAGCGATTTTCCCACCCACTGGGCTGAACCCATCCATCATGGGGTTCCATCAACACCAGTTATAAAGACGTTGGCAGTCTAAGGTTGGGATCCTATACACATCTAACTAGGAGCAGGTGGCATGGAATGCAGTGGGCTTTATTTTACAAGACTCCTCCGAGAGATCTCCTTTGATGCATATTTCAAGCGCCATGGTGGCTATCTCCTTAGCAGATGGTTCAGTGGCAGCACCTGTGAATATCAAATGTCATTGTCTTGCAGTTCTTTTTTGGTAGCACTGAAAACCTCTCCTCTCACCCCATTTCGAACACCTTCTGTAGCCTTCAGCGCACTGTGGCTCTGCCTGTCTTGTCAGCATTTTACCCCTCCCCTTCTCTGCTGCTTCTTGTTCAACACTCCATTTCTACTTTTTTTCCTTCTAGTGCTCTCCAAACAGACAAGTACTAGGGGTAGTTGCCTCTTCTTCCCATATTCCGCCTCTGCACAATGGGATTGGTGGTGGTCAGATTCCACTCACCCCACAATGAATTCCAGGCCAATGGGCTATCATGGAGGACTGGAACGGTACCTCCCACCAGGTTTTTATTGCCATTTTCCCCATGGGTGGCATGGTTTAAGACGGAACATGTGGCTTGGAAGAAAAGGAAGCTACATCCAAGGCGTGCATGGCTCACCATCAACATGTTGATGCTCCTTTGCGATTCTCCAACCAAAACTCCCTCAAGGAGCCTTCCTCTTTCCTCCCCTTGCTGTCCTGTTTCTTTGCCATCCTGGAGAGATGCCTTTTGTTTTTAAAGGATCTCCATCAGTTCACTGGCCAGAGCATTTCACCCAAGCATCATACAGCAGGCATAACACAGGAGCTATTTTCTTCTCTCCTTTTCTTTTACACACACACACACACACACACACACACACACACACACACACACACACACACACCATGTCCCCCCTCTCTCTCCCTCTCTCTCTCTCACACACACACAGAGCACAGCACAGCGCAAATAACAGGACCAGTTCCCTTGAACCTTTAATTATAAAAGATGCTGTCTTATTATTGTCTGCCTTGGTTGTTTTTCTTGTTAAATCCCCTAACCTAGAATTTCTCTATTGGATCTCCAAAGACCTAAGGCAAATTATTCCATACAGAATATTATTGACGTTCCATGCTATTTGGAGGGCTGTACTGTCTGTGTAGAGCTATGGGATAAAAGTTGATGTTTGCCACTTGAAGGGACTGCTTCTGTTGCTGGTGGCCAGTGTATATGCAGATCTAATGGCAGAAAGAGGGGCATAATCAGAGAGGGAGGGAGGGAGACACAGACGAGAGGGTAAGAGAGGGAGAGGTTGTTGGTCAAAGCTTTAGCCTGATGGATAAGTCTTCTGTCCAAAACTCACGCTGAAATGAACGGGATATGCAAAAGGAGTGGGGTTATTGCTGGTTTCCCCTCTTGGCACATCCACATGCTCCATGCATTGGGGAAATTAATGGCGCCACGACAATTTATTCCATTCCTATTGGAAGCAGCGTCAGTCTTAAGCGGAGGATCTGATGCAGTGTATGCTGCCTGTGTGTGGTTTTTCAACTAAAACAAAAAGGAAAAGTTATAAATATGTCCCTCCCCCACCTAACTAGTAGCATAACTTTACCCAATTAACGTGATTTTCGGCTTATCAGATATAGCCAATTAGGAATGTTAAACTTATTTCAAAAGAAAGACACTGACAGTGTCTAATTATACACACACATATATGTTTGGGGAGCAAATTAAGTTTCTGTTAAAGGGGCGGCTTAGGGTTTTGTCGGCCTTATACAACACCTCCATCTAGTGGATGTTGTTGGGACCATCACCTTCTTTCTCTTCGCCGGCGGAGCAGGAGGGTGGGTTTACACCAGGTTCTAGACAAATATGGGCTTGGAGTGGGCGGGGGAGCCCGTTCCACAAAACAAAGTGATTTAAAATAATCATTCCTGACGCTCTGCATCATTACACCTTTTAACAGGCCTTTGAAATCTGTTCCTTCTGAAACCAACGAGATGTTTGAGCAAGGAGTGGGCTCGGGGAAGAAGCGCCCGGGCGTCGAGCCAAACAGCTTGTAAGCCCTTGATTCCAAATAAATGAAGGCTGAACTTCAATCATTTCGCTCCCCTCCTCCTCCTCCTCCTCCTCCTCCTCCTCCTCCTCCTCCTTCTTTCTCTGTGCGCTGTGATTTTTTTTCTTGTGGAAATGGCATTATTTGGAAAGTGACAATGGCATCCATTTTCGGCGCTCCTGCTGTTCGCCGGGGCTGTTGGCTGAGCTGCTCGTTCCGAAGGGAGGATGATGGGGGAGAGCTTGGCAAATAAAAGGGGGGCGGGCAGGTTACGGGAGAATGGTGTCCAGCATTCTCAGCTGCTTTCAGAAACAGCCTGAAGCCATTTCCCCCTCGCTATGCTTTCCCTTTTCCCAGTCTCTCGATTAGAAAGGATTATACCGCCACACATCCGTCCTGAGGCATTTGGGATACTGTTGTTGTGGGCAGCCCAGTCTCTTTGGATTGTGGTGACCCTAGGGGTGTGAGGTGCTCTGGGCTCTGGTCCCTTCCCACCCACCCACGTTTCACAACCAAACAGGCATTTGAACCCAAGTGTAATCCAACATCCTAACCTCTGTTAGAATATTATTTATTTAAAATATGTATGCCCTACCTTCTTCTCCTTGCCAACCTAGCAGTTCGAAAGCATGTAAATCCAAGTAGATAAATAGGTACTGTTGTAAAAAGCAGGACGGTAAACAGTGTTCCATGCGCAGAAATGTATTTGGCCATGCATGGTCACAGACTTGCACAACACTGGCTCTTTGGCTTAGAAACGGACCTGAGCACTGCCCCTAGAGTTGGATACAACTAGCATGCAAGTGCAGGGGGGAACCTTTACCTTACCTTCTTCTCAAGAGAACCCAAGGCGGCTTAAAATATTAAAACAAAGAGTATTGAAACTTAAAAATAATATGTGTATACTGCACCACACTGGGTCTCGTTTAGAACATGTTTGTGTGTTATTCTGAAGAAGATGTTCAAACGGGACTCTCATGAGCTGTGCCATGGTTGGGCTGGTAGACAGGCTGTGTCACCTTGCCTAAAGAGCTGAAAAGCTTAGCGATTCTCCAAGGAAGTGCATGAAACCCAAAAAGGTAGTTAGCGTGTCTCCTATGAAGCCTTGTTTTCAGTTCAGGACGCCAATTTGTTCACCGATAGAGCCAGCCATATAAAGTAGCCTTAGACCTAAACTAGTGCCGAGGTGCATCCTTTGCTTGGTGGGATTGAAAAATTCCAGTGCGGCGTAGCCACCTGATTCCCTACCTAGAAGTAACCTGAATTCCCTACCTAGAAGCTCACACCTACTTCAGTACTGTGAAATGGGACAGCACCCTACTCCTACTCCTACTCCATCACCACCTCCTCATCCACCACCTCCACCTCCACCACCACCACCACCACCACCACCACCACCACCCTAGGCTAGCTTAAAGGGTGCAAAACCAGTCATGTGTCCTCCACACTCTGTCCTTCAACAAACTGACCAGGTGATTCAGGAGGATAACCTGGTTGAGTGTCACTGCTGCCCTTCCCCCTACATGTGCTACCTGAAGCACTTGCCTCTGTTTATCAAATAACAGGGGCGGCCTAGTTCATAAAATGCAGCCTGTAAAAGGAAGGTGCTTTGGACCACATATGGCTATAAGAGGGTTTTGGTTTTTAGTTCTGTCTTAAAAAGGTGGACGCTGGACAATAAAACCTCAGGAGGGCCAGAAGCTTGCTTCAAACAGTCAACGTTTATTTCCAACAACTCCAAAAATCAAGAAGTATCTCTTTTAATGTTCAGAATCTTGTCCCTACCCAATGGGGTGTGGAGTGGGTTCAAATTTTGTGCAACCAACAGGCTCCCTAACATATACATTTTCCCTCAAAATCCAGAGAATCAGAGTCTATCAATGCCGCCTGAGGATGCCAAAGTCCCCAGCTCTGTTTTCATCCTCCCAGATATCCCAAGGTCTCGGGGCTTCACTTGTCCACCACCATGCTCCAGGATTTCCCTCACCCTCTCACTTCTCTTGTTCTACCTTCACATTCTCCTCCTGCTGCTCCACTCAGAAGCCTCTTTTTCTGCCCAGTATGAGGGCTTCTGATGTCTTTCAGATCCAGGTCTAATTACCCAGTCCCTGTTGTCTGTTGATAGTTTGGAGTTCCTACTCTACATCAATGCTGTTGGTTTCTTCAAGAGTCTTGGCAGTGTAACATCCTAGGCCAACAACTTTCTCTTAAAGAAGATCTTTATCAGCAATATAATACAAAGAAAGACCTTGAGGAACGAATGGCTAGCAATATAAAGGGTAATTGGTAAAGAGGACCTTGAGCGGATTCCGCTGCCTGAATGTTATGATAAATTGAGGATTAACAAGTCACCTTACTGAACTGAGAAATGAAATTGCAGATCTCTTAACGGTTATATGACTTTGAGAGAGTTCACTCCCAGGAAACTACAGGCCGTTTAGCCTTACATACAGATGTATTTCACAGCTTGATGACTGTAATATAAAGTGGTGACTTATTTGTCCCGGACAAAGAGTAGGTAGTTTTCACCCCCCCCAAAAAATAACAGGGATAAACAGTGAGGTGGCCATATGAGACCACTCCAGAAGGATCTTCAAACAATTGAGAAATGGAAAATTTTTAATGTAACAGTCCCTTATCCAAATGAAGTCATTATTTTATTACTTTTCTTGACAATCCACTTAAAATAACACATACCACTTAATATAACTCATTGTACATATGATATAGAGTAACACAAAAAAGTAAGCTGCCTAGATGCCTTAGCAACATCCAATCTCGCCTGATTTTGGAAGCTAAGCAGGGTTGGCGCCGGTTAGTACTTGGATGGAAGACCACCAGGGAATACCAGGTGCTGTAGGTCTCATGCTCTCCCAAAACACATGGTGGGGCCGCTGTGAGTACAGGAACTGGACTAGATGGGCAAGCACCACTCCCAGTATTCATATGCCAAAAGAAAACAACATCCATGGACTAAGCAGGGTTGGGCCGGTCAGTACGAAGACCACCAGTCGGTCACGACTGTAACAAGAAAACATGGACATGGGGTCACACACACAACAACACAACACACACACAACACAACAAAATAACAAAATCTTAAACTATCCAACAGATTTTATGCCAAAAAAATAAAATTGGATAAAATGGAATATGGATTGGACTGTTGGATAATTTATCCAAATCAAGTCATGGGTTTTCTCGTACCGAATAATCAGAAATGAGTATACAGATATGAAATAATGAAATAATGCTCATGAGTAACAGAGGCCACAATAAGTCTGAGACCCACCTTTCTCAGGCTACTTCCTAGTGATGAATAACAGCATAGTGTTGGTTGGTTGATTTTTAAAAATCTGTGCAACTCAAGGGAGGAATATACATACATTTAACCTCTCTTTTTATATTAAGAGCAAAAAAAAAAAAAGGAAGATATGGTCATGTTCAGAAATGTAGCGTGTGTATAGGTTGTTCTTTGCTTTGGAAGGAGACCATTTACATCAGATTCGTCATTTAGGGAACAAAGGAGACACCAACAGTTAAGGAACATTAATGGACACACAGCTGACTAACCAGTCCAGACTCCAGTATGAGCCTGGAAGACACAGCAATAGTGTGGACAACTGAACTGATCCTTGGTACATTGGACGGTTGAGATGTTACATGCTTGTTTTCTCACTTCTCTCTTCTTTTGTGCATCCTTGATTCTCTTTATTTGTAATTTTTCAACCCCTCCATGCCCAAACATTTCAGTCTCAAGTGAGAACTTCCTAGTCGACAGGAGTCAATATTAAATTCCTGCAGTGCTGTGTTCTGTGTGCCCGCTTGAATCCTTTCTTTTCTCCACCATGTAATTAAGCACTCGCAACGAGCTCTCCATAGAAAATAGGTTTTAGAAGACAGTTGTCTGACATCCTGATGACATGGTCAGCCCACTGAAGTTGTTGTTGTTTCAAGATCGTGAAAATGCTTGTCATCTATATTTGCTCCCAGACTGTCGGTGACTTTGTCCTTTATCCTTTGATGCTGAGAATTCTCCCAAGATAGATGAAATGAAAATGGCTGAGCTTTCTTGCATGGCGTTGATAGATAGTCCGTATCTCTGCTCCATAAAGTAAAGAAGATCGAACAGCAGCTTTGTACTTCTTCAGCTTAAGAAAAAGACAAATTCCATGTCGATTCTACACAGAAGATGGAAGTCTCCCAAAGGCAGTGCTGGCTTCAGAGATTTATAAGGTCGCCTCATCATTGATGAGAACACAGTGGGAGACAGTGCTGCCAAGATATGTAACTTATCCAATGCAGAAAGGGAGTGCTCCTAGACCTTCAGAGCTGGTTAATTGTGAGGTACAACTGGAAGAGGTTGATATATCATTGCCATCTTATCAGTACAGTAATACCTTGTTTTATGAGCATAATTCATTCTAGAAACATGCTTCTAAAACAAAACACTCTTATATCAAAGCAAATTTCCCCATAAGAAATAATGGGAACTCAGATGATTTGTTCTTGGGTCCCATAAACCACATACTGTACACACAAAATGCCAAAATTCACAAGTTGGCTAGTAGTCCCCCGTCCACACCATGGTTTAGGTGTGGCTGCGGAATCTGCTCTGCTCTGGAGTAACAACTGGATTTTACTCTGTATTTTTAATGTGACAATAATAGTATGCAATTTGTAACCCTATATACATTTGACCAGTTGCCCTATGGCTAGAAATAGTTTGAAAAAATACGAAAGAATTTTGAAAAATAAAATAAAAATAAAAATATAAATATAAAGAAAAATATAACTCTAACCTGCACATTCCTGGCTGGTGCAAGGGATACTTCTCTTCCTCTCTCCTCCCTCTGCTTTGGAGGCTGCCTGAGACAGAACATTCCAATCACCCACAATCCAGCAGGGGGAGGGAGGGCGAGAGAGACACCATTGGCTCACTTGTGATCATGTGGCCGGTTCCATGTTTGTATATCAAGACATTGCTTGCTGATCAAGGCAAAATTTAGAAGAAATGTTTGTTTTTCTTGCAAAAAGCTCTTAAACCAAGTTACTCTTAAACTAAGGCATTACTGTATTGATCTTCAGGCCACAATTATTACAAGCAGGGAAAGTAGCATTTAGAATGCAATTGTCAGAAAATAATCATTTATGCATTGTGCAAAATAGGCTCTAGATATGGCCTGGAGATGTTGCAGGTGGGACAAGAGAGAGTATTGTTTTCAACAGTGCCACTGTGTGCCCTATTGTGCATGGACCTGTTGAACGATATATATACATTTCTCGGGACATCCAAATTTCTTCATGATTTTCCATACTCCTCATCTATACTATACACAGTGCCAAGAGCTTTATTTGGATCTATGACTGTTGTGTAGAGGTTGCCATGCTGTTCTTGACCTTTTTCTCATAGCTGTCGAAGAGCAAAGGTCAGGTCAACATTCCTTGACTACATTATGGAAGCCACACTGACTTTCTGGCAAGAGGCTTCTCGAAGTGCCCTGTGAGGTGATTCGGAAGGATCGTTGCCAGAAGTATCTCAACAAAATTCAGGCGTGAGATGCTTTGGTGGCTGTCACTGAACTGAGGGTTGCTTTTCCATGGATCAAGGTAGACGGTTGTTGCATCTTGGAGGGCCTGGGGAATTTTGCCTTGTGTCCGCAATTCATGAAAATACACATGTCAATTGTTGGAGATATTTATTGCCACCTTTAAAATAGCTCTCAGCTGGAATTGCAGCTGCCCCTGCGGCTTTTCCATTGGAGAGAGCTGATGAATGGCCTCTTGCATTTCTTCCAGGGATGGGGGAGGTCTGTGGAATTGTTGATTGGCACTTTGTGGCAGCCTCCTAATCGCCTCCTCACTGAGGATGTATGTGATTAGCAAGCTCTGCTACAGACATCCGTAGGCTCTGCTACAGCGGGATCTGGTGCACACATCTAAGCCAGAAAAGTGTCAAGAGCAGCATGTCAGATGGTCTGTTCAACACATTGTGGAAATGCTCAACCCATCTCTACAAAATCTGAAATACACGAGGCTACAAAAATAATATGCACGTGACAATAATCACCCCAAGAAATCCCACTCTGGTGGTGGAATCCACAGTCCCTTGCCATTGGCAACCTAAGCTTAGAATTCTGGGAGTTGTGGTCAAAACATCAGGAGGGCCAAAGTTTGGACATGCCTGGTATAAGAATGGAAGGGTACGGTTGCTTTGATTGTTATCAGTATGTGGGAAATGCAAAGTAGTCAATTTTGTATTATTGTTGTTGTTGTTGTTGTTGTTTTAATTCTCAGTTTCTTTCCATGAAGTTTTAAAGAAATCCACAGATTTTGGATCATTCATGTCAAAAACTAACTCAAAAATACTAAGCAGGAAGAACAGAAGAGTTGCATTGTAGGAGAGCCGCAAAGAGAGACATGAGCTAGGGCAGGGAACGATGGTGAAGAGCAACTCATAGTTGATCTCATCTCTAATCTCAGTAAAGGTCAGACCCATATTGTGAGACTGCAGAATGATAGCAAGAATCCTATGAAAAGAATCCAGTACAATGCAACACTGCAGCATAATAAAAAGCAAATGTTATCATAGTGAGTAGATTATTATTATTATTATTATTATTATTATTATTATTATTATTATTATTATTATTATTATTATTATTATTATTATTATTATTATCCCCTGAAATCTTTAAATGTGAGGAAAAACTTTCTTTTACTGGTTTGTGTGTTTCTTCATAATCACCACTTTACAACAGAATATCAGCATAAAGCACAAAGGCAAAAAATAAAATAAAATAAAAGATTGCACCAATTGGAATTGCCATGGCAACTCTTTCAGATTTGCCATAAAAGTTTGATCCTGTGCAGATAGTACAATTCGTACTTGTTTTCCAGGAGGGTACAGCGCTGACTCTGAAGAACACTCCAGTTTATCCTGTTAAGAATTATAAAAGACATAATTTGACACACCGATTCTCAACAACTATACAACCAGAAATGGATATTTCACACAGAGTTATTTTCTGCATTGCCTGAAAATTAGTTTCCACTGTGGCGACGGGTGGCCGTGACAATGGTTTAGCATACGAACAGCTAAGAGGACTCATCCCCACCTCCCATTTCAATTTGTCTGGCGCTTGGAGGTCCTTCTAAATCCTAATCGCAATACAGTTACCGAAAATAATGCCGCTTACGCTGTGCATAAAGAGAAAAGATTTCCCGTGATCAGGAATATTTCATTTTTTACTATAACACCACCTTTGCATGTTATATGCTGACATAAAATAAATAAATAAATAAATATTAAGTTGTGTGATGTACAGCTTGTATTTCTATGTCACATAGAAGTAATACCGATTCCCAGATGTTCTTCATTTTATTCTGTGAGTGAAGTTTACGCAACCGAAAACAGTTTGGGCCTCTAACCCATGAACTAATAACAATTCTTGTGTGCTGCCAAGTTAATTCAGTCTCACAGGCAACCCTTGCCAAGGTTTTCTAGATAGCTAGTACTCAGAAGGGGGTTGCTATTTGTTCCTTTCTTCTGGGGGTACTCTTGCCCAAGGCTACATAGGCTGACTCTTCTCCCAGGGAGCACAGTGGGGAATCAGTGGTCTAGTTCGCTGAGCTACCCAGCCAGACTGACCTAGAGATACATTAGAGCAGGCATGTCCAAACTTCGCCCCTCCTGGTGTTTTGGACCGCAATTCCCAGAATTCCAAGCCTGTATTTTCAATGGCAAAGGACTGTGGGAGTTGTGGTCCAAAACATCTGGAGGGCCGAAGTTTAGACATGCCTGCATTAGAGAATACAACAAATGGCCATGCCTGATTTGAACATATCTGCTCATGTGCACATTGGTTATTTTCATTCTCAACCGAAACAGAAGGCTAGTATCCCGTTGAATGGCACTGTGTATGGAGCACTCCACACATGTGAATGGTTGCTTCTTCCCTTTTTGTGCATTCAAAACCCTCTTGCGCCCGGGAAGCTGTGCCCTTTTGGCATGTGCACCCACTTGCCAGAGATTGTGCAAAGCATTTTGGCACACAGAGTGGTGGCACTCCTTGTGTGGCAACCAGATTCCTTTCAAAGAATGTTCAGGATCAACATGGCTGATGTTGCAATGCTCTGAAAATGTTTCCCTTCTCTTCCTCCTCTGGCTCCTTCTTGAGTTCACAACTCGGTCCCCACTGAAAGACATCTTAATTACATCCCAGAAGGAGTCCCAGGAGTAACTTTTCCAAGTGCTGCAAGACAGGAGGGAGAGAAGAGATCACAGGATAGGGACAATCACTTATGTGACTCAATCAGAAAGTCTTCCCTCTTACCCACTACATTGCCCAATGTAAAGATAAGTACTTTTCTTTAGCATGGGATTGTAAATCCAAATTGCTCAGCATATACTGAGATCAGCTGTGTCAAGATTATATACTCGGTGATTATGTAGGTGTAAGACAGGCATATCCAAACTTTGGCCCTCCAGATGTTTTGGACGACAATTCCCACAGTCCTTTGCCATTGGCAACCTAAGCTTAGAATTCTGGGGGTTGTTATAAAAACATCAGGAGGGCCAAAGTTTGGACATGCCTGGTATAAGGAGAGCTATAGCTGGCTTGGACAACTCAGTGGTTTAGGTAACCAGCTGGATTTGGGAGTTTAGTTCCCCATGGTGCATCCCAGGAGAAAAGCCAGCCTGTGTGGCCTTGGGTGAGACACACAATCCCAGGGTGACCCTAGACTACAGGAAGGGAAGGGTCAACCATTGCTGAAAATTCCCTCCCTGGAAAACTCTGAAAAGGATTGCCTTGAGTCAGAATGGGCTCGATGGCACATCATGATGATGATGATGATGATGATGATGATGATGATGATGATGATGATGATGATGATGATGATGATGATGACGACGACGACGATGATGATGATGACGATGACGACGACGACGACGATGACGACGATGACGATGACGACGACGACGATGACGACGATGATGTTGACAGGTTCGCCAACGCTGTTCCAGAGCAACAAAGTGGACATGGGGTAACAGCCATAGTTTGGGTAAGAATGGGGTGTATTGTTGCTCCTTTCATCATCACTTGATGTGCACACTCAAAGTCCACTTCTATTTTGGCCAGTTTATACACTCAGCGATACAAAGAGATAAAGCTCTTTCTGGTCTGCCCCACTTCAGGCCAGGTGAAGTTGAGGGCTGGGAAGTTGAGGGCGTTGTTAGTCTATGGAACTCCCTGACACAGGATGTGGTGATGGCATCTGGCCTGGATGCCTTCAAAAGGGGATTGGACAGATTCTGGGAGGAAAAGTCCATCACAGGCTACAAGCCATGATGAAGATGTGTAATATCCAGGCTTAAAACTGGGGTACTTCAAGGGCCAGATGCAGGGGAGTGGTATCAGGAGACAGATATCTAGTCTCGTGCACTCCCAGATGCATCTGGTGGGGCCACTGTGAGATACAGGAAGCTGGACTAGATGGGCCTTTGGCCTGATCCAGCATGGCTCTTCTTATGTTCTTATGTTGTTATGTAGGTGGACACTACAGGTGGGGCTTATTTGTGTCACTGTAGGACTGCCCAGATGATTTGTGCCAAGGCAATAAGAAAAGGGCAAAGAAAAGTAATGGGCCTGGCAAGAAAAAGGCTTTGAACAAAAGCTCGTGTGTCTACTTTCACCCAGATACATAACTTTTGTCCAGTGAGAGATATTTTTTGTGGGTGAGCATTCACATATGCTGCTTCATGTGGAACAGACTCACAGACAGCCTCCTCCAGGGGAGTAAAAGATTAGCTCTGGGGCATGGTTCTACCTTGCCAAAATGGATGCTAAAAGCAGCCCTAACCTTGCATGCTACTATTTCTTCCTGTGTAACTTGTCATAGAACGTGCATGTGCCCTAAGATCGATGCATTGTTTGTATCACCAGCCAGCAGCAGAGACAGAAGGAGAAGGGTGTGTTGTAGTGTTAGAAGTGGACTTCTCCACGTTGGGCGTTAATTCGTATCATCCTTCACCATTGGCCAAGACTAAGGTGGTGGTCCTACCAGTGTTTTCTGCGTAGTTTCCCGGTGGCGAACTGTGCAGAAAAAGATTGCGTGCTAACCGCGAAGAGAAGTAAATTCCAGTCCCAGCCGACTACACCCCTGGAACAGCAGTTTCAGCGAAGTTTCCTAAACCACCGCCAGGGGCTGGGTTTAGAAACTTTGCTCGAAAATGCTTACTTATTTGCTTCTGTAACCATGACAGGGCCCCGAAAATACGCAGTAAAATCTGTTGTTCACCTTTTTTGGCAGCTTCCTGAGGTTAAACACCATGGAGGCTTGGAAAGTAGAGCCGGAAAGAAGGGGAAAATGCAAAGTACACAGAGACGGAACCAGAATAGGAAAATACGATGCAGAAGAGGGGACACTGACTGCACATTAAAAACCACGTGACCACCTGAAAAAATATATGCATGAAATGTATATACGCAGAAAACTATGGTAAGACCATGGCCTAACAGGAACTGGCAGTCAAACATCACCTGTCTTTCCCGACCTCTGTTCTAACTGATGTGGGATTAAAACATACTAACGATGGCTACCACATCAGACAACGGGTATCTGTCTTGTGTCACAATTAATACTCATGCCTCCACCTATAGCCTGGAAACGAGATGGAAAAATGAAACTGGGAAGTCAAAGGTTGGGCGACCCGTTGTTATTTCCCACTTAGCTCCTTAGGGCAAATGATTGGGGCTTTTTGTAAACATTATTCTCTACTCCCATGCCCCCTAAGTGTGAGACAACCTTGGCTGCACTCCCCTGCAGGTACCCAGGAGTCACTCCGTGCTGGTTTGAATTCTATTTTTTTTCAAATCCATGGCTTTCTGGAGTGGCGCAGCTGTGATTTTATTATTGCTTTGTGGTGTTTTAATATTCATTTGAATATTATTGCACATTAGATTCTCTATTATGACTGTTACTAAGGACATGGGCTCCTAGAAGTGTCATTTATTTTATCAGCTCACAGCTGCAACATAGCAAAAAGCCTGGGGCGGCAGCAGTGGAAAAAGCTGGGGGAATCGGCATCTTGTGTATTTCTGAAGAGAAAGGAATTAAGAGTGGGGGGTTGGAATCTTTAGAAAGGGAGGGGGAGAAAAGTACTTGCAAGCATTTCAGCACAGCTATAAACACCCTTGGGTTTGTTTCGCTGCATCTGGCTCACTCGCTCTTGTTTATTTTTAATTGCTGGAGGGTTTTCCACATTGGTTAGTGGAAACAAAGAGCGCTGATACAATTTTTCAACAATGCTTCAAGAGTGTCTTCAGTTGTCTGTGAGGGTGCATAAAGAAAAGCTGCACCAAAACAAAGAGAACTTTTTAAATGATGCTGAAAATTTGATTTCCTTTGTTCGCATCCAGTGCCGTTACATTTTCAACGCAGCGTACACTTTTAGTAACCCTCTTCTCTCTCCCCCCCCAACCAAGCACACAGTCACACAACAGGTAATATGGAAGTGAGAAATATACAGTATCAGGAAGAGACTTATTGCTATGCAGTTGAAGCAAATAATGAAAAACTTTTTTTTTCCTTTTGGAAAAAGAAAAAAAAAACTTCTCTGCCTGACACACAACCTAAGCGTAACATAGAACTAAAAGCAAAGCAAAAGTGTTCTGCTTATATACTGCCCCATAGCAAGGCAACCATTTTGATGTTGTACACATTCAGCCCATAGACGATTCTGTTAAGCAAATTTCCCCTTTCTCCGGAATTTTTTATGTCATACAGATTTTATGTTATACAAACAGTTTGTTATACAAGGGTCCACCGTATTTCTTTCTTCCAAGACTCTGGGCCTTTTTGATCTTCTGTTGTAAAATTATTGGAAGATGTGTTAATGGTTCTCAAATAAAGGCCCAAGTCTCCAGTGCTTCAGCACAAACAATGTGGAAGCACGCAACCGTAGAATAACTTGTTTGAGAATCTCTCTGCAAGTAGCAGAGTGAAAAGTGGCAAGGAGAATGTCAGAACCTATTTTGGGGGATAAGGAACCTCCATGGGAGCTGATGAAAGTCTGTGGAGAGAAACAGTCAGAAATGTATACAATAGGACATTGTGGTCAGATGTGTGAGGGCTTACTACCTTCATGTCTAAAGAAAACCATTATAAGGCCCGTTGCAAAGATCCAATTTAGCAACGAATGATCTTGACCGCTACAGTGACCCCCTGCCTATCTTGATCTGGACTGCTACAGTGACTCCCTGACCCAACCCGCGATAATTGAAAATCCGTGACATGCAGATGCACGTCGGGTTGGGCCTGAGGGGAATAACTGGGGCCTCTTGTACTTATCCCCAGCCCTCAGAGGCCTCAGAAATGATTTTCTGCCACCCGGAAGTCACTTCTGATTCACAGGGAGGCCCTTTTCCCCTTACCCCAGGGGGGCTTTTTCATATACTGTGGTCCTGCAATATAGCGGGACCGCAGTACATGAACCACAAAAGGGCGGGGGACCACTGTCAACATTCCATTCATGAGCAACTAGATTGAGAGGCATGCCATCAGTACGTAGTCTTGAAGTCAGTACAGAAACTTCACTAGTCCCAAATAGGGCAGCAAGACTGACAGGAACACACATCCCCAGTCTTGGCACACCTACATTAGCTCCCTCTTAGCTTCCAAGCTCAATTTGTGGTCCTGGTTGTAATCTATAAAGCCCTTAATGGTTTACAATCTCGATATTTGGCAGAACATACACAAAATAGTTACGCTCTCCACAAAATCCTGGCAGTTCTTCATGTTAAGAATCATAGCAGCCTATGAGGTCCAAAAGGGTCAACACTGGGTACCAATCTTTCTCATTCATGGCCCTTTCTCTCTGGAACAAGTTTCCTACAGAGCTTTGCTAGGCACCATCCTTCTCTGCGTTTAGGAAGCTAGTTAAGAATAACTTATATAAAATTGTCTTTTACTAGGGTGAATATAGTTCTGAGATGTTCAAATGAGTTTTAATTTGTGTGCTTTATTTAAAGGTCATTTCAGCTAACAAAAGGGTCTAATTGTATCCCCCCATTTATTAAGGATTTAGTGTATGGTTTTAATATTCTGTGTGTATATTGTGAACCTGTCAGAGTGGCAACACTTGTGAAGATTTATAGAAATGGACATTAAATAAAATGCTAGATAAGAAGTTATGAAGAGAGAGTCTCTCTCTCTCTCTCTCTCTCTCTCTCTCTCTCTCTCTCTCTCTCTCTCTCTCTCTCTCTCTCTCTCTCTCTCTCTCTCTCTCTCTCTCTCTCTCTCTCATTGTGTGGGTGTGGGTGTGCATGTGAGAGTGTACATATCAATGTTGTAATCCTTCAATGTGGAGTACAATAGCAGTCTGTTTGCATAAGTATTTTTGCTGCTCCAGAAGGCTTCTCATCACCTGTTGTATGCCCAGTCTGAGAGAGAGAGAGAGAGAGAGAGAGAAGAAGAAGAAGAAGAAGAAGAAGAAGAAGAAGAAGAAGAAGAAGAAGAAGAAGAAGAAGAAGAAGAAGAAGAAGAAGAAGAAGAAAATGCAATGGCAAAAATAAATGCTATATCCAGAACCAGTAAATCACACAATTAAGCTGATATGACAAGATAGTTAGAACAATATTTGGAATCCTGTGTTTAATCCAGATTTTGTTCATAGTTAACTTTAGTTAACTGACCATTTGCATTCTCTCTGGGGATTATGCGTATTTAATTGAAGATACGCATATTTCCAGTTCCTATAAAAAGGGCTCATGGCATTTACCAGTGAGATGGCTTTACCTGTTGGAAAGGTGGGAGCGATTTTAGTTATGAACATGTCTTTCCTCATTTGTTGAATATTGGCTGGGTTTCTTGCTATACTAGTATCTGGATCCATGTGGATTTTTTCATGAAATAAAAAAGTCAAAGTGTATTTGTTTTTTCTGAGATACACTTGAACAAGATTCACCAGGATGATTTTAATTGGTCTCAAAGCTAAAGATGGAAATTTTCTTGTTTCATCCTCCACGATGGGATTAACTTCAAAACTATTTCTCCTACTAGCAGGGAGGTGAATATTGAAGGGGGTGGATATAACTTCCTTCCTTCCTTCCTTCCTTCCTTCAGTTAAGCGCAGTTGAGCAAAAAAACAAAAAAGACTTTAATGGAAACAACACCAACTCAAATAACATAAGCTGCCTGGAATTATGCTTTGTTGCATAAATTTTTAAGCATTAGAAGCATCAGGGAAAGTGAATTTAACAATCAGCCACTATTCTGCTCTTCCACCCTCACTCCCTCTCCCCACCCCATGCTTTACTTCTCAAAGAGAAAGAACATTGTCTATTTACAGACAGTTTGCAGGAGACCCTGAAGAAAAAATTAAACACTTTCCTTTTCTCTTGCACAAAGATGGAAATCTTGTGTGGGGATTGAAAAAAAATCCTTGTCAAATGCCCTGTTAAGCTTATACTGCCTAAGTCACTGAAAATAGAGACTTCAGTAAATATTCTTTACATTCATATCAAAGGTATGAATTTTATCTATGAATGTTCAGGCAAGGTACTGTTTCACAATCTTTGATCCTTTCTTGCAAAAAAAGGGAATAATAATAAATGCATTTGTAAGGCTACCTTAGACATAAACAAGAACAAAATAATGGGTTTTTGGTTCTCATAGTTTTGCTTCTAAAAAAGAAGGACCTAAATTTTTAAATAATGATGATAAGTTTTTTTTTAAAAAAAGCTTGCCCATTTTACAAGAAGGATTTTTTTTTACAAGAAAGGGTTTGTGTGTAGGCATTACCACAAGTTTATCTCTTACATTTATGTTATCTGGATGTACTTTCCATAAGCAAAACCAACTTTGACCGCACACATTTTGGCCAACAAGGGCATGCATTCAGTCAAATTTTTTATATTACCTGTGAATACAGTGGTGGGATCCATGCCCACTGACTGAATCAGGAGAAACACTTCATTTATCAATAATCTCACCTCTACATGCTATGGACCAGCTTTTCTGACCCACCCCGTTTGGGCTCCTATACTCTTTCTGGCACAGCCTGATTGAGCCTCAGCCAGAGAAGACCAGGAATTCTATTCTTTCTTAGGTGACAAAAAAAGAAACAACAATGTCATGGAGAAAACAAAACTCAGTGTAATTGAGTCTAGCCTTTAAGGAAACATTGAGCAGAACAGACACCCTTTGCTCTCGGTGTTCCATTCTATTCACACAAACAGGCTGCATGCATACCGAAGCAATGTTAGATGCCTTTTTAAGCAGAGACTGGATGGCCATCTGTCGGGGGTACTTTGCTGGGTGTTCCTGCATGGCAGGAGGTTGGACTGGATGGCCCTTGAGGTCTCTTCCAACTCTATGATTCTATGGACTCCTTCCATGCCTAAGATGGTGATAGTAGCCATGTGTAGGATCTATAGCTGGATGATCCCTCAGATGATGGTAAGGCTGAATAACCGCCCAGAGTGACCTTGCTGCCAGATGGGTGGTATGAAAATCCAATAAACAAACAAATAAACAAATAAACAAATACATTTATATGTCATTCATACTTTTGTTTTTCCCTATGTTTTCTTTGTTTGCTCCCCTTTGTTCCTATGGACAGATGTCTTGCACTGAGAAAGTATGAGACAGCCAGGGATAACTTTGGCCAGTCTGCCTCCTGAAACCAGATGGTGGGGGGAATCAACAAGGCCTCCAGTTTGGGCCCTAGTTAAGCTGCTCCATGTGAACCCAATAGAAGCAAAAGTAAAAGTTTTCTCTCCCTATGCATTATGTATATGATTCTGGGGTCCATCCTGTTGCCACATCTTCCCAGACTGGCAGCCAGCATGATCAAACTTGTTTGTGCATAGACATGTCCACAGCTTTATCTCTGCTATCATTGTTAGTTGCCAGGGAACAGAGTTTTTACGTTTGGGTTGCGCAACCTAAGGTGAAACACAATGACACATATTGGCACAATGAGTACAGTGCTGCTGATTCTCAAAGCCACCGTACTTTCCTCCAGCACTACTCACCAGAAGACAGCCACCCATCTGTGTCTCACAGAGCCACGCCAAGGATTTTAGCACTACAGTACATAGCAGCAAGTTGTTGCTGTTATGTGCCATCAGGTTGCTTCTGAGTTAAGGTCACCCTGTGAATCATGGAGCTCCACAAAGGTCCTAGCTTTAACAGACCTGCTTTTTTGGTCCAACCCATATAATGTTTAGTTCTCTTTGCCTTGGCCTGCCTTCAGCTTGGCGTTCTAGTCTTCTCCACGGAACCACGTCTTTTAATGATATAGTCAAGCATGATGGTTTTCACTCCTACTGAGAGTCCATACTTGATCTGTTATAGAACTGATTTATTTCTCCTTCTGGTGATCCATGGTATCAATAAGGTTCTTCAACAGATTTCAAATGAGTATTTTTTTTTCTGTAACAAATTTCTTGATTGTTCAGCTTTCGGATCCATACATAATACATAGAATGCCGTTGTATGGATGATGATGGCCTTGGTAACCAAGGCCACATTTTTACACTTTTTACACTTAAGGAGGTTTTCTAGTTCGCTCACAGCTACCCTTCCAAGTCTTTTTGTCACTGTCTGATTTCTCAGCTGGAGACAAATTCATTTTCAGCTTTAAAATTTAAAAATATCTCATGGCTTGGTTTCATTTCGGAAGCTTACCCACAAAGCTTATGCATTCAAATTCAGGAGGGCTGTATCACCGATAGCAACTCCCCAGCTGGGTACTGAGAGTTTTGAGTATTTAAAAAGGGATAATTGAATTGGTAGATAAATGTTAATTGCAAAGAGATAAGTTAATTGAGTAATTGCATTGATTAATGCAGCAATCCTATGCACCCTTACCTGGGAATGAGCTCCAGTGAATACAATGTGATATCCTCCAGGCTACCCACAAATAAGATTGCAATATAATAGCTACAGCCTTTATTTTTAATCACTTCAACCTAGTCTGCTGAGGTGGTATAAGGCTGTGTTTCCTATAAAACAAACTCAGTGCCATTAAAGAGATATGACTCCTTGTATATGCATACTCTTTGGTCTGCAGCCCAAACTGAAGATATGTCTTTTTTTTCCTGATTTTCACAGTATTCTATTAAGACCTGAGAGAAAAACTACTGGGACTGGTCTAAAGCTGGGCATAATTTCCAGAATGAATTATATCAACACCATAGAATATAGCCTCTCCACTCTGATCGACATCTCTCTCCGTCAAAAGACGCAGTTCCCCAGCTTATTTCGTGAGCTGCTTCTCAACATGAAGCTTTTAGGCAAGATGTATTTTTGGATAGTTTGCTTTGGTCAGATGGTGACAGTAGTCTGGTACTACCAGAAAGACCTCCACTTCTATAGCTAAAAACCAGAGCAGCAAACAATGAGGAGAGGAAAAATTATCTAAAAGCAAGTGCTTTAAAGAGACATGACAGTCAGTCAAGGCCACAGTGTGAAACAACCTTGTAGAGAAGAGTACTCAGTGGATCATCTTCTTGGCCTATATTTTTGCATAGGATAGATAGATGAAGCCAGTTGCAAAGACTAAGCTTTGAAGGAGCTGTACCTATCACCTTCCTCTTGCCGAAAGGGACTTGGCTTCTCTTTTTTCCCCTCCAATGTTTTAGCCATGTCCTATGGAAGTGAGACCTGGCCGATAAAGAAGGCTGATCGCCGCAGAATCGATGCTTTTGAGCTGTGGTGCTGGAGGAGAGTCTTGAGAGTCCCCTGGACTGCAAGGAGATCAAAGCTCTCCATCCTGAAAGAAATCAACCCCGAATGTTCACTGGAAGGACAGATTTTGAAGCTGAGGCTCCAGTACTTTGGCCACCTCACGAGGACAGAGGAGTCCTTAGAAAAGTCAGTGATGTTGGGAAAGATTGAAGGCAAAAGGAAAAGGGGATGGCAGAGAATGAGATGGTTGGATGGTGTCATCAATGCCACCAATATGGATTTGACCAAACTCCGAGAGGCAGTGGAAGACAGGAAGGCCTGGCGAGCTCTGGTCCATGGGGTCACAAAGAGTCGGACATAACTGAACGACTGAACAACAATGGGACAGCCAAGTAACTACAAAGTGCTCTAATAAATACTTAGCAACCCATCAACCCATCCGTCCATCCATCTGCCCCTTTCTTTAAAGATGGGACAACCTAATCAAAATAACCGTTTCTTCATTATCTGTTTCAGAAATTCAGTGACTGCAACAAAGTTAATTTTTTACCATGCTCATTCACCCACTCAAAATAATAATTTAGTTCCATTTCCACTGCCCCCCCTGCATGTTTCTCACAAAGGAGGATTCACAACAAGATTATGGCCGCTTTTAAAAGTACTCTGCTTTCAGGACTGGTCTCTTACAGCAGTAGAAAAGAGCTTGGGAGTTGTCAAGGAGTCCTGGAGACACCAGCAAAACACCAGTGAGGTGGAGGCACCTTTTCCTAAAAGACTGTCTCAGCCATTAGCATCAACAACTGCTCCAGGTCACTCAGAGGCTTCTAATCCATGGAGGCTCATACAACTATTCCTTTGAAATCACAGTGGTACCTTGGATAATGACAGTAATTCATTCTCCGAGGTTACTCGTTATCCAAAGAAATCGTTATCCGAAGCATGGTTTCCCATTGAAATGAATGGGAAACCATTTTAATCCGTTCCAGAGGTCCAGAAAAAAGGCCAAAAAAAAAAAAGGCCTTTCCCCCCTGAGACCTCTTTCCAAGCAACACTGCTTTCCCCTTGGTTGGCCTGCAAAGGAACAACAAGCAATTCACCCCCCCCCCATGGTTCCTGTCTCTGCTTGGATGGTGGTGGCATAAGTTGGAGCTGAGACTGAACTGGGCCCTTCATCCGCACAAGAAATTTAGGGCAGGGATATAGCTCCATTGATGAGACTCTTCCAGGTTTGCTAAATGCTCAAACTCCAGGATACAACCACAGTGCTATGACTCTGGGGGATATTTCCGCAGCAAGCTATATAATTGCCTCTGTCTCTGGCTGTTTCTTTGAAAGAAGACGTTGAAGTAGTTTTAATTCCTCTCTGTAGTTTTTGTAATGAGACCAAGTTATATACAGTAATACCTCAGATAACAACTGCCAAGCATAATGAATAATTAGGATAACGACTTCTAATTTTCATTCCCCCCCCCCACACACAGCCCCAGCCTCCCTCTGCATTTCTCTTTAACTGACCTGCGGAGGGGGGGAGGCAACATGCAGAGGTTGGGCCGGGGGGGGGGGGGAGAGAACCGGCACACGCTGCCCGGCTCTTGCACCGCCCAAATGGGAGGAGGAGGAGGAGGAGGAGAGGTGGGTGCCGGGGGTGGGGGGAAAGCGCCGGGCTGCGCGAACGCGTGGTGGTGGTGGTGGTGGTGGTGGAGGAGGAGGAGGAGGCGGCGAGGTGGCTGTCGGGGGGTGGGGAGAGGAAGGGGTGAAGCCGCTTGGCTCTGCCCACTGCCTGGGTGAAGAGTGGCGGCGAGGCTGGGAGGGAAGGGCTGGGAGGGAAGGGGGTGGGAAAGGGAAGCCCCATGCGTGCCTGGTTGAAGAGTGGCAGCGAGGCTGAGAGGTCAGGGCCGAGAGGGAAGGGGGGTGAGAGAGGGAAGCCCTGTGCGCGCCCGGTTGAAGAGTGGCAGCGAGGCTGGGAGGTCAGGGCCGGGAGGGAAGGGGGTGGGAGAGGGAAGCCCCGTGCATGGCCGGTTGAAGAGTGGGAGTGAGGCTGGGAGGTCGGGGCCGGGAGGAAAGGGAGTGGGGGGGAGGCCGCACGAGTGGCGCAGGGCTTCCCCCAGCTCGCCCGCCTCCCGGGTGCTTTGCGCCAGCAGTGCCGGCGAAGAAAAAAGGTGGGGGCCGGGGGTGGGGGGAGGCCACACGAGTATTGCGGGGCTTCCCCTAGCTCGCCCGCCTTCCAGCTCTTCAGCGCCAGTGGCACTGGCTTAGAAGAGAGGTGGGGGCCAGGTGGGGGGAAGGCTAGCGGCTTCTCCTGGCTCACCCACCTCCCGGGTGGGTGGCACCGGCGACACCAGCAAAGGAAGAGGGGTGGAGGCGGGCAGAGGAAGCGCCAGAGGCGCGGCTTCGGTCGGGTGTGCCCAAAAGCAGCGGTGGCAAAGGAGGAAAGGTGGAGACTCTGGGGAGGATGGGGATGGGCGATGAGGAGGAGAAGTGCACTTTGAAAGAGGTCTCAGGGGGGAAAGGCCTTTTTTTTTGCCTTTTTTCTGGACCTCCGGAACGGATTAAAATGGTTTCCCATTCATTTCAATGGGAAACCATGCTTCAGATAACGATTTCTTCGGATAACGAGTAACCTCGGAGAATGAATTACCGTCGTTATCTGAGGTACCACTGTGATTTCAAAGGAATAGTTGTATGAGCCTCCATGGATCAGAAGCCTCTGACCTGGAGCAGTTGTTGATGCTAATGGCTGAGACAGTCTTTTAGGAAAAGGTGCCTCCACCTCACTGGTGTTTTGCTGGTGTCTCCAGGACTCCTTGACAACTCCCAAGCTCTTCTCTACTGCTGTAAGAGACCAGTCCTGAAAGCAGAGCTAAGAGAATGGGTGGAAAGGGTCTGCAGAGCTGGTATCTGCTGCAATCACTAGGCAGCCTCCGACCACTTGTGGGTTCATTCACAGATCCCCATAGACACTGACAGTGCCATTCCATGCCTTCTAGGCACAGCGGTACCTCTTAAAACGAATTTAATTCATTCTACGGATCAATTTGTTTTAAGAAAATGTTGTCTTACAAAACACGGTTGCCCATAGAAATGCAATCTGTTTTGGAGGCAATGGGTCACTTTGTTTTATGAAAATTTTGACTTAGGAAACACAGTTTCCCATAGGAATGCATTGGGAACACATTAATCCATTCCAGAGGCTAGAATAAAGACAAAAAAACCTCTCTCTCTCTCTCTCTCTCTCTCTCTCTCTCTCTCTCTGTGTGTGTGTGTGTGTGTGTGTGTGTGTGTGTGTGTGTGTGTGTGTGTGTGTGTGTGTGTGTGTGTGTGTAGATGTGGAATGGTTTTTCGTCTTGCAATGCATTCCATAGGGAATTTTTGGTCATGCAAAGCATGTGTTTTTCTTCCTGCGAGTTGTTGTCTTATGAGGCATTTGTCTTAAGGGGTACCACTGTACTTATCCAGTGTCATGGTTGGTGGGTCTTGAGCCTCAAATAGTCAAACCACAAGAATGAGCAAAAAGGTGCGAAAAGCAAATTGTTTACATTATCTAAAAAAAAAAAACCCATGATAGCATAGCAAGCCTCTCCCTCTCCCCCGCCTCTAGTTCTGCATGAGTCACCTAAATATTTTGTTTCCGTGGTTCTGAAACAAAGGGGTTGGAATGTGCTCCATTTGCTGGGAAGCAGAAAAGCGCGATGCAGCTCAAAAAAAGAGCTGACGCCTCTAAAGCGTGGAGCTGGGTTAGTGGGCTAAAAGTGACTGAAATGAGAACTGGCAGGTTAAATGTCCAGATATATTTTCTAGTTAGTAGAAATGGCCAGAAATGAGAGGATGTGAAATTGTTGGGGGGAAAGTGTTTTTCTTTTGCCTCAGTCAGGAATACCGAGTTTAACCTCAAGATCTTTTGACTTTTAGTGCTCGCTGCCGCTGCTGCACCTTTTAAGCTTCCTGGATTGTTTTATGCAAGGGTAGCAAAATAATCCCAGCAACCTTTTATTCAGATTAATGAGGAGAAAAGAGTGAGTATTTTTTCTCATGTTGGAAGATACTGTTTAACTGAATCAAATGGTGTGGATAAAATAGGCATCTGTCAGTAATAGAGGTTGCTGGTTGTTTTGCTAGGGAGGGGAAAAATCATTTTTAAAAGTAATTTTAAAAATTAAAAATTTTGAAAATTGAAGCCCTCCTGCTTGGCAATTAGGTCACAACAGAGTCAGCCCACTGACTCAGTGAGTATCTGGAGAGTCAACCCCTCTGTACCATCCATTAGTTCAAATGGGTTTTCTCTACTTGGAGTGTATTATGCTGGCCAACAGGCTCCTGGTCATCATATTAATAAATAGCTATTCTGTTACTTATAAAACTATTGTTAAGATGGGTTTCCTCTCTCCCTCCCCCACCCCTAAAATTCCAGAATCTCCAACTCACCATGCCCTGTTTCTAAATGTTAAATGTTGGTTTTTGTTTTGTTTGTTTTAAAGCTGATTTGTCCAGTTGCACAAATACCCGATTAGACACCCATCCCCCAAAAAAGCACAAATCTTTTGGCTGAATGGATGCTTCCTTGTCTGTTAAGTGCAGCTCAAGCTTCTTCCGGTCTTCCAAGGACATCCCAATCCTTCTATAAGACGGTTCCATGATGACATGGCCTGTCATTTAATGTCTTAATAAACATATACACATTTCTCTATCTACCAGGTTTTGATTGCACATTTTCCCTAACTCTGCATTTTGTATCTGATTGTGCACAGTTATAAGTAAGTAAGTAAGTAAGTAAGTAAGTAAGTAAGTAAGTAAGTAAGTAAGTAAGTAAGTAAGTAAGTAAGTAAAACTCTGGGATTCTGACTCCATTTTTTTTAATTTTTACAACACCGACCACGCGGACCCAGGGGGCGGGTCGGCACTTTTTAATTATTTTTATTTTTATTTTTAAAAGTCTCCAACACTGGGGGCTTCCCCCCCACACACACACACACACCGCTGAGGGGCACTAGCTGCTGCGTGCCCTGTTTTGTTTTTTGTTTTCCCATTCTGGCTTGCGGGCTGAATCGGCTCACCCATGGGCCGGAGGGACTTTAAAAAAAAAATTATTTTTTTATTTTTAAAAGTCCCTGATATGGGGCTCCCCCCCTCCTGGACCGCTGCTGGAGTTCCAGGCAAGGAGACTGGCAGCGACAAGGTAGGAGACGGGGGGGGGGATGAAATGAAATGGAACGGAAATTTCTGTTTTGTTTTGTTTTGTTTGATGGGTGGGACGGTTATTCGTTTCATTAGCAAATGAAATGAATAACGAAACAAATTAAAAATTTGTTTTGTGCCCATCTCTAATGGCAAGTCTTATGATCTTGCTCATAAGTAGAAATGGGCAGTTACCAATAGTTCAGCGCTTCGGTGGATGTCAGGGGATCATGACTTCAGCTGTTACACAGGCGCCCCAGGTTCTTCACCCTGCCTCCTCCAATGGGCTTCCCTTCCTGGCCTCCTCCTCTGAGTGGCCACCTGCAGGAGGAAGCAGGGTATAGAATCCACGGCACCAGCGCAAAACTCATGCGCTTGAACTGCACCAAACCACAGTAAGCGCCCATCTCTACTCACAAGCTAAAAAGGCCCACAAAATCGTATCCTCTCCTCATAAGGCCTTGGATCCTTGTCTTTCCCTTTTCTTTCAACCTTTTGCATTCAACAATATTCTTTTTGAGGTGAACAAAACTGCCTGATCACGTTGTGTCTGTACCACACCACTGTGGAATTCACCTCCCCCACCCCCAGGATTCCAAAGAGACAATCCAAATTTTATCAATCAAATTTCCATGTCAAGTGCCTACTGTGAGAGGGTGGTCAAGCCAATAGCAAACTCCTTAATGTTGGTAGGTATTGGGAGGCCTTTTAAAATTCTTGAAGCCTATCAAAGATCATTTTGTCTAAGATAAATTATATGCCTGTTATATATACATTGAGGGTAACTGTTATCTTTCTTAAATATCCTTCAGTATTCGCCCTAATCAGTTTAATTAATCAGCAAACTGAATTACAAGCTATAAGTTTTATTGACCAAAAATTAATAGCTTAACCACCCTGCTAATGATACTGAAACAGCTGGCTTTGATTAGTAATTTATGGCCTGCTTCATACCAGACAGTGTCGGAAAGACCGAAGTCTGCAAAGTCCACTTTACGTCCTTTAAAGGAGAAAGGTGGGTTAAGCTGTTTTAAATGAATGAATAATAAACACATTAAACCAACTAAATCCTAGCCACAAATTGGTTAATTACACTGATATAAACACAGTCATATCACCTTCAGCCGGAAATAACCACTAGTTAAGGCAAGCTGGTTGTCACATACCAGTTACTTAAGTAGATGGGAGATGAACAACGCAGTTTAGTAACTTGCAACAATTCTAATGGCATCTTCTCTTTATTTCATTTCTACAATAGAATACTTCTTCCCATTTCTTGAAGATATTGAAGGGCCATACTACGCATGATCAGTCCTTAGAGCTGAATTGCGTGATGTTCCCAGCACGTTACAAAGGCAGACCTTTGCATCTGAGGAAAAAAAACTCTTGCTCAGTCTATGAGGCCAGTCACAAAACAAAGCAAATGAAGAGCACTTCTACTGCTGTTTGGTACATATGCTGACTTGTGGGCATCCATTTTGGCAGATCTCTTTACTTTTGTGGATAGATCTGGGATAATGCCCAAGGCTTGGATCCAATCCATAATTTTACCCATTTTTAAAAAGGGGGATAGGAAAATGCCAGGCAATTACAGACCAATCAGTCTGTTGTCAGTCATGGGCAAGGTATGTGCTAACTAGAGATGGGCACGACTTAGCGGTATTCCCGTTTCCGTTTCCGTTACTCGTTTCCGTTACTCTACGGAAACGGTAACGGGAATCACTGCCCCAGACTTCGAGCTCGAACCGACGAACGAACAATTTGGTCTGATTTGTCGTGCTCGTTACTTGCATCGCGCAATGCCAAGCGGCACAGAAAAAAAGTTTTTAAAAGTTAAAAAAAAAACCGATTCCCGGCCCTAAAAGTAGGCGAAAACTGTCTGAGGGCACCTACCAGGCCAGAAGGGTGTTTTATTTGGGGGGGGTTTTTCCCCGCCCCCCCTCTCCTTGGCTATTGCTACTGCTGCGCTGCTGGTACCAGGCTGGGAGGGCGCATCCATTTGCCATGCGGTGGGGGGGGATCCAAAATGGTGACCGCAATATTTTTTTTGAAATCGTTGCCCAAAACCCCACCAAAGCACCACAGAAAGATGCGAAAATTGGCTATTTTAAATGCTTGAATTTTTACAGTAGCAGCAGTGGGTTTTTCTTGCAAAAAAAAGTCTCCGTTGATTTTATTTTATTTTATTTTTTTAGACCTGCACATTTGCAATGATGGGCTCGCCCATGGGAGTAGACCATGCAAATTTTCCACCAATCGCATGGCCACTTGGCCAGGTTGACCACAGAGACTTCTGGGATGTGCCAATCGGGCATAAACAGCCCACTAATCGTAGCCCAAACCCGAACCCTAAGCCTAACCCATACGCCAGTACACTGTCCTTCTAAGTGAGTCAGAGAGGCACCCAGAGGTGCACCCCAATACTCACCCTAACCTCACCCGTAACTAGCCTAACCCTAGCCGTTCCGCTAACTCATCTTAACCCTAAGCCAGATCTACTTGCATTGCACTACATGCAAGTACGTGAGACACAGCGGGTGCAAAGAGTCTGCCAGTCCGTCACTTGTGGCTCTGGCTGACTCCTGCAGCTCCCTCCAGGAGCCCGCTACCCCCTCCCCAAACCAGTACTAACGACAACGAAAAAACGAAAAAACGAACCGACTAATTTTTGCAAATTTTTGCGAAAAACGGAAACGAGCCAAAACGGAACCGGCCCGACTAACGACAACTCGAAAAAAAAAAATTTCAAGTCGTGCCCATCTCTAGTGCTAACCATCTCCTGATCCGACTCAACTCATGGATAAATGATAATAACATACTTGGGCCAGAGCAAGCAGGATTTCGCGAGAATAAATCCACAGTGGATCATTGTCTAATATTGTCTCATCTTATAGCCAAGCAAACTGCCCACACGAAGAGCCATTTATATGCGGCCTTTTAAGATCTTAAAGCTGCATTTGACTCGGTAGACCGGGAACTTTTATGGGCCAAGTTATGGGCTGCCGTCTTAGACAGAAGACTACTTTTTCTAATCCAAAGGTAATATACAGAGAACACCTGCTGCATCAGTTATCCAGCGATGGTGAACTCTCCAGTAGTGTCCCCATCAACAGAGGAGTTAAACAGGGCTGTGTTCTTGTCCCCACCCTATTTAATTTGTATGTTAATGACCTTGGTCCCCTTTTGTTAGGAGTAAACAGCCACTGTCCAAGATTGGGCCATTTGGCAGTGCCCATTCTCCTCTATGCAGATGACATGGTATTACTATCTAGCACCAAGATAGGTTTGAGATGGTTAATCCTAGAATGTATTAACTATCTCTCTCACAACAAACTGTCTCTCAACTATAGCAAGTCCAAAATAGTCGTTTTTAGTAAGACCTGGAAACCCCAATCTTGGATTTTTTACGGGAGAGCAATTCAACAAGTCAAAGAATTCAAGTACTTAGGTTTAAATTTTATTTACCATAACACCTGGGCCAGACATAGACATATCACTATCACTCAGCCAGACTGACCATCCAAGCCATTTACCGATTCTTTTATGTATGGGGCAATCAACATATCCCCAGTGCCCTGCAGGTCTTTAAAACTAAAGTCATCTCCCAATTGTTACATGGGATACCAGTTTGGCTGGATGCCATCAATCCACTGGTTGAAAGGCTCCAATCTGGCTTTCTTTACAAAATACTTGCAATTCCCCATTGTGTACCTTACGCAGCCCTCTGTTTGGAGGCCGGTCTCAGCAGATTGAGCACTCAGGCACAATTAAGATACTTCAAATATTGGCTGAGAGTTTGTTTCATTTTCATACAAAGACCCCCTGATAGAGGGTATTTTTTCCGACCATTTCTACTCCCCTGGCCTTAAATTGTTTCTCCAAAAAATTATGGTTCTGGGCATTTCACCTGAACAATTTGGGGCACTAACTTTCATGCAGGCTAATAGGCTGTTAAAGCTTAGACTGCTAGATATTGAAAGGCAAGACCTCCTTGCAGCAGTCTCTAAGGCAGGCCTGCCCAAAGTCTGGCCCAAGGGCCAAATCCGGCCCGTCAGGCCATTCTGAGTGGCCCGCGACTGGCTGGCCCGCCCCTCCCTCCCCCTCCTTCGCCCCATGTTTTTTTTTTTTTAAATCTTCTGACAACACTGACAACACTGGAAAGCTTGGGCGGATGGGCGGTCTGCCGCCACCGGCACCGCAGGGGAATGTGTGGGGATGAGCAGGGCAGCGGGCCTCTGCCACCGCCAAGGAGCTTTGGGGTGGGCTGGCGGGCGAACCATCGCCACCGCTGGGGAGCTTGGGAGGGTGCAAGGTCGCACAGATCGCCTCTTCCAAGGCGTGACCTGTGGCCACGGCTTCCTGTGTTTCCTTTGGTCCCCACCTTCCTTCTTTCCTCCGTCCCTTGGTCCACCTTCCTTCCTCCCTCCCTCCCTCCCTTGGTCCTCACCTCCCTCCCTCCCTCCCTTCCTTGTTCCCCACCTTCCTTCCTCTCTTGGTTTCCACCTCCCTCCCTCCCTCCCTCCCTCCCTTGGTCCCTGCCTTCCTTCCTGCGGGTGGGGTTGCAAGGGGTCAGTGGGTGGGGCTTATGAGTCAGTGGGTAGGGCTTGCTGTGGGGTGGCAGGGTCGGGGAGCAACCGGCCCCTGACACATTCTCAGCCACCAAATCTGGCCCTCCTTACAAAAAGTTTGGGCACCCCTGCTCTAAGGCATGTTCTCCCCAGTCTTCAACTCCCACTACCTGGTGGCAAGCCGGCCAGCTACCTACATCTTTAGAGAATCCGCAAGAAGGACACACTTTTACTCTAGCAAGATGTAATGTACTCCCTTCCAATGTCTTATACGGGAGATTCGGCTCTCTACCACTGGAGACTCGGTTATGTCCCTGTAATACAGGGACCACTGAGACTCTGGTGCATATGATCTTATATTGTCCTCTATACAAGGACATCCGTGCTTCCCACCTAGACCCGCACCTTGCTAGACTTCCTGGTCGCCAGGATGAGGTCATCTTGCATAACCTTTTGCTAGGCTCAGAGAAAACCAACACTAGGCAGATTGCCATATTTATCAATTTGATAATCCAGCGTCGTAGACCACAGCTACTTAACGGGTCTTCTGTTCTACACCTCTAAATATAGTTTGCTCACCCTGGTTGGTCTGCAGTCGTTTACGGCTGGACAAATACAATGTTTCATGGAAACACCCTCCTGCTCTGTTACAATACTTTTCCATTCCCTTCACACACACACCCTTGTTCTTTTTAAGCAATACTCACTTGGGTCCGCACACTCCCACAAATGGTGCTTTTATTCTCTATTGCCCATTGTCTATTTTATTTATTTATTTATTTATTTATTTATTTATGCCAATAAAGGTGATTGACTGACTGACTGACTGACTGACTGTTTGGTACACTGTGGCGATGCGTCAGTCCACTCTTTTTGCTGGCAATCAGATGATGTAATTGCTAGAGAAGACCAATCTGTCTCCAGAGCACCCCTATTCAGAACTTTCTGAGCCCCCTCTGTGAGAGGCTCTACATTTTTGGTGCAAATAGATCTGTTTTTATTTAGTCCATTCCCAATGTGTGTGATTGCTAGGAACAGATCAAGAAGTGAAGAGCCTTAAGTCTTCAAGGCTCCTACAGGTATCCATTTCTGAACAAAAGCAAGTGTTCTGCTTATACACCGCCCCATACCACTTCAAGTACTCTCTGGGCGGTTTACAGTTTAATTAAAGCAGGCATGTCCAAAGTCAGGCCCAGGCGCCAAATGTGGCCCGTTTTCAAATTTTTGAATGGACCGCAGCCTCTTCTCCCCACCAGCTCAGCCTGTCGTGCATCCCCGCCAGCTGACTCTTCCCTATACCTGATAGAAATGTCGGCTTGCAGTTTTATGGTTTGCCTGCCCTCCCTGCCTCTGTCCATCCCCCTAACCACCTGCCCGGCCTACCCTACCCTGGCCCCGTTGCTGCAGCATCCTCCCTGCCTCCTTGCATGTCCTAGAGCAGGGCTGTCCAACTTTGAGCAGCCCGTGGTCTACTTTTTTCTCCCAAATGACCCTGCGGTCTACTTTGATCTCCCCAAGGGCCCCCAGGTCTACTTATAGGAGTGCATGTGTGGCTGGCGCAGGGAGTAGGGGACCGCACCATGGCCCTTGACCTGCCCTGCTTAGCTGAGACAGTGGGCTGGCAGACCCAGAACTTTGCTTAGGGCAGTGGTGGTTTTTGGGATGTGGGAGGGAGGGGTAGAGAACTTATCCCTTCACTTTTTTATTGGTGGCTGTAGGGCTACTTTTGAACCCTTCGCGGGCTACCAGTAGCCCACGGTCTACCTGTTGGGCAGGCCTGCCCTAGAGGGTTGTCCAAAATCTGACCTGGGGGCCTAATGGGCTGAATTGTTGGCCCCCACACATTTCACCTCATCAAATCTGGTCCTCCTTGCGAAAAGTTTGGACACCCCTGAATTACACTATGCAAGCTACACATTCACCCGCCCCCACCCTCCAGCAAGCTGGGTACTCATTTTACTCATCGTTACAGAGCTGATAGAACTGTTCACTCTGTCTCCATAATTAATACTGAGAAGACCCTTATTGGAAAAGGGTGGGGAAAGGAATCTGAGATACAGCAGAAATCAATGACGGCGACTGAGATGACCACCGTTCATTGCAGTCCAGAAAGGCCCTTCCAGCCAAAACCTCTGAAAGGCATATGTAGGTTACAATATATCCAACAAAGTACCTGGTGGCACATGACAAAATCAAAAACCATACTTTATTTTAAAAGCAGAAGAAAATAAATCATCCATTGGTAAGATAATTTTGTAAGGTAATATTATTAGCATGTTGTTATGGTATATAAAAATGGAAGGAACTGCAAGGAAGTAGTTACAGTATTTTGTCATTCACTTTTCAGAATCCTTTTGTTGTTTCTATGAAGTTTGTGTTCCTTGTGCCTGGGGCGCCTCTTACCGGGTGTGCATTACAGACCAGATCCAACCAGCTGCTGAATACTATACAAACACCAATTGCAATCTGTCCATTATTGGCATGATCTGGTTGAATCACACTTGCATAGTTACCTTCTACGCCAGTGGTTCCTAACCTGGGGGTTGGGACCCCTTGGGGTGTGTGTTGAAGGACAATTTCACAGGGGTCGCCATGAGCCAGTGAAGAAAAAGGCACAAACGGCTTGGGTCTGGAGGAGGAGGGGGAGGAAGGAGGAGAAAGAGTGAGTTGCAGCTTGATAGGTTGGAGGGGATGTCAGTCAATGGCACCGGAGGCTGCGATTGGCTGAGGGTCCCTGTGCAGTGGTTCTCAACCTGTGGGTCTCCAGATGTTCCTGAACTGCAACTCCTAAAAATCCATTCCAGTACAACAAGTGGTGGTGGCTTCTGGGAGTTGCATCTGGGGACCCACAGGTTGAGAACCACTGCTGTAGAGGGGGTTCTCTATGACACCTGCAAAGTGATCACCGCAACATGAGGAACTGTATTTAAGGGTCGCGGCATTAGGAAGGTTGGGAACCACTGTTCTATGCCCTTTGTCAGTGCCTTTCAGGTAATATCAGGAAGGAAGCAATCACAATGGCAGGGCGGACATTATTTCTGTGTCAAGTGTCAAGTGTTCCACAGCGTGGAATGGAGCTGTGTCAGGGCCTGCCTGACTCAGCACAAATTTGCCTCCCGTTGAGTCCTGCCAAACAATTGGGGGAAATCTCCCCTGTGCTGCTTCAGCAAGAAGACATTAAAGTGAACTTGAATGGGCTGTCAGCTTACATGCTTTAAAAAGGGAAGAAGAATGAGATTCCCAAGCATAATCACCAGCTTTTCTTGTACAGCATTTATAACAAATGGAGCTGTTTATAGCTGGCGTGGAAGAGACGGCAGGGGAGATGCACCATCTATATCCAGTTACTGCATTTTTAACTTGACAGCCGGGGTGGTGGTGGTCCTTTAAAATGCTCCTTAAAAATCCTTTAAGATACTGCACAAGATGGGCAGAAAATAAATAAATAAATAAATAAATAAATAAATAAATAAATAAATAAATAAATAAAAGTTTCTTCTATTCCCTCTGTAGGTAAAATCTTTGCCATTTTAAGGCTCACTCTGTTAAGGCCAGACCTTTAATAATTCTGTAGCATCAAGTCTATTCTGTTTTATGACAACTCGTTCCAGAATTTCTTTTGGTGCTGCACACTCATTGTTACTAAAATTACTTGCTGTATTTTAATTGTTGTAAGCCACTTTGAGTCCATTGGAAATAAGTAAATCCTGTGGCACAGCTCAAAAAGACAGGGGGTGGCCACTGGTGTTACAGTACAGTACAGTAAACCCTCATATAGCAAACGGTTAGTATAACATAAAATCTGTTCAACATAAAAAAAATCCAAAGATAGGGGAAATTTGCTTAACAGAATCCCCTAGGGGACAAATCTGTACAACATAAAAATAGTTGCAATTAGGGATTACTCTGTTTTCAAAACATTCCTATGGGAAATTTGTATAAAGGAAAATTTGCTTAACATAATTTCATTTGGAACGAATTAATTCCTTTATGCAAGGTACCACTGTATATGGATCTGGCAGTCAGACATGCTCCAGTATTTTAAGGTGAGTGAAGAATATTCCAAAAAGAAACCCGAAGTCTTCCAATGCAGGATTAGGGATTTAAACACTACAACTGGGATCTTTGTTTATTGATCAGTTCTACAGATCGCATCAACCCAGGTCTGCACTATGGGCAGAGAGGATTTCAAAAGCTCCCCACCGGCGCTCCAAAAATGCAAAGCTATGAGCTTTTCATTTCCATCCAGTCAGTTGGAAATATGGACTAAGAAGCATTTTAAGTGCAGGCCATACCAGTTGGCTATGTACAACCTTCCTGCCTGCAGCATTGTACTTCAAAGTTTGCCACTCAAACCTAATGCTAGGTTTAGATTGACAAGATTTGGGGCTGTGGCAGTGGTATCACTTTTTAATAGTAAAACAGGACTAAGCAATAGATGTAGAAATGATAGCTGGGAAAACAGATTAAGCAGGAAATCAGATGGGGGCCTTTCATTGTATTCATTATTTGTTAAAAAGGAACCATCTTTCATGTAGGGCCGTTTTTAAAGCTGTTTGCAGTCTGTTAACATGTGTTAAAATGGCAAAAAATTCTACAAAACTAGCCAAATGAAACCACGCTAAACTGCCTTATTATGCAGTCAAGTCTCTAGTCCATTTAGCCCTGTATTGGCAATTAGCTCCCAAGTGGATGGGGCATTTTGCTGAGTCCATTTTGGAGATCCTTGGTGATCTCCTACACAAGTGCTAACCTGGCCCAAGTCTGCTTAACTTCTGAAATTAGATGAGACCTGGTATGTTCAGGGCAGCAGGATGTCTGATAATAACCAGGGTGTGCATGCAACCGTTTGTCCTAGTGGAAATGTCAGGTCATTTATTATTATTATCATTGTAGCATGCTGCAGTATATAACAGACTGCTGGGAAGAAAACGTGTGCAGGTGGATACTGAGATGTTTAATGCCATTTTAACTGTGCTCTGTGCATAATATTTTATGATATATTGTCAATTTCTGTTTTGCATTTAAATTTTTATTTTGGTATTCTGTTCTATCATGTCTTTTGAATGTCGTTAACTGCCCAGAGTGGCCTTTTCGCCATACAGGCGTGATGTAAATTCAATAAACAGATAAATAAGCACAAATCAGATGGCAGTGAGGTTTATCCACAGGTTTTCCAACGCCTTCCACTTTTTGCAGCTAACAGCATGCAAAGGGAAACCCAGATCTGACAGAACAAACTTGCATCCAACCGGGGGTGGGGGACAAACTTATTACTCAGGATAGTCCGATTTTACCAAAGTGACATTTTTCTCTTTTCCCCTTTGTTTTGCAATTTATTGATGGTTTTCAAACAAAAAAGTTGTCAATCAAAAAAAAGAAAAGAAAAGAAAGAAAAAAGTGACATTTTCCGACCGCCTCCAGGTTGGGAGATTCTGGGAGTTGTAATCCCCCCCCCCAAAATAACACCACCGCCCAATTTCTAGATGCTCGCAGGCAACGATCCAACAGGACCTGCTGGAGACGAGTCGTTCTCGTTCCTTCCCACGCTCGGCACCCCGGGGGAGCCAGAAGGTATATGGAGGGTAGCCATGAAAACAGGTTCGGGAGCCACTCCCCGGCTCACGTGGCCCTCTCTGGCCAAGGCAACAGGGGCTGCCCCCTCCCACCGCCCGCGGGCCCAGCCACCAAGACCCGCGCCCTCCCCGGAACAGCCCGTGCTCGTCTTCCTCGCTCCGGCGGCGGCGCTGCGGGAGGAAAGGGAACCGGGTGGGGGGGAGGAAGGCGGGGCGGCGATCGATGGGGGCGAGGCGAGAGGCGGAGCGCAAGTCCGCCCCCGCTCGCCCGCCTGCCTCCTCGCGTCTCCTCCTTCTCCCAGCCGGGCCACCGAGAAAGGGAGAGGGGGGAAAGGGAGGGATGGAGGCGGACGGTGGCGTGGCAGGGTCGCCCTCCTTTCCCTCTGGCGGCGATGGGGCGCCCGCCTCCGCCCAGCCGCCGGGGACCCCTCCGGGCTCCGCTCAGGCTCCGCTTCTCCCGGCCTCGCCGGAGGTGCTGCTGGAGTTCGCCGTCGACGACGAGGACGAGGACCTGGAAGTCTTCAGCAAGGTACCGCCGGGGCTTCCCTCTTGCGCCCGGGGAGCCTGGCAGCCCGCGGAATCTGGGGGAATCGGGAGGAAAGGCACACACACACACACACACACGCACGCACACGCGCGCGCACACACACACACACACACACACACACACACACACACACACGACGCCCCTTGGCTCTGGGAGGGAGGAGGGAGGCAAAAGCGGGGAGCGGTGGGTTTGCCCCTTCTCCCGGGCCGGGGAGGGGACCGCCCTGGGGAACTGTCCCATACATACCTCCAGATGGCTGGGGACGGTAAACCCCCCGCCCCCGCCCGCCTCCTCTTCTCCGAACTTTTTGCAAAGCACTTTTCTCCCTACTAGGAAGGGGGTTTTCCGGGGAAGGGGAGGGAGAAGAGGCCGGCGTCCCAACACTCCTTGTCCCCGCCTCCAGCTGCGGGAAGGCAAGGCGAATGGGCTTCTCCGACCTCTCGCCCTCCGGACCGGTGGGACTACACCACAGCATCCATCAGCCTCAGCCAGCATGCGGGGCTGGGTTGGGGGGGGGGCGTGGAGTGACGGGAAGTGATTGTCAGAAGGGCATCATCAGGTTGCGAAAGGCCCAAGGAGGCGTTTTGGGGTGTTGCATACTTTCCCGTCTGTTGTCAATACCCTGTTGGATTGTGACCCTGTGGTCAATTTAGGAGTGGAGTTCCCCAGATGATAAATTTCATCACGATTCAATCCCCAAAAATGTTACTGGGGTTATTGCCAGCATATGAAGAGCTAAGGATTGAAATTAGTGATCTAAGCAACTGCTTCTTTTTCTTGTCTATCTAGTGGTGGATAGTTCTGGTTGGTATGACTGCGGAGCCACTATGGCCCAGGACTGAATGACGTAGTGACACACACACACACCTTTCCTTCTTACTGTAACATTTTGGACACCCTCATATAGGAATGTCTGTTAGGTCTTCATACCTAACAGACCTTCCTATTAGGCAGGGTGAGGGTGAGCAGGTAACTGGCCTAATTTATCTATTGGTCACTTGCCGCCCATTTGATTTTACCTGATATCTCACACTCTTTCCTAGTAGTCAAGTGTAGCTGGTTATTGGGGTCATTGAAATCAACTTTGCACAGTAAAGCAACTGAAGTTAGGACACACCTGCATTTGCAGAGGGAGATGATGTCTATTAATACCAGCTGTGGGGGATTGCAAAAGGTATTGTGGTTGCAGCTGAGTACAGAATGCTAGCCTACAAAGATCTAATCCAGCATGACTGTTCTGTTCTGCCATGCGTTTCTGACCCAAGTCAGATCCAGCTGTTCCTGGCCCAGGACCCTCTTTCCCCCAGATGTTATAGCAAAGCAAGAGCCTGTACATCAGTGGTTCTCAACCTGTGGGTCCCCAGATGTTCCTGGACTGCAACTCCCAGAAGTCTTCATCACTAGCTGAGCTAGTCAGGATTTCTGGGAGTTGCAGTCCAGGAACATCTGGGGACCCACAGGTTGAGAACCACTGCTGTACATTTTATGTTCATTAACAAGTACACCATGATTCATGATCACCCCTGGACCAAGACTCTCCCAAGGCAGCTTTCCAGCCAGAAAACACAGAGAGTGGGAAAGAGGTCTTACCTTGCTCTGGAGGCAGGAAAAGCCACCACAACAAGTATCACAGCTGCTCTTGCTAAGTTCCAAGTTAAATAGGGCATAACAAACCCCACAGCTTTGGGGGTTCTGACCTATAACTCCCAGACCCCAAAGGCCATGTTGGCTATGGAATTCTGGGAATTGTAGTCTGACAAAATGATGTTTATATGAGCTCTGCAAAAGCCCTGCCTTCTTCCATCTTCAAACATGGTACATCTGTAGTCCTCACCCTGTGCTTTGAAACCAAACTCTCCTTTGCCCCCTGGCAGAGCACATGGGAACTGCCATCCCTCATTTTGCACTGAGCAGAGCTGTGAAGTAGATTTGAGGGAGGTATTTCCTTGCCAAATGTTACATTTGCTTCAGTACTCCTCTGGTCTAAAAAACCTCCTCCTTCTTGGCTAAAATGTACAAGAACACCGATGGCAAGGTGGACAAATTCAGCAGTTCTAGATGACTATTTCCTGGCTTTGGAATGGCACAGACTGCTTAAATGTCAGAAATAAATTTTGAATATATATATATATATATATATATATATATATATATATATATATATATATATATATATATATATATATATATATATATATATATATATATATATATATATATATATATATATATATATATACTGTATCAAGTGGTTCAGCGTAGGCAATGGCCTATTTAAAGGGCAAATTGCCATTTCTGAAGGCTTCCAGAAAAGGCAGTGCATTACCCCCCCCCCTGGAAAAAAGGGGTCCCCAGTAGATCTGAGGTCTGTAAAAATAATCTGGGGTGTTGCACCTGTGGTCATATGCCTGCACTTTATCTGTCGCTGCTTTACACCAATTTTTGACAGGCAGTTTGCTTGGTGGGCCAGTTTTCTCTTTCTCGCTTTCAATTATTAAACTCATGGGAGCCAAGTCTAAAGGCCCAGGACTGATGTGCGATCTTGGACGGTGGGAGTAGAAAGCTGCTCAGGGTATGCAGGCATCACAGCTTAGTTACCTCCATCAGCAAATCAGATGTCAGTTCACATTAGCCTCCCTGTCTGTTGTTGACCCCAGTCCATTATTTGTCTACTGAGAGTTAAGGTGTGTTGCGACAGGAATCACCTTTGGGGTAGCTCTTTACCTCAACACTTGTGCAGGATATCATATTTTAATAGAGAGATGCACTGTATTGTCTGCCTGCCCCTCTTCTTTAACTGTGTGAAGTGGGCTACCAATCCTCCTGCCATCTACAAAGTTTAGTAAATCAACTTTTGGGGGCTCACTCTAGAACAGTGGTGGTGAACCTTCGGCGCTCCAGATATTTTGGACACAACTCCCAGAATTCCAAGTCTGTATTGCCAATGACAAAGGACTATGGGAGTTGCGGTCCAAAACATATTGAGTGCCAAAGGTTTGCCACCACTGCTCTATGAACTGTCAGCCACCATATCCAATGCTAAGAAGTGGTGCCAGAAGATGTACTCCAGAAATATCTCTTCCACCCAGCTGTAGTACACATCTAAAAATATTCAGCCCCTAATACAGGCATGTCCAAACTTCGGCCCTCCTGATGTTTTGAACCACAGCTCCCAGAATTCTAAGCTTAGAATGCCAATGACAAAGGACTGTGGGAGTTGCGGTCCAAAACATCTGGAGGGCCGAAGTTTGGACATGCCTGCCCTAATATGTCATTCTCCCTTCTGCACTTCATGAGTTTCAGCACACTTTTACAGGCTCTTTTGAAACTACAGGTGTGTGCCCTCCATATGACAATAAAACTCTATTCTATTCTATTTTTTCTTTTTTGTATTGTCAAGGATATGGTTTTCAGTTTGGTGGGAGGAAGGAAACCATAGCATTTGGTATCTTTATAAAGTACATCATTCACAAAAAGTTCCTCCCAGTGTCATGCATTGAAATATATGCTGTAAATATGTACGGTATACTTTTTTTCCCTCCTAAGGTAAGTATGTTACATTTGAAGCGATATAGGCAAAACTGATATCCCTCAGGCTAAATCCATTTCTTATGGAGCTTCTCACCTCTTCCTTACCCCAGAGAGGAGGAAGCATGCTCTTCTATTCTAGGGGGGAAATGTCTACAGTGAGAATTGCCTATCTTCACAAATGCTGCAAAAGAGACTTCTCAGGCTTCTGCTAGATGGGTGACCTCTGTCTTACGGCCCATCCTACAAGCTGTCAACGAGCGCTTGCTGATTATGCCCTGCCTGTTGATGTCACTTTGCAAAAATTAACTGGAGGCACTGCAGTTGGGCTTTGCTAGCAGAGAGCCAAGGATATGGTTTTCGTGGGAGAAAAGCATGGGAGTAGAAACTGGGGACCCCAACAGATCTACTGGGGACCCCAACAGACATGCTTATATCTGTCTCTGTATTTTGAGATGGGGGGGAGAAAGATTTATGTTACCTTTTGACCCTTATAAAGCAGAATTCACTTCTGAAGAATTGAACAAAGAAATACCTGTAGTCATAGTCAAAAGGGAGCTATGGGCGGTTTGGGATTTATACGGTAATTGTTCCCAAGCGGTTGGGTAACCCAGATGTTCTTGGACTGCAGTTTCCAGAAGCTACCAGTTGTGCTGCCTGGGGTGTCTGGGAGTTGCAGTCCAAGAACATCTGGATTACCCAAGGTTGGGATCCACTGGGCTTGAACAAGCCTCTTGTGGTGGTGTAGGAAATCCATTGCAGAGCAGCTGTACTACCACTAGGGATGAGCTGTTCGTTTTGGAAGCAGCACGTTCCAAAACGACCCACGAGAGCCCAGGTGCTGTTCGGATGCCTCCGAAACGGAAGCAGCCAATCACTTACCTTCCTGCATGGTCATATCAAGCTAGTCCAACCAGGAAGAAGACTCCTGATGTCATCTGTCCTTCTCCCTGGCACTGGCCAATCAAGCAGGGAGGTGGGATGATGCATCTCCCTGCAGAGAAATGCCAACCCAGGAGAAAAAGGAGGAGAGGGCGATCTCCCTCAATCAGAGGCAGCCAAAGGCTGTTCTCCGCAGCCCCGCCAGACAGCTGACTTTGGCAGGTCGGGTATGTCAAAATCAGCAGTCTGAAAGGGCTATGGAGAGGAGGAGAAGGAGAAGACAATCTCTGTCTTTGTTGCGTTCCCCCCTCCTTCTCCCGCTTGCTTCGATCTCTGCAAAAGAGATCAGTAGGCAGGAGAAGAAGGACGAGGGATTGATCCCCCTTAATCAATGGCAGCCCCACCAGACAGCTGATTTTGACAGTTTTGAACTGCTGCTCTCCATGGGGCCTGCGGAGAGCAGCCTTTGGCTGCCGTTGATTGGGAGGGTTGGGACAGCCTTTTTAAGGGAATGCACTGAAAACCAATTAATTGGTCTGTTCCCCTTTTTGCCTTTTTTCCAACTTCAGGAACGGTTGAATTGATTTTCAGTGCATTCCTATGGGAAACCGCGATTTGACCTAAGAAAAATTTGACTTCCGAAAATGCATTCAGAACAGATTAATTTCTTAAGTTGAGGTACCAATGTCCTTTGGAGCATCTTATAGATGTAAAAAATATGGTACTTATATAAAAATTAGCATAAGTGTAGTGGCCCAAACCACAGTGGATGATTGCTTCTAATTCTGGGGTCACTGCTTTGTATTCTTCATCATAACAGATTGTGCACAGTGGGGATTTCTAGTGACAGTTCCTCAACCAGCAGAAATTTGTAGTTGTGATTTCCACCAATGCATTTAAACTATCATACACAGTACAGTGGTACGTCTGATAACAACTTTAATTCGTTCCCCGAGGTTAATCGTTATCCGAAGAAATTGTTATCTGAAACATGGTTTCCCATTGAAATGAATGGGAAGCCATTTTAATCTGTTCCGGTGGTCCGGAAAAAAGGCCAAAAAAAAGCCTTTTTCCCCTGAGACCTCTTTAAAGTGCACTTTCAAAGTGCACTCCACCTCCTCCTCACCCCCTGCCACTGGTGCTTCCTCACCCCCCACCCCCACCCCCACCTCACCTCCTCCATCGTCGTCACCACCGCCGCTGGGCATTCGGGCGGCGGGAGAGCCAAGCAGTGGCTGGCGCTTCCCCCCCCTCCCCCGCACCCACCTCTTTTCCTCCTCCTCCTCCTCCTCCTCCTCCTCCGGGCGTTTGCGTGGCAGGAAAGATGAGCGGCGGCTGGTGCTTTCCCCCCACCCCGCCCCCTCTCCTCCTCCTCCTCCTCCTCTGCCGCCGCCGCCGATGCTGGACATTTGGGTGGCGTGAGAGCCGGGCAGCGTGTGCCTGTTCCTCCCCCCTCCCGGGGCCTACCTCTGCATGTTGCCTCCCCTCCTCCTCTGCAGGTCAGTTAAAGAGAAATGTGGAGGGAGGCTGGGGCTGTGGTGTGTGTGAAAATAACTGAGTCGTTATCCGAATTATTCGTTATCCGGGGCAGTCGTTATCCGAGGTATTACTGTATATGAAATAGATTCTGGGTTATGTTTCTATTCCTTCCTTTTTGCTGACTGCATTGGGTGGGAGATTAATATACCAGTCTCTGGAAATATGTAGTTTTGGGTACAGGAATGAGTGGGGAGTGAACTTAAGGCACACTAAAGGCACACTTATTTTCATGCATAGAAATGTGTGTGCATGTTTTATGTCAGAGTTTTATTTGACTGCATGTCGGGACACTGAATGTCGTGCTGTAATGCCTTGCAGAAATGCATGATGGTAGATTAAGCAAGACACGTTTCACATAGAAGAAATTAGTGACTAAAAGTAGTTCTAGTTTTCTGAAATTTCTTAAAAGCTTGTAAATCTGAATCCATTTCTTTGATCATAGTGTTGAGAACCAGCCTATTGGGCAGGAATTGCTGTCAAATCAAGCCGATACATAACTTAGGATGTTTGTTATTTATCTATTAAGATTTTGTATTTAAATTAGCAGCTGAAGTGCTTTACAATAGTGAAAAATCATAAATATAATTTAAAAATACACACAGAAAAAGCTGTTGCATATATAGGATGCAACAAGATGTAAATAACATGCATGTACAGTATTCTAAATAGTTTCAGTGCATAGTACATTTTCAAATTTAATAGGATCAAGGCAGTTGTTGAGTAATTAGGTGGCAAATAGTGTGATTTTGTCATTTTGGGCTTGGATGAGATGACTTCAGACTCCATGAGAAAGAAAATTCATTTATTGAACACCAACTCCAGTTTCCCAAAATTTATTTCCCTACTATCAAGGAAATGTGGTTATTCTAATTGTCAACAGATCAGTTCTTGTAGATTTCATCTCTACCAAACGTAGGCATTCTGTAAAGCTGGTGAGTCTACATTGCTCCTTCAAATCAGGTGACGACTCTCCAAATATTCTGTTTTAGGAAGAATACCACACTGGGAAGATAACCTTAGGTACAGTATCATAAAAATCGCTGCTTAAGCCCAAACGTAACAGGAAAGCACAAGGGATGACAGGCGATGTCTTCTCTGCTATAAATCAAGGCATCCTTGTATCTTCCACATTGTGAGCCCTGATTCCACTGTTGTTGGCCCAAGTGGGCCAGGGAGGTGTCATTGTCAAAGTAACTAATTGCTATGGTTTAGATCAGAAGAGATTGCAGGCAGTGACCAGAATCCTGCTTCTTAGTATAATAAATTGCATTAGAGTAGGCGGATTAAATAAAACGGGATTTGGTAAGTGAGCTCTTCTGTAAGAACTTCTGTAATGACTTGCTTTAACATAGTAAGCCAGGGTTAGAGTAGGCCCATTTGAATCTATGGAACTTATGGAGGAGTTGACTCACCAACTTCCCATTGATTCGGTGGGCTTGTTCTACCATGATTTACCATGCTGAACAAATCATGGAGGTTGGTAATTGGCAGCACATGGAAAATAGGGAGAGGCAAACCTAGTCAATTGAGAAAGGAGCAAAATGAAGACCATTTGTACGCAGGCAGTATCTTGAAGGAAGAAATTGTATCAAGGATATCTGACCAGTCAGAAGGCTGGAATGAGAATCATCTGGGGGCTTGAGGGGGTTTGGTGAAGGAAATTTGCACCCTGAAATGCAATGTAATTCAATTGCTTCCCTGAGCAATCAGTGGCGTAGAGCAATGCTACAGTATTAGGGCACACTACTTATAGGTTTAAAACCAGCTGCTCAGCATTACAAACATTCAAGCCTACTGTTTCCCCCAAAATTTACCCCTCCCTAAAACACACACACACACACACACACACACACACACACACACACACACACACACACACCCCACACAAAAAAAACGTGGAGCAGCTGCAAAAAGACAAAACACATTCTTCATTCTTGATAGCCTGTGCTCACAGATCTGTTTGTGACAGAAATTTATGGAGCGAAAAATCCAAATGTCAGCATCTTAGAACTGACTGTTAAATTTACTACTGAATGTAAGCCTAAAAGGCATTAATGAATCATTAATGAATTGAACACTTACTAATGCTTAAAAATAAATCTAGCTAATGCAAAAATAATATTTTTGTTTCGGTTCTGGCCACAAGATGGGGGAATAAGCACTACAAGTCAACATTTTAATATTTGGACGTGCAGTGTCTGTAAATCCTTGAAAATCAAAGCAATTTCTACCAAGCAGGATTTAGGAAAAATTAAGTAGGCTGTAATTTTTTTTTGTCAAGGCAGATTTATATGAGGGAGCAAAACCATTCATCTTGCCTGTTTTCCCTTTTCCCTTTTCTCCCTCGTTTTCTGCCTCACCTTGAATTCTGTCCCGTCACCCTCAGCTCCAGTCCTTGCAAATCCTGTTCCCCCCACCATGTCCATATTTTAATTCCATCCAGATTCATGAGTGTTCCTGTGATTGGGTTCTTGTCATACTCAAAATGTCTGAAGACTCTTCTTTTGCAATAAACTTTTACAGAATAAAACGGGTGTCTCATGCACAGTCATTTCAAAGGGCTCAACAAATTCAGCAGGTTTAGACAGAGTCAAGAGGCAGGTGCCAATTACAGCACTCAGTGACAGAAGCCATGTTAGCATATGTGTCCATTTTTGGGATCTCACCACAAACCCTCTTGATCAGTGGTTTTCCTCAGGGACTTCCCGAACGTTGTACACAAGTTCCCAAAGCAACAGTGGTGTGCCTGCTTGGCCTCTACTGAGATTTTCGTCTTGCTGGTGGTAACTCAACATTCCTCCCTCTTCAAGGAACCTCTCTTCTTGAGGCAGATATAGATGGTCCATTCTACAAGTCCAACCTCCTCTAAATTTACACCTACTTCCTCTTTCTCCAATATCTTTCTACCCCCTTTTTCTCTTTCTCCCTAATAGGATGGCTTTGTGGGGGGGGGAGCTTTGCTTTTCCTCCTACGACCAGTTTCTTCCAGAGGAAGTTTCATCCATAGCCTTTCCCTAGTCCATCGATCCTCTAGCTGCAGCCACCTCCAGCCGGGTGGTAACTCATCATCATCATTAGTTTTCTAAGAGCCTTTCTCTGCTTAATCCCTTAAACTTATCTCTTACTGCCAATTCCTCCCCTGCCTGTCTTTTCCCTCCCTTTTCTCCTAGCCCTCTGATTATTTCAACCTCCCCAGTAGCTGTACCTTAATCATAACAGGCAGGACAGTGCACAGAGTCTCAAATCCTTCTGTCAAGGATGGCGGAGTAGGTGGTTCTCTCTTGCTGCTCACAGTTCCCTTATTTCCATTCTGCCCTTTTGTTTCACTTACCCTTTACTCCATCAACCCTTCCCTGATAACCTCTTCCCATTGTCCTCATAGTGCATGAAGCATCCCTTCATTACTTGGACGCACAGTCACAAAGATGAGCCTACCGAGAAAGGCACAGTGGTCTCATGGGCAGGGAACAGAGAGTAGAACTGTGACGGAGAAAGAATCAACTCCTTCTCTTCCTTTGTTAGAGTTGTGTATAGTGTCTGAGACCAGACTCCTCCTTGAAGTGTGTGACATATTGATCCACTATGAATTCACACTCAGGAAATAAAGTTTCCCTGGGCGAGTTCACTTCAGCTGACCGACCAGGAGTCAGTAGAAAGCTAGGATGAAATTTCCCATCAGTTCTTGTTGACAGCTGTTACGGCAGTGTCAGCTGTAACTGTCCAGGTTTGCAAGGGCATGGCTACAGCAGAAGCTCTCTTAAGCTGTATACAGAAGCTGTACAGTCGTCCCCTGCCATTTTGCAGTTCATATACTGCAGTCCTCGTATATCATGGGACCGCAATATATGAAGGCAAGGCCCCCTGCGGCAAGCTGCCTTCATATATTGAGGCCTCCTGCACTTACCCCAGGCCTCCAATGGGCTTCCTGGGCCAGTCAGAGGCCCAAGAAGTGGTTTCTGGCAAAACAGAAGTGGCTTCTAAAAAAATGGAACTGTCTTCTGGATTGCCCCAAACCACTTTTGGGGTCTTAGACGGGCTTCCTGGGCCTGTTGGAGGCCCCATAATTGGTTTCTAGCGAACTGGAAGTCACTTTCAAAAACTGGAAGTGTGTTCTAGATTGCCCAAAACCACTTTGGGGGCCTCCAGCAGGCCTAGGAACCCATCTGAGGCCCATTTTGCGCAGCACCAGGCCTCAGATAAGTGTAGGAGGCCCCAGACAGCCCCCCCCCAAGTCCCATCTCAACCTAGAGTCTGCATGTCGCAGATTTTCCTTTATCATGAGTCAGGTCAAGTCTCTATCCTACACAATAAGCAGGGGATTACCGTATAGAGAGGTTTGCTTGCTTTCTGTTTGGTCCCCTAGGTATTGTAATGCAAGTTTGTTCCAGTGCTGGTACCAAGCCTTCAAAAATGGCTTGGGCACAAGTGGTGCTTGGTTGTGGCAAATAACAACCCCACATGCCCTTGTTCTTCCTCTGCCTCCCCCTTCCAACTGCCAGCACCCCACACAAACTTTTCTGCAGCAACGCAAAATTATTCGCCTGCAAAATAAATAAAAAAAACAAAAAAGTACAGAATGGGGAGAAAAATCCAGGCTAATTTGTGCTGGCTTATACATCATGTGATTATTAGAGAGACAGGAGAGATGTGGTGTTCAGAAAAACCCACAAAATTTTTAAAAAGCCTGTGCTGCCTAACTAAACAATGTCTTGAATATATATCTTTATGATTTATTTATAATCACATAGTATGAAAGTTACATCCAAACTCCGTCAGTAAAAATCTGTACAACTGCTGAGAAGCCGCAATGGCCTTTCAGGGCTAGATACAAATTTATACTATACTGTATACAGTTGTGATATTGGTGAATACATATTCACTGAGAAGCTTGGGAAATTGTATTCCTCATCATTGTAGTTGCTCCATTGGTGTTAATTCCTGGGTCCATGTCCGTGTCTAAATCCATAAAACACCTGCACTGGGATTGTAGAGATGGTGAGAGACTTCAACATTTCAAACATTTTTCTTTGGGCTTATACACACCGTGACTTGCAGATCATTATAATTCAAGAACTTCACATCTTTAAATGTCTTCAGTGTCCAAAGCTAATGACATGCAAGAAACCCTGCCTGCTCTCTCCCTTTTCCTTCAGCTATAAAGGGGGGGGCATACTGGCCAGCTGATTGTTCTGATACTGTCAGTTCACTTCCTACTACAGTATTTGTGTCGAATCAAATAGTGAGGTGAATATGAATATATAGGTGTGGTTAATCACCAGTGGAAAAGCATTCTGTTTGACTGTAGGGGGCAGTTCCCTTTGAACAAACAGATTTACATCTGAGTAGGTAGGATTATTTTAAAGTAATTACAAGGGAACCTCATCAAATCCAGCTGGTCACACCTTTGTGGGCATGGAATTAGTATGTTGGCTGGCCCAACAGAGGCTGGTGGGTAGCAGCTTCTGAACATTATCTTAAGATGTGGCTATTTAAGAAGGCTTTCTATGGTTATTAATTTTCTGCTCATTTACCCTCATGTGTATTCTGGTCTACTTCTGCGTTTATTGATCTTGATGGATTTAGTGGTGTTATTTTTGTTTATCACATTGTATTGTAATTTTTAAATATATTATTATGTTTAAGAGATGTATCTGTTTGTTTAACCCTATAAACCTCCCATAGTGGCTGTTGTTGCCAGATGGTATGGTATACAAGTCAAATAAATAAATAAATAAATAAATAAATAAATAAATAAATAAATAAATACCTTTGTTACATGCAATGCATGTGATACTAATAATTGTGATGATCCGCCCAGTCATGTAAGGACAGTAATTTGGGGCACAAATAAGGGCAGCATGTGTCTGTCTATTATAAGCACCCTTTCCCTCTCTCACTCAGAAGTAAATGTGAGAAGCAGTGCTGTTCAGAAATCTAGTGTGTACTGTACATATCTGCTCACAAGAAAGAACTGGCCTTTTTCTGGAGTAAGTGTTACAGAAAACTTTCAAATACCCAAAAGACACAGTATATATCAGGAAAAAACAGGGGGGGGGGATAAAAAAGACAAAAACATCATGCCACATGAAAGATGATTATTTTTAATGTAAACTTTTGAAGGAATGGGACATGTCCACAAAAGCTCACATTAAAATATAAGTTTTTAAGGTGCCACAGAATTTTTGTCTTTGCCTGTTATGCTAGCACAAACTAACACTGCTACCTCTTCTAAAACTACCTTCTGCACACCCCTTTTCTGTTCTTCCACAGGCATAACAGAGAGAAGCAGCCTAGTCCTTAAAACCAGGGCATACTCATTTGTTTACAAGTAAGGAGCTGCCTAGATGCCCTAAGCACATCCAATCTCGCCTGAGTTTTGGAAGCTAAGCAGGGTCAGCCCTGGTTAGTACTTGGATGGGTGACCACCAGGGAATGCTGTAGGCACCTGGAGTAGGAACTGGCAAGCCACTCCAGTGTTCCTGCCAAGAAAACTCCATGGACATGGGGTCACAAAGAGTCGGTCACGACTATAACAATGCAACACGCACAAACACACACTCAAGGAGGACTAGGGTGCAGAGTAGGAAATCCGGGCAGCAAGCTCTGACCATCTGGAATCTACATCTTTGCCAGTGCCCTAGTCCAGCAAAGGAGCAGATAGAACTAGCTGGGAAAAGATAGAAAGGCAGATGTTTCCAAAGTGAGGCAGGCAAGACGTGCCCGGGTTAGCTGCTGGGCAACCTTTTCTGATGCCCTTTTACACAGTAGTTCCTATGAGTCAAAGGTATGCTTTACAACACACTGGGGAGAGTGTTCCTTCCTGGTGACCTGCTTCTTTCTCAAGGTGCCTTTGCTTGCCTGCAGTGTCAAGAATGCTCCGGGTTGCTCTGCATTAGTCATGCGCGCAAGCATAGTGGTTATTTTTTTTAACAAGAAGAAGCTTCAGCTGAGTTCACAGTCAAACTGGATTTGAAATCCATGTGGTGTCAGAAAGAGAAACAAGTGTGTTATTTTTAGTCTCTGACTCAATTTCTGGTTCTGGGGTGGCGGGAGAGAGATAGATTTGGAGCTAGTGGCAGTTAAATGGGCTACACCCTTTGGGTTAAAAAATCGGGGCCTGCCTTCCCTGAGTCATAGAGACTTGCGAGCCTGACTTGAAAGAGAAGCTGCAGCTTGGCTTTCTTTAACAGGTTGGTATTATATTTGCAAAGCCCACTTGTGCGAGCATTTAATAGAAGAGTTCCTGCAAGATCAATATTAATATGAAAAGTTCCCCTGTTCCCATGTGCCCTGCGTGTATTCATTTGCAAAGTTTGCTGCCTAACCGGAACATTATTTTTCTTGTGTGTAGGTCCCTGGGAGTAAATTGACTTCATAGATCATTCTTTGTACCTTGCACAATGGAAATAAAACCGCTCCCTAAGTGGTGAAAAATGAGCATCTTAAAGCTGTCAACTTTAATAATCTAGATTATTACTCAAAAACATAAATATGAAGCGCATACTTTTAGGGATTACCTGGCTGTGTAACGTAATGGTGCCCTTTAGAGCATAAAACATATGAATGGAATTTTAGGAGATAATAATGTAGTAGGCTATCTGTCCCCACTCCACATGAGAAGCACTGGACCTTTATATTTTCTGTTTAGAGCAGAGGGTACTTTGTTTTAAAAGATTTTAAAAGCACCTTGAGGGGGTCCACTTTTACAGCATGCTTGTGTCCAATATTATAAAATCTGACTTAGATTTTGGCTTAAATTTCCCATTGATTTCTTGGCCCTTTTGTTGTTCTCTTTTGTTTTTTCCCCACTGGTTATTGCAACAGTTTCATTGTCTCTCTTGTGACAGTCACTGAAAAATACCATTCAAGGTTCTGCTCCTGTTTTTCCTTCTCATCTGCCACTCGCAATTTTAAGCATTTCTTCCATCCTCCGGCTAGGCTTTTCTTTTCTTTTTACTTTGACAACCATCATTTTGCATTCATCCCTAATAATATCTCTGGTTCTAGTCTACAGTTCTTCTCGTTCGTGGTTCATTAAGTTTAGTCATGAAAATCTGTTTCTTATGTAGGAACGGTTCGCCCCAAAGCATCCTATTTGCCTTTAGAGCTAGTACAGTGCAGAGGCTAAGGATATGAACTGGAAAGTTAAGAGGTTCCGAGTTCAGATTTCATCTCTGCCTTCTAGGTCACTCAAGAGTTCACTGCCCATATGCATATGCAATAAATAACAGACCTTAGGTTTCAAATGCCTGGTTGTAAGGCCTGTTTAAATAATGGTTGTGACTTGTGACTTATTTGGAAACCATGAAATGTGGTATAGGTATAGGTATTAGTGCAGAACCAATAGTTAAGCTTAAATTTTGGTTGGATCGTAACAAAGTTCATGGAAGGAAAGTTTCTCATCTCCTGCGGAACTTGAATCATTCTTGGCCACTCCCTGATATATTCAGTACATCAATCTGTAATACTGTACATGGTTCACTGTCTAGAGGGGATATTTGGGCAAGAAAATGATGTATGGTGTTTTGTTTGTGATGCAAAACCAGGGAGCTCTGTGGCTACACCTTGAATGCAAAGAGAGGCAGCCAGTCCAACCATGTTTTTGGATCTGAAATCCTATCTCAGAGATTGCAAACCTTTTAGAGAGAGAGTGTGCAAACTGCAATTCGAAACCCACTAATTTTTCACAAAGTGCCAATACAGCAATTTAACCTGAATATGGGTGGCTGTGAATGGGGTGATGTCAGGTGTCCACAGAAAGGGTTTTCTGAATGCCACCTTTAGCACCTGTGCCATAGGTTCACTGTCCTATCTGATTTGATCTTTTTCTTATGACCATAAATGCATGTGAGATGAAACATGGTGTTTTACTTAAAGGCATATATAGTTAAATTAGATACCCCATGTGGTATAGTGGATAGAACGCCAGGCCTGGACTCAGGAGTTTGGGGTTCAAACCTTCACTGCATCATGAAGGTTCGCTGGGGGTATGGAACTGATAAAACTACTCTTTAATTCTCTCACTTACCCTGAAATTCCTATTGGTGTTGCTGTGTTGCCTTCCACTTGATGGCACATAACATAATTAAATTAGAGACACTTTGTAAGTTCATGACAAAAGATGAGAATTGAACCTGAGATGCCTCGGTGCATTGTTTGTTTCTGGTAACACATAGGCAGGTGTGTATGCTGGTCTTGGAGTGCGTATGACAGTTACTTCACGTGCATTCTTGTCCCGGGAAGAAGTTCGTTGCATGTTGATGTCGGTCGCGGTCACATGGTCTTCTTCCGGTTCTGTCCCTGTTCCCATGTACGCATGGGCGTGATTGATGATACCAGCATGACTGTTACCGCATGTCCTCGTTCCGTGATGAGATGTGAAATTCAGTGCCTTTGTTCTCCGTTGTTTTTTCGGACCGACGTTCTGTTTTTCGATGTTTCTATTCTCCGAAGCCTTGCCTTCAATGCGTTACGGAGCTAAGTTTGAGACCTTTGTCTTTTATTCTCTCTGCACTGCTTTGCTGACTCAATAGCGAATGTGGTGGCGAATGGCACTTCGCACCCCTACCACTAGATGGAGAATGGCACGTTGCGTGATGAGCCTTACCTCATGGGCACTCGTCTCGGAACAAGAAGCATGACAAGCAGATTCCCAAGGCCAGGGAGGGGAATCTCTCATCCCACTTAAATCACAGTTCAGGGGGCGTGGTTGGGACGAACACCCCTCGTCCCGCAATGAACGTGCGGTTAGATTACTTTGTACTGGTCCCAAGCGGGACCGCGAACAGCGATGAGATGGATGTGAAGTATCAGCCTATGTGCTAAATTTCTTCCCCCATTGGTTGATTGTGAACAAGGTCTTGTGCAGCAGCCCGTGGTTTTCTTTTTCCAAGGAGCAAAGCCCCTTGTTGTGCATCTTAGCCATTTATATGATCCGCCAAGAAAAGGCAGATAGAACGCTGGCATTTAAACCATTGTGAGGATGTGGTTTCCAGCCTGGAGTTTGACTTCTTATCAACAAAGGGGCTCTGTTTGCTGGGGAGGGGGAGTAGAGAAAATAGCAGAGAGAGGTGACCTTTGGAGGTCAAGGGAAAGCAATGTACTAAGCCTGGACACCAAGGCCATTTCCCAGACAAGAAGGGCCAATTGCGGGTTGTTGGTTGATTGATAGTCCTTTTTTATCCCTTTGATGCTTTGGTGAGAACTAGATGGTCATTGTGGAAATGAAGGTTTCCTGACAATAAAAACAGGCGGTTGAGACAAGTGGGTCCATGGGGAAGCAGGGAAGGAATGCTGGGGAGGCAGCTTTCAAAAATCCAAAAAAAGAATAACTGTGGGTTCAAAGAAAGTGAATCGATAATGTAATTTTTTCTTTCAGGTACTGCAGGTGCCCTTTAAGACCCGAGTTACATCCCTGTATAGGAGAGAGAAAAAGCAATAGCCATCGCAGTAACTAATGATGGATCTATGGGATTGCTAGCAGTGTTCTTTGCCTGCAAGAAGAGATATTATCTAATGTACAGCCAGTGGGGTGTGGTAGATAATATTGAACTAGGATTCGGGAAATCTGACTTCAAATCCCTGTTGACCCATAGAAACCCAGTGGGGAATGGTAATGGTAATGTACTCCTTGAACGTCTCGCTTGCCTAACAAAACCCCATTAAGGTCACCTTAAGTTGATGGTGCATAACAACAAGTTCTCTAATGGATTTTTGCCTCTGCCTAAATTTGCTGCTTAACTTTGACCGAAAACGTTGATGCTACTTTTTCCGTCTTGAGGCCTAGAAACATAATTTCAGTGATAGTTGTAGTCTCCAGAACATTACAACTCATTTTTTTTTTAAAAAAAGGTTTGGGAATCCTTGGCTGTATGTGACAGCGAATTGGTTTTACATCATAACAATTGCTGTTAGCTGTGGCAGCATAATAATATCACTACTATGGCAAAACAGCAAAGTGTGCTGCTTATATACTGCCCCATAGCACTTAAAGCACTCTATTATGTAATTATAGAGTGCTTTATAAGTAATTATGCAGGCTACATATTGCCCCCCCCCCCCCGGTGAGCTGGGTACAGTACTCATTTTACCAGTCTCGGATGGATGGAAGGCTGAATGAACCTTGAGCTGACTACAGGGAATTGAAAACTAGGTTGTGAACACAGTTTAAAGCTGTATTGTAGCATTTTAACCACTGTGCTATGAGGCTCCAGGCCACGAGGCGCCTCTCAGTAATAGTGACAGCAGTTATTTCAGATGTGTTATTTATTCACAGGATGCCTCGTTAACGGAAGTCAATTCATTCAGCCCTTTGATGCCAACATCTCCGGCCTCCATGATAAACCAGTACAAATTTGAAGATGAACCAGAGTCAAAGGATCTTTTTATCACAGTTGATGATCCAGAAAGCCACGTCACCGCCATTGAAACATTCATCACCTACAGAGTGGTTACGAAGGTAAGCATTCGGGCTGCCACAAAGTGTGGTTTCAATCATGGAAATGTGGCAGCTGGTCCTCATCGTGCTGAAAATGGACGGCTCTGATACGGGTCTGGAAGTGGCCAGAATTTGCCTGCAGGTTTTGGGAAATGGAAATGGATATTTGAGGATGTCAAACATAGCAGGGGAGACCTTCCAACTTGCTTCTAAAGGTGAACTGCTGCTTCTGAAGACTTTGGGGAATATCAGGTTTTGTTGTTTTGGTCTAGGGAAAGCAATTTTTTAAGGTCCAAGGGGGAGTTATGTGAAGTGAGGGCAAAGGAGTAGCCTTTGGGGTTTTTGTGTGGCCTAAGGCCTTGCCTCCCCCTGATTTACACAGATGTGTAGGCTCAAAATAATGAGATAAGAAGATCACTGTGGGCAAAAAATAGCCTTTCAGTGACCAAATCTGTTGATGGAGGTGGTGGTCGGGAGGAGCATCTAGAGCTGAGGTTCCCCAACCTTGGGTCCCCAGATGTTCTTAGACTACAACTCCCAGAAATCCTGACCAACACAGCTAGTGATGAAGGATTCTGGGAGTTTTAGTCCCAAGACCATCTGAGGAACCAAGGCTGAGAACCAATGAACAAGAGAACCTGAGCTGCAATGTTGAAAGACTTTGGTCTCGCATCTCCCAAACAACCTCTCCACCCCGTCATTGCCATAAGGCAAACAGTTTTGAAACCAAGGGGTATTTCGAAAGAAATGTATATATATTCTTCATATATACCCCATTGTTGTCGTTCAGTCATTCAGTCGTATTCGACTCTTCGTGACTCCATGGACCAGAGCTCGCCAGGCCTTCCTGTCCTCCGGAGTTTGGTTAAATTCATATTTGTTGCATTGATGACACTGTCCAACCATCTCATTCTCTGCCGCCCCCTTTTCCTTTTTCCTTCAATCTTTCCCAACATCAGGGACTTTTCCAAGGACTCCTCTCTCCTCATGAGGTGGCCAAAGTACTGGAGCCTCAGCTTCAAAATCTGTCCTTACAGTGAAAATTCAGGGTTGATTTCTTTCAGGATGGATAGGTTTGTACACCATATGGGTTTGCTTTTCAAGGGGAAAGCTACTGACACCCCACAGGTGTTGTGGTTCTGTGCTCTCAGTAGTTATTGACATGCACAGTTAGATCACAAGAAAGCAGTGTGAGATGCCAGTTTGTGAAGATTTTCAGTCATCAAAGATTTTCTCCTCCTGCCTTGCAACTTGTTTGACTCATGAATAATCTGCTTCATCATATGGGATCTGCAGGAGAGGAGGAGGAGGAGGCTTATAATTAATGAAAAATCATCACTGCCAGAAAACATCAGCAGTGAAAGCTTTTCAGTAATTTAGGATTTCCTCCTTCCATCTCGCAACTCCCATGTAATGAAATAGATTACAGTAACACCTCGTAAGACGAATGCTCCTTCAGACGAAAAGCTTGTAATACGAATATAATTTCCAGGGATAGGAAAAGCTCGTAAGATGAATTTTTCCTTCTCATTTCCATTCGTCTTACGAGATCCCAGCCTGGGCTGTTTGCAAGGGAACAGCCCAGGCTAGGTGAGGATCACAGGGTTCCTTCTTTGCCCACCAATCTGTTGCCACTGCTTGACTCCCAAGCAGCACGGGCTGGAAGTAGATCCATTTAAAAATGTCCTGCCATGAGTGCTCTGGCTGGGGCTTGAGTGATCGTGGCAGGACATTTTAAAATGGGTTTTCTCCCAGCCTGGGAGGCTTGCAAGGTGCCTGGGCTGGTCGAAGATCCATCATTCCCTGCTCTGCCCTACACTTTGTTGGGCTGAATAGAGACTCCTGCTCTTCACTGAAGTCTCTGCGTAGAGAGAGACACAGGTGAAAATGAATTGGCTTCCCCCTCAGTCACTTGCAGCAGAAGACTCCTCCATGTAGTTGAGCCAGACATCTGATTTTGACAGCTCAGAGCTGTCAAAATCAGCTGTCTGTCAGCTGCAGGGGGGAAACAGCCTTCCGCTGTCCCTTGATTGAGGGGAATCTGGAACTGGTTTTGATTGCATTCCTATGAGAAACTGTGCCCCATAAGATGGATTTTTCGTAAGACAAATTGACTCATAGAACAAATTAAATTCTTCTTATCAGGCACTACTGTACTTGCAAATTGGATGCACCATGGACAGAAAAAGTTTTTAGTTACTAAAAATCTTCTCTGTAATAGCATTATCATCCTTCTACAGATGTAACTTATGCAGTAGGATTTTGCCAAGTGTGTGTGTGTGTGTGTGTGTGTGTGTGTGTGTGTGTGTGTGTGTGTGTGTGTGTGTGTGTGTGTGTGTGTGTGTTTGTGTGTGTACAACTTCATACACACTTGGACCCCGGTATTTGCAGGATTTGTATCCCTGATTTGATAATATTAAAAATATGTTTTTTAGAAATCCCAGAAATGCATATTTCCATGATGGGCCAGTAGAGGAACTGGTCACTAGAGGAAGCCAGAGACCTGGGTTCACTATTATCCGTGGTTTCAGCATCTTTGGAGGGGGCTTGAAACCAAACTCCTATGGATATGGGCGTCTTCCTGTACACATAATTGAATATATCAATAGAGACATAATTGCAATATAGGTTCCTGGTTTCCTTCCCAAAATGACAACTATGTGAACCAAACACAATTGGACACCTTCCCTAATTGCCTTTGTGTTCTATTCCTGATTTTAAGACAACCCGTGGTGAATTTGACTCCTGCGAATATGAAGTTAGACGACGATATCAAGATTTCCTGTGGCTAAAGGGAAGACTTGAAGAAGCACACCCAACACTCATCATTCCTGTGCGTCTACTTGATTTTTGGTATTCTAGAGAACATCCATGTTGCCAATGGATGGATGGATGGATGGATGGATGGATGGATGGGATGGGATGGATGGATGGATGGATGGATGGATGGATGGATGGATGGATGGATGGATGGATTTGGGAGTTGTATATACTCCTCCTGGTCCTACTGCTGAAGAAAATTGGCCTTGCGTGCAAACCGAATAGAGGTGTGTCTCTGTGGCTTTTTAACATGACTTCATAATATTTATTCCTGTTCCAAATATTAATCAGTATTCCTACAGTTGGAATATTCCAGCTTCCAAATATTAATTAATTCCAAATGATTAATCAGTACCGTGTTCCTGTTCCAAATATTAATCAGTATTACTACAGTTGGAGAAAGAAAACTATTGTTTACTTCAAACATGTGAGCATTGTTGTTGTTTTTAAAGTAATAAGTGTATTTCATAGGTCTCCTCCCTCGTAGATGTTCTGATAATGGAGCAACCACTTGCCATTTTATTTTGAGGCCATTTTATTTTTGCTAAAGAATTGCATTTTTGGAGGTGGTGTATTGATCTTTTTAACATTAATTATTTCCCCCCTTCTTTTCCTTCTTTCTTTTTTCTCCCCTATAGCCATTGCCTGAAAAATTCATCATGAAAGGAGTCATGGAACGGTTTAACGATGAATTTATTGAGACAAGAAGGAAAGCTCTTCATAAATTTTTAAACCGGATTGCTGATCATCCCACTTTAACTTTTAATAAGGACTTTAAAATTTTTTCTTACTGCACAAGCTTGGGTAAACAAACTTTTAAATAGTGCTATTATTACAATAAATATGTCTACTGTTCAACAGGGGAGAGAGATTTGCTCTCTTTCTCCTTTGCTTGCTTTTTCTCATTGGAAAAACAAAATCAATTCCACCCACTCCAGAAACATTATCTAATTGCCACAGTTATATTTTGCCCTGTCTTCACTGAGCTCAAGTTTGTATTTTGCCCTTTCTTCAGTTGGTATTCATGGTTTCCCTCTTCCACTCTGGACTCTCACAGTGACTTTCTAAGGTAGGTCCTGTTGAGAGTGTGTGATGGCTGAAGATCGCCCTCTTGAGTTCCCCAGGTCAGTCTAGATTTTGCAGTGAATTGCTCAAGACCTGTTCCAATGCTAACCATTATACAGAACTAAATGGGCCCAGGAAAATTATAAATATGGGGACTCCCAGTTTTCTCATTCACAGAGGCACACAGCTCTGCTCCCTGTTTTAGAGTATAGTTCAAGATGGAAAACGATGGTCATACTTGCTTGTCATGGTATGAGAGTCATCTTCAGTATTCCATGTGAACCATTAATATATGGTTCTCTCTCTCTCTCTCTCTCTCTCTCTCTCTCTCTCTCTCTCTCTCTCTCTCTCTCTCTCTCTCTCTCTCTCTCTCTCTCTCTCTCTCTCTTAAAAGGGACACTTCAGGCAGCACCGCCCCTAGAGTCGGACACGACTAGCACGCATGTGCAGGGGGAACCTTTACCTTTATCTCAGGCAACTTATCCAGCATGTTAGAGAAGGCAAGTGAAATAAGGAGTCATTCATTTGGAGTGTTAAAAGGCCTTTATCTGCTTCTGTTGTAGGGAATGCCTTTGAACCTTAAAGGAAACTCATTCATTTTCACTTGCAAACTAAATGCAACCATGGGATCCAGAGAAATCATTGAAGGGACTGTGATGGCAATGCTGTGAATTAAGGGCAGTAGCCCATTTAGGGAAATGTGGTAGATATATAGGTCTGTCATATTTTAGATATATCCAGGTACTCTGGATATTCTGGATAAAATCCAGATGTACTCCCGAAGTTAGTATTCAAGTCTTTATTACGGTCATTGACCAACGTAAATAAAATGAAATGACATATAAACAGTTTTTAGTCCCATCACAGACCAAAATAGGGCTGTATCCCAATATTGGGCAGCAATCCAAGAATTAAAAGGTGACCTCACATTGATGTTAATAAAACCGATATAAAATAATCTAAGGAGCAATAAGAGGACATTATAAAATAGTTCCAAAATGTAATAAAATACGAATATATATATATATTTTATATATATATATATATATATATATATATATATATATATATATATATATATATATATATATATATATATATATATATATATATATATATATATATATATATATATATATATATATATATATATTTTGTTTTCGTAGATTTTCACGGGTATAGGTATGCATGTTAGGGTGGATTCGGGTTTCTTCCCGTGTAGAAATCTGGTTGTTTTGGCGACGTTTCGACGAGGTCTCACTCGTCATCTTCAGGCTGGTGTTCTGGCTTCTTTCTTCTTGAAGCAGAGTGTGATCTCAGTTGAAGTCCTTCTATAAATACTGCTGGGGGTGTGTGGTTTGCTTGCTCTGTTGCTGATTGTAGGTTTGTTTGTTCTTTTGTGATTTGCTGTGTGGCTGAGGCGATCGTTAAGGGCTTAACTGCTGGTGGGTTAGATGGCTGTTTAGAGACATCATGTGTGGGTGAGGTGCTGGATGTGTGTCTATTAGCCTTTTGTTTCTTAACGACCTTGGTGATGGGTGTTCTGGCAGCATCCTGGGCTTTGGTAGAGTGGGGTCCTGTGTCTTGTGAATTCATTTTGGTCTGGCTGCGTGTCTGTGGTCTCCCAATGTTTTTTTGGCGTGTGTAAGTGTGCTCCATGTGGTGGCTGGAGTGGGGAGTAGCGGTAGATGGTGCAGTCGTGGTTTTGTTATTGGATGGTGGTTTCGTTTCATCTGTGGGAAGGGTCTGGGTTTGTGTTTGGTGTGGATGGAAGGTGGTGGCATCTTGTGTCCTTTTGGACCTGGTGTCAGTCTTTGTGACAGAGGCTCGTCTGTTGACCAGGGCTAGTTTCCAGATGTCAGGCAAGCGGGAGGTGTCATCACGTTTATTCATGTTGTTTGGGTGTTTCTCTATTTCAATGGCTTCCATGATTATTCGACTGTTGAAGTGTTCAGTTTTGGAGATGAGTTTGGTTCTTTTAAAATCAATTTCATGACCTGTTGTTTTTATGTGCTGGAAGAGAGAGGAAGATTTTTCTTCTTTTTTGACTGCGTTCTTGTGTTCTGCGATGCGTGCGCTTATTCTCCTGTTTGTCTGTCCGATGTATGTGGCTGGGCAGACTTTGCATGGTATTTCGTAGACTCCTTGGTTTTCTAGCTCAATCTTGTCTTTGGGGTTTCTTAAAATGTTGGCTATTTTTTTGTTCGGTGCAAAAGGCTGTCTTGATATTGTGTTTGTGGAGAATTTTGCTTATTTTGTCTGTGGTGCCTTTGATGTAAGGGAGGAGGGCAGTGCCGTTGTTCTCTTCTGTTTCTTGGTTCTTGGGGGGTGTTTCTTTTTGGATTAGTTTGGTGATGGTGTTTTTTTTGGAATCCGTTCGCAATTAAAGCATTCGAGAGAGTGTGTAATTCAGTTTTTAGGTGGTCTTTGTCAGCGAGGCGTTTGGTTCTGGAGATGAGGGTTTTTGCTACGGAGTTGATCTGTGCAGGGTGGTGGTGTGATTGTGCATTTAAGTAGCGGTTTGTATGTGTTTTTTTCCGGTAGATGGTATGTCCTAAGGAGCCGTCGGGTTTTTTGTAGATTAGGACGTCCAGGAAGGGAAGTTGGTTGTTGGCTTCTATTTCCATAGTGAATTGTATTTTGGGGTGTAGGCTGTTGAGATGTGTGAGGAAGTTGTTCAGTTTGTCTTTCCCGTGTGGCCAGATAACAAAGGTGTCGTCAACATATCTGAGCCAGAGTTTGGGTTTATGTTCGGACTTCTGTAACGCGTTGGTTTCAAAGTGTTCCATATATAGGTTTGTGATGACCGGTGAGAGGGGTGATCCCATGGGTGCTCCTTCTATCTGTTTGTATCTTTGTCCATTGTGTACACACTCTCTCGAATGCTTTAATTGCGAACGGATTCCAAAAAAACACCATCACCAAACTAATCCAAAAAGAAACACCCCCCAAGAACCAAGAAACAGAAGAGAACAACGGCACTGCCCTCCTCCCTTACATCAAAGGCACCACAGACAAAATAAGCAAAATTCTCCACAAACACAATATCAAGACAGCCTTTTGCACCGAACAAAAAATAGCCAACATTTTAAGAAACCCCAAAGACAAGATTGAGCTAGAAAACCAAGGAGTCTACGAAATACCATGCAAAGTCTGCCCAGCCACATACATCGGACAGACAAACAGGAGAATAAGCGCACGCATCGCAGAACACAAGAACGCAGTCAAAAAAGAAGAAAAATCTTCCTCTCTCTTCCAGCACATAAAAACAACAGGTCATGAAATTGATTTTAAAAGAACCAAACTCATCTCCAAAACTGAACACTTCAACAATCGAATAATCATGGAAGCCATTGAAATAGAGAAACACCCAAACAACATGAATAAACGTGATGACACCTCCCGCTTGCCTGACATCTGGAAACTAGCCCTGGTCAACAGACGAGCCTCTGTCACAAAGACTGACACCAGGTCCAAAAGGACACAAGATGCCACCACCTTCCATCCACACCAAAACACAAACCCAGACCCTTCCCACAGATGAAACGAAACCACCATCCAATAACAAAACCACGACTGCACCATCTACCGCTACTCCCCACTCCAGCCACCACATGGAGCACACTTACACACGCCAAAAAAACATTGGGAGACCACAGACACGCAGCCAGACCAAAATGAATTCACAAGACACAGGACCCCACTCTACCAAAGCCCAGGATGCTGCCAGAACACCCATCACCAAGGTCGTTAAGAAACAAAAGGCTAATAGACACACATCCAGCACCTCACCCACACATGATGTCTCTAAACAGCCATCTAACCCACCAGCAGTTAAGCCCTTAACGATCGCCTCAGCCACACAGCAAATCACAAAAGAACAAACAAACCTACAATCAGCAACAGAGCAAGCAAACCACACCCCCCAGCAGTATTTATAGAAGGACTTCAACTGAGATCACACTCTGCTTCAAGAAGAAAGAAGCCAGAACACCAGCCTGAAGATGACGAGTGAGACCTCGTCGAAACGTCGCCAAAACAACCAGATTTCTACACGGGAAGAAACCCGAATCCACCCTAACATGCATATATATATATATATACACACAACCCAATACATGTGTTCATACAACCACAGATAAAGTAAAAGGATAAAAACAGTCAACATTAAAGGTCTAAGTATAAATGTCAATTGGTGATGCTAGTCACCACCCAGCAAATTTTAATTGCCGTCGCACAAAATCTGACAACATTATATGTTACAACAAAGCTGGTATCTAACAACAGAGGAGTATAAAAATGACCCTAGATATTTGTAAACTATTGATAAGACTGGTTCAAATATCTCTGTAAAACAAGCATCGGAGTATGTGCTCTATTGATTCCACATCACCAGAGTCACAGGGGCATAGTCTCTCCATATAGGGGATCTTTTGATATCGGCCCTCAAGAACAGCTGAAGGGAGGGCATGACGTGCCAAAGTAAAAGCCCTCCAATGGTTTGGTATCTCAAGCCTAGTTAAATATATCATGGGGAAGAGAGATACCTACTGGATTCATTAAGAGTAAATGTTGGACATCTAGCTAAATCCAGTTGTCGCTCTGTGTCTGTTACCCTCTGCTTAATGAGGCTTTGGCCTGATCATACTGTATCTCATGCTGAGCAGGAGATCTGGGGAAAAACCCAAGGATGAAATTTTGACTATCACTACCCTTTTCCAGGTGGACTTGAAGTCATCTTTTATAGTTAATGGGGCCAGGCCCAAGGGGTAAAAGGATAGTCTGAGCCAATGATTGAGAATGACCACCCACATCCTAGACTCCATTTTCCTAAGGTCTAGCTGTAGTCGCAGAGTGGCATTTGAAACACATTTTGGATCTTGTAGGACCAATCTTATAAATTTAGAGTGCACAAGTTCTAAAGGAGCAAAATTGGAAAGGGTCCCTAATTGGGCTCCGTACAGAAGCTGGGCTACTACTTTTGACTTCAAATAATTTGAGAGCTGCAAGTATATATATGGGCCACCATTAGTCTTAAAATATTTAAATATAGCTATTGAGCTTCTTTGTGCCACATCAGCAGCATAGTCCCATTCAGCTTTTCTGCTGTTGGTAGCATGGAGGACTACACCCAGATATTTAAAGGATGAGAACCGCTCAATGTTGTAACCATCTATATTTGAAGAATAGCTCTTAGATTTTCTGGTAAATACCATGATTTTAGTTTTTTGATAATTAAGTTGTAGCTGTTTTTGTATTGCGTTAATGCCCTCAGTGCTCTTATAAGGCCAGTGGGTATTCTTGAAAGTACTGCTGCATCATCTGCATAGAGTAAAACAAAGATGTGCCTTCCAACCAATTTTGGGGATGGAAACAGAATTGGTAAGACAGCCCTGAGGATTGCATCTTATTTTAAGTGAGGTTCCTTCATGAAGCATACGTATTAAATATAATAAGCACCGATCTATTGAGGATGCCTCCCAAGTTTCTCCCATAACTCGATTTGCGATATAGAGTCAAATGCTGCCTTAAATTCTACAAAAGCAGCATAAAGGGAAGAGATCTTACGAGCAGAATATTTTTCAATAAGATGCTAAAGTACTAGGCACTGATCTATAGTAGATCTGCCTTCTCTAAATCCGGCTTGTTCCTCCTCAAGAATGCCTTCTCGTTCAAGCCAATCCTGCAGTTTCCATTGTAAGTGTCTTGCATAGAGTTTACTTATTGTGTTAAGGAGACTGATTGGTCTGCAGCTTGCAGGATCACCCTTTTTGCCTTTTTATATATCGGTATGATAATTGCCAGACCCCATTCCCTAGGACAGTGATGGCGAACCTATGGCACGGGTGCCAAAGGTGGCACTCAGAGCCCTTTCTGTGGGCACACGACATCACCCCTTCATAGCCACCTGTATACAGGTTAAATTACTGTATTGGCACTTTGCAAAAAAAATAATAGTGGGTTTTGAATTGCAATTTGGGCACTCGGTCTCTAAAAAGTTCGCCATCACTGCTCTAGGAATTTGGCCAAATCTACTGATGCAGGTAAATACTGAAGGCTAAAATGGGTGTCCAAAAATCAAATTGTTTTTAATGATCTCTGATGGAATAAGATCTTCACCTGGGGCCTTTCTCAGAAGGTAGAATATATGGCATGAATTCAGAGCTTCACTGTCAACATCATCATCACCACCACCAATGACGATGCTGAATTTTTTCTTGTAATTCTTAGGAGCTTTCCTCTCACAGGAAGCAGGGCCCTGGTTTGTTCAGCAGAATGGGACAAACTGTTAAAGCAGTCGCTTCGTCCATGCGAGGAGGAACGGTGAAAAACCGTCCAGAAGCTTTTGCTGAAATGAATGAGTACGTGGACATATTCAGCCAGAAGATGAGCCTCTTGGATAAAATCTCCCGCCGAGTTTACAAGGAAGAGAAAGGTTGGTGGAAAAGAAGAACCAAATGATCTTTTGTAAATGGCCCTGGGTAGTGCAGTTTGCGCTAAGGGGGCAGTATAGAATTATGAATACTGTATTTTTCCATGTATACCACGCTTTTTTCTAAAATCATGATGCCAAAAATTAAGGGGTGTGGTATACATGGAAGTAATCCCTCTGGGTGGGTGGTGGAGAACCCAAACTCACCTTGCTTTTTCCCTCCATAGTTTGTTTTTTGCATGATCGGCTCCGTCTTACCTTGAGTCCTCCACTCCCATCCACCCACCCACCCACCCGCTGTTTTCTTTTAATTTCCCTATTCTAAACGCTCCCTTTGGCTTTGGTGAGTTTGCTTTTTGCAGGATCAGGCTCCGTGGGACTTGAGAAGCCCATTAAGAAATGTGCTCCAGAAAGAAAAGAAAAAAGCCATACCCTTTTTTAGTATGAAAAGGCATTTCTTAATGGGCTGCTCAAACCCGACAGAGCCTAATTCTGCAAAAAAAAAAAAATGCACCAAAGTCGAGAGGAGTGTTTAGAAGGCAGAAATTAAAGGTAATAGTGAGGATGGTAGGGGGTGGAGGAGACCCCAAGGATTTCTTAATGTTCTTTATTTGGGAGTCTAAAAAGTGGGGAGCATCTAATAAAAGGCAATGTCTTATAGACAGAAAGATACAGTAAATAAATAAACAAAATAAATGTGCCTACCCTGCTGTAGACCAGTACCTGAAATCCGGTAGTAAGCTGTGATTAGAGTACATCCATTGAATCAGTGGAAAATAGGTAAGTGTTGACTTACTTACTACATCCCCGCAGATTCAGTAAGCCTGGCCGAATTGCTATTTACTACTGAATTTCAGTCAACATTTCTAATTGATACAATCGATATAGTTATTTATTTATGCGATTGAAGTGTGGTTTTTTATTCTAAGTGCTTAGAATATTGATAGTAATAGGAAGTCTCTTAGAATATTGATAATAATGGCCATTGTCTAATGCTCTCATTGCATTGGCCCAAGTGGAAGAGGTCCATTCTCCCTTCTTCCTCCAAATCTACCCCCCATGCCTGAAAAAAATCTGCTTTAGAGGGCTGGGAAACACTATGGGATAGCTTTTAGTCCCAGAAATGGGGGGGGGGGTTTAAAGGGAACAGGGCCAAAAGTCCATATGTTGCCTTCAGTATCACAATGGATGTCAGGCAGTGAAAAAGACACAACAATGATGACAAAGTAGAACTCCTTCCTGTCTCTGAGATTCTATACAGCCATTTCAGTGTCTTGACCTGCGTGCATGAATTGTTTTAGAAATGGATTTACATAGAAGTCCCTAAAATCATTCTCTCCTCCCAACTCCAACTTGTTTTTCCAAGACTATTGCTATGAACTGAAGGAATTTGGCCCCATCCACACGCTCTGGTCTGCTTCTGAAGAAGACCTGGCAGACACACTAAAAGGAGTGGCCAGTTGCATTGACAAATGCTGCAAGGCTACCGAGAAACGAATGGCAGCGCTCTCGGACATTCTCTTCCCAGCTTTACACGAATATTTGCTCTACAGTGAAATATTAACGGTAAGAGGCATCAGAGGCTGCAAAGCTTCTAAATCAGCACCAAGTTATACATGGTCTTCTCTGGTTGTGGCATTATAGCATTAGAGATACAAAGGCCAGAAGAGAAAGTAAAGGCTTCACCCAGTGAGTTTAATGTCTACATATTTGGAGCATTTGTAAACATATTTAGTACCATGAGCAGGGGTATCCTTGCTGTTGACTTGGACAGGGTGGTGCACATGCATACATAATATATTCTCAACATCATAATGTTAGAGATTTTGCTTCAGGTACTGTGAAATATCTGCTAGGATTTTCATGGTACATCGTTGTAAGCAACAGGGTCCCAAGAATGGCCAACAGGCAACGGGCTCAGTCTCAGAATATGTGTTGTCCCTGTCTCAAAACATAACAAAAACCTTGCTTTTATTCCAGTCACAAAATTGTCATGGTTGACAGATTGAGGAAAAACTGCTAACCTTTGACAGTTTAGTCCCTGTTAAAAACAAACAAACCCTGCACCAACACAGTGGGTGGCAACTCAGAGTGACTGCTGTTGTGTGCTGTCAAGTCACCTCTGACTTAGGATGACCCTGTGAATGAGTGATCTCCAGAATGTCTTGTCCTTACCAGCCCTGCTCAGTTTTTCTAAACTCAAGCCTAAGACTTTTTTTGAAGTCTCATATTTGATACTCTTTCCCCACCACCACCATGTACCTCTCCCAGCTTTATTGTCACCGCCTTCTCATGATGTGCCCAAAGTAGGAGGGCCTCAATTTAAATATTTTTTTTGCCTCCAGAAATAGTTCAGGCTTGATATGACCTAGGGCAGTGATGGCGAACCTTTTAGAGACTGAGTGCCCAAACTGTGATTCAAAACCCACTATTTTTTCGCAAAGTGCCAATACAACAGTTTAACCTGAATGCAGGTGGCTGTGAAGGGGCAATGTCAGGTGCCCACAGAAAGGGCTCCGAGTGCCACCTTTGGCACCCGTGCCATAGGTTCACCAACACTGACCTAGGGCGTTCTCGTTTGTCTTTCTGGCAATTCAGGGTTTCTACAATGCTCTCCTCCAGCACCACATTTCACACAAATCAGCTCCCCCCCCCCTTTCAACTTTTTTCACTCTCCAACGTTCACACCCATACATGATAACGGGAAATACAAACGTGTGGACAGTCTTGGTCTCCAGTGACACATCCTTACACTTGATAATATTTCCTATCCTCGGGGTAACTGTTACATGCCTGACTTCCATTGGCATGAGTAGAACTTTGGTTGGACACTTTCCCCTGAATTATAGGCAGTACTGTTCGTATATTTGATTCTGAAGTCTTCTGCTTCAGATGACTTATGGTGATATTGCATTTTTAGATCAGAAGGAACAATTTGATAACAGATTGTTCTGTGCAATAGTGAATTTTCTGTATAAAGCTGTGTGTCCTAACCGGTTTTGCCAATACCACAGTAAAATTGGTATTGCAGCCACTGCTGTGGGAAATTGTTCTGCACATATTTCTACTTTGTTTTATGTTACTCTATTTTTATCTTGCCTTTCTGTAAAAAAAAAAACGCACCCGTGATGGTGCAATCAAAAAGTACAAATGGAAAACAAAATTGTGGTGCAAAGTAGAATGTAAAAACAAATACATCGAAAACATGACCTACCCAACCAGTTAGACTACTTTCAGCATATGGTGTAGTATCTATATACTCCATTTTGTTGTTGTAGAATGCAGAGCTTTTTCGTTTATGTGATAAAAAACAAAATACATTGGCTCTTACTTGCCACTGTCTTTATCTTTTGAAACACTTACCCACAATGTTTGGAAAGGATGCGCTTTAAATTTTGAAGCAATATACATGTCTAAAAAAAATAGAAATTGAAGTGTGTCTATGCCTTTCATATCAAGAAATGTTACAAAACTGTGTTTCCTAACTCACATTTTAGGAACATGGGTTTAGAACATGGAGTAGTTCCACCATGCACAGGAAGGCTCCTTTTGTGTTTGGAAGGAACTTCAGTGGAGGTATCTAAGGACAGAGGGCTACGTTTCACCAATTTCTCCTGCACTCATACCAGCACAGAATGGGTTTCAGCGTTTTCCACCTAGCATATAGGAGAATGATTTGTGGAAAATGCCCATTCCGTACATCAGGTTATATAAGGAAAAAGCGGGGAAGGGGGGGTTCGCTTTATTCAATTTTACTCAAATTCTGACAGAAATACTGTACATGTTGGGAGCTATGCTTGCCAGACCTGTTTCCCTGTGGGATATATTTTCCTATCACAGATAAATTCTTAACACTACTGCTTTCTGATTCAGGGAGTGCTGAAAAGAAGAGACCACATCCAATCAGAGTTGGAAGCCAAAATCGATGCCTTGCATAATAAAAACACAGAAAGTGAGCTTGTAAGTATGTGTTATTGTACGTTTGTAAGGTGGAATGCTGGTTTTCTGGCTGATTAAAAAGGAGGTTACATTACATTATGTGGCATCTTTTGAGAAACCTGATGGCAGGTTGGTTAAAGAAGGCACATAGCATCTGCACTGCCTTTCTAGAACATAAGAAGCCATCTTAAACCAGCACAGACAATTTGTGCTTCTGATGTTGTTTGTTGGATGACCTTTTATGGATGAAGCTTTCCAGACATTAAGCAAAATGTCTTTCATGTTAATTTCATTCATTGGAGATACATGTGAGGGCATGCATCCTGTGCAGGGACCACTGAGTGAGACACCCCATTCATGTATTATTATTTTTTTGTTTAACAAATAGCCATTCAAATTGCTTGCTTTAGTTCAGCATACCTAGGAGACTAAGAGGGATTAGTCGGACTTTTGACATGCTGGTTTTCAAAGAGTCAGGAAGTTTTTGATATGGGGATTTACTGAAATCTGCTATTTGGAGCGTCCTTTCTGGAATGGGTCAGGACTGTATCAAATCTTTTCCTTTAATTGACTGATCTTGAGAAATAAATAATTTCAGCCACGGTAAATGGAATGGGGGAGAAAATAATCCTTCATCATAAAATTCATAATTCATTATAAGATATGGTACCTAGTATTAACAGTTTGCTGTGGAAAACATTTCATTTAGTTGAGCTAGGATATAATATATCAGTAACATAGAAGAATCCAAGTGCCTTCAAAACCAGTCAAATATTCCCTTCTGTCATAACCATATCAGTTCAAATGTTTCAACCTTGATTTTTAAATCAATTTTGACTGACTGACAGACCTGGAAAAAGCAATATGGGGGACCTCTGACCTATAGGCTGATCAGTTCCATGAGAACATAAGAAGAACCATGCTGGATCAGGCCAAAGGCCCATCTAGTCCAGCTTCGTGTATCTCACAGTGGCCCCACCAAATGCGTCTGGCAGCGCACAAGACTAGATATCTGTCTCCTGATACCACTCCCCTGCATCTGGCCCTTGAAGTACCCTGGTTTTAAGCCTGGAGATTACACATCTCCATCATGTCCACCTATGATGGACTTTTCCTCCAGGAATCTGTCCAATCCCCTTTTGAAGGCATCCAGGCCAGATGCCATCACCACGTCCTATGGCAGGGAGTTCCACAGACTAACAACACGCTGGGTAAAAAAAAAATTCTTTTTTCTGTTCTCACTCTCCCAACCCTCAATTTGAGTGGATGTCCCCTAATTCTGGAATTTTGTGAGCGGGAGAAGAGCGTCCCTTCAAGGGGGTTCTTAGTCAGTCTCCAGAATTTTCTGGAACATATTCACCTCTCTTCAGAGCTGTGCTCCCTCAAAAGGGAGATGCAGGTGCGAGGGAGCAGCTAAGCCACCATCTCAAGTTCCTTTTTTAATTCCTTACCACCCTTGTAGTGAAGGTAGAAGAGGAGAAAGAACTAGTGGTTGCTCAGACAGTTTATCAAAGGAGCAAAAGTTTTATCATAACAACTGAAGCACAGTTCCCTAATAATTATATTTGTACATACTGTATATACTGGCAGTGAGCTTCTGTGGAGCTTAGTTGTACTACTATGACACTTAAGACCCTCAGTTTTGAAACTGACAGTTGTGCGTGAGTTGACAACACTGGAGGATTGCAACTCTAAGACTGCAAAAACCACCATGAGCTTAAAGGCACTGTATGTGTTTTCCTTCCATAACTGTCCCCAAGCTAAGTGGCATTTAAGCACTTGCTGCACAGTGATAAGCAAGGATTCCATGAAGGCAAACATGTGGCATTCATTACGCATGAGTGAATGGTCTGGCAGAACAGGGATCAGACCCTTCAGCATAGAAACCAAGCAGGTTGCAAGAAGAAGCAACACTCACCTCCATGCCCAACATAGTTATGCAGCAAGCTGCTGCAGGAGGGACAGTTCAGGGACAGTAAAAGTCCTGCAGGCTAGCAACACAGTGTGCTTATTTATAAGGCTAACCTAAGCCTCATACCATTAGATTTAAATGGTCAAGTCAGAAGGGGGGCTGGAATCAATGAAGCAGAGAATGCTGCTTCCCATTCATCCTGCTGCTACCAGTTTAGGGTTACCATTTTTTTAGCTTTTTAAAATCCCAGTTCTTCCCTGTGAAACACATAGCAATGTATATGATTTTAATTTTCACAACAACCTTGTGTAGCAAGCAGAATTGACTGAGAACTACTGGCTGGCCTAGGGTCACCAACTAGGATCCTGACATAGTGGGCACTGGATCTGGAACTCCCTGGGCCACATGGAGCACTGTGTAGCCATGACACCCTGGGTCCTTCTGTTACTAGGGAAATATGTTGACTACTAAGTGTGCCAACCTGTGTTCAAAAGAGAGAGATTCCAGTACTGATCTTGTATCTTGAATTTACAGAAACATGCTAGCTTTCCAATGCCATTGCTATCAGAATGGAAACTGAATTCAAGGGCTCCTGCAAGGATAAAGCATGTGAAGAATTTGAAAGAAAGCAGGGCAGTGTAGTTAAAACATGCAAACAGTTTTCTGAAGGTGTACCATATATGTTTGATTCTGTGGTTCCTTTTTTCTCCCAAGAAAAAAAGGACACTGCTGATCTGAAGGTTGTTGTTACTACAAAACATATGTGTATGTGTGTTGGGGGCTCATTTTGATAAGACTGCCAAAATATCTCAGGCAGTACAAGAGATAAAATCCACATACTCAGGAGTGAGATGGTGGGTTGGGGAACAGGCTTTTTGTATTAGTCATTCTCAGTGAAAGTTTTGCCATTTGATACCTTCCAGGTGAAAACTCTTAGTAAGATAAATGTTCGTTACTGTCCATATTGCAGCTGAGAAGGGGGTTTCCAAAGGCCACTTAATGTATTCCCAGCAAAAACAAAAGTTCAAAACAAAAGGGTTAGGGCCAGACGTCCATGGGCCCTGAGTGTAATACGTATAGGGGTCAACCATACACCAACCAGGCCCCATGCTGCTGCTGCCCCCATCCTTTGCAGCCACTGTTCACTGATCCCTGTAGTGTGTTACGTTTGAGTCATCTAACATGGCAGGTGTCACAGAAGGAGTGGAAAGCTGGCCTGTCTCCATTCTTGGTCAGTAATGCCACTGTGGCCATCCAGGTGGTAGATACAGGCGGTGAGGGTGAATAGCCGCAAGCTGCTGCAACTAATAACAATAAAGGTACAGCTATCATGACAGCAGCTAGTTCTGTAGCATTAAGGTCAAAAGGGGCAGACATAGTCCCTCAAGAGCCCCTGGGCTCTTGGCAATTGCCCAGTCTTGCCAAACTGCAGTGCCAGCCTTCGTGTGCTGTTCACAATGCTTTGCTCAATCACGATGACAAGGAACAATATCGTTGGAGGATGCCAAGAAACACACACACACACCTTGCTTAGCTCTGTATAGAACAGGATGGGGCTCTCTTGGCTTCCCTCACAAAGGCAGCCCCTTTCATGGGACTTAATGAGCCCTATCCAACTGTCCATGCAAGCTTGCCTTTGCAAGTGGAGAACTCAAAATTAGGTTGACAGTGAGTGGCATGAACCTCAATGTAACATGAAGAGTGTTTGCACTACAGATGGGGAATCACAAACATGCCATTAGCACTGTGAAAAGGCTACAGAGCGTGATCTCTAAATGGGACATTGGTTTGTTCCTGCGGAGAGTACAGCTGTGACACATAAGAAATGAGAGTAAAGAGAGGGGGTTAAAGATTAGTTCCTACAGCTATTGTACCTGCTTTAAGGCCAAAAATGAGCTGTGTTAAAAATGTCACATGATAAGTAACACTGCTCCCAAGCCGAAGCTTGTGCTATTGCACGCCTGTATTGGTATATCCACCAGCTCAGAGGCTGCCATTGTGATGGACTCAGTGACATGTTGGACATGGAATAAGAAAGTATAGATTTGGTTGGTTGGTTGGTTTCCATCTATTATTATTATTATTATTATTATTATTATTATTATTATTATTATTATTATTATTATTATTATTATTATTATTATTATTATTATTATTATCAATTGGGTTTATATACCGCCCGTCTTCCCGAAAGAACTCCGGGCGGTTCACAACAAGACAATATAGCAATAGCAACAATTAAATACAACAATTAAAACAATTAAAACAAGTAACAAAACTAAACAACGGGAGCCAATGTTCCCTTTTTGGGCAAGGTGATTGAGCGAGTCGCCGCCCTGCGCCTCCAGTCGTTCCTGGAGGAGAACCATGTCCTGGATCCCTTCCAATCCGGGTTTAGGCCGCGTCATGGGACTGAGACGGCACTGGTCGCTTTGCATGATGATCTGTTGAGGAGGGCTGACAGGGGTTGCTCTACCCTGCTGGTCCTTCTCGACCTGACAGCGGCTTTCGATACCGTCGACCACGGTATCTTGCTGGAGCGGCTTTCTGAGGTGGGGATTGGGGGTCTGGCTTTGTCCTGGCTCCGTTCCTTCCTTGAGGGCCGCACCCAGCGTGTGAGCTTGGGGGGTGAGTTGTCGGCTCCCTGGACACTCTCTTGTGGGGTGCCTCAGGGGTCGTCCCTCTCCCCAATGCTCTTTAACATCTATATGAAACCGCTGGCAGAGACCATCCGGAGTTTTGGAGTCTGCTGTCATCAGTACGCTGATGACACGCAGCTCTATCTCTCCTTTTCCACCTGTGCAGTGGAGGCCGTCCGGACCCTTGATCGTTGCCTGGCTGCGGTTTTGGACTGGACCAGGACCCACAGACTCAGGCTCAACCCTGGAAAGACCGAGGTTTTGTTCTTCGGGGGCGGCTCGGAGGGGTACTGTGGCCCTCTTCCCAATCTGGGCGGGTCCGCCCTCCAGCTGGCGCAAAGAGTGAGGAATCTGGGCGTCGTCCTGGACTCGGATTTGACCCTGGAATCTCAGGTGTCTGCCGTGACCAGGTCGGCCTTTTACCACGTTAGGCTTATCGCCCAGATTCGCCCGTACCTCGATGAGAGCTCCTTGAGGACAGTGGTACAGGCGCTGGTCATGTCGAGGCTGGATTATTGCAACGCTCTCTACATGGGCTCCCCTTGAACCTTGTCCGGCGATTGCAGCGGGTCCAGAATGCGGCGGCCAGGCTGGTGGTTGGCGCGCGTCGTTATGACCGCGCCACCCCCATCCTGGCCCATCTGCACTGGCTGCCCGTTCAAGGTGTTGGTTTTGGTTTACAAAACCCTCCATGGCTTGGCCCCTGCTTATTTGGCAGAGTGTCTCCCCCGACAATTAGATCCGGCCCGACCCACCTGATCATCTTTGGCCCTCTCGCTCCGGACCGTCACCCCTAGGGAGGCCCGTAAAACCAGCACACGTGGACGGGCCTTCTCGGTGGCGGTGCCAACTCTCTGGAACAAACTTCCGAGCGAGCTACGGCAGGCTCCGTCACTGGCATCGTTTAGGAAAGATCTAAAGACGCTACTCTTTCAGGACGCCTTTGGCACTGATTAGGGATTTCTTTCTTTCTTTCTTTCTTTCTTTCTTTTTGGCCCGCCGATTGATTGATTGTCTGATTGCATTGACTTTGTGCGTTGCACTGGTGATGTCTTAGTCTTTTAACTGTTTTACTTTGTCTGTTGTGAACCGCCCTGAGTCCCCTATGTGGGAATAGGCGCGGTATATAAATGTGAAAATAAATAAAATAAATAAATAAATAAAGCAGGTACAATCTTGTCCCAGAAATTCAGGTGGAGAACTGATAATTTCCCAACCTAAGCTACTCACAAGGTTATAGGGAAGATAAAACTGAAGAGGATTGTACTAAGTAGGAGTTGCTTTGTATCTGTCACAGTCAAGTGTATGACTATGACCTGAGAGCACAATATGAACACTGTAAGTTTTCTTTGTAGTTTGACTCTGGGGGGTGGGGGGCGGGCACTGGGAGTCTGACATGTACTCAACCACTGAGCTATTAATGTTACATTTTTTAAGCCCTTGGAGGAAGGACAGGAGAAAAAATATTTTGTAAGGTTATGACTAGAAGCCATGTAACATAACTTCCTTGGAGGCTCAATAAATCTCAGGGTTTTGCATCCCACCTTGGATTTCCTGGAAGGAAACTTGTTTGCCTAAACTACACTTGAACTGTGTTCGTATGTCTTGGTTTCAACCAGTCAGTTCTAACACTTGTGCTTATCTGCTGGTTTATCATGCTGGGTAAACCCAGGAACCTTTCAACCAGTCAGTTCTAACACTTGTGCTTATCTGCTGGTTTATCATGCTGGGCAAACTCAGGAACCTTTCAACCAGTCAGTTCTAACACTTGTGCTTATCTGCTGGTTTACCATGCTGGGCAAACTCAGGAACCTATCTCAGTTACAAAGCAATCAAGTGAACTAAAGAACAGTGTGAGTCTGAGGAATCCTCTTGGTCTCATTCTCCTCACCCCTTGCGGCTACACGCAGCTCTCTAACCAGCCAGGAGCAACACGGAAGCTTTTTTGTTGTTTTTTCACACAGCCTGTCATGGCTCTGCTGCTCCTACCACTGCTAGTGTTCTTCTTCCGGCTAGCTCCTCGCTTATCAACCAATGCACTTAATGGCCTAATCCTCTGAATGGAATTCAGTTGTTAAGTGAGGAGTGGCTGTATTATTATAAACGTGGAGTACTCAGAAATTATTTTCCATTCCCTTCCTCTGGGGGTGCTCTGATATGAGCTATATTCTTTATTGTGTCTGGTTAAATTACTTATGAATAAACAAGAATATATCAAGATGTAACTGAGGCCTAGCTGTACTAGGTGCCCAAATATGGTTACTATAGTAACTGTTGTGAATGAGTCCTGGATGGCTTTATCGTTGAAATCCTTTAGGCTCTATCATTGAAATCTCATACCAACATATATTGATACTTAATTTGTAGTAGGCATTTTAGTACCTTTTAGCGGTCAGAAATCTTAGTTATATTAGCAGTGAGCCAATCATTCAATGAGAGATTGTAGATAAATTTCCACCGAACCCCAGAGATTCCTAGACAACACTTTTAAAAAACCCACAATAGAGAAGTCTGTATTTTTGAAGTATAATAAAATCCTGCATTTTGCTTTCAAAATAATTCAATCACCACCATCTTTCGTGGACTTTTTGCTTTCTGGATGAGCTGCTTTGTAAGTCTGATTGGCCCCAGACATGATGGAAAGTGATGACGCTGGTTGGGGAATGATAGGAAGTTTAGCTAGCACATCTGCAGGGTACCAGCTAGACTAGGAAAACTGCATTATGGGGTTATTTAATTGTATGATTATGTTGCTATTAATAATAAATATGTGAATTAAACATTTAAAAAGGAATATGGAAGGAAAATTGTTCTAACTTTTGGAATGGTTTTTTTAACATATGTATTTTGTAAACATGAGATATTTATCCCGGCACAAGAATCATTATATTTTGGGAGAGATACAAGGTACACAATTTAAAACAAAGCAAGTTGATAATTTAAAAAAGGGAGGGGGGAATCCTGAAGTTGATGGGCTACACTGTATACCTGAGTTGTTGACTTGTGACTATATTTGGTGTTGTGTGTATGTGTGTGTGTGTCATTACAGTCGTGAGTGACCCTTCGTGACTCCATGTCCATGGAGTTTTCTTGGCAGGAATACTGGAGTGGTTTGCCCGTTCCTGCTCCAGGCGCCTACAGCATCTGGTATTCCCTGGTGGTCTCCCATCCAAGTACTAACCAGGGTTGACCCTGCTTAGCTTCCGAAATCAGGCGAGATCGGATGTACTTAGGACATCTAGGCAGCTTATATTTGGTGTTAGGTATTGCTTAAAGTATAGGTTTTTGTTATGTTATTTTTCAAAATAAAAATTACTTTTTAAAAAGTGTTAGTTCCCTAAAGTAACTTGCAAAGTTTGATTTCATCCCATAAACCATTGACATGTACATATATGTACTTTTATCTAGCTATCGGAAGATATTGGAAAACTTGAAGATAAATTAGAGTGTGCCAATAACTCTCTGCAAGCTGACTGGGATAGGTGGAAGCAAAGCATGGATCTAGATATGAAGTCAGCATTTAGCGGTATCGCAGAAAGCAATATCCACTATTACGAACAGGTAAAATGTACATTTTTAATGGCTTTGCTGTTGCTGTGCTACTTGCTTATAAAAGGAATAATCTCTCTCTAAGCCAGAAGCGCCTGTTTGTAGTGCAGTTGCTCCTTTGTTTTCCAGTATAGGCCTTTGAGTAAGTTATTCTCAGACTGCTTCTGATATTAGTCAACAGAGGGCAGCCTTGTTTTACAAAGCACAAAGACATAAGCATGTATTTTTCCCCCTGTAAGGTAAGTTCCACATTTTTAAGACGGGAGAGCTGGATATTAGAAGGGTCTTAGAAAAGGACTACCACATTTCATGAGTAAGTTAGCCATCTAGAATTTGTATTGATAAATCACCAAGACAAATTTTAATTGGAGAAGTAAGCTTTATTTAGCATGACTGAAGTTGGAATTAGAGTGGTGATTCAAGTTGTCATTTCCTCCCACCAAGAATGTCAACTGCTATAAAATCTAAGGAATGATGGTCCTTCTGAAGGACCAGATCCTTTTTCCGTTAGAGCTTTGTATCAAAACATTAAACCCTACAGCAACATAAATTTAGTTAGTTTTCTTAATTGGTGAAACAAAATGGATGAAGCTTTTGTCCAAATGAATTTGCGCTACCATTAAGAAACATGTGTTCCCATTTGTCACTTTATCCTGTTGAAAACGAATGTCCTCTATTTTATAGAGTTAGATCTTTATCATCTTAGAGCTGGAAAGGGACCCTATGGACCATCGCGTCCAAATATAGTTGACAACACTATAGTAATTTGTTTCTTTCCGAAACATTGTCTGCATACCTTGTACCCTCCCTCCCCCTCCATGTCAGTTGTTTGTGAATTTTACTATCACATCAGCAAATTATAATTGGAGAGAGCTCTTGCTAATCAGAGTGGCTTAATTAGTCTGAGGGGCCAAGGAGCATCAACAGTCTACACCTGACATGGGAGGATTTGCAGCGGTTTGATATTCCCTGGCTTCTTTTCCTGTCCTCATGTGACTACTGAGGTTTGCATTATACACGGGCACTAAAAGTGTTAGATTGTTCCCAAACACATATTGAGGCAGTGTTTTTATTATTATTATTATTATTATTATTATTATTATTATTATTATTATTATTATTATTATTATTATTATTATTATTATTATTATTATTATTATGGGGTGAAGGAAAATATTTGTAACCCAAACCTAGACATTTGCCTTTGAGTCTTTTCCCCTTGTTGGTATGGTGACCTCTCATGGAATGTCCCTCTGCCTAGTGTTAGGGTTCAGTACTTCCAGCTCACCCTTTTAATATTCAAACATGGAGACAGAAATAGGGTATTCTCAGCATTGAGAACACTTGTCTGCTACTTGTGGTGTGCATGTTTCTGGCGTGTGCTATCTCTTTGCCCTTCTCCTATCCTCAATTATTTTACTTCTCCCATTCCATTTTACTTGAACTAAAATAACAGCAATTATATTTCCATATTTATGCAGTACTTATCTTGAGTGTTCAGAGCTCTTCACATTAGAGTTGCTATTCAGATTCTCAGCGGTCTGTCCCAGAGACAAATTGTGAGGGCTTGTAAAGCCACCCTCAAACTGAGGGGGGGGGGGGGGGAGAAAGCCTTGAAATTCTTCTCTGCCTTGGATCAAAACATAAAGTCCAGGAAGAATTGCTTGGTCCCTTCCACAAGGCTTCCTGAACCAGACCCTACTGCTATCCACCAGGGTACAGCAAAGGAAAGGAGAGAGGGAAAGTCCTTCATTTATTCTCTTCTTGTTGGGTGCCATAGCTGTTAGTGGGAAACAAGAAAGATCTGACTAATGTCATATATGGTGAAAATGAGGTTCAGTGTTTGCTCCAGTAAGTGAGGGTATCGCCAATTAATTTGAAGACATGTTCAAATCACAGCAGATAAACAGGGAGTAATGACCATAACATGAAGGGACAACACTCCAAGGAACTGGAAGATAATCTGTGCATTTCCGGCAAAATACAATGCGCTGATTAAATGAAATGTAGAATGTAAAACAACTTGGATCAAAGTATCAGATGAAGGTGCAGAAAACAAAAACTAGTCATGGGTAGCCCTTTATAAACCACTGCATCTGCCCCAACCTCCTTTAGTTAAAACTTTCTCTGTTTCTAGCCATTTAACAAGTTGGGAAAGAAAGATATGACTGCCACCTATTCCTGGAAGCAGGTTCCTTAAGACTGAGGGGAATTATGGGGAAAATTGGGCCAAGAAAATGTGGATAGGAACCAGTACATGCAAAATGAGAGAAAAAGTCTACACCCCCTCTCTGTTGAGGAGAAATTGCTTTTTGTGCCATTGACACCCCTAATTTTCCTGCATTCTGATTTGCCTCTTTTTCTATACCGTATCACTAAAATTTAGCTGCTACACAGGAGGCAGAGTTCTTAGGTCTAACAGAATGGCTGTACGGCCATGATTTCAAATAGCTGTGGATAACCTTATTCTCCCTGAATTTGTTGTGTGTCCTCATAAAGTTTTAAATTGGGAGCCATCACTATGGGCGTTTATACACAACCCCTAAGCTCCGCCGCAAATGGCTGCAAGGTCCGGACCTTAAAAATGTTTACCCACCAGCTCCGGACTTTGCAGACAATTAAGTGCGACCCCGCCCACTTTAGTGCGACCCAGAGCAGTTTTCTTGTACCTGCTTTTTGGATGTGACAAATATTTGATCTGGTGTAAGGATAGTGAGTGCGGGGCTCTCCTGGCTTCTGTTTTTTTTTTTTTTTTTTTGCGCCCCGTCCCTTTAAGAGATCTGAATGCTGCCCGGAACAAAACGGAGGTAAACCGGCATTCTTTTCTTTCTTTTTTCTCCCTCCCTCACGCAGCCAGCAACCAGGAAGTGCGGAGGGGTGGGGACAGAGGAAGAACGAGGAACCCCTAAGATCTCTGGTCCGAATTTAAGTGGCCAGCGGATCTTAGGGGTCGTGTAAAAAGGCCCTATGTCAAAGGAGGGAGCTTGTATGCTGAGGAAGATTAGATATGAAGAGAGATTTTTAACGTCTCCATTAGCTAAGGAAATATTTTCTTCAGTGAAATTTTAGAAAAGCCATTTATTCGGTCTAGTGAGAGGGTTTCAGGAAGCTTGCTTATCTCTACTTCACAAACCATAGAATCATGAAGTTGGAAGAACCTGCAAGGCCATTGAGTCTAACCCCCTGCTCAATGCAAGAATACAAATCAAAGGATACCAGCCAGGTGGCTTCCTAAATTTCTCTAGATTGCCTCCAATGTCGGAACACTGATCACCTCTCAAGGAGATTGGCGCCATTGCCTTGTTGCTCTAACCGAAAGTTTTTCCTGATATTCGACCGAAATCTGGCTTCTTTACCTTGAGCCATTGTTGCATGTCCTCTACTCTGAGTTGATGGAGATCCTGATCCTCCTCTATATGAGAGCCTTTCAAGTGTTTGAAAGGTGCTATCATACCTCTGCTCAGTCTTCTTTTCTCTAGGCTAAACATGCCCAGTTCTTTCAGTCTTTCCTCATAGGGCTTGGTTCCCAGTCGCCTAATCATCCTCATTGCCCTCCTCTGAACTTACTCTAGTTTGTTGGTATCATTCTTAAAGTGTGGTGTTCAGAATTGGACACCATGCTCTACATTCCTTACCAATGTTTTAAGAACATAAGAACATAAGAAGAGCCATGCTGGATCAGACCAAAGGCCCATCTAGTCCACTTTCCTGTATTTCACAGTGGCCCTGCCAAATGTGTCCGGAAGCACACAAGATTACATAGCTGTCTCTTCATACCACTCACCTGCATCTGGTCCTTGAAGTACCCTGGTTTTAAGCCTGGAGATTACACATCTCCATCATGGTTTGTAACCTGTGATGGACATTTCTTCCAGGAATCTGTCCAATCCCCTTTTGAAGGCATCCAGGCTAGATGCCATCACCACATCTTGTGGCAGGGAGTTCCATAGACGAACAACACGCTGGGTAAAAAACAGTTTATTTTGTCTGTTCCCACTCTCCCAACCCTCAATTTGAGTGGATGTTCCCTAGTTCTGGTATTTTGTGAGAGGGAGAAGAGTGTCCCTCTGTCCACTTTACTCATGCCCTGCATTATTTTGTACGTCTCAATCATATCCCCCCAATGTGCCTTTTTCCAATAAAACAAATTTATCATTTGTTTTATTCCTTGTTATTATTGATATGCTTGGTTAATGGGCCTGATCCCAGTTATTAATAAAAATATTGAAGAACCTAGGATTGAACCTTGGAGTGCCCTGCTTGTTACCTCCTCCCATTTTGAGAAGGAGCCATTAATCATTACCTTCTGAGTATGAGTCTGTATACAGCTGTGTATCCAGCTGACAGTTCTATTCAGCCCACATCTAGATAGCTTGTTAATCAGAATACCATGGAGCACCTTTTCAAAAGCTTTGCTGAAGTCAAGATACATGATGTCTATAGCATTCCCTCTGTCTTATCTGGGAAGTTTCCCTATCAAAAATTGAGATCAGATTAGTCTGGCAGGGTTTGTTCTTGACAAATCCATGTTGGCTTCTAGTTATTACTGCATGGTTTTCTAGGTGTTTTCATAGTGAATATTTTATCATTTGTTCCAAAAAAAAATCAGGGACTGGTGTCAATCTGATTGGTCTGTATTTCCCAGGTTGCTACTTTTTGCCGATAGGGATATTAGTCCCCTTCCAGTCATTTAATACCTCACCCATTTCCCACAATTTCAAGAAAAAAAGGACAGTGATTATGAGAATCTTCAGCCAATATCTTCAATACTCTTGGATGCAGTTAATCCGGCCTTGGAGATTGAACTCTTTCAAGTAATAAGATATGCCTTGACTATTTGTTTGTCAAACTCCAGCTGCAGTCCTGTCCCTTCCACTTGCACTTCACATTTGTCTGGAAGGTCATAATCTCCCCTTTGGGAAAAGACTGAGCTAAAATAGGAATTGAACACTTCTGCCTTTTCTTTGTTGTCTATTGCCATTTTCTATCTTCATTGAGTTGCTGAGCCACTGTTTCTTTTATCTTTTGCTATGTACATACACTGACCCCCCGCCATTTTGCAGGTCCAGTATTGTGGTCCCACTACATCGCGGAACCGCAGTACCAGAACCGTGGGGGGGTGGGGGGGCAGCCGGGTTGCTCTGCGCCGCCCCCCCCCCGCACCTCCAAGAAGCCTCCGGGGTGCGTGGGTGGGTGGCGGCGGGCGATCTGGTCACTCCATGCTGCCCTCCCACGTACCCCCAAGAAGCCTCTGGGGTGCATGGGCAGGCAGCGGTGGGCGATCCGGTTGCTCCGCGCGGCCCTCCCACGCACCCCTGAGAAGCCGCAGGGCCGCGGGCGGCGGCGGGGGGGGAGGTAAGATCCCCTTGCCGCCGCCAGCATGCTGCTCAATCGCCCCCACCCCACCCCACCCACTTCCGCATATCGCGCACTTTCGTGCATCGCGGGTGGGGTGGGTCCCTAACCCCCGCGATCGGCGGGGGGTTACTGTACCAGAATAATGCTTGTCTGTCACTTTTAGTGTCTTGAGCTCACTTCAGCACATTCTCATCTTTTACCCTCCTAATACCACCCCTGCAATTCCTTGTTACTTGTCTGTTTTCTTAGTGGAATGGTGTTCTTCCCCCTTCCTATTTATGACCCTTTTTTGTTTTCAAGTCCTCTTTGAGCTTTTTGTGGTCACCTTTTTTTTCTGTCTCCCACCCTTGTTCCCTGTTGGAATTGTTTGAACTTCTGCCTTTAGAAAAATTGTTTTTTTAGGAACTCCCACCATTCTTGGAATCCTTTTGCTTGTTAGGATCTTCTGCCATGGGTTGTTGTTATCCTTGTTCTGAGTTCATTAACACTGGTTTTTTAAAAATCCAGCATATATGTGTGGTAACATGCTGTTTTGGGTTCCTGTGAAATCAAGAATTCTAGTAGAACATGGTCACTCTCACCCAGAACATACTTGATTGCCACTTCCTCCAATAAGTTATTTCTATTAGTTAAAATCAAGTCATTAATAGCTGGTATTCTAGTTTCTTTTTCTACTTTTTGTAGGGGTAAAACATACACATTGAGTAATTTTCCAACAGCCCTGTAACGTAGGGCAGTACTGCTGGCTGTTGTAGATAAGGAGCTGGCTACAAAAACAGCCTGTAGCCTGTAGAAACTGAAGAGCCAGCATGGTATGAGTGGTTGGTCTTGAACGTAGAGTTCCAGGTTTAAGTCCTCGCTGTGTCACAAAATCTACCGGGTAGCCCTGGGTCAATTGCTGAGTCACTAACCCTCACCCTGCCCTGCAGCATTGCTGTGAACAAAGTGACCTGTGTTTGCTGTTTCCAAGTTAATGAAAGAGGGGTATAAAGGTACCTAGCAAGTAAAAGTAAAAGCACATTCATAGCTCCCTTGAGATTTAGAGCAATGTTGTTGTAGCTCCAAGTTCATTCTCAGTGCAACTAATACACTGCATTTCCATTCCCATGCTAGAACTTGGTGTATACAGATTGGCGTAATTCCCCCCGCCACACACACACACATTGAAATTCAAGCATGCAGTCCTTCACACTAAATGGAAACCTGTCCTAATGAATTAAAAGGTCGGGCAGTTGTCTTGGTTTCTCTCAAGTTACTTTTCTCCCCTTGGGTTCCATTGTATTGTAAACCCTTTATCAAGCCATATTGAGAACTCCTAAAATGTCGCTTCTCCTTAGTTCCGACTGGGGAAAAGATGAGAACTTAGAGTTGTTCACCTTCTTTCTTAGGTTCAGTTGCCTGCGGATTTTTGCTGTCAATCTGTCGAGCCCCGTTTAGCTAAAATGGAAGAATAGGTCTTATCCTCCTTAAGCCAGATTAATGTTGTCACTATGTGAAGTACATCTTCAGAATGTACCTGTGAATTGATCTGCACTGAGCAGAATGGTTTAACATGAGCAGTGATGTTTTGTGTAGCTTGTAGCTTTTTCTAAGACATTGGTAAGATTCTGATCTGAACCCTGCCCTAATTATGCCCTAAATTTTGTTACAAAAGCCTTAGTAAAATGGAGCACTGCTTTGAGGCACGGTGGATTTTGAATGGAGCACTCAACCAGTTAAGGAATGTAACATTAAGTATGTTTAATTATTAATTTCAGTGAAGCTTACTTCATTCCCAGGTAAGTGTGAATAGGGCTACGCACTGGAGTACAACTCACTTAAGTTAATTTTTTAAATTACAACTCCTACAGTCCTGCATCCCTCCATAGTTCCCCATAGCAAACATTTGATCTGCCTTTGGATCACAGTTTAGATGATTCATTTGTGGCACTCTTAAGCCCCAGAATCTCAGTGGCCATGCTGGCTGTAGAATTCTTAAAAAAATCTTTATTTAATCTACAACTGATAAACTAATTTTTTTAAAAGAAATCAGGAGATATGTCAGGTGTTGTTGTAGCCCCATGAATTTAAAGTTGTGTTTTAGAGTGAAAGAAGAGCCTTAACAAGGAAGTCACTGGCTCACAACAATTGAACTTGAAACTGAGAGAACACTTTGATGCTTTTTGTTTCCGGAGCTACAGAAGCCAGAACAAGAGAGGGGGCATTTTTGGCCTATGGTGGTGGTGATGGTGGTAGTAGTGTTTTTTGCTACAACCCCCATCATCCCCACCCCATGACTCAAGTATAACAAATAGACAGTGGGTTGGTGTGCTGCTACTGTTTCATGTAGTGAGTTGAGAGGCCTAAATGCAGAGTGTTCCCTGGAAAATGTGCCTTCTCCTAGATTTTGAGGTAAATGGACACACCCAAGCCAAACATTTGACCTGGAAAGACAATAATGGTGTCTCAAGTCAGGTTCAGGGCAGCACCAGTCTTCACTGTATCTGGTTCAAACTTCTGGCTTTGGATTGGACTCCTCGCTTCTCTCATGCTGTTTTTGGAAGAAAGGAAGGACTTAACACCTGACTTCCAAAGCTTCCCTGTCATGATATGGCAGTGGTGCTGAGCCAGGTTGTTACTACTGTCACATAGCCAAAGAGACCAAGGAGGTTACCTTTGGGCTCCACAGGTCACCCACTTCTGACTTTAGGGGCAAATACAGAGTTGGTGAAAGGCGCTGTTTTGTCACAGCTCCTTATTTCCCCCCTCTACACCTTTTGGATTATGGTGTGCTTTGTTTTTTGATGGGCCTAATTTGCAAATCGAACTGCTGAGGCTTATAGTCTCTTGGAGGATATCCTGTTGCGGAAGGGAGAATTAGTCAATTGCAGGGTAGATGCATCCCCCGAACATCTACTGTACTGTAGTTTGATTCTTACATGTGTTCAAGACAGTCTGTATGTATAGTGTATGTCCAGAACAAGCGTACAGGCAGTGTACTGGAAATTCACGTTTTACTGGGGCTATTTTTTTTTTACCTTTTGCTTGTGAACAACTGTGCTCATCTGCAGGTTCTGAAAGCTACCATAAAGACTTTTCCTTCAGTTACTTCTAAGATAAGGGAAAGTGAATGTCATGCAGGCTGAAAGATCTTAGACTTCAAAGAGCTGGGACGTTTCGTGTACAGTACAATAATTTCAGAAAGTGGCCCTGTTATTCTGCAACAGCAAAAGCAAAAAATAGTTCCCACTTTATCAGATGCATGGACTGTCATGCAGAATTTGAGGCATACAGACAGGGCAGATGATTGCAGAGGTGAGCTTGGATTATGTTTTTGACATCAGCCATTATCAAAATTTATTGATAATGAAATTTCCTAGCACCAGAATTCATGTGTTCCTCCTTGTGGCAGATTTGCTGTCATATGACTAACCCCAGGACTTACATGAGACCGGTAGCTTTTTAGAATTCCTCATTGCTTGAATAATTCCAGATGTGTGGAGACTTGGCACCTCGTTTTTTCTGCTCCTTGCATCCCTGATGTTGGAGGCACCAGCATCCTGCATGCTTCAGTACCAGCATGAGATGATCAATACTTCATACCCCCTGCACAAACAACTGTGCCACAGTGGCAACCATCTTTTGTAGGAAACGGACTTTCCTTTGTTATGCTTTTCATCAAACTTCAAAGCCCTTTGCAGGGTGCTAGTGGGTGATTATCATAATTATTTCCAATTGTAATGGCAAAGATTGTTTTTCTTGTCCTGCTTTCCAAGTTTGTTTGCTTTTAAAAAATGTAAAGATATTTAGTCAGGTGTCTCAACCCACCCCCCAAGATAATAGTAAAGACAATAGTAAAGATCAGAAATCTACTGAGAGCTGAGGAATATATTTATGGTGTTATCCTCCTATATACACAATAATTTTGAGGTAGGTGTGCGGTTTTCTTCCTGCAGGACCCTCCAGCTGCTGCACACACCTACTAAAAGGCAAAACAGTGAAAATCTTGTATCTATTTCCCAATCTGAAAAATGCATATTTCAATCAAATAATCAATCATTCAATATTTATTGTATGGTCACAGGCCAGATCAAGAAAAAATGATACTCGAAGATGTCCAGTGACCTGGGAGGGCCGCTATGATCTATTTAAAAGAGGAATCCCTGCTCTTGGAAATTTCCAGAGGTTGTGTTTTACTTCTTTTTTTCCTATTCTTCTCCAGAAAAAGAAGTCTGGAACAGATCTGGGGCCCTCAAAAACAATTTGGGGGGCCACATGTTGCTGACCCCTCTCCTCTCCTCTTTGAGGAGTGGTGCCTTGTTAGAGGATATTGGTTTTTTATGTACTGTAGGGCGACAAGTGATACACCACTATTGTTGGCATGGTAGAAAGAATAGACATTTTCCTTTTCTGCATGAATGAGCCCTTGTTATAAATTATTACTCTCAATCCAGCCTTTTTCATTTGTCCCACTGATCGTGTTTACACCTGAATAAGCAGCTCAAACTAGGCCAGCTTTTATCCACCCAGTCCTTCACTTAGATCCTTTTTAGCAGGGGTAGTTGTTGTTTTCACTTATGTACCACCTAGAGATGTAAAACATTGGGGAGAAAATGGGGGGGACCCTGTTCCCCCCACCCACAGTTTTCCCACTTTTTGCCAAAGTTTTCCCCCCATGGCTTCAAAATATCCAGACATTTTATATCTCTAGTACCACCCCATAATAATCAGAGCATTCTCTCTAGGCCATTATGACATGATTATATGAATACTTTAGCTCTTAGCAAGCTGGATACTCATTTTACTAATCTTGGAAGGGTAGAAGGCAGAGCCAACGTTGAGCCCATCAGGATCAAACTTAGGTGGTGAGCCAGGCTTGACCGTAGCACTTCAGTTTAACCACTGTGCTACGCAGCTCACTATCCTATCAAGTCTGAAGCTATGGTGAACCTTTGTCCGTCCACATGTTGATGCCTACATATTCCCTGATCTTAAAGGCCTACTGAAGGAGATCACGTGGGGGTTGAAGAACATCTGGAAGTTCATCGATTTCCCAGATTTGCTTTTGGGGTAATGTGTTTTCAATGACGATCCACCTTCCATCTGTGTTGTTAGTCAGTGTCAGATGCACACATAGTACAGGGATCAAGAAAGAACTTTTCACTGACAGAGGCGATTTCAACCCCCTCCCCCCGGTGCAATTAAAAATGGTTAGTCAGCGATATCTGTTCATGGCACGGTAGCACTCAGCATAGGGGAATGGTTTGAGGTTGACAGAGTTCCCAGGTCCTCTTGGAAAATTTTGGTTTTTGACATTTTCACTCATATGTTTGGCTGTCTATTATCTAGTGGCTCAGTAAGCTATATGATGAAAAGTCAAGTGCTGGATCCACATGACTGACATCCCTGAGAAGCTACATACCAGGTACCTGGCTTTATCCCTCACTCCAAAGAAGAAGGAGAGAAAAAGCCACAGGCGGGATTACAACAGGGACCCACAAAAGCAGCCTGTCTGACAATCAAAAGAAAAGCGCGCTGTTCCTAAAACAGCAGGTAGCCGGCACTATTGTGTTTATATCACATAGCAGCAGGGCCTCCCCTGTGAGAACAGATGAGTTTTCGGCTGTTCTCCATAGCGCTCCGCTTCTATAATGTTTAATTCATCATTTCAGTGGATAGCTTCATTAGCAATCACATCATCTCACTGGAAGGGTATTAACGTCCAGGGAGAGGGAAGACGCTGAAGTCTAGATGGAGTCGGTAGTGCTGAGAAAACACTTACGCTACGGTGTTGCTGATTTTTCTGGGAGATAGTCTCAGTGGTGGGGTGTTTGGACAGTCGGCTTTTCTTGTTACCATCAACCTTTATTCAGCTCTTCTTATTCAACCTCATGGTGCAGTGGTTAAATGCCTGTATTGCAGGTAAAACTGTTCTCACCACCTGGGGTTCAATCCCAAGTAGCAGGCTCAGGGTTGACTCAGCCTTCCATCCTTCTGAGGTCGGTAAAATGAGTACCCACTTGCCGGGGGGGGGGCAATGTGTAGCCTGCATACTGTAATTAATTAAACTGTAAGCCACCCAGAGACTACTTGAAGTGGTATGGAGCGGTATATAAGCAGATCACTTTGCTTTTTTGCTTTTTGCTTGTTCCCATCAGCCCTGCCTGGTGGCAGGCTCTTTGGGACTGATAGGAATCGAAACACAGCAGCACCTGGAGGGCCAAGATCTCACCAGCCTTATCCCAGCCTTGGGCCTGCAAAAAAGGCCTGTACTTTTCTTACTGGGCTACTGATTGTCGCCACTAGAACTTAGGGCGTTTATACATGACCCCTAAGCTCCGCTGCAAATGGCTGCAAGCTCCGGAGCTTAAAAATGTTTCCCCACCAGCTCCGGAGTTTGCAGACAATTAAGTGCGACCCCGCCCACTTTAGCGCGACCCAGCACACTTTTCTTGTACCTTCTCTTTGGAGGTGAAAAATCTTTGATGCGGTGCAACAATAGTGAGTGCGGGGCTCTCCTCGCTTCTGTTTGCTGCTTTTTGGCTCCCACCCCTTTAAGAGCTACTTTTACAGAGATGAGGGGGTTGGACTTGATGGCCTTACAGAGACGAGAGGCAGAACGAGGTGAGCGGCATGCTTTTCTTTCTCTTTTTCTCCCTCCCTCACGCAGCCAGCAACCAGGAAGTGCGGAGGGGGGTGGGGACAGAGGAAGAGCGACGAACCCCTAAGATCTCTGGTCCGAATTTAAGTGGCCAGCGGATCTTAGGGGTCGTGTAAAAAGGCCCTTAGATAAGTAGCTGTTACAGACTGCAACTCCCAGGATCCCTCAGGCAAGATGGCCAGTGGCCATACCGGCTGGGGGAATTCTGTCATTTTTACTCTAAAACAGTACTTCCCCATGCTCTGATTCTTGCTATAACGAGGAAGTAGCAACTCAGCAATTGTCCTGGATAGTCTTTGGGGTTGTGAAGCTAGTCTAAACTCTCTGTATTGTGATGAGCGATGGCAGTGGAATATGCTGCCACAAAGGAGGGTGGTGGAGTCTCCTTCTGTGGAGGTTTTTAAGCAGAGGCTGGATGGCCATCTGTCGGAAATACTGTGATGGGGGTCCATGCATAGCAGGGGGTTGGACTGGATGGCCTTTGAGGTCTCTTCCAACTCTTAAGATTCTAAAGCAAAGTGTTCTGCTTATATACCGCCCCATACCACTTCAAATAGTCTCTGAAGAAAAACTCATCCCCCCATATGAGCACATGAGGCAGACCCAAGTTAAACAAGAAGCAGCATTGGTTGCAATAACATTCTCATGGTTCATTTGTCACTGACAGGACAAAGATTTTAAAATTAAAATCACAGGGAATGGCTTTACCTGTCAAGCAACAGCATAGTGCCACTCTTCAAAATGAGGATTTAAAGCCTCTTTTTACTTCCATAAATTATTCAGTTGTTTTAAAGCTTATCCTCGTTTATGTAACCAAATGTGTGTTCCAAAATTCAGATGCTTCTGTAGCTTATTTTGTTGTCTGTGATCAGAGCTGTGCTCCAGCTGACAAGATATATAATTAACCACACCAATACAAAAGTAGGTCTCGGTGCCTCAGGCTCTCGGCTTTTCTTCTACAGAGCATCAGTGCAGAAGTGACATTACTTTAGAGGCATACATTTGAGCTGCTCTGAAATTATTTTATTCCAGTCCCTTAGCAAGGGGAAAAAAGGGAGGGGTTGGTTCCAATGAAAGGATCACTAATACGAACTAAACAGAGAGATTACAATGTGAAGAGCTAAATTTAATTTACATGTGTAGGACTGAATTTGTAATTTTGAATTTAATTGCTCTTAGCAGTGTGACAGGTCACAATGGGAAAAAAATGACACAAATGGCAAGTTTGCTTGAACGTGCACATTTTTGCAGTTTTGGTATTTGTGCAAATCATTAAATGATTACTCATAAGATACACCAGCCATTTGGAGAATGGCAGAACACCTGGAAAGCATTTCAGGATTGCAGACAGTACAACAATTTCCCTGTAATCCTGCCTGGAACATAATCAAGAACCATGAAGTATTTAAGAATGTGCTGTAATTTCTGATCCAGTGTAGCAAATATTTGATGATGCCACGTTGAGCTGAGATCAATAAAGCATATTCTTGGCTTGCAGCAGAGGTATGAGAGCATGGCAGCTGCAGCCTGGCTGCACTTGGGGGGGAGGGGGCGCTTCTGTAGGATTTGTCAATTTAGCAATCTCTCTTTACTGTCAGAGGATGGGAGACAATAATCCAGTTGGCATTTAGGCTGTATACTGTACACGGGATCCTACATTTATATCCTTCTTAGTTAACCTGAGTAGCTGTCACCCAATTTCTGTATTCAGAATCATAAGCAGTAATATTTTGAGCACCAGGTAAAACATAAACACTCTGATATGATTTTATATTGCTAGTTACACCATCTTTGACTGGGGGAAGAGAAAAGCGTAGCCCTCCAGATCCTGCAGGACTATTCACTCATAGCATCTTTCACTAGAGCTAGCTGGGGCTTATGGAAATTGAAGTCCAACAAACGTGTTGTTAGTCTGTGGAACTCCCTGCCACATGTTGTTAGTCTGTGGAACTCCCTGCCACAGGATGTGGGGATGACATCTAGCCTGGATGCCTTCAAAAGGGGATTGGACAGATTCCTGGAGGAAAAGTCCATCACAAGTTACAAGCCATGATGCAGATGTGTAATCTCCAGGCTTAAAACCAGGGTACTTCAAGGGCCAGATGCGGGGGAGTAGTATCAGGAGACAGATACCTAGTCTCATGCGCTCCCAAACGCATCTGGTGGGGCCACTGTGAGATACAGGAAGCTGGACTAGATGGGCCTTTGGCCTGATCCAACACGGCTCTTCTTATGTTCTTATGCTATTAAGCTCTGGAGGGGCTCGAGGTACCCCACCCTTCAGGTACTTTATACTTGGAAAAGCACAGGCTGAGAGGGGACTCTGACAGCAAACATAAGTCAAATGATAGAGCAGTGAGAGAGAAGAGAGGCATTGTCAAACAGAGGGAGAATACAGCATTGTAAATGTTGGAAATGTTTCAGCCTGTGGCTGTGGAGCCAGAGCTTGATAGTTTGATTCTCCACTATTCCTTCTCGAGAGGGGTTGCACTCGATCCATAGGATCCCTATAGTTCTAAGAAGATGAGGTTGTTGGTGGTGATGATCTTAAGTGATCTTGGGTATGTCCCTTGACCATAGCCAATGCTAAAGGGCTGTCTTGCTTGTGCCACCTTTTGAAGCAGATAGAGTGTGTGCCAGAGTGCATTTTCAATTCTGTACACCAGCCTTTCCTAGTCTAGTAGCTGCATTAACTGTAATTCTTGCCATCCCACTCCTGCTTGAGCAGTGCCATATGCTGGAGATAACTGGGGCTGTGGTCCAGCGGTAGGATTGAGGAAGACCATTACTTGGAACTGTACTTACTTGGGGCTGAAACCCACTGAAGTCTATAAAGCCTCTTAGTATATAGGCTAGACATGGGCACGACTTGGCGAAATTCTCGTTTCCATTTTCGTTCCTCGTTTCCGTTACGCAACGGAAACGGAAACGACAATTAAGCTGTCAGAACTCGAACTCGAACCGATAAACGATAAATTGGGTCTGATTTGTCGTTGTCGTTCATGGCATCGCGTGGTGATCGCGCGATGACAAGCGGCACAGAAAAAAAGTTTTAAAAATAAAATAAAAAATCCCGATTCCCGGCCAAAAAAGCAGGCGAAAATATGCCTGTCTGAGGGCACCTACCAGAGGGGTGGTTTCTGGGGGGGGGGGGGTCCCCGGCCTCCCCCCCCTCTCCTGTCCTGGGCTGCTGGACCTGGTACCAGGCTGGGGGGGGCATCAGTCTTGTCATCTCCATTTGCCGTGCAGTGCGGGGGGATCCAAAATGGAGACCACAGTATTTTTTTTTTGAAATCATGGTCCAAAAACCCACCAAAGCACCACAGAAACATGCAAAAATTAGCTATTTTAAACGCTTGAATTTCTACAGTAGCAGCAGTGGGTTTTTCTAGCAATAAAACGTCTCCATTTATTTTATTTTATTTTTATTTTTATTTTTTTACACCTGCGCAATGATGGGCTGGCCATGGGATGGGACCATGCAAAGTTTTGGACCCATTCTACCAATCGCATGGCCAGGTTTTGACTGACACTTCTGGATGTGCCAGAGGGCATAAAAAGGCGAGGCACTCCCAGAACAGTCGCAGTCCAGGCTTGGATGAGGGTGGAGGAGGGCTGTGTGTAGCTGGCTGCTGTGCTAGTTTCGATTTCGCGAAGCCTTTAGATTTTTCAGTTAGGCAGGCAGGGAGGGAATTGATTCAGTTGAATTTTTAGGAAATAACTCCTTTCATTCCTGTTCTGCTGCGGGGAATAGTAACGCAGTTTACTCTTTTTTATTCTCCTGCAGTTTTATTGTGAGGATTTCTTTTCTGATATTGCTTCAAAGGGGAGGTTTGACTGGGAGGGGAGGTGTGGATTTGTTTTAAAAAATATATATTTATATACTACCATTTATTTTCTATTTTCCAACGTTCATTTGCTTGGTGGCAAGGTCCTTTCATACCCTGTGGGGGGGGGGGGAATAGCAATCCTAGCAGTTTATTCTTTTTTATTCTCCTGTTTGTGAGGATTTCTTTTCTGATATTGCTTCAAAGGGGAGGTTTGACTGGGAGGCGAGGTGTGGATTTATTTTAAAAATATATACTGGTATATTTTAGATTTCCCCAACCAGTGCACTCAAACACATTTGTTGGCAAGCCAAGGGCACCTCTATCTAGTGGAGAATATTTTACATTTTAGAAATACATCATGGGATGGATAAAAGCTTCAAAACAAAACAACAAAAAAGTATAACAGGTACGGCAGCCAGACCAAGTAGGGTGGCCGGTCGGTTCAGCATTGACCAAGAGAAAAAAAAGAAATATATTGCATTCTGCCCACTTTGTTTGCTTTATTGCATAGGATGCATGCAGTCTTTTGCAGCAAGTCCATCACCCAGTTTAAAGTGTTTTCCGCCTGCTCTGGGTCATTGCGGGACCCGCAGCCGCCGCCCACGTGCCCGCCCGTGCGCCCGCCCCTCCCCCCCTGCTGCTGTCGCCGCCTGCCCATGCCCCCCACCGCCGCCGCCCGCCCGCACCTCCCCGCCCCCGCACCCCGCCCACCGCCTAGGGCACAAAATACCTAGCGCCAGCCCTGATTGCGGGACGCCACTCACTGGGACGTCAAATCGCGTGAAATCGCAGTGGTAACGACAAACGACATGACGAAACAACAAGTTTTTAAAAAAAATCGCGAAAAATGGAAATGACCCAAAGCGGACCCGTCCCGACAAACGACAACTCGGAAAAAAAATTCTGGTTGTCCCAATCTCTAATATAGGCTTATGCTGTGGTTTCAAAGATTCCTATTAAACAGTATGTATCAATACACTTAGTAGGAGTGCAAAAATAGGCATGGAATTTGGCTGTACAAACTTATTATCAGATTGCTAAAAACTCAAGACATTGTAGAGTTTAAAGCAGTAATCCTCTTCTAGTGAGAACCTAGTGATCAGTTGAAATTAAGTATTCTATTCTATTCTTTTTAATATTCTTTTTGCTGGAGCTGTTCTTTTACAGCACAGTCTTGTACATGTCTTGTATTTAACAAGAAGTCCCATTCAGTTCAGTGGGGCTAAATACTCCCAGTTAACCTGAGTATGAGATTTCACCCACATATAACAGATATAAGGTACAATTGATGCTATTTATGAAGTAAACACTCTTAGAAGATGCTAGACAAAGACTGATAGAAGGAATCAACAAATCTGAGACTGAAAGAATGATTTCATTCATTTCTCCCATAGGTTTGATAGATACTAGAGGTGGGCATGAAAGGAAAATATAGTGTTTTGTTTTGTTTTTCATTTATTAACACTTTTAAAAAGGATGTTTGAAACAAAATGAAATAATTCATTACCCTATAAAGTGGTTCCCCTGGGTCCTAGAGGCACCAAATGTGGTGGGTAGCTTCCTTGGACTCTTCCCTGTAAGGCCTCCAAATTTGGAGAGGTTTGGGATTCAAGGGGCCAAGTTATTAAACTCCTAAATGGGTCCCCCATGGAAAAAGAGGATGAGGGAAAATGTGTTTTAAACTCAAGCCTCATTCCCCTCTGTGCTGTGGAATGCAAAGGAGGGGGGTTGAAGTGAATGAGAAAGCAAGACGTGACAGAATTTAAGAGTAGAGATAGGCAGAAATTGCAAAATTGTCGCGATTTGTAATTTGTCAAGAGTAGTGTATCATGGGTTTGTGAATAATTTTGATTTGTTGGATCACCTCATTCTGGAAAAAAAGTCCCCAAAGCCAAAAAAGAATATTTGGCTTTAAAAAGTGAATCAACGAATCAAAAATCATTTTAAAAAATTCACCGCTTTGTATTTTCAGAGTTGTCACTTCCAATGAATATGAATTTTTGATGAATCAGCTATTTTAAACAAATATCACAATTCATTTTACTATTCATGCCCATCTCTACTTGAAGTGAACTCCGGATCTCTAGACAGCGCTTTTGGAGCCTCCAAAGGCCTTTCTGGGCATGTCGGAGGACTCAGAGGTACTTTGCTGTGAACCAGAAATGTCTCCTGGTTCATTTTTGGTTCGCAGAAAAGCATTTCTGAGTCCTCCAACATGCCCAGAAAGGCCCTCAGAAGCCCCAAAAGTGCTTTCTAGCAATCTGAAGGTCACTTCCAGTTCAGCGAGAAGCACTTGGGAGGCCTCCGCTAGTCTGGGAGGGCTGTTGGAGGCCCATTCAGGGCAGCGCAAGGCCTGGGGTAAGTACAGGAGGCTTGTCCTTTCCAGCTTACCCCAGGGGGCTTTTTTCATCCAGTCATACAGCCAATGTGTGCTTGTTTGATTCTATGAGATATTAGCAGTCACATCTACGGCATTTGCAGTGTACAGTTCAAATACCTTTCATGCACATCCAAAAGGCTCCATGGAATGTGACCTGCATGGGTCAGTGAGATGACAGAAGCAGGTCTAGAAAAATTCTGATCACCTAAATATTCAATCTAGTTGTATATAGGAATTTGTTCATGTTTGCACCATGCAGTGTGGAAGCGCATGCACAGAAGATGGTTTCAAAATGAAGAGTGGTGTCAGTGTACTGGAGACCTTTCTTCGAATAGTGACTTTGTATCAATTCTGAAAAGTATGTGGGCAGGAACAATTATAATTGAAGGTAATGAAGCTTGCTCTGGCCAACTACAAACCTGAAGGTTTGGCTTTCCTTGCAGACAGAACCAATGAGTTTAGTGTAAGGGCTTATGATTTTGAGGGTGGAGCACAAGCAACCTTTTTCATATCCTATATTGTAATGAGCTTCCTTTTCAACCACCAAAGTATTATTGCACACTGTGTTGTGTTTCTGCAGTATGCATCTTTTATTACTGGGTGTTAACATCCACCCATCACCAGTGTGTTAGTAATCATAATCAGCACAGGCTTTTCAGCAGTAAATCTGCCAAAATGATGTGTTGAATTTTCTCAAAACAAGTCAAGATGCAAATCACAACCGCTTGCTCTCTGATGGGTGTTGCACATCTCGTAACCTCAGGTCATTAAATAGAACTACATTTTTGTGTTTTTTTAGAAGAATGTGTCATTGAAATTCTGTTTCATTGTCCTCTTAGTAACACGAGGCACCATTGTGAGCTCAGAAAAACCTAAATTCTGCTTCTTCTTTTTCCAGTGCCTTGCTACCTGGGAGTCGTTCTTGACATCTCAAAGAACAACCCATGTTTGCTTGGAAGGATCATCCGAAGATCAGTCTTGAAAATCCTCTTTCAAGAGTTTGTCAGTCTTCCACTGAACCCTTGCTAGCCAAAGAAGCATTCCATATATGAGGTCAAATCCATTTGTTCCATATACTGTTCAAAATTCAACAAGACGTGGGAAACAAACTTTGTAATTAATGACTCAGGTATTCTGTGGTCCTGGACTATATTTGGATCATGGGATGGAGCCGTGAGAGGGTTCAGATAAAAACATAAGCAAAACAATCATATTTATTCTTTAGAGTACTCCGGTATTGGAGCCTCTGAGAGAGCCAAGCCCTTATTTACAGAAGCCTAGTAGGAAAGAACAGAAGAGGGAGTGGAGGGAAGTCTTTTATCCATCATGGTTGATTTAAATTTATCCCAGCATTTGGAGGAGGAATGTAGAAATCATATAACTGAGAGGTGTTGAATCCAAAGCCCCTATAGAGCCTGACACATAGGATTCTATCTTGGATCTTCTCTGAGATCAGATCTCTTTCTCTACCTTCAGAGGGGGAAGTCCAATCATTCTGTGGTCTCTGGAATGCCATTTCAAGGACTCCCGAAGTACACCAGAAGTCATGGTTTAGCGGAACAACAGATCTCATACACTCTTTCCTTTCCCCCCCTCTTCTTTATGGGGAAGATAATAGAAGTTTTTGCTTCTTAAATTGACCACAGTTCATCATTCTGTCTAAACCCTAAGCTCTGGATAATGATGAATATGGTTTTGTTGGGGGGGGGTGTCTTAATTATGATGTGAAGTTGGCTTGTTTCATGAAAGCGTAGTTTAAGCATAAGCATAATTTGGCATGTTTGTACAAGATGGCAAGCTGAAGTTCGGCTTAGCTTCTGACCTCCTTGAAGCTGCCCCAGAGGGGGAAATGGAGCTTTTGGGGGATGGCTTAGTGTTATGGCCCAAATGGGCCACAGATATAGATTAGAATCCAGTTGTCACTAGTTTTCTGCCCATACAGTGTTTGATGATTTTCTTAAAAATCTCTATGATTTGGATATAAAATATTTTAAGTATGTAAAACTCAGATTTCATAATAAAAGATTTAACTGCCTTGTCTGTCTTGCTTTCTTCATTCTTACGGGTAGAGTCTGTTTGGCTTAATTTCAGGACTTTTAAAACTATGTGACACATTTTTCATTGGTAAATGTATCACAGTGAAACTTGTTCTTGAAGATAGAATATGGAAGTTGCTTGCTACAGATTCCACAGCCAGTTCTTCTGGAACAAGAAACAAATATGTATAAATGGTAAAGTAGTTACAAACCTATCAAATATCTATGTTTTTAAAAACTGCTTTCAGTAACTGCAGGTTTACATATATACAGTACTTGCTTGCATGTTTACATCTCAAATGCCCATAAAATGTTTCCTTTCCTGATGGTGCTAGTCTGAATCAGAAACAAGCACTGCAGGCTTGAATGGTAGATAAGTCAATTAGCACTTTGATCACTTGATTGTGCTCAATTTTAATTGTGGATTGGGGCCATGGGTTTCTTTTTTTAAACTGCTTAATCTCAGTGTTATTAAAAATGGAAATAAGTGGTGAAAGATTTCCTATTAGTTATTTAAAATCTGTTTTTAAAAATTGCCCATATTGCATTTTAGTTATGTTTAGTCAATTACTACTTTGCATTATCATGACCCCAAACCATACTCCTGCCATGAGTGCTAAAGAGGAGAAGCATGCATAAAGAGTCTTCTTTGTCAATGACTCTGCTAAGATCACTGAAGAAGGTACCAAGAAGGACCTGTATTTCACCTGCAGCTTTTTCAGCCTTCAGGGAATATGTTCTCCCTCTCTGCCATCTCTTCTTGAGATCTGTCCCATCAGGTTCACAGTGGGCGTTTGAACTAGATCAGTGGTGTCCAAACTTCAGCCCTCCAGATGTTTTGGACCACAACTCCCACAGTCCTTTGTCATTGACAATACAGGCTTGGAATTCTGGGAGTTGTGGTCCAAAACATCTGGAGGGCCAAAGTTTGGACAGCCCTGGACTAGATAGTCTTATAGGCCTGTTCCAACATCATGATTCTATGATTAATTCCAAAGTAAAAGCATATTAATGTAATCTGGCTCTAGGACCAGAGAAAATTTTGTGCTGGTTGGAGAACGTGCCAGAAGTGTGAATGGGGTGACTTTGGATCCTCTGGATCAAAACTTCTCCCCAAGACTCCCAGAAAGCTCTGTCTTTGCCTCTACCCAGGCTGGTTGTCTGATATCGATGGGACAGAACAGGCGAAACTCCCTTAATAGCTGGGAAGAGGGTGATGAGGTCAGTACTTCCCTCAAAAGACTGGTCTCTCCTTTCCTATCAATGAACAGGAAACTCTAAAACATTTCATGGCTTCTCAAAAGCTTTTCCAAAGAAGAGAAGACTGCAGCCTAGTTAATAGCTAAAATCCGGAAGTTGAGTTATGCCAACCTGACTTCTTTTCTTGCAAGATTGAAACTTTTCACTACTCATCCAAGTAGCTTAATTAGACTGATGAAGTTAATTAGATGTGTAGTGAAATATCTTGATCGCTCAAGAAAAGAAGTCCATTTGCCATGACTCAACCTCTGGGATAGCCTCACATGGGTGACTGAGAATCTTCACAGACATAATTGCTAAAATGCTTTAATTTGTTGACAGTCCTACAGCGTCACTAGATCTTTTTTGCCTTTGTTAGCTAACCCATTCCCCTGATGATAGTTTCATTTATTAAATGATGATCTGGACCTTGAACTCATTTGCTAACCCAATAGCCAAAGCCCAGTCCTAATCACCAAACTAGAAAGCTAATTAGATTTTTCTATAAATGAAATCAGGAAAATGAACCTTGGTCTTACAGAGGGTACAGTCCAGCTGCAAATTGCTTGTGTTTATGATCCTTGAAATCAGTCAGATCTATGTGGAGTAAATGGACGTCCTAAGTGCTCTTCTGCTCAACTCACAGACAATTTATAGCAACCCTAATAAGGTTTGCAAGGCATGTGCGATTTTAAGAAGTGCAAAAACACCACCCCCATGAATTTCTATAGCTAAGTCAGGATTTGAACCGATTCTGCTGAGTCCTAGTCAATTACTCTGTCCATTACACCACATTGAATACCCATAAAATGTGTCAGGGTAGGAAAGGGCAAAGTATCAGTATTGTGGTACCAATAATATATATTGTCAATATATTTCATATATATATATAGTGGTACAGTAGTCCCTCGCCCTTTCGCGGTTCATATAATGTGGTCCCGCTATATCGCGGGGCTGCAGTACCACCAAAGGTCTTGAGGGAAAGGGGGGAAAGTTTTGGCTCTGCAGCCAGAACCCTTTCCAAAGATCGCACACCGCTCGTCTACACCCCCCTGGGGGGGGGGCTGGCGAGCGGTATGTGACATTTAAAGGGTTCTGGCTGTGGAGACAAGCCTTTGTCTCTGCAGCCAGAGTCCTATTCGGAGATCCCATGCCGCTGGTTCGCGCTCCCCTTGGGGCGTGGGCGCGCGGGGCGGGACCTTTAAATGGTTCTGGCTGCAGAGACAAGGGCTTGGCTCCGCCGCCAGAACTGAAACTTCGCGCTCCTCACCCGCACCCCCTCCCCCAGAGGCATTGTGCCCACCCACCCACCCAACCTTCATCCGCATATCGCGGATTTTCAAAGATCGTGGGTGGGGTGGGTCCCTAACCCCCGCGATAGGCGGGGGGTTACTGTATATATTATATATATAGTGGTACCTCTGCTTACGAGGTTAATCCATTCCAAATGCATGTTCATAAATCGAACAACTCATAAGAGCAGGCGTATCTTTAAAAAATCAAACAAAATAAATAAATTGAAAAAAATAAAAAATGTAAGTAGAGAAACTGCATCTAAAATTTGTAAGGCAGCAGTTAAAACACCAACAAATTTCCGCACTTAAGTCAAATTGCTTGTAAGTAGAGTCGCTCATAAGTAGACGTGGCACTGTATTATAAATCAAGTTCATGGTTTGCTGTGAGTAAATTTTTCCTCAATGGAGCAAACAAGGGCTATGATTCCTTGAGAAATATATCTTGGTGTTTTTTTTCCTAACTCACCTTTCTATTGGAGAAGGCTGAATCTCATTAGCAACTCAGAGGCATGAAGTGCTTCTGCATCACAGCATCGTCCATCCTACAACCTTCTTCTCATTCTAGCCCCTTCTTGTTTTCATAATTCATTTACAGTTTTATTCTTATATGGTGTAGATAAGGCTTTTCATCACAAAAAATGCCTCTATTATTTTTAAAATATATATGTTGGTGAAATTTATGGCTTTTTAGGGTATTTTTTTCTGCCAACTTATAACTCAGTTTCTGAAAGGGAAAACTGAGAGAGTCCAAACACTCCCAAGAGGCATGGAGGCTGGTCACAAAAACAATAACAGAGGCTTAATTGGAATGGATACCCAAATGGAAAAAGGGCACTGCCAGGTCCAAGAGGACTCCACCGTGGCTTACGGGAGCTCTTCGGAAAGTGATCAAAAGCAATAAAAGCTCATTTAGAACATGGAAGACTTGTCCAAATGAGGACAACAAGCAGAAACATAAATTCTGGCAGAACAGATGCAAGGCATCAATCAAGAAAGCAAAGCAAGACTTGGAGGAGCGCATAGCTAAAATACTAAAAAAATAATAAGGACTTATTTTTAAGTACATTAGAAGTAGGATCCAACCAGGAAGGCCATTGGACCATTAGACAACAATGGAAGGCAAGGGAATATTAAAAAGGAATCAGGGATTGCAGAGAGACTCCGAATTCTTTGCTTCAGTATTCACTGAAGAAGACAGAGACCACATATCCAAAACAGAGCCTATCTTCACAGGGAGAGAAACCAAAGAATTTAGCCAGATAGAAATAACCAGGGAGGAGGTCTTTGCATGTCTTGTTAAACTAAATGTTAACAAATCACCAGGACCAGATGACATCCATCCATGAGTTCTCAAGGAACCTAAAGATGAAATTGCTGATATTCAAGCTAAAATATATAATATTTCCCTCAAATCAGGCATTGTGCCTGATGACTGGGTCATTCCATGTCAAATCAACCAATGGATGGAACCTTGATGTCATGGATTTGGTTCATTTTTGGTACATTTGTACCTTACCAGGAAATGTTTAAAATTTATTTTTCCAGATTTTTTTGGTCCATCCGTTTTCAAAATTGCAAAAAAAAAGGTGCTAAAATTCACTACCCACAATAATTTCAAATGTCATTTAATAGATACTTGTGATAGCCATAGATCTGAGACAGGTCACCATACCTCTAGAAGGATATTACAGAAATGGAAAAAGTGCAGAAGAGAGCAACCAGAATGAATAGGGGACTGGAACACCTTCCTTACCATCTGAGGTTGCAACGGCTAGCCCTCTTCACTCTTGAATGACAGTGTCTAAGTGGTGACCTGATTGAAGTTTATAAAATCATACATGGTGTCAACAAAATAGATAAGGAAAAACTGTTTTCCCTATCACACAACACTAAAACTAGGGGGCACTCCATGAAACTTTTGGGTGCTAGATTTCAAAGAAATAAGAGAAAGTATTTTTTCACCCAGAGGATCACTGGTTTATGGAACTCCCTGCCAGAAGAAGTGGTGACAGCTGTCAGCCTTGACAACTTTAAGAAAGGATTAGACAAGTTCATGAAGAACAAGGGTATCAATGGCTATCATGGATGCCTAAGGACAACCTCTGGGTTGGAGAGATAGGCAGGATATCTCTCAATGCCATTTGCAAGGAATCATAAGCAGGTGAAGACATCTGCTTTGCTTCAATACCCTGAAGCAAATGGTGAGCCACTGTGTGAGACAGAATGCTGGACTCTCGAGATGGGCTGTGTCCTGTTCCAGCAAGGCTGTTCTTTTGTTCTTATGAGATAGGGTGTACTCAGGGCATCTAGGCAGCTATACAGCAGGTTAACCACTGCACCACGAGGCTCTGCCAGAAAGGAAGCAATGATACCCAAATAATATTATCTAAACCCAATATTGCAAATATAGCACCACCTGATGGACAAGTCCTGTCTGCCCTAGCACGAACATCCAATAATTGGAAACTATCAGAGTTGTAGTCTAACACCATGGAGGGCCACAAATTCTCCATCCCTAACTTACACATTCATTTCCCAGCATTCCTTATTGTATGTACTCCTGTTCCAAAAGCTAATCTTTGTGTGTAGACAATGACATTGCAAAGGAGTGGAGGAAAACCTAAAGAATTTTCTTATAGGCTGCTAAGAGTCATAATAGGGTGGCTTTCTGCACCATTCACTAATGTGCACAACAGGGAAAAGGCAAATGAACGAAAGCAGCAAGCCCTGCTGCAATCTGCATGGACACTGCTCTGTACACAAGTCAGAAATTAAAACACAGACTGAAAAACTGGGAACCCACCTTACATTATTGGAAGCATTTTGCAAAGCAAGACTAGACATCTTAAAACTCCAGAATCTGAAGAGAAATCTGGATTAGAGGTGGGCACGAACCAGAAAACCCATGGTTTGGGTTCGTCTGGTTCGCCCCACCCTTGGTTTGGTTTGGGTTCGGGTTCATACGAATTTAAAAAAATTGTACGAACCCGAACTGATTTTAGGTCGGCACTGGTTTTATTTCTTTTATTTATTTCTTAATTTTAGGGCGCCTTGGACTGGGTCTATGCTCCTTTTAAAAAAAAAAAAAATTTTATTTTTATTGTTTTTTCACTCCAACAACGTGGCCCGCGCTACAGCTGTAGTGCGGGCTGGTCAGCTTTTTTCCTCCTTTTTTGCCTGCTGCAGGCTGGTACTGGGCCCGTGGGCCAGATTGGGGATTTTCTTTGTTTGTTTGTTTTCTCCGGCCGTGCCGGTTCTGCGGCTCACGGGCCAGGTCCGGTAATCGCGGGCCAGTACCGGGCCCGTGTGCCAGATCGGGGTTTTTTTTTCCTTTCTTTTTTCTTTTTTTTTTTCAAACACTGACTGCTTTTTAAAAAAAATATTGATTTTAGGACACCAACCCGGCCACCTCTGGTACTGGGTCAGCACTTCTTTTTTACTGGGGGGGTTTATAGCACGGGGCTTCTCCCCCCCCCCCCAATGCCGAACACGTGGCTCCTGGGGCACGGTCAGCACTGGTTTTATTTTTAATATTTTTTCTTTGATTTTAGGGCACCAACCCTGCCACCCCTGGGGCCGGGTCGGTGCTCCTTTTAAAATTTAAATTTTATTTTTATTGGTTTTTTTTTAACTGCTGACCACGTGGCTCATGCTACAGCTGTAGTGCGGCTGTCAGCTTTTTTTTTTTTTCTGGTCGCCGTCCCTGAAGCCAGGAAGACCAGGACCAGCACCAGGTAGGAGACATCTCTGCCCCCCATTAACGAACCGAACCAAACCAAACCAAACTTTTTCAGTTCAGTTTGTTTCATTCTAAATCCACTCTGGAGTTCGTTATTCATTTTGTTACATAATAAAATGAATAACGAATAAGAAAATGAACTAAAAGTTCATTTCATGCCCATCTCTAATCTGGATGCTTTGCTAAACCTTCAATTATCAAGCAAAACAATGGAAAAATAATGGTAGGTCCATCCCTACTGTTAGGCAGAATGAGGCAACTGCTTCAGCCAAGTGGTGGGGGTAGATATTGCTCCTGTGCCCCTGGACATTCCCCTTTGTCAGATCACAGGATCATGTGTGCCATATAATGATCCCTGTGCCTCCCAACGAACCTGCTGCCATCAGAGTTGGATCCCTTTATATCTTTTGGCATACATGCTGTTATGGGAATTCCTGTTGCCAGTGGAAGAAGTAAGTAGTGAACATGTTCATTTAAACAGGAACTTACTCTTGGTGCTATAAGTAAGTTAATTATGGCCACCCCTCAATGCAAGGCAATGAGCTAAACACCAGCCATAGTGACAGTGTGAGCCTGAGGTTTAACCAAGGTCGGCCTTACCGTTGGGGAAAAGGAAGCAGTTAAACATAGGAGAACAGACCAGGGCCAGCCTCTCATCTGGATTTTTGAAGTCTCTGCCCTAAAAAGGCAGCACTGTATCTGTCATACACTGCCCTGCAATTCCTCCTAACCAACCTGTTAGCCTTGGGTGTCAGGAGGGAGCCAAGCCAATGGCTAATGTTGGGGTTGAGAGCAAACATGATGTAATGGATAGAATGTCAGGCGGAGACTCGGGGAAACTAGAATCAGATCCTTGCTTGGCCATGGAAATGCACTGGGAGAGAGAAACGATACAACCAGCCTTTCAAATATCTTGCATACCTTGGAAACCCCATCAGGGCCACCAGAGGTTGGAATTGGCTTGACAGCACATCCAGTACTGAGCGGCCAGTTCAGCCAGTTGCTGCATATGGTCTGGAGAGCTAGGGGGGTGCCATCTTCCTTGGCTCAGGCAGCAAAACCCCTTCAGCTGGCTATAGCTTCCAGTAGGTGAAATACTGATGTGTTTACTGCACATGCTGTGTGTCTCCTATCAATGCAGAGGGTGAAATATCTGCTTTGATCATTCTCTTCTAATCACTCAAGCCTAAGGAAAGATAGTGCCTTTAAGTAAAAATAAGAATAATAAACAGTCACACTTGGAACAATTCAAAACGAAGGGATTCCAGCAGCTTTTAGACTGAGTTTTAGACAGTCCTTCTATAGAAACCTGAAAGGGACGCATCAAATTCCCAGCTTTTCCTGATCCTCACAACCTCCCTCGCACAGACCCACATGCACTCCCACTTCCTTCTTGTCCCTTAGCGTTCTCGCTCCCCGGGCTTGCGACCAGAAAGAGTGGTGCCAGCTCAGCCCATCTGTCTATATCTATTAGTTACACTTTTGGAGAGGAAGAAAGGCAGCAAGGGACAGGGGGATCCTAGCCAGGGATCCTGGTTCTGAAACAACGGCATCAGATCCCATTATCTTTCCCACTTCAGAAAAGATATTTTACAGCCTAGCAGCTGAAAGAAAGAGAGTAGGGGGTAGGAAACAACTGCCCAAGTGAAAATACCATCCAGGCACTACTCGATTTAGAATAGTGGTTCTCAACCCGTGGGTCTCCAGATGTTCCTGGACTGCAACTCCCAGAAGTCTTCATCACTAGCTGAGCTGGCCAGGATTTCTGGGAGTTGCAGTACAGGAACATCTGGGGTTGAGAATCACTGGTTTAGAACCACTATGTGCTTTCAGGTTGAACTTCTATGTCAGACCTCCTATTGGTTAACTATGAAAATCCTGCTCCCTGTTTTTCTCTGAATTGCTTCATGGAAGAAGGTGGTTCATCAGGTTGTTCTTTTGCCTTGTGGCATCATGGTTGCTATGGGAATTCTCCAGTCTTGTTCTTGAGACAGCCAATGTTTGTTGTACCTGGCAAGGGAGATACAAAAATGATTGGTTTGTACATCCAGCTTCCTACAATGACCTTCTGGTGCACCACGAATGCTAGAGAAGCCGACTTCCCCTAATTTTGTGACTCGAGCCTTTTAAGCGTGCCCTTTTCAGAACTGATCTCGTGTTCAGCAGCAGTAGATTAGCTTAACTCTATGTACATTTTGAACACATGAGCATTTGGCTTGGAGGCATGTCTGCAGCAAGAGGGGCTCGTGCTGCGCATGTAATTAATTCTCCTCAGCTGTCCCGTAATGAAAGGGATGCGTAGCCAAAATCCCCACTGGGCAAGGGTATGAAATAATGCCTCCGAGCTAAACTGTCTAGAGCGATGCCAACTTTATGACTTCTCCACAAGTCTGAAAGCCAGTTCCTGGCTGTTGCAGTGGCCGTTCGTGTGTGGGTGAGGGAATCAGCGAAAGGGTAGCTTCTCCACTTCACCCAAGTCCTCATTCCTTTAAATACACAGGTTGTAGGTACCCAGGCCTTGCTGTAGCTGTGGAGCAGCATACACAAGGGGAGCCTAAAAGATCCCTGAGTCCTTTGTTAGGAGAAAGGCAAGCAGGCAGGCAGGCAGGCAGGCAGGCAGGCAGGCAGATAGATAGATAGATAGATAGATAGATAGATAGATAGATAGATAGATAGATAGATAGATAGATAGATAGATAGATAGATAGATAGATAGATAGATAGATAGAAGCATGTTGTAGATATGTAACTGAGGTTTCTGGAATTTACTTTATTTTAAAAAATAACAATTCAATTTTTTCCCATGTACTTCTGCAACCCACCCCTCACAAGGCTCTCCCAAGTCAATTGTCTCTCCCCCCCCCAATTACGATTGCTTCTGTCCTGGCTATATCAGGATTTGTGCCTGAAAATAAGCCTAAGAAGGATGTCTCCGATATGAGACGCAGTCTAACAATGTTGAAAATCCTATTGGCACTACATAATGTTTGTACAATGTCTTGTCTAGCTGATTGATGACATGCCAGAGTTCAGCTTGCTTATGTAGCTCCTTGCATACTCAGCTGCATGCCTAAGATAGATCGTTGACCCTCATCAATTAGTTGCAGCAAGTTGCACTATGTCACACAAAGCCTGATTCTGCCCAGTGACATGTAAGTTTGAGTGGGCTGCCACTGTTAGAAAACATTATATTTATATAGTTCATCAGCTAAAATGCACCATCCAATGGAGCCATTTCATAAGTTCAGCTGCCACTCACTAGGTGTATAATAAAGAAAAATCAAGCAACGGACATTGGTCTGAGCTATGTGTGACCTGCCTTGCATGGATCACAGTTATTCAAGTCTCATGGCCTCTATTGATACCCATCTGTAAAAGGCAGGCAGTGTTGAAAACTGTGGTAAACTTTAGGGCCAAGGGCCAGGTGCTGATAGATCACTCCACCTCCTTAAAAAAAAAAACACAGTACCCACCTCCTGGTCCAGCCCATGGCAGGTGATGGGGACAATGGTATGCAGCCCTTTAGCATGTGGGCTTTATAGGTGGCATATGTCCCTTATGTTATTTTTACCTTCAAAAACCAAGCGCTGGTTGCATGACAGCTGATTGGCGTTGCAGCTTTGGAAGCCCCCTCCATGGGGGCTGAACAGTGGCAGCAGCAGGGAACGGAAAATGAAACAAATGAAATGAAATTCTTTGTTTCATTTCGTTTTGTTTTCCTTTGAGGGTGCGGTTCGTTATTCATTTTGTTACATAATGAAGTGAATAAAAATTTGCAAAATATATGTATACAGTGGTACCTCGACTTACAAATAAATACGTTCTGAATGCATGCTCTTAAGTCGAACTACTCTTAAGTCAGGGTACCTATCTAATTTTTTAAAAAAAAATAAGTTAAAAAATTAATTAATAAATAAAAATATATTTGTAAGTCGAGCAGACCATATCTAAAATTTGTAAGGCGGCAGTTAAAATGCCAACAGTTTTCCACTCTTAAGTCGAATTGCTCTTAAGTCGAGCTGCTCTTAAGTCGGGGTACCGCTGTATATATAAATAAAAAATCATTTCATGCCCATCGCTACTTCAGAGAGTTTACAAAGCACAATAAGGCACAGATAACAGGTATAGAGAGGAATCAACATGGCGTCACTTTGGTTCACTTGAATCTGTTAGTTTTGATTAATTCTTGGTCTCAACAAAGTTTTAATTCTTCAAAAAAAAACCTCTGGTTTAATGGATGTGTGCTTCTGCCTCCACAGGTCAAAATGGGAGCTTTGCAATAAGCAGGGCTTAGCAGTGAGTAGGTCCATCTCTGTGGTTAATTCAGAGACCCTACTGACGGATATTTTAGCAGACTGATAGTAAGCAGAGGCCAGGGTCACACCAGCAAAATGTTTCCCCCTGCGGTTACGCAGCTTTTAATTTCATTTATGTCAGACTTCGAAATCACATGGCATTTATGCCAGGATGTGCATCCCCTGTGTGTTTTTCGGTTCCCGAGTCATTTATCTCCAATTCAAGAAGCGCCTAGAGCTTCTCGTTGAGCCCGTTGGACAGAAGAGAACTGACACATCGCCACCAACAGTGCAGAAATGTATATATATATAAAAACAGTAAAAACATTTTAAAAGGCCATGCATGGTGACAGTAGTTAAAAAAAAACAACAACTGCAAGAAGCTTGTTTACATATGCATATATATATATATATATATATATATATATATATATGTTTCTTGCCCTACCTTGGACCTGGTATTTACCTCCGTGTTGGGGGCTTTCAGTCTGGAGATGGGGGACATTGTCTCCTTACCTGTGTCATGGTCAGACCACCACCTGTTGTCCTTTTCCCTGTCAATCGCTCCACCCCCCGCGGGGACCACCGGCCCCTTGTCTGGGCCCGCCCCCGGAGGCTTCTGGACACCCCCCCTGGTTCCGTGAAGCGTTCGGGGAGCTTCCTGGTGGTCTGACTGACAATTCAGCTGAGGCCATAGCTGACCGATGGTTTGAGTCAGCCTCCTCTGCCGTCGACTGAATCGCCCCCAAGCGCCTCCTCCATGGCAGAGCTCGATCTTCGCCGTGGTTCACGGCGGGGTTAAGAGCGATGAAGCATGAGCGGAGGAGGCTAGAGAGCAGCTGGAGCCGGAGCCGGATGGTTACTAATAAGACTGCTGTTGTTATCCAGACTAGGCGCTACTCGCGAGTGATCAGGGAGGCTAAAAGATCTTACTACTCCCTGAGAATTGATGAGGCCTCGAACCGCCAGGCGAAACTTTTCCGCGTGGTTCGAGACCTCACCAATCCTAGTCTGGCTAGGCCTCCTGCTACTGATTTCAGTAGTGAGAACTTTGCAGTCTACTTTAGAACTAAGATAGAGGCCATCCGGGCCGGCTTCGAATCCGGTTGCACTAGCCCTCCCTCGCCACCCCCAGTCGCCTCACCCCCCGGCTCTTCTCGTCTGGTTGAGTTTGGGCCTGTCTCCCTTTCCGAGGCCTCCAGGGCGATTGCCCATTGCCGACCCGCGTCCACCCCCTTCGATCCTTGCCCATCTTGACTTATAAAAACTGCCAGAAGGAGCATGCCCGAATGGGTTTCTGTCATCGCCACCATCTCCTTCAGTGAGGGGGTCTTTCTCTCTCACCTGAAGGAAAGGGTGGTAAAGCCCATTTTGAAAAAAAACGGGCTCGGCATCGGACCAATTGGCAAACTATCATCCGATTGCCAATGTTCCCTTCATGGGCAAGGTCATCGAGAGGGTGGCTGCGATTCGGATACAGTCATTCTTGGAGGAACAGCGGTGCGTTGATCCTTGCCAGTTCGGTTTCAGGCCTGGCCGGGGGACCGAGACAACTCTGGTCGTGCTGCAAGATGACCTAATCCAGGCGGCCGACAGGGGTTGCTCTACCCTGTTGGTTCTCCTGGATTTCTCAGTGGCCTTCGATACCATCGACCATGGTATCTTGCTGGACCGGCTCTCCGAGGTAGGTATCGGGGGCACTGTTCGCAGTTGGCTCCGGTCCTTCTTGGAGGGTCGGCTCCAATATGTGCAGCATGGCGGGGAGTTGTCGGCCCCGTGGACACTCCCTTGTGGAGTTCCACAGGGGTCGTCTCTCTCCCCCATGCTGTTCAACATCTATGTAAGGCCGCTGGCTGGGGTCATTCGGAGATTTGGAGTCTGCTGTCAGCAGTACGCTGATGACACGCAGCTCTATCTCTTGTTCCACCTCTGCAGTGGAAGCTGTCCGGACCCTCGACCAGTGCCTGGAGGCAGTCATGGCCTGGACCAGGGCCAACAGGCTCAGGCTCAATCCCAGGATGACCGAGGTAATGTTCTTTGGGAATTCTCCATCTGGGTATGGAGGCCCTCTCCCCAACTTGGAGGGAGTTTCTCTTCAGTTGGCAGACAGGGTTAGAAATCTGGGCGTGGTCCTGGATCCAGCGTTGTCCCTGGATGCCCAGGTGGCTGCTGTGACCCGGACTGCGTTTTACCATCAATGACAAATTGCCCAGATCCGCCCGTATCTAGATGGCGACTCTCTGAGAACACTGGTACAGGCGCTGGTGATCTCGACGCTGGACTATTGCAACGCCCTCTACATGGGGTTGCCCTTGAGTCTCCTCTGGCGACTGCAGCGGGTACAAAATGCAGCAGCCAGACTGGTGGTGGGTGCGCGTCGCTTTGACCACATCACCCCAGTCCTGGCTCAGCTGCACTGGTTGCCCGTTGCTTCCCGGATCAGATTCAAGGTCCTGGTTTTAGTTTATAAAACCCTCCATGGCTACCTAGCAGAGCGGATCGCCCAGTGATCAACCTTGGCCCGCCCAGTTCGGTAGTCGCGAGCGCACTCGCTCCGGGTCGCCACCCCCGAGAGGCCAGACGAACTTCCCCCCATAATCGGGCTTTCTCAGTGGCTGCTCCATCATTGTGGAACAGCCTCCCCAGCGAAGTGTGCTCTGCAGAGTCCCTGCTGGCCTTTCGCAGAGCGGTGAAGACCATCTTATTCCGCGAGGCCTTTGGTGACCTAGTCTACATAGTTTTTTTTTTCTTTTGTTTTCCGCCATCTGTTGTGGTTATTTCCACTGCTAGATCTCTCTGAATGAGATGAGGTTTTACAAGGGTGCCATATGTTTTTATGTTTTTATTTTTCATTTTTATGATAATTGTCTATGTGTTTCTTTGTGGTTGTATATTCAATCGCTGTTGAATCCTCAGCTTGTAAGCCTCCCAGAGTTCCTTTGGGAAGATGGGCGGGGTATAAATTCAATAATAAATAATAAATAAATAAATAAATATAAAGATCCACAAAAAAAGAAGTAGAAGCCAACAGAGAAATGAAATGATCTGTGGTTAGCACACTTGGCCAGTAAATGATTCACTAATGGCTGTGCATCAAGTGGCCACAAATTTAAATGGTGAGACAAAGGGGAGCCCTGGAAAATTTTTCATTGGTGTGACCACAGCCAGACTCTGAATACAAGTGTCATTTTACAGCTTGGTGCTGTCTGCTCAGAAGTCTAAGCAAGGAGGTCTTAATTACAGGGCAGCTGAACAGCTCGGAATGCTTGTTCTCTGGCTACAAGCGCAATCCTGGGAAAAAGAAGCAATTCAGTGTTCTGTGTGTGCTGTTGTTTTTTTAATGACATTTTAGATTGTTATCTTGTTTGCTTTTTGTTTTGGTTTTTTAAAAAAAAACGAAATTTTGGTGTTTCATTTGATTTCTTTAAAAGCCCTATAATTAGGAAGGCTGTCTCGCTGTCTCCCCTCCCTAGCCAAGCTGAAAAGGGAAAGTGGGAAGGTCCTGAGTAGAGATGGGCATGACTTGGCGGAATTCCCGTTTCCGTTTCCGTTCCTCGTTTCCGTTACGGAACGGAAACAGTAACGGGAATTACTCCGCCAGAACTCGAACTCGAACCGACTAAAGAATAATTGGGTCTGATTTGTCGTGGTCGTTCCTGGCATCGCGGCGATCCCACGATGCCAAGCGGCACAGAAAAAAAGTTTTTAAAAGTTAAAAAAAACCCGATTCCCGGCCAAAAAGCAGGCGGAAATATGCCTGCCTGAGTGAGGGCTCAGGGCACCTACCAGAGGGGTGGTTGACCCCCCCTCTCCTGTCCTGGGCTGCTCTGGTGGTGGGGGAAATCCTCGTCGTAGTTGCTCGCAGTCGCAAAGCACCGGACTCGCTGCCGGCCGCCGCAATTCAAGCGGAAGCGGCACAGAAAAAAAGTTTTAAACTGCCCCCCCCCATTCCCTGGCCAAAAAGCAGGCGAAAATATGCCTGCAGTGCAGAGTGCACCTACCAGAGGGGTGGTTTCTGGGGGGGGATCCCGGCCTCCCCCCCTCTCCTGTCCTGGGCAGCCGGACTCGAGTTGCCATGCCATGCGGTGCAGGCGGGGGATCCAAAATGGGGTGGCGACTGCAATTTTTTTTTGAAATCGTGGTCCAGAAACACACAAGCACCACACAGAAACATGCGAAAATTGCTATTTTAAAACTGCCAGAATTTTTACAGTAGCAGTGGGTTTTTCTTGCAACAAAATGTCTCCTCTTTCCTCTCTCCATTAATTTTATTTTATTTTATTTTATTTTATTTTATTTTATTTTATTTTATTTACACCTGCGCAATGATGGGCTGGCCATGGGAGTGACCATGCAAATTTTTGGAGCCATTCCACCAATCGCATGGCCACTTGGCCAGGTTGACCGCATAGACTTCTGGGATGTGCCAACCGGGCATAAAAAGCCCACTAACCGTAGCCCGACCCCAACCCCTAACCCTAAGCCTAACCCATACGCCAGTACACTGTCCTTCTAAGTGGGTCAGAGAGGCACCCAGAGGTGCACCCCAATACTCACCCTAACCTTACCTGTAACCCTAAGCCTAGCCCCTGCGCTAACCCTAACCCTAAGCCAGATTTGTACTTGCATTGCACTATTAGCAAGTACAATTCCCTTCTTAGTGAGACACAGCGGGTGCAGATAGAGTCTGCCAGTCCGCCACTTGTGGCTCTGGGTGACTCCTGCAGGCTTGGCTCGGCCGGCAGCATTTGTGACATCATGCAAACCATGCCCCCGAGGCCTGACTGATGCAGGGAAGGCAGTGGGCACCCCAAAAAGAGGGGTGCCTCTGCCAGTCTGCTGTGTCTCTGCGTGCAACTGGGTATGCAATCATAGCCATATGGCTATGCATGCATGCCCTTTTGCAGCAGGTGAGGAGAGGAGACCCCCATGTATGAGGGGTCTCCAGGAGCCTGCTTTCCCTAGCGGGTGAGGATAGGAGGCACCCACCCCCCAAAAAAGAGGTGCCTCCAGGAGCCCGCTACCCCCCCAAACCAGTTTAACGACAGACGAAAAACGAAAAATGAAACGACAAATTTTTGCGAAGTTTCGCGAAAAACGGAAACGAGCCGACACAGGCCGCCTCCGACACACGACAACTCGAAAACGTCATTTTCCCTAGTCGTGCCCATCTCTAGTCCTGAGGTTTCCATTCTGACCCCCTGCTGGAAAACAGAAAAGTGAGCCATTTTAAAGGATGGCAGGAAAGAGCACAGTTATTAAACTCCAGTAGCCAACTGCCTCCTGTCAGGACTGAAATGAAAATGACATTTCTGTGAATGAATGTGAAATTTCTTCACATCTCGGCAGAATAACAATGCCTTCCTTACACCACATGTGGAGGAGGGGGAGTTTGGTTGAAAGATTTGTCCCTTTGTGTGTGCTGTTGAATGGATGCTCTGGATTTAACCAACTTAATGAGCCTCTCCTGACTGGCTGTACTGGATGAGGGGTGGATTGAGCTATGAAGGGTCAGCTAAGGTGTGTGTGTGTTGGTGAGGCCTGCAAAGCAGTCACTATATCTTCCTTATTTATTTATTTATATATAGTTTTACCTCACCTTTCTCCTTGGAAAAGGACCCAAGGTGGCTTACAGTAATGAGGGACAATATACAGCGCAGTACATTTAAGACATATTCAAGTTAAGAACGGAATTAGAAGAGGCATTTTAGAACATTAAAAGGTAGCATTAAAGCTACAAAAAGCACGTAAAAAGAAAAGAAAAATCCATTATGAGGGGTGGAAAATAACATGGGAAACACTGGTGTTTTTTTATGAAATCTGTCAATGTAATCATGCATGGTATTACATATAAAAGTCACATAGTAGGTAGTCCCTCATTCAAGGACAGCTTGCCTGAAAAGGAAGGTCTTTGTCTTTTTCCAGAAAGACAGCATAGATGGGTCAGTCCTGGCATCCAGCAGGAGGGAATTCCAAAGTCTGGGAGCAACAACAGAGAAGGCCCTTTCATGTGTTCTTATGAGAATACACGGCTGTTGCTACTCAGCTGCTTCACTGAATGTAGTTTAGGTAATATATAATACAGACATACTACAGTATTTTTACCATACTGTGTGCCAGGTCTTACTATTTTGTGAGAGAAGTGTGTGCACAGAAGCGTCTCAGTAAAGCCTGAGGCTTAATGAGATGACAGAGGTGTATCTGAGCTGTTTCCATTTCACAGTAAATCAGAACTCACTCCACTAATACTCCTTTCTTCAAAATTAAAAATTAAAATAAAAAATCCTGCAAACCGAAAACCAGCATGTAAAGAAGATTAAAAGGGTTGTCCAGAAACATGTTTCTAAATTTATTAGTGATTTATTAGTTGGTTTACTAGCTTAAATAGTGACACACTACATTTTGTGAATAAGTCCATGCCTGTCGTCTGAAGTGCTAAAAACAGGTGACAAGGGTAGCCATAGCCACTTAAAAATTTCTGCAAAACAGGAAAGGCCCTAACCCCCACCCCCACCCCCAAAAGAGGGGGAAGTATGGATTTGCAAAGCAAATAAATGACTATTCTGATATATGTTGGTAGCAATTAAGAAGCAAATGCTATGAGTAGAAGAAATACTGTATACTGCGACAATCTCACCATTGTGCATTCTTGGTCTACTCTCCATATTTAACAAACTGAGGAATAACTTCAAAGGTCTTCTATACTACAACCTTTGTTATGGTTCTTCACATATATATATGTGGTCACAGAACCATAAGAACCATAGAACTGGGCCTTTAAAACAGCCCAGTCCAATATATGCACAGATAGCCTACCTTATTCACTCCCTGAGGATTATGCCTGCAGTCCATTGAAATGAAAAATCCCTGCCTGTTTACCTGAATGAGCAGCATAGTGGATACTGAGGTTCCTTAAATGAAAAGGAAGCCATTTCATCTTTGCTTATACTTTTTTTCAGAATAAGTCAGGCAAATGATCAGTTTCTCCCACAAGACATATTACATGAGCTGCCTATGTCAGTGGTCACTTCAAGGTAATAAAATTAGTAACTGCATCTCAACTTACATTTCAAACGTAATGTAATGGCTAGCGTCCTGTTGAAGTAAAAATGTCTGGGGAAAGCCAATGTTGTAAGAGGCAGGGACTGATTTTCAGCTATTAAAATCTGTCAATGTCTTTTCTAGCTCCTTTGTAATCTCATTGGGTAGAAGCTGTGGAAGTTACAGGATGAGATAAGCAAGTCTTTGGTTGCCTAAAATTGTCTCCTGCTGGTAATATAAGCAGTGGTGACTTCCTCCTCTCATCCTCTAGCTCCCATGGCTATGATGAAAGAGATTACACGGGAATAAGAAAGGTGGTGGGATGGAAGTAGTTTTTATTGACCACAAACTTCCCACAACTGGTGCCATCATCAGCCTTCTGCAGGCACAAGGTACACAACAGGATTTCTCCAAACAACTGGGAACAAAGTATTGGCATAATTATACTTAAAAGGTAAATTTTGGGGGCATTTAAGGAACATTTAAGGAACATTTCTGACTGGAATGTTACATCATCTTCTTAGCAGGCCTCTCCCCCCCCCCAAAAAAAAGATCAAATAGGAAAATGGAATGGAATGCCAGAGTGAAAATTCAAGTAGAAACATTGTATTTAATAACTTTTATAAGTGATCATATATGTTTGTCTTTAAGGTACCATAATACTTTTGTTCTTATTTTTGTTTACACTTTTAGATGTACTGGAACAGACTAACACAGCTACTCCTTTGACAAGTGGGTCCCCAGATGTTCCTGGACTGCAACTCCCAGAAGTCTTCATCACTAGCTGAGCTGCTTAGGATCTCTGGAAGTTGCAGTCAGGAACATCTGGGGACCCACAGGTTGAGAACCACTGGTCTAGGCCCTGTTTAGCTCCATCCTCTCTGTTGTCACTTTCTTTACACAATTATGCCTCTCCATGAGAGAGGAAACTCAGATTTTCCAAGATTCCTGCTCTGATGGAGATAGCAAGAACTTCTCATCTTCGGATTTGTGACGTTTATCTGAAGAAAGTGGCAATACAGGAGAGCAGGGATAGGAGCTCTCCTTTAAGCCTGTTCAAAGCACGTGATTCTATAATGGATGCCCATGTCCATTGACAGCTGGGTTGGAACATTTTTTTTAGTTGAATTCTTTAGCAAGGTACTGTAAAGGCACAATTCCAAGCTTTGCTCAGGCTATACTTTTATACAAAAATCCAGCTGTTCGATGTCATCTGTACCACCCCTTCCATTTCCTAGATCAGTCATGGTTGGAGTAAGTAGCAATCGAAACCATTTAGTGGTCATTTGTGAGCTAAAATGAGAAACCCAGGGCAATTTAGTATTAGCCTTTTAACAAACTAAATTAACCCCCCCCACACACACACACACACAATGGCTAAAGAATTCAAAAAGCATGATACAAATTTGGCAAGGATACTTTACGGACAGATGATGGATTGATATGTGAATCCACCTTTGAGGGCACATTAGGAATTATTGGTATTACTTAACCCACTAACATGCCAACTCACAAACACATCTGAAAATGTTCTTTCTCTCTTTTTTGTGGTTCCAGTCTTAGTGCTGTTTCCTTAACTTAGCAAAGTAGAAGTACCAGGTGCTGTAGGCGCCTGGAGTACAAACAGGTAAACCACTCCAGTATTCCTGCCAAGAAAACTCCATGGACATGGGGTCATGAAGAGTCGCTCACGACTGTAATGACACAACACAACACAACACAACACAACACAACACAACACAACACAACACACACACACACACACACACACACACACACACACACACTTACCAATATTTTAATTGCTTTTTATTATTGTTATGGTTGGTTGTGTTTGCCACTCCAAAAAGTAGCTTTCAGGACAGACAGACAGACAGACAGACAGACAGACCACTCCAGTATTCCTGCCAAGAAAACTCCATGGACATGGGGTCATGAAGAGTCGCTCACGACTGTAATGACACAACACAACACAACACAACACAACACACACACACACACACACACACACACACACACACACACACACACACACACACACACACACACACTTACCAATATTTTAATTGCTTTTTATTATTGTTATGGTTGGTTGTGTTTGCCACTCCAAAAAGTAGCTTTCAGGACAGACAGACAGACAGACAGACAGACAGACAGACAGACAGACAGACAGACAGACAGACCACTCCAGTATTCCTGCCAAGAAAACTCCTTGGACAACCACACACACACACACACACACACACACACACACACACACACACACGTTTACCTTAGGTCACTGCTTCCTAAGATAGTTAGTTTCCATCCCTCATAATTTTTACATGGAATCTTATTCTCTTTTTAACTGCTCACATTCTATTTTAGCTTTAATGTAATGTTGTCTTTTAATACTGTAAGATGTCCCTCAGTTCCCTGTTCTCAATACTTGAAATGTCTCAATTGTTCTGGACTGTATATTGTCTCCCATTACTGTAAACCGCCTTAGAACCAGAGACTTACAGAAAAGGGGTATTAGATGCGTGAGGTAAAATAAACTGAAAAAGAAAAGCAGGCAAATGTAAATGGAGGGGGAGACTGAGGGAAGGAGGGACAAAATTGTGTTTGCCTAATGAGGTTGAGGTAAGGCTGGATAGAGAAAAAATATTAAGAAATAGCTGCTGCGCTTGCAACCAAGCAGGAAAGCAAAACGTACATGATCATCCTTTCAAGCAGGGTGAGCGTGAGATGCAAATCAGTCTGCTTGTCTGGCCCTAGAAACTCCAGAAACAAGGTCTGTGCATGGACCAGACCTTGGCAAAGCTACTTGTTGAGGCTACCATTTACAGAATTCCCCCAGCCAGGATGGCCAGTGGGTTTTCCCAGAACATACGTTATGTTTGCCTTTTCGGAGACTACAAATGCAAATCCACAGAGACCACTGACCTTACCTGTGGCTTCTGCTCAGTTTTCCCCAGCTTGACTCCAATACCAGACACACTGCATCACATCAGCTCTCTTTCTGTGCTCTGGCACATCAACTTCATCATTGGTATGAGCAAGAAAACAGACGTGAAATTGACTTTATTAAGTTCAATAAGAGATCAGCTTGGCAAGAATGAGTCATCATCTTCCTGCAAAGATTGTCACTATTGCGTTTTCATGGCATAGTCTCTGCCTGTACCCATAGAACCTTATTACACGGTTGTAATTAATACTTATCGGTCCCCTGCTTCTGTTTTTGACCCTTGGAAATAATCTTGGGGCTCATCTTAACTGCTGCCTGTCAGAATCAGAGTGTTTCGCTTCTTTGACGGCATGAGGTGGATTGTAAGAATTCACTTCAACAAATACAGATAATAAAATGAAATGTCACATTTTATTAGCCACGTCTGTCCCATCTGTCTAAGTGATTTTAAATGCCAATATATAAAAATAAGAGGAAAACGCCAGCAGGCTATGTCCCTTGGAGGTGCTTGTTTAATGTTACAAAGTCTTTTAACATTTGCTTTTCATGAATGGAATAATTTGTCAATACTATTATCTATTAGAGAGTCGGTGAGGATGTAAGTTAGTACTGCATTATGGCACAGAACCCATTTCCACCTACCTTTAACTCTTAAGGGTAGTTCCGCTTATGGGCAATCATCTGCTGACACAGTAGCCCAGAGAGTGCTACCTCATAAAGAGAAAGTCACTCAGGGAACTTTCTTACAAATTGCTATTTGTCATTGCACATCAATCATTCCATCTTCTACTCAGGCAGTGGCTCCCAATCTGGGTCTCCAGAGGTTCTTGGACTAAAACTCCCAAAAGCCTCCATCACTAGCTCTGCTGGTCGGGATTTCTGGGAGAACATCTGGGGAACCAAGGTTGGGAGAACCAGTGCATATAAAATCTTCCTCCAAAGATTAGGTGGAAGTTATTGGAGAGTGATGTATCTCTTGCTGTGCTAGTCCTCTACCCAACCCCAAGCTAAACTATTGTGGTCAGGATGTTGTCCTGCCATTAGAACTGAAGTTTGTTTCCTAGAACCAGTAGTTCAGCTAGTGAAGATTACTAGGAGTTGTAGACAAGGAACATCTGGGGACCCAAGGTTAGGAAGCAATGACTTAAGGCAACCAAGTGCCCTACTTTACAGAGGATATTAGCTCAGTGGCTTAGGCATCTGGCTATGGAGCCTGAGGCTGAGAGTTCAGTTCCAAGCTGTGCCTCCTTGACAGGGGCCAGACTCAGTAATCCAAAGGGTCCTTTCCACTTCTACAGTATCATCATCATCATCATCATCATCATCATCATCATCATCATCATCATCATCATCATCATCATCATCATCATCATCATCATCATCCTATTTTAAGCACTCTTAGAGGGCAGGAGTTGGTTGTGGATTTCAAGAGCTGTTGGACACTAAAGTCTTCTCCATGAAGATCAGGGCTGGATTAACCATTAAGCACAACAAGCACGTGCGTAGGGGCATCATCAAAGGAAGAGGGGGCACCACAGAAATTTTTCATAGCCGAATTTACTATGGGTCATAGGGTGCAATACTACAAATGGTGCAGCTGAACCAGGTGCCACAAAAAGGGCCCCCCACATTAAATGAAAAAATTACATACAAATATATACAACAATAACAAGAGCACTCAGAGGGTGTAGACCAGTGATGGTGAACCTATGGCATGGGTGCCAAAGGTGGCACTCGGAGCCCTTTCTGTGGGCACCCTACATTGCCCCTTCATAGCCACCTGTATACAGGTTAAATTACTGTATTGGCACTTTGCAAAAAATTTAGTGGGTTCTAAATGGCAGTTTGGGCACTCGGTCTCTAAAAGGCTCACCATCACTGGTGTAGACCTATGCCAAGAGATATGAAATCGAAGGGTGGGAATCTCCCCCACCCATAAATGAAAGCAGGGGAAACTTCGTATGCAGTCAGTTGTCTACTGAGAATGAGACTTCAGAAGTGTTAGTAGCTGGTTTATTATTGTTTATATTTTGAATTAGATATAGATGTAGATATAGATGTAGATATAGATATAGATAATATATAGATATAGATATATATGGTGGGCACCAAAATCTTTTAAGTGCTTAGGACCTCTAAGGGTCTTAATCCGGCCCTGATGAAGATGTATTCACTCTGTCTAATTTTCAGGTTAAGAACTTGAAGAGGAATAAACAGAAACCTTGATGTTGCCCTCACACAGTAGTGCTTTGAGAGCAGAATGAACAAGGACACAGACTACCTAGCCACTGCCTTCGCTGCTAATGTTTGCTAAGCCATTGGAAAAGATAATTACAATTACTATAATTGAAATAGAAATGTAACACATGTCCAGATTTCTCTTCTGCAATAAGATATATTTTATTTCTATTTAAATTATGTTTCCCAATTTGCCACTGTAGCCTAAGTAAATTTTTGTATATATCACATTTTGTCCTCCTTTTCAGTAACGCATTCCCCCCCTTTCAGAAGTGTGCAATCTAACATCATCCTTGTCCAGTTATATATTTTACGATGGGAGTGTTGGTTTTGATCTGTTTCCTATTCATTTGGACATGGAAGCATGTAGATATAGTTTAGCTGCACCTACCTCCTACCTGGTGGTTTTTGCACATGACAGCTGCAAACATACAAACAACAAAACAGTAATATTTACAAATAAGAAGGAGGTCAGTCAAGCAGCACCAGTATGCATGCACTGTACCAGAAGGGATGTTCTGATTTTGCAAAATTACACCTCATTATTCAACAGTGGGGGGATGCTTCTGTGCGTTCTCATTCCTTCTCAGAATTTCTTGGAATCTCAATATTGCTTTTAGTTTGGTGCTTCTTACTCCCACACTCTTATCCTCTAAATCTCATTAGACACACGGTGCACAAAAAGCTCTGGGCTGGTGATGATCTGGGACTACTCTGTTGTGAATAGAGATGGGCACGACTTAGCGGTATTCCCGTTTCCGTTTCCGTTACTCGTTTCCGTTACTCTACGGAAACGGTAACGGGAATCACTGCCCCAGACTTCGAGCTCGAACTGACGAACGAACAATTTGGTCTGATTTGTCGTGCTCGTTACTTGCATCGCGCAATGCCAAGCGGCACAGAAAAAAAGTTTTTAAAAGTTAAAAAAAAACCCGATTCCCGGCCCTAAAAGTAGGCGAAAACTGTCTGAGGGCACCTACCAGGCCAGAAGGGTGTTTTATTTGGGGGGGGGTTCCCCGCCCCCCTCTCCTTGGCTATTGCTACTGCTGCGCTGCTGGTACCAGGCTGGGAGGGCGCATCCATTTGCCATGCAGTGCGGGGGATCCAAAATGGCGACCGCAATATTTTTTTTGAAATTGTTGCCCAAAACCCCACCAAAGCACCACAGAAACATGTGAAAATTAGCTATTTTAAATGCTTGAATTTTTACAGGAGCAGCAGTGGGTTTTTCTTGCAAAAAAAAGTCTCCGTTGATTTTATTTTATTTTATTTTATTTTATTTTTTTACACCTGCACATTTGCAATGATGGGCTCGCCCATGGGAGTGGACCATGCAAAGTTTTGCAGCCATTCCACCAATCGCATGGCCAGGTTTTGCTGACTGTACCAGGCTGGGAGGGCGCATCCATTTGCCATGCGGTGGGGGGGATCCAAAATGGCGACCGCAATATTTTTTTTTGAAATTGTTGCCCAAAACCCCACCAAAGCACCACAGAAACATGCGGAAATTAGCTATTTTAAATGCTTGAATTTTTACAGGAGCAGCAGTGGGTTTTTCTTGCAAAAAAAGTCTCCATTTATTTTATTTTATTTTATTTTATTTTATTTTTTTACACCTGCGCATTCGCAATGATGGGCTCTCCCATGGGAGTAGACCATGCAAATTTTCCACCAATCGCATGGCCACTTGGCCAGGTTGACCACAGAGACTTCTGGGATGTGCCAATCGGGCATAAACAGCCCACTAATCGTAGCCCAAACCCAAACCCTAAGCCTAACCCATACGCCAGTACACTGTCCTTCTAAGTGGGTCAGAGAGGCACCCAGATGCACCCCAATACTCACCGTAACCTCACCCGTAACTAGCCTAACCCTAGCCGTTGTGCTAAGCTGTCTTAACCCTAAGCCAGATCTACTTGCATTGCACTACATGCAAGTACGTGAGACACAGCGGGTGCAAAGAGTCTGCCAGTCCGTCACTTGTGGCTCTGGCTGACTCCTGCAGCTCCCTCCAGGAGCCCGCTACCCCCTCCCCAAACCAGTACTAACGACAACGAAAAACGAAAAAACGAACCGACTAATTTTTGCAAATTTTCGCGAAAAACGGAAACGAGCCGAAACGGAACCGGCCCGACTAACGACAACTCGAAAAAAAAATTTTTCAAGTCGTGCCCATCTCTAGTTGTGAATATTAGAGACCCAGAAAAGTATTTGAAAAGTACTATCATATCTCCGCTCAGTCTTTTTTTCTCAAGACTAAATATGGCCAGTTCTTTCAGTCTTTCCTCATAGGGCTTGGTTCCTAGATTTGGATCATCCTTGTTGCCTTCCTCTGAACCTGCTCTATTTATTTATTTTAAAGTATTTTTATCCTGTCTTTCTCCTTGGAAAAGGAGAAGTGGACACATTACTCTAAATTCCTTATCAATGTTTTTATTGCTTTTTATTATTGTTATGTTTGATTTATGGCCCCAATCCAGGTCATTAGTAAAAATATTGACGAGCCCAGGTCTGAGCCTTGAGGTACCCTACTTGTTACTTCCTCCCAGTGTGAGAAGCAGTCATTAATCATCATTATCTGAGCATAATTCTGTAGGCAGCTGTGCATCCACTTAATAGTTGTTCTCTATGCTCTTATCAATGTAGCCTAGATGCCCTGAGCACATCCGATCTCGCCTGATTTTGGAAGCTAAGCAGGGTCAGCCCTGGCTAGTACTTGGACGGGAGACCACCAGGGAATACCAGGTGCTGTAGGTGCCTGGAGTAGGAACTGGCAAACTACTCCAGTATTTCTGCCAAGAAAACTCCATGGACATGGGGTCATGAAGAGTCGCTCACGACTGTAATGACACAACACAACACACACACACACACACACACACACACACACACACACACACACTTGCCAATATTTTATTGCTTTTTATTATTGTTATGGTTGGTTGTGTTTGCCACTCCGAGAAGTAGCTTTCAGGACAGACAGACAGACAGACAGACAGATAGATAGATAGATAGATAGATAGATAGATAGATAGATAGATAGATAGATAGATAGATAGATAGATAGATAGATAGATAGATAGATAGATGAGGCCTTACCATTGCACTAGTGCCTCACAGGATTTGGAGACAATACTTCATTTAATGCATCCTAAATTAGCATTGACCTTTTTCACAACCATATCACACTGTTAGTTTATATTCAGCTTTTAATCTATGACAATTCCAAGATCCTTCCCACTTGTAGTGAGAAGCCAGTCATCCCCCACCTGGTAATTATTTGATTCCTCCCCACCCCAAAGTGTAGAAGTTTGCGCTTATCCCTGTTGAATTCATTCTGTTATTTTCAATCTAGAGCTCAAACCTATCAATTTTTTTTTTGGAATTTCGTTCCAGTCTTCCAAGGTATCAACTATTCCACCCAATGTTATGTCAACTGCAAAGTATTCCCTGCACTCCCTCATCCAAGTCATTAATAAAAATGTTGAAAAGCACAGGCCCAAAGACTGAGTCATGGGGTATCCCACTTGTTAACTCTTCCAAATCTATGAAGGAGCCATTGATAAGCAATCTCTGAGTAACTAGGTGTTATCCTGCAGCCTGAACCTCACTATCTTGCTAATCAGAACATCACAGGACACTTTGTCAAAGGCTTCGCTTAAGTGAAAATATATTATGTCTACAGCATTCCCACTGTCTCTCAGGGAAGTTATCCGATGAAAAAAATGAAACAAGATTAGTATGGTAGGATTTGTTCATGACTAGAGATGGGCACGACTTGAAAAAAAATTTTTTCGAGTTGTCGTTAGTCGGGCCGGTTCCGTTTCGGGTCGTCTCCATTTTTCGCGAAAATTCGCAAAAATTAGTCGGTTCATTTTTTCATTTTTCATTTTCGTACTGGTTTTTTGGGGAGGGAGCGGGCTCCTGGAGGCACCTCTGTGGGGTGGGTGCCTCCTCTGGCCCGCTATAAGGGAAAGTGGGCTCCTGGAGGCACCCGTGGGTGCCTCCTATCCTCACCCACTAGGAAAGGGGAAGCAGGCTCCAAGAGACCCCTCAACATGGGGGTCTCCCCTCCTCACCTGCTGCTGCTGCAAAATGCTATGCAATAGCCATATGGATATTGCATAACAGAATGTGCAGACAGTGACTGTGAAGACTAGTGGATGGCACTGAACCCACAGCCATAGTGAGATGCCTAACTAAGGCTCTCGCACCACCATGTCTCACACAGAAGGGAATTGTACTTGCGTGTAGTGCAATGCAAGTACATCTGGCTTAGGGTTAAGGTGGGTTAGGGTTAGGGCTAGGGTTAGGCTAGTGACGGGTAAGGTTATGGTGGGCTAGTGGGTTGCACCTCTGGGTGCCTCTCTGACCCACTAAGAAAGTCTGTGACGTATGGGTACGGAGTCAAGGGTTAGGGTTAGGGTTAGGGGGCTAGGGCAGGTTTTAGGGGGCTTTTTGGCACATCCCAGAAGTCTCCATGGCCAAGTGGCCATGCGACTGGTGGGATGGCTCCAAAAATTTGCATGGTTGTCCACTCCCACATGGCCACTCGGCCAGCCCATCATTGCGCAGGTGTAAATAAAATAAAATAAAATAAAATCAATGGAGGACAGAGGAGGAGAGGAGAGACATTTTGTTGCAAGAAAAAACCCACTGCTACTGTGAAAAATCTGGCAGTTTATAAATTTTCGCGTGTTTCTGTTGTGCTTGTGTGTTTTTGGACCACGATTTCAAAAACAATATTGCGTTCGACGCCCCATTTTGGATCCCCCGCCCGCACCGCATGGCATGGCGACTCGAGTCCGGCTGCCCAGGACGGGGGGGAGGCGGGACCCCCCCCTCCAGAAACCACCCCTCCGGTAGGTGCCCTGCGCCCTTAGTCAAGCAGGCATTTTTCCGCCTGCTTTTTTGGCCTGGGAATGGGTGGGGGGAGAGTTTAAAAGTTTTTTCCTGTGCCGTCCATGCCACTTGCTTGCGCTTTAATTGCGGCGGCCGGCGGCCGGCGAGACTGGGCTTTTTGCTGGCTGGCTGCGAGCCTGCGGCGAGTCCCACAGAGCAGCCCACTAGGACGGGGGATGGGGGGGAGGCCGGGGACCTCCAGAAACAACCCCTCTGGTAGGTGCCCTGAGACACGGCAGGCATTTTTCCGCCTGCTTTTCGGCCGGGAACCGGGTTTTTTTAACTTTTAAAAACTTTTTTTCTGTGCCGCGTGGCATCGCGCGATTGCACGATGCAAGGAACAAGCACGACAAATCAGACCAAAATTGTTCGTTCGTCGGTTCGAGCTCGAAGTCTGGCGGAGTAATTCCCGTTACCGTTTCCGTAGAGTAACGGAAACGAGTAACGGAAACGGAAACGGGAATACCGCTAAGTCGTGCCCATCTCTATTCATGACACATCCATTGTTAGCTTCTAGTAAATACCAGTAATGCATTGTTTTCAAGTTGCTTGCAGAGCGACTGCTTTATGATCGGCTCCAGAATTTCCACTGAAATTGATGTCAGGCTGATCATCTCTTTGAACTGTATGTTCCAAAATATCTCAGCAACCGTGGCCACCTCTGGCTCAACTATTCTGGGAGTGGAAGTCCAAATTGTAACTTCTTCTTATTAGACATCTTGGAATAGTAGCTTAATTTTATTACTGAGATGCAAAGGAAAAGGTTTGCACAGAAGGCTGAATAGAGAATGAATACCAGCTTACCATTTCCACGGGATGAATACAATGGGAGACAGGACTCAACTGTACTATTGGCTTTCAGAAGGCTTTGTATCCAACCAATTTGTCTATGATGCCTCCAGTTTGGTGAAAAGTCATACTAGCAACTTGCATCTGCATACAAATATTAGCAGAGCTCTGGTGATCTGTGCAAGTTTAGTGCAGAATAGTGGAAAGGCATGGGGAGATTCTATGGATCCAACAAAATTCCATACACTTGGATTTAGAGGTCTTCACACTTTTTAAAAAATAAGGGAGACCTTAACAAAGCAACCCTTCCCCCATCTCCCCCATCTCTCTCTCTCTCACACACACACACAAACACACACACACACACACACACACACACACCATGCATACACACCACTGCACACAAACCGCAGTAATACCTGTATTCACCGAGCTGTACCGACATATCATATTGTAGGTAAATAGCACATTCCTCCTACGTGCCTCCAACTCCAGCTAGGATTTTTCAGCTCCACTTCACTACTGGCACTCTTCCCTTGGGCATCCATTGGTTTTACCAACCTCCCGCCTCTCTCAGAGTCAGTCTCCTCTGCCTTGAATGAGAGGGAGAAGAGGCAGAAAGGTTAATGCTTGCTTTTAGAGGAACAACCTCTAGGAGGAAGAGGCACTCTCCTTCCTTGGCCTATAGCCATTGTTGTTCATGTTTATGACAAATGGTCCTAGGTGGAGATGGTGATGCTTTTTCACGTAGCTGGCCACAGTGGCTCTACAGGTCTTGGCGGAATTCCCTTGAACCACTGCTTTTAGGCATGTGAGCAACTGGAAGGCCACTTTCATAGAGCACTCCAGCATACGACAGGAAAACATAATGTCATTGAGGGTTGGGGGGGGGGGTTGAGATGTTGGTTAGAGTGTTCAACTCAGCAGCATCTCGTTCCCTTATATTTCAAGGCCAGTACTTGACAATGGGGATGACCCTTGCAGGGCCATGCAGTTGGTGGGCTGGAGGATGGTAGGGGGAAGAGGTATTCTCCCCAGTTACGGATCACTGCTGTGCTGGACATGGGCAACAAGAAGGCTCATGAACAGGCTCTCTGGAAACCAACTCTGATTCTCCCTTCTAAGGCGCCCTCATTATTTGGAAGAGCGGTTGTATATATAAAAGGGGGGATGATTTGCTGCATGCATGACAATCAGGCACCCTTGGCTGAGTTGAGCCCCTTTTCCCACTGAGAAATGTGGCCCAGGCCAAATGGCACAATGTTGGTAAGTCAAAAGGCCAGGTAGGTAGGTAGGGAACAGATACTAGGGAGAGAAGACGGATGGTTGTATGACACATTTGGAGCCTGTTTAAAACAACAATAATAGAGGCCCAGCACAAGTGCATACCACAAAGAAAGAAGAGCTCATTTAAGTCCAAGAGGACACCGGCATGGTTAACGAGTGGAGTTAGAGAGGCTCTAAAGCACAAGGAGAGGTCCTTCTGTAAATGGAAATCCTCCCCAAATGAGGAAAATAAAAAGGAACACAAACTCTGGCAAAAGAAATGTAAAAAGATGATAAGGGAGGCAAAGAAAGACTTTGAGGAACGCATGGCTAGCAATATAAAGGTTAATAATAAAAGCTTCTTTAAATATGTTAGAAGTAGAAAACCTGCCAGAGAACCAATTGGGCCTCTGGATGGTGAGGGAGGAAAAGGGGAGGTTAAGGAGGACTTGGACATTGCAGAGAAATTGAACGAGTTCTTTGCGTCTGTCTTCACGACAGAGGACCTTGAGCGGATTCCGCTGCCTGAGCCGCCCCTCTTGACTAAAGAATTAAATCAAATACAGGTTAAAAGAGAGGAGGTTTTAGGACTAATTGATAAATTGAGGATTAACAAGTCACCGGGCCCAGATGGCATCCACCCAAGGGTTATTAGGGAACTGAGAAATGAAATTGCAGATCTCTTAACGGTTATATGCAACTTGTCTCTTAAAACGGCCACAGTGCCGGAGGACTGGAGGATAGCAGATGTCACACCAATTTTTAAAAAAGGAAGGAGGGGGGACCCAGGAAACTACAGGCCGGTTAGCCTTACATCTGTCCCAGGGAAGATGGTGGAAGGCCTCATCCAAGAGAAAATCTTAAAACACATAAAAGAACAAACCTTGCTGAGAGAAAATCAGCATGGCTTCTGTAAGGGTAAATCTTGTCTTACAAACCTTTTAGAATTTTTTGAAAAGGTCAACAGGCACGTGGATTTGGGTGAACCGGTGGATATAGTCTATCTGGATTTTCAAAAGGCTTTTGACACAGTCCCTCACCAAAGGCTGCTGAGTAAATTGCATAGTCAGGGGATAAGAGGGCAGGTCCTCTTATGGATTGAGAACTGGTTGAGATCCCGGAAACAAAGAGTAGGTGTCAATGGGAAATTTTCACAATGGAGAGAAGTGAAAAGCGGTGTGCCCCAGGGCTCGGTCCTGGGACCAGTGCTTTTCAATCTGTTCATAAATGACCTGGAGACAGGGATAAAGAGTGAGGTGGCCAAGTTTGCAGATGACACAAAACTTTTCCATGTGGTAAAAAACCAGAGAAGATTGTGAAGAGCTCCAGAAGGATCTCTCCAAACTGGGGGAGTGGGCTGAGAAATGGCAAATGCGTTTTAATGTAACCAAATGTAAAGTAATGCATATTGGGGCAAAAAAATCCAAACTTCATCTATCAACTCATGGGCTCTGAGTTATCCGTGACGGATCAGGAAAGAGATCTTGGTGTGTTGGTGGACAGCTCCATGAAGGTGTCTCCCCAATGTGTGGCAGCAGTGAAGAAGGCCAATTCCATGCTAGGGATTATCAAAAAGGGGATTGAAAATAAAACAGCCAACATTATAATGCCGTTATATAAAACAATAGTAAGGCCCCACCTGGAGTATTGTGTACAATTCTGGTCACCGCATCTCAAGAAAGACATAGTGGAACTGGAAAAGGTGCAGAAGAGAGCGACTAAAATGATTACTGGGCTGGGGCACCTCCCTTATGAAGAAAGGCTAAAACAATTGGGCCTCTTTAGTCTGGAAAAAAGGCGCTTGAGGGGGGATATGATTGAGACATACAAAATAATGCAGGGTATGAGTAAAGTGGATAGAGGGAAGCTCTTCTCCCTCTCTCAAAATACCAGAACTAGGGGACATACACTCAAATTGAGTGCTGGGATAGTAAGAACTGACAAAAGAAAATATTTTTTCACCCAGCGTGTTGTAAGTCTATGGAACTCCCTGCCACAGGATGTGGTGATGGCATCTGGCCTGGATGCCTTCAAAAGGGGATTGGACAGATTCCTAGAGGAAAAGTCCATCACGGGTTACAAACCATGATGGAGATGTGTAATCTCTAGGCTTTAAACCAGGGTACTTCAAGGGCCAGATGCAGGGGAGTGGTATCAGGAGACAGATATCTAGTCTCATGCGCTCCCAAATGCATCTGGTGGGGCCGCTGTGAGATACAGGAAGCTGGACTAGATGGGCCTTTGGCCTGATCCAGCATGGCTCTTCTTATGTTCTTATGTTCTTATGTTCACATTTGTGGGGCTATTTAATTTATTTATTTATTTACTGCCCATCTGACCAAAGATCACTCTGGGCAGTTTACAAAGTGGCAAGATAAATGATACAACACCTGTACAATATACAGAACACAATAATTAAATAAAAACAATAACCATAATTAATCAAAAATCAGCAGTAACCATAATTAAACAAAAGATAACAAAATTATGACAAAATCTAAAATAATAAGAGAAGACAACAAAGACGGAATAGAATCTCAAGGATCGGACCAGCAAGATAATTGCCAGTAGTCAGGGAAAGTCGGTCCAAAGAGCAAAATCTTCAGCTGTTCTTTTTTTTAAAAAAAAACATACAAAGTCAGTGCCAGACAGATCTCAGATGGCAGCTGGTTCCACAAGCGCAGCATGACCACTGAAAAAGCCTGATTCCTAGTGGATGTCTTGCGGGCTTCCTTTGGGGTCAGTACCCTTAGATGGCCTGCCTGAGAGGAGCGGGTGTTGCAGGCAGTATTTAAAGCTTTGTATGCCATCATAAGAACCTTTAAGTCGAAGTGGAACCAGATAGAGGGGATATGTTGCTCTCTCTCTCTCTCTCTCTCTCTCTCTCTCTCTCTCTCTCTCTCTCTCTCTCTCTCTCTCTCATTTTTCTCTCTCTCTCTCTCTCTGTATGTGTGTGTGTGTGTGTGTGTGTGTGTGTGTGTGTGTGTGTGTGTGTGTGTGTGAGAGAGAGAGAGAGAGAGAGAGAGAGAGAGAGAGAGAGAGACTCTTCGTGACCCCATGTCCATGGAGGTGGTTTTTTCATTTTGTTTTGTTTTGTTTTGGGTCTTTTTGGCAGGAATACTGGAGTGGCTTGCCAGTTCCTACTCCAGGCACCTACAGCACCCTGGTGGTCTCCCATCCAAGTACTAACCAGGGATGACCCTGCTTAGCTTCCAAAATCAGGTGAAATCAGATGCACTTAGGGCATCTAGGCTGGTTTCTCACTCCTGCTAATAATCTTGCTACAGTAGTCTACTAGTGATAAATCTTGCGAACACCATTTTGCAAAATATGTCTATTATTTGTATTCACATAACAGACAACACAGGCAATTGTAACAAGAACATGCTACAATGTGTATACCCCAAACTGTGGCAACAGCACCAACACAGAAGTTGTTCGTAGAGTTTGCAAAGTTCAAGTTTCCCTTTGATTTCAAAGGCAGACATAAATCCCAGATATCTTCCTCAACTGACTTCAGTATCCATAATACAGGAGAATTCTCAAAACACTCAAGTAAAGTATCTATACAATTGCATGCAGTTCATGAATTCACTATGTAGATTCACCCTGCCAACACAAATATATAAAATTTAAAACTATACCTAAACCAAGTTGACAATGGCTTTAGTAATCTAACTAGCAATAGAAGTTTTGGCTTTTTCAGCTCTCCTGCTCTTTCCGAGATTCAAACCTCTTACTCATAGCCCTTCCCTGTCTCAGTCCCTTTAGACTGAACCAATATTTCATAGGCCTTGCAGTTACATGTACCAAGGCCCATCCATGGCCTTTGTAGGAACCTAGACAGAATCAACTTCATGCCAAGCTCTGCTCTGTGCATGCAGATAACTCCTGTTCTATGTCTCATATAAAACTAAATAACTGCTACATTTAAGGTACACCACGACCTTTGGTTAATGAGCCTCAGTAAGGCTGACAAAAAGTGTACACTTCTGGATCCATCTAGTACATATTCCACCCTCTAGTTCTGGACTGGGCAGTATGTGGCCCTGATAAACCAAGACCCTTGCCTGAATGCCCCCCCCCAAAAAAACAAAGCCAGTTAATATTTTCCTCCTACACCCAGACCTGTTGTTTCCATTTCCAGTGACAAATGAATAAAAATGCATTATTTTGACATTGACATAATAGTCAAATTACTCATCCCCCTTGCAATACTTCTCTCAACATGCCTTCCAAACCTCACATTTCAAAACATTTCTCTCTCTCAAAAATTGCCTTGTGACTCAGCAAAACTGATCTCTCTGTGTGTGTGTGTGTGTGTGTGTGTGTGTGTGTGTGTGTGTGTGTGTGTGTGTGTGTGTGTGTGTGTGTGTGTGTGTGTGTGTGTGTGTGTGTGTTTAATCACCACAACTCTTTCCAGAATGTAAGGTTCAAGCTGGTGGATGAGTTTTAGATTGAGAAGAAGGCGTGACAGTCACCTCTTTGAGTGAAGAAGTGACAGGAAAATGCAGGAATATTGTGCTTCATACATATAACAGTACTGAATATTCCATACATGCAGGGCTAAATGTGGTCATTGTGCATAGCCCACTCAGCAGATATGAGCTGCCACGGTGGGATCCCTCAAGTGCAGAGCTAACTTTGCAAACTCTATGAGCATACCACCTAGGTGCTATGACTTCCTTGGAATGTATTTGACATCGAAACTGGATTGATATGGTAGTCACTTCCATGGGCAAGATTCGATAAACTACACAAAACTCATGCAAACCAACCAACCAACCAACCAACTAACAACAATAAAGCACCTTGTGGTGCTTGAAGGACTAAAAGGTTTCATTCAGCATAAGAATTGATGGATGGAATGCAGCCCATTCATTAGATGCATATGATGAGGCAGCAGACTGGAATCAACTGAAGTACCACTAAATGAAACTTGTTGACCTTTGGGGGGGGGAAAGACTTTTTGTTGCTCATGGCAACAGTTTACTTTTACATCCAAAGTTTATTTATTTATTTATTTATTTGTTTTTATTTATTTATTTATTATTAAATTTATATCCCGCCCATCTTCCCTATCGCTGTTAGCCGCCCAGAGTTCCCTCTGGGAAGATGGGCGGGATATAAGTTCAACAAATAAATAAATAAATAATAAATAAGGAACTCTGGGCGGCTTACAAAGCTGATCAAATCAGCAAATATACAAACGCAAATACAAAACATAAACAACAGTGAGTTAAAACAGATGCACCCTGATCAAACTAATATAACTCAATAAAAAATCATACAGTAGAGCTAACCAGAAATAAGATGGCGGAGAAGAAAGAAAAAGAAAAAAGAAAAAAAAGAAAAAAAGAAAAAAAAAAACCCAACAATTTAAACTAGGTCTCCAAAGGCCTCGCGGAACAGTAGAGTCTTCAGAGCTCGGCGAAAGGCCAGCAGGGACTCTGCAGAGCGCACTTCGCTAGGGAGGCTGTTCCACATAGAGGGAGCAGCCACCGAGAAGGCCCGATTACGGGTTGAAGTTCTTCGGGCCTCCCGGGGGGTGATAACCCGAAGCGAGTGCACTCGCGACTGCCGAAGTGGTCGGGCCGAGGTTGATCTCTGGGCGATCCGCTCTGCCAGGTAGTCCGGTCCCAAGCCATGGAGGGTTTTATAAACTAAAACCAGGACCTTGAATCACAGGCAACCAATGCAGGCGGGCCAAGACCGGAGTGATGCGGTCAAAACGACGAGCACCCACCACCAGCCTGGCCGCTGCATTTTGTACCTGCTGCAGGCGCCAGAGGAGAGTCAAGGGCAACCCCATGTAGAGGGCGTTGCAGTAGTCCAACCTCGAGATCACAAGTGCTTGCACCACTGTTCTCAGTGAGTCCCCATCTAGATACGGGCGGATCTGGGCAATTTGGCGAAGATGATAAAACGCGGCCCAGGACACGGCAGCCACCTGAGCGTCCAAGGATAGCGCCGGATCCAGGACCACGCCCAGATTCCGAGCCCTGTCCGACAGCTGGAGGGAAACTCCTCCCAAGCTGGGGACAGGGCCTCCGTATCCAGATGGAGAACTCCCAAAGAACATCACCTCGGTCTTCTCGGGGTTGAGTTTGAGCCTGTTGGCCCTGGTCCAAGCCATGACCGCCTCCAGGCACTGGTCGAGAGTCCAGACAGCTTGCACTGCAGCGGTGGAAAAGGAGAGATAGAGCTGCGTGTCATCAGCGTACTGATGGCAGCAGACTCCAAATCTCCTAATGACCCCAGCCAGCGGTCTCACATAGATGTTGAACAGCATGGGGGAGAGAGACGAGCCCTGCGGAACCCCACAAGGGAGTGTCCACGGGGCCGACAGCTCTCCGCCATGCTGCACATACTGGAGCCGACCCTCCAAGAAGGACCGGAGCCAACTGCGAACAGTGCCCCCGATGCCTACCTCAGAGAGCCGGTCCAGTAGGATACCGTTGTCGACGGTATCGAAGGCCGCTGACAAATCCAGGAGAACCAACAGGGTAGAGCAACCCCTGTCGGCCGCCCGGATTAGGTCATCTTGCAGCGCGACCAGAGCTGTCTCGGTCCCCCGGCCAGGCCTGAACCCGGATTGGCATGGATCAAGGCACCGCTGTTCCTCCAGAAATGATTGAATCTGAACTTGTTGTTTGAGACAAACTGTAGATTTTTCATAAATCCAGCTCATGAAACAACACTTTGAAATCAACAGCGTAGGACTGTGGATTGCGTAACCTAAACTATGAAAAAATCTAGATATCAGGGGACTGTATTTGAAATCAGTTTAAAGTTATGTGGCTTTAGAGTTGAGGTCTAAGCCCTCATGGGAGAAATACCAAAGTTCTCCATCTCATGGTTTCTGATCTTAATAAAGTATATTCTGTTCTCCATCTCATGGAAGTAGCTGTTCCACAGCAGGTGTAGGTGGTAGCTTCTGAGAAATAATCTTCCTGACCTGGTTTGATCCAACCTACTCACGCTGTCTGTTGGATCCTTCTAGGCAAGAAGGAGTATAAAGGATTTCCCATAGCCACCAAGGCTTTGTTGAGTCCAAAGAGGACCTGAGTTCTTGTCTCTTGGCTTATTAATTTAGTTCTGCCTTCTAGTTTTCCCTCCATTTTCTCCTCTTTGGACTTGGCACCTCCTGGTTTATTCAAGCATCTTGCGTCCTGTGTAAACCTTCCTGTAGCTTGCACAGTATTATGGGTACTGTAGCCATATTCCCCCTAGCAATTAGGAAATTCATAAGACACACTATTTACAACGGAAAAACAAGAGTCAGATCAGCCATTATCAAAGAACCGCGAGGGAAAATGAAATTATAAACTATATCCTCTGAGGTTTAATAAACATGAAAATGAAACCCTTGAGAACTGGAACAATATATTCAGCTCTCGTACTCGTTGCCATATACTAAGCACCCCAAAAATATAAATCCTGGGAGAGAATCCCAAAGGCCATTACTAGGAATGCACAACATGGTAAATGACAACTGTGGGCTGAATTCTGGACTCGGGGATCAAAAGACTCTGCAATCCTATCAAAGAGTCTCATTCAGTTCTTTATAAGGAGATTCAAGAGCATCAGTCACTGGAAAGTTTAATAAGCTTTGCAGAGGCTGTGGCACCTGCCAAGGGAGCTCATTCTTTCCAACGCTGTTGACAAAAGCACTTTTCCAGCTTCAGAGAAGCTGTCGCTTTTGAAAACCCATCACCTACGGCACGATTGTGCAGGGCTGTGCTTGGCCACCATCTCATCAGGGAAAAGTCAAGAATTATGACCAGGCTGCCTTCCAAAAGATGGAAACACCCACCCACCCTGCCTGGCATCGCAGGAAGCTGCCTTACACTGTGTCAGACCTCTGCTTCATTGAGCTCAGGGTTAGAGTCTTCCGAGTTACAATTTCCAGAATCACTCCCCAAGCTGTGTAGTCCTTGACACATGGATTTTGTAGTCAGATAAGCTATTCCAATATCTGCTCAGGAGACTTTTTGACGCTGCTTTTCCTGGCTTCATTGGCATTGACTAGCACTGGATCTGAAGTGTTCAAGGAAGAACATTTCCCAGATAGGAATTCTGGTGGAGAAATCACTGGATTCACATTTGTATATGGGGATTTCTCACACTCAGCAGACTGTCCACAGAATAGAACACATGTCTTGGAAATCTGCAAAGGCTGTGATGGGAAAAAAAAACAAAAAAAACCCCACAACACACGGAAAACGATGCTTACATTTGAAAAAGGAGGTGTTCCAAATATGTGCAGCCACAAGGAGCCAGGCCTCCTGATGGAGAAGTCCCCATCCCTGCCAGCCTTCAAGAAGCAGCTGAAGACTTGTCTCTTTGGGGATACAGTGTTTTAGATTAGAGATGGGCACGAAATGAGCGATTTTTCGTTTTTGTTTTTGTTTTTTCATTTTGTTATGCAACGAAAACGAAATGAAAATTTTTTTCAAAACAAAACGAAAACGAAAACGACCAATTTTGCCGTGGTTTTCGTTTTCGTTGCAGCAAATGCATTCAACTGAAAAGAATGCTAACGAGACAGCAATTTTTCGTTTTCGTTTTTGTTTTTTGTTTTGTTACGCAACAAAAACGAAACGAAAAAAATTGCAAAAACCCACCGAAAAACAAAAACGAACCTAAACGGACCCCTAAACGACCAAACAATAAACGAAACACCATTTTTTTGAGTCGTGCCCATCTCTATTTTAGATCAATGGTCCCCAAGCTTTTCATGTCATGACTCTCTTTCATAAAAGCCGAGTAACCTGTGACCCTACTGTCACATTTTCGTAAATATGCCATCCTAGTCATTCCCCTACATGGTGGCACCATCAGGCTGGACTTCCTCCGAGTTCACAAAAGCATCACAGGTTGAAGCCAGAAGCCCCACATAGAGACCAGAGAAAAAAAAGCTCAACTGCAGGGAACATCTAGTTGAGGGAAGGGAATTTCCTCAGAAATAGGGCAACTTATGGAGACTGCCGGTCATCGTAGATGTGCTTTGATACAGAGGGAAGGCAGTAGTTGGATAATTTGGCATGGAGTCAGAGAGTGGAGTTCCCCACTGCACATCCTGCAAGAACCAGCCTGCCTTGGACAAGCTGCACAGTCCTAGGTGCCTCCAGAAGAAGAGAATGGTAAAGCAAGGGCACTCTTCACCTAGAAAACCCTTTAAAGGGTCACTGCAAGTCTGTAACATAGAGAATCCTATACTTTTGAACGTACAGTATGATGCTTTTCAGAGCTGGCCCACAACATTGTCCTGCCTACGGCGAAGAGCCATGTGGCACCTCTTCCTACCATATTCTATGTACAGAAATGAGTTGGACTGGCATTTAAAAATAACTTCAGTCCTGGTGGCATGACAACCACCTAAGGGCAATAGTTTAGTCCAGGGAGATTAGCACAGCCAGAAATACCCCCTTCTCTAATAACGTCCACCTGAGGAAGCTGCTTCACTCTGCCCAATGACAGGGCCAGCCCAATTGCTTGTAAAGCTGGTACGCTATCAGCATCTGTGGAAGTACTATACCAGACAATCTCTAAGGCACTCCTTCAACTATTAGTTCAACACAACTTCCTTCTTTATTATTTTATATTTTTTCCTGTCTTGGATTTCTTCTATTTCCCAAACTGATGCAATTTTAAATTGTTGGATGGCTTTTCTTCTCTCTCTCTCTCTCTCTCATTCAATTTCTCTCTCTCCTATATTAAAATTATGTGCAGCCACAATATATGGGCAAAATGAAAAGCGGTATAGATTTTAGCTGAGGCTTGGAAGGTGGCCTTCAGATATGCAAGCTGAGTCTTGCATTATTAATAGTGTTTGTGCAGTTGGAGGCTTTTCCACCAGGGACCTCTTTCTGTTGCTGTTTATTTGATTATGTTATGGAATAATTGATGCTATTCCTTCCCTCATGCTGGCCTCTTATTAACATTTTCCTGCATTAATTTCAGTTGTATAATACTGGCCACTGTCTAGGCTTTTATATATATCTATATATATATATCTATATCTATATATCTATATCTATATATCTATATCTATATATCTATATATCTATATATCTATATATCTATATCTATATCTATATCTATATCTATATCTATCTATCTATCTATCTATCTATATATATATATATATATATATATATATATATATATATATATATATATATATATATATATATATATATATATATATATATATATATATATATATATGCATGTTAGGGTGGATTCGGGTTTCTTCCCGTGTAGAAATCTGGCTGTTTTGGCGACGTTTCGACGAGGTCTCACTCGTCATCTTCAGGCTGGTGTTCTGGCTTCTTTCTTCTTGAAGCAGAGCGTGATCTCAGTAGAAGTCCTTCTATAAATACTGCTGGGGGGGTGTGGTTTGCTTGCTCTGTTGCTGATTGTAGGTTTGTTTGTTCTTTTGTGATTTGCTGTGTGGCTGAGGTGATCGTTAAGGGCTTAACTGCTGGTGGGTTAGATGGCTGTTTAGAGACATCATGTGTGGGTGAGGTGCTGGATGTGTGTCTATTAGCCTTTTGTTTCTTAACGACCTTGGTGATGGGTGTTCTGGCAGCATCCTGGGCTTTGGTAGAGTGGGGTCCTGTGTCTTGTGAATTCATTTTGGTCTGGCTGCGTGTCTGTGGTCTCCCAATGTTTTTTTGGCGTGTGTAAGTGTGCTCCATGTGGTGGCTGGAGTGGGGAGTAGCGGTAGATGGTGCAGTCGTGGTTTTGTTATTGGATGGTGGTTTCGTTTCATCTGTGGGAAGGGTCTGGGTTTGTGTTTGGTGTGGATGGAAGGTGGTGGCATCTTGTGTCCTTTTGGACCTGGTGTCAGTCTTTGTGACAGAGGCTCGTCTGTTGACCAGGGCTAGTTTCCAGATGTCAGGCAAGCGGGAGGTGTCATCACGTTTATTCATGTTGTTTGGGTGTTTCTCTATTTCAATGGCTTCCATGATTATTCGACTGTTGAAGTGTTCAGTTTTGGAGATGAGTTTGGTTCTTTTAAAATCAATTTCATGACCTGTTGTTTTTATGTGCTGGAAGAGAGAGGAAGATTTTTCTTCTTTTTTGACTGCGTTCTTGTGTTCTGCGATGCGTGCGCTTATTCTCCTGTTTGTCTGTCCGATGTATGTGGCTGGGCAGACTTTGCATGGTATTTCGTAGACTCCTTGGTTTTCTAGCTCAATCTTGTCTTTGGGGTTTCTTAAAATGTTGGCTATTTTTTGTTCGGTGCAAAAGGCTGTCTTGATATTGTGTTTGTGGAGAATTTTGCTTATTTTGTCTGTGGTGCCTTTGATGTAAGGGAGGAGGGCAGTGCCGTTGTTCTCTTCTGTTTCTTGGTTCTTGGGGGGTGTTTCTTTTTGGATTAGTTTGGTGATGGTGTTTTTTTGGAATCCGTTCGCAATTAAAGCATTCGAGAGAGTGTGTAATTCAGTTTTTAGGTGGTCTTTGTCAGCGAGGCGTTTGGTTCTGGAGATGAGGGTTTTTGCTACGGAGTTGATCTGTGCAGGGTGGTGGTGTGATTGTGCATTTAAGTAGCGGTTTGTATGTGTTTTTTTCCGGTAGATGGTATGTCCTAAGGAGCCGTCGGGTTTTTTTGTAGATTAGGACGTCCAGGAAGGGAAGTTGGTTGTTGGCTTCTATTTCCATAGTGAATTGTATTTTGGGGTGTAGGCTGTTGAGATGTGTGAGGAAGTTGTTCAGTTTGTCTTTCCCGTGTGGCCAGATAACAAAGGTGTCGTCAACATATCTGAGCCAGAGTTTGGGTTTATGTTCGGACTTCTGTAACGCGTTGGTTTCAAAGTGTTCCATATATAGGTTTGCGATGACCGGTGAGAGGGGTGATCCCATGGGTGCTCCTTCTATCTGTTTGTATCTTTGTCCATTGTGGATGAAGTATGTGTTGGTTAGGCAGTGGTTGGTCAGATCTAGGATGTGCTTGGGGGGGTTGTATTTGTTGTGGATAGCTGTCAAGGCTTCTTGAATGGGCACTTGTGTGAAGAGTGAAACAACATCGAAGCTCACGAGTAGGTCATTGGGTTGTAGGTCTTGTTTCTTTATAATTTCTATGAAGTGGAACGAGTTTTGTACGTATGAAGAGATGGATTCTGCATAGGGCTGGAGTTGTTTGGCAAGAAATTTGGCGAGGTTTTGTAGGGGTGAGCCTATGGAGCTGACTATGGGTCTGAGAGGTGTTCCTTCTTTGTGAATCTTGGGGAGGCCGTAGAGCTTGGGGCATCTGGAAGATTTCTCTCTGGGGATGATGCTTGGCTTGATTTCTTCACTTAAGGGTGAGGCTTTTATTTTGGCTTTGGTGGTTTTTTCCAGGTAGGTGGTGGGGTCTGTGTTCAAAGGTATGTAAGCAGGGTCTTGTAGTAGGTTGGATAGTTTGGCTTGGTAGTCAGATGTGTTCATCACCACTGTGGCATTGCCTTTGTCTGCTGGGAGAATGATTATGTTGTTGTCTTTCCTCAGGTTGGTGAGGGCTTTTTGTTCTTCTTTGTGTAAATTGCTTCTGGGTGGTTTGCTGGAGCAGAGGATATTGGTGACTTCGAGTCTGATTTTGTTGGCTTCATCTGGGTTGATTTTGGTTAGGCTGGCTTCCACTCCGCATATATGTTTTCGTAGATTTTCACGGGTATAGGTATGCATGTTAGGGTGGATTCGGGTTTCTTCCCGTGTAGAAATCTGGTTGTTTTGGCGACGTTTCGACGAGGTCTCACTCGTCATCTTCAGGCTGGTGTTCTGGCTTCTTTCTTCTTGAAGCAAAGCATGATCTCAGTTGAAGTCCTTCTATAAATACTGCTGGGGGTGTGTGGTTTGCTTGCTCTGTTGCTGATTGTAGGTTTGTTTGTTCTTTTGTGATTTGCTGTGTGGCTGAGGCGATCGTTAAGGGCTTAACGATCGTTAAGGGCTTAACGTTAAGCCATTGAAATAGAGAAACACCCAAACAACATGAATAAACGTGATGACACCTCCCGCTTGCCTGACATCTGGAAACTAGCCCTGGTCAACAGACGAGCCTCTGTCACAAAGACTGACACCAGGTCCAAAAGGACACAAGATGCCACCACCTTCCATCCACACCAAACACAAACCCAGACCCTTCCCACAGATGAAACGAAACCACCATCCAATAACAAAACCACGACTGCACCATCTACCGCTACTCCCCACTCCAGCCACCACATGGAGCACACTTACACACGCCAAAAAAACATTGGGAGACCACAGACACGCAGCCAGACCAAAATGAATTCACAAGACACAGGACCCCACTCTACCAAAGCCCAGGATGCTGCCAGAACACCCATCACCAAGGTCGTTAAGAAACAAAAGGCTAATAGACACACATCCAGCACCTCACCCACACATGATGTCTCTAAACAGCCATCTAACCCACCAGCAGTTAAGCCCTTAACGATCGCCTCAGCCACACAGCAAATCACAAAAGAACAAACAAACCTACAATCAGCAACAGAGCAAGCAAACCACACCCCCCCAGCAGTATTTATAGAAGGACTTCAACTGAGATCACGCTTTGCTTCAAGAAGAAAGAAGCCAGAACACCAGCCTGAAGATGACGAGTGAGACCTCGTCGAAACGTCGCCAAAACAACCAGATTTCTACACGGGAAGAAACCCGAATCCACCCTAACATGCATATATATATATATATATATATATATATATATATATATATATATATATATATATATATATATATATATATATATATATATATATATATATATATATATATATATATATATATATATATATATATATATATATATATATATATATATATATATTTCTTTTCCCTTTCTGTTCTCAACCTTGCCCTCTTTGGCTAACTTTTAAAAATATTTGATTTATCATTGCAGAACAGCATATTCACTGTGAGCTGGGACAGTCTCTTAAATCAAAAACAATAGAACAGCTCTTTCTACAGTCTGGTGAGAGCCCAGAGATTGCTTTTTAAAAGTAACTTCCCACTTATTCATTTTTGAGACTTTATTTTATAATTAAGTATTGCCGATTATATAAAATTATATAAAAAAAAACATCAGGGATGTTCTTTTTTGTTGTTGTTACTTTGTCGAGAAACCCAAATACCGTATGACAATAAGAATGGCACTTAATGCCCCAGAATAACCAAGCCATTCTAGTTTTATAAGTAAAGAGCTACATTTTATACTAAAAAGGTAATAGCATTACCAAGTACCAGACACTACATCACTTTAAATGTAAGGATGCTGGCAACATTATTGACCCAACAGTAACATGTTACTTGGGATATTTTCATTCAAAGCTATAATTATGGTGTGGATTTCATCAATTGTCAAAGGCTAATGGCAAAGGCTAAAGACACAGCTGTTAAACTGATTTGCCCTATCTTTTCTTCAAGACTCTTAAGGCAATATTCATGTTTTCCCTCCCCAAGTTTATCCTTATAAAAACCCAATACAGTTGGTTAGATTGAGATTAGATTAGAGAGATACTGACATCCTGATACAGGACTTCACAATTGTTTGGAAATCATCCTAAAGCTAAGGCAGCAGCAAATAAGAACACAGGAAAGAACAAAACAATTTCAATGAAGGATGATCATCAGAGCATCCTTATGGTAAGCAGGGCAGCCTATAACAAATTTAGCAACTGGGCTTCCAGGCGTCCTGGGTTAAGAAAGTTTTGCATTCTTTGGATTTAAAGCCTCCCTTCATCCCTCCTCTTTCTGTCATTGGAGCTGTATATGGGAAGGATGAGGTCTGTGCCTCCCTCCATGAAAGTTCAAGAGAGCGCTCAGAGAAGCCATTCACGTGTGAATTGAAAACACCTCTCTCAACAGAGGTGGCAGCCTCAGGCACAGTCTGCTACATCAAGCTGCCCTTTCATCAATCCCCAGACAACTCAAGTCAGAAGCACTTCACACCTCGACCAGGAAGGCCACCGCTAATGACCCATACTTAATGGGTGTTGGGAAGAGTTGCATAGGTGGGACTTTCACACATCTAACAAGCCTATGCAGGCCATTTCCTCCCTAACAAGCCTATTCAGGGCAGTGTCCACCTAACGAACCTATTCAGACCAAGGTGATGTGAAATCAAGGTGAATTATAAATTGGAGGCCTAACCACTAATTTTCCTCAGACTGATGAAGCTGCTTGGATGAGTAGTGAAATGCTTCAATCTCACAAGAAAAGAAGTCCAGTTGTCATTATTCAACTTTCAGATACAGTAATCCTCCATTTATCATGTGAGTTAGGGACCCGACTCAACCCACGATAAAGGGAAATCCATTTTATGGGGATGCTGGGTCAGGTCAGGACTGGGGGTCTGTTTGGGGCCTCCTGCACTTATCCCAGGCCTGGTGCTGCCCTGAGTGCCTCCGACGGGCTTCCCAGGCCTGTTGGAGGCCCCAGAAGTGGTTTCTAACGAATGGAAACTACTTCTGGAGCCTCCAACTGGCCCAGGAAGTCCATCGGAGGCCCGCTCAGGGCAGTGCCAGGCCTGGGGTAAGTGCAGGAGGCCCCAAACAGGCCCACACAGCTTGCCTCAGGAGCCCTTGCCTTTGTATAATGTGGTCCCACAATATACCAGGACTGCAGTATATGAACTACAATATAGTAGGGGATGGCTGTAACCTCACATGGATGACTAAAAATCTTCACAGATATATTCCATGAAGACAGAAATAGGAGTATATTTGGTTTGGCTCACTTCATTGGTTGACACTGACTTATGGTGACCCTTTGCAGGGTTTTCCAGGTAAAGGACACTCAGAGGTGGATTATCTTCTTCTGGGCACCCCAGGGCTGCACAGCTTATCCAAGGCCATACAGGATGGCTCTTCTGAGATGCATAGTGGCCAGATATCTAACTCACTAAGCTGTCCAACCAGCCCTCCTCCTCCTACAAGCTCCATAAGGTTGATAGGCAGAGATTAGGTGGGAGGAATGTTACATCTGGATAGCGGATTCCTCCTTAAGGAGATCTAAAATCAATAAAGCTAGCTAAGCAACTCACAAAGTTTGCAGCAGCTGAAAGAGAGAAGGGAAGCCAAAAGCTAGAATGAAAAGACTTAACTAGAGATGGTTCATGAAGGTTGATGAACCAAAATCCCTCACCCCTCGGGAACCAACAAGCCAGTTTGTTGTTTCACGTTTTTTGTAATTTTTTAAAGACAGTGGTGGAGATGGCAGTGGCAGCAAATGTGGCCAAGTTCGGAGGCACTGGGAAAGGGGTAGGGGGCAGGTTCTGGAGTCTACCTATGAAACTGAAGCAACTGTTCAGCAAGTCCATCAGCAGAGAAGGGTGGCTTCCTTTCCCTGTCTGCCCATTGGTGCTGAATGGAATGCATAAAAACAAACAGGTAAATATTTGTCCCTTCACATTTGCTGAGGTCTCCAGAATAGGAAAAGATGAAAATTTAATGAACTCCTGTCACCATTGGCTATGACCATTGGCCACTAACGCTATACGGAGAGCTCCCTGACAATGAAGAAAAAAAAATACGACGGAAGATTTTAGTGACCGTAATGACACAGAGTTCTTGATTTCCTTGATTCAAATTCAAATTGGATTCAAAGGAGACCTGCTGAAAAAAGTGGTTCTAAATCAATTCTAAGTTAAGCTCATCTCACTTGACTTCACAGGACCTTACACATGATTAAATCTGTTTCAAATCCTGTAGAAACCATGCATAGGGGAAAGGCATTGTGTATGTCACTGTGATACGTAATGATAAACAGAAAGAGGATATTTTTAAATTGCCTTTCTAAAGATCCCCAAAGATATTATATTGATAGATTAAACCTTATGACAGAAGAATCCATGAGAACCCATACTTTTTGCCATACAGTGAATCAAATCTCCCACTTTCATTCAGCATTTATTGTATTCCTTTTAATCTAAAACATGCTGGGCTAGTTCTTTGCAGAGGTGAAGGTGTTTTATGTCTGGTCCATCCTAATAGAACATATTATTTCTTACCCAAAAACAAAAGAGCAGACAAAGATGTATAGTAGCTGAATATTTCTATACACTCTCATTTCCTGCATATTTTATCCACAAGAAATAACAAAATAAATTGTGTCCTGTCTTAATGCTGGAGGCTTTGGAACTTCTCATGCTGGTTTTAGTAGATTTGGCTTGAAAGGCCATTTCTGGGTTGTGGTGACTATCAATTTATCCAGCACTTACCAATCATTCCTTCCCTGCATCTGAATTGAAAGGCGAGATTTGCCTTTTTGCTTAGTCTTCAGTCAGTCTGGTTGTTAGTTTCCTGTTTGATCTGTTCAATTGTAAGTAATAAAAAAAACTTTGTCCTTTCTATTATCAGTGTTCCAGAGTGAGCTATTGAGACCATAAGATGGTTACTTCATGTCCCTCTCATTGCGGTTCGCGGTCATGCTGGGGACTGGTACGAGAAAATGTTACTCCATGTCCATTGCATGGCGGCAAAATCTCAACCCAACCATACACCCTGAACTGGGATTTAAGCATGATGAGGCATACCTCTCCCTGACCTCGGGAATTCTCTTGGTTCCTGTTTCGAGACAAATGCCCGTGAAGTAAGGCTCATCACACAATGTACTCATTCTCCATCTAGTGGCAGGAGTGCAAAGTTGCATTCTTCAGTACAATCCCAATGGTGTAAACAATGCATCGCATAGAGATAAGAAGGCATAAAAAAGGGAAAACAAAGGCGGGAAAGTACAGATATTGTCACGAAACAAGACATGAAGTAACAGTTGTCACGATACCATCAATCATGCCCATGGGTAAACAGAAACAGGGACAGAACCAGGACAAGACCATGTGACTGCGAATGACGTTATCACGAAACGAACGTAATCTCGGAACGAGGAAGGACGTGAAGTAACCGCCTAAGTGTCAGTTGTGAGAATGGGATGGTCTGCTCTGGGGAAATTGGAGCGGTTCTGCTCTGTGAATCCCTGCACACTTCTGATGTATAGCTAGAAAATTCAAAAGGTACCCCTCTATTTTTTAAAAAAAATGATGAATGTGGTATATTTTTCTTTCTGTTTATCTAAGCTGAAAGACAGATTGTGGCCCTCTGAATGTGGTTGAATCACAACTCCCATTGAACATGTTCTCACCAGGATAACCTGTGGTCAGGAATAATGGGAGTCACAGTTCAGCAACACCTGGAATGCTCATCCCTGATGCAACTTTCCATAATTTTCCTCTGTCTCTTTTATTCTCTCTCTCTCTCTCTCTCTCTCTCTCTTTCTCTCTCTGCAAACTGGGTGCCAACAGACTTCAGAATATCATGATTTAAACCAAAATCTATAGAGAGGAAAATGAGTAAAATCATAGCAGGCTGCAGTGATCAATAGAACTACTTTTCAAAAAAAAATCTATAGATTTTAACATTGTAGTTCCAATGCTTTTTGTTTCACGGCATGTCTCTGGTTAATAATGTGTTTTGTTGAAAACATTTTGCATTTTATCCCACAGTATTTATGTTCACTCGAAGAGAGCAACTATCCAGGCATTTGGAGTTTATACCTTTCCTGACTTTAGGTGCAGAGAAAACACCTGAGTAATAAATTAATATCGCTGATCCAAACAGATGGTTATATCCTATTCATGGCAAATAGTGAGAAGGCTGTTTCAGGAGAAGAGTATCATCAAACATTTATGGAGGAAACAAGATTCCCGCCAAAGCAGATCAAGGTAATTTGCTAGCTGGGGCAAAGCCATCTTTGGTGCCCTGCCTGTGATCAAGCCAGACAAATTGGTTTTGGGGTCAGAAATCTTATAAGCTCCTCTCCCCAGCGTGAGCATTAAAAGCTGCAGGACCCGGAAGCTCCTGATTAATCCCTGCGATTCCAATGAAAAACACTGCATGGACAGGATGATCCGTAGGGTCCCTTCTAGCTCTGTAGTTCTAAGATGATGATGATGATGATGATGATGATGATGATGATGATGATGATGCAGAACCTGGAAGCAATGCTTCAAAGGGAACACAAAAATCTATCTACCTTTTTTTTTCTTTTGAGTAACTGGGGGTACTCTTGGTACCTTTAAAGATTGTAATGCCAGCCATGCCAATGTTTTTAATATATCCAGTGGTCCCCTGCCCATTCGTGGTTCATATACTACGGTCCTGCTATATTGTGGGACCACAGTATATGAAAAATGACCCCCTGAGGTAAGGGGGAGGGCCTGTTGGAGGCCTCAGAAATGACTTCCGGTTCACAGGGAGGCCCTTTGGGGGCCTCCAAAAGACCCGGAAAGGCCCTTGCAGGCCTGCTCGGGGCAGCTCCAGGCTGGGGGTAAGTACAAGAGACCCCAGCTAGGCGCCCCAGGCCCAACCTGACCTGCATCTGCATATCTCGGATTTTCAATTATCTCGGGTCGGGTTGGGTCCCTAACCCCCATGATAGACAGGGGGTCACTGTCTTAATGTATATGTATATTAATATTATATATATTAATGTTTTATCTATATTATACTAATGCCTTATATATTAATGTTTTATATAAATATTAATCGAATAGGTAACAGGTAAATGGGTACTTTATTTATGACTTCAAAACGTTACATTTCAAGGGATTCACTTGAGAGAAGTTGAGCACTGGGGCCAATTTTCACTTTAAAAGAAAATTAAGGAATAAACAAAAAGTCACATGTTCCTTTATAGGTACCCTGGAGTTCCAGAAAGACAAACAAGTGGGTCCTAGCTCATATCAAGTCTAAACTATCTCTGGGGACAAAAAGGTTGAAATGGAGGCTGTCCTGCTTTGAGCTCATCATGAGAAGCTAGGATTCTCTGGAAAAGACAATAAAGCCGGCAAATGTGGAAGGCAGCAGGAGAAGTGGAAGACCAAACATGAGACAGATGGACTCCCTAAAAGAAGCGATAGGCACGAGTCACAAGAGCTGAGCAGAGCAACTGAGGACAACATTTTGAAGCTCATTCAAAACAACAGCAGCAGTAGCAGCAGCAGCAGCAGCAACAACAACAACAACAACAACAACAACAACAACAACATATTCTTAATGGGTAATGCTACTGGCTACACATGAGCAACAAGTATCATGTAACTGATTTTCATTTTCCAAAAGCAACATGAATGCAAATGTATTCACTTTTAAAATAATATTTTCAAATCTGATTTAACCTAGGACAGTGGCCCTTTTTGGACCACAACTGCCACAGTCTTTTGTCATTGGCAATCTAAGCTTGGAATACTGGGAGCTGCAGTCCAAAACACCTAGAGTGCCATGGGTTCACCACCAGTGACCTAGCAGCTAGCTCAGAACATAACATTTGCTTCTACAACTCCTGCGTGTGGGGATACTGCTATCATGCGCATGTCATGATATGCTACTCAAGCATTTACATACCTTTTTTCTCTATAAGAGGGCCTGGTATCTGACATTTGAAATGTGTTTCTAATTCAGGGAGTGGGTGGGGGAAGTGGATATTATTTGAGAAACAATTGCCCACCTCCGGAATGGATTTCAGCCATGAAGATCCGAAGCAAGTCAGCACATTTATTTATTTATTTATTTACTACTACTACTACTACTACTACTACTACTACTACTACTACTACTACTACTACTACTACTACTACTACTTTATTTTATTTTATTTTAAAATATACACACACTTGAAAAGCTGTCATATATGTGTAGAGGGATGGATTGTTGGCTTCTTGTAACTTGAGCCTGCAATCTGGGATGATAAATAATGGAACCTGCTCCTTCTCTGTATGACAGCATTTCAAGTAGTATTTGAAAAGTGCCCCTCAGTCTTTCCCCACCCCATTACTCCTGGTTTATAGATAGATAGATAGATAGATAGATAGATAGATAGATAGATAGATAGATAGATAGATAGATAGATAGATAGATGATAGATAGATAGATAGATAGATAGATAGATATGAATTTCCCTCTTCCAGTAAAAGGCTAGCTTTAGTATTTTTTCTCGCCATTGTCTGTGGAAGGCAGCATATTGTCCTTGTTTATTGTGGCATGTGGATATAAGGCATCTGTCCTCCTTAGTAAGATTTACATAGACATAGTCTTCTAAGAACTAAGCTCAAAAAAGGAAGCTAGATACTTGATAGATACTGCAGCAAATTTGAACATCTGAGGTGTGGGCTTAGATTCATGCTCACCCATTATATCTCTAGCCTTTTGACTAATGTTTTGCAACTTCGTATAGCCTTTGGGCTAGATGGGCACTATAAAAATCTAGTACTGTAAATAAAGAAATTAAATAAAAATGATCTTTGCAAAGCACTGGGTAGGTAAGGAACATTAGCAATTACCTGGCGTACCCTCATACCCGTGGATAGCTAGGCATTGTGCTCCTCTACCAAGTTGAGATACGCTCTCAGTGTTGTGCTTCAGGCAGTTTTGTTGCTGTTATTTGTTTTTAGATTGCAAATATCTATGCATATAATTTGTTAACAATAGATTCTCTTTTTTGCCACTGTTTAGTGTGGGTGGCTACTACCCTGGTAAATTTGACTTGTCTCCTTTTGGGTATGCAGCCTTCTACCAATTGTTTCAATATTGCTTATTTGTAAATACTTTGTGGTTTGTCAGGCTTTTTAACACCATTCTTCCCCACTCCCTCCTCCAATAAACACTGGAAGTCTTGTAGAGTTTAAGGAGGCTACTTACACTAGCAAAATAAAAGGTGTCACAAATAAACATGGCCAAATGACGCACATGCCCATGTGGCATAAAAGCTTAAATCACTCTACTTTATGGTACAGGCTAATATAGATCTTATATTTCTTGTTAGCAATGCTGAGTTTGATTTTTTTCCTCACTCATTTTTTTTTAAAAAAAGATCTCAGTGTCCACTCACTATTTACACTCCTGTGATAAAAAGAGCTACAAAGGCCCAGTACTATGGTAACAATTATAATGATTATAAATTGTACAATTATGAATTGTAAATACAATTCATCATTTTTTCTTGCTTTTAAGCCTGGTTAAGTTCGCAAACACACAATGACACTGTGGCTCAAGTTGCTGAACTAAGTCCAGCCTCAGAAGAGTGTGCAAAGGAAGACATTAGTAAGATCTGTTTAATCACTTTGCAGGCAGACCTTTGAGGGAAAGGACTTAATTATAATTCCCTTCAAACACTTGCCCATTAATCTTGGTTAACATAAACCATAATTTTCCAGCTCCCTTCAAACTGGGTCATCCATCCTGGTTTGTCATGATTTAAGTTTTCCGATGGACAACTTAATCACTGTTGGGGAAATGAAAATATGTATCTCTTACCTCCCCCAACACACATCTTAATCTCTCATTCAGGAAGCGTTTCAAAACAAATAGTCAAATTAAAAGTAGAACTCATGATGGGAAACTCTCAAACATAGGTGCATTTAAGGAGGGGAGAGATCCGAAGCAAGTCAGCACATTTATTTATTTATTTATTTATTTATTTATTTATTTATTTATTTATTTACTACTACTACTACTACTACTACTACTACTACTACTACTACTACTACTACTACTTTATTTTATTTTATTTTAAAATATACACACACTTGAAAAGCTGTCATATATGTGTATAGGGATGGATTGTTGGCTTCTTGTAACTTGAGCCTGCAATCTGGGATGATAAATAATGGAACCTGCTCCTTCTCTGTATGACAGCATTTCAAGTAGTATTTGAAAAGTGCCCCTCAGTCTTTCCCCACCCCATTACTCCTGGTTTATAGATAGATAGATAGATAGATAGATAGATAGATAGATAGATAGATAGATAGATAGATAGATAGATAGATAGATAGATAGATAGATAGATAGATAAGAGAAGCTCCTACTGTGACACCTGGGCACATCAGTATAATGTCATTTTATTGTGTCTTAATTTTGTATATTACCTTGTTTACTTATTATTTCCATTGCATATAATATGTTTATGTTTTGGACTTCATAGTACATTGCCCAGAATAACCTATGGGCTAGATGATGTGGCATATAAACCAAATCAAATCAGAGAGAGAGAGAGAGAGAGAGAGAGAGAGAGAGAGAGATTCCATGTGATTTGTGGCCAGCTTTCATTTGTACATTTTTATAAAGGTTATGATTGGTCCTGCTTAATGTGTTCCTCTTCTTGTATGTAAGCCTTCATCTATTTTCACTCTGAAGTTGTGTCTCCCTTCTGCTTCCAATTCGGCTTAAAGCCTCTCCGGATGGGATTCTTCATGCTGTGGCCAAGCACATCCTCCCAGTGCTTGTGAGGTGAAAACCATCCCTTCTTGTCGCCCGTTGTCCAGGAAGTATATAGCCCATCGTCACAAAATCCCGGCCTCTCATGTTGGCACCACCTTCATAGCCAGTTGCTCACACCAAGTATTTCCCTTTCCCTTTCTGTTTGTCTTCTGGCAGCTAGCAGGACGCAAAGAGGACCTGGGCTTCAAACTCCTTGAGGTTCTTTCCGAAAGCTTCAGAGTCTGATGTGATTTCTTTGTAGCTCCTCTTGGCCATGTCATATGCTCCCACATGGATGAGAAGAAAAGTTTAGACATCCATTGACTTTATTAGCTATCGATTTAATTTCTTTATGTGCAGTACCCAGAGTAGTGCATTTTTTACTAATCTGGGCAGTATAAAAATAAAACAACATAAAAAATTAATAACTATCCTAGAGTGGTTGGATGCCAACCACTAAGTTGATCATCTAGCTTCCCTAAAGGTAGGAAAAGTCTGACCTTCAGTCTGTGCTTCAACTGCGACTCCCAACACCCCTCATTGGTGGCTCTGTTGATTAAGGCTCATGAGCATTGCAGAAATGCAGCCTCTGGGTGATCATATGTTCCACACCATTGGTGTAAATAAATAGCTACCTCCTCCTGAGAAAACCTCGTTAGGCCTGCAATTAATTTTAAGGTCATTCATAATACATTATAGCACAGTCGCTAGTCTGATTCCAGAACAACAGACAAAATTTCCATTTAAAAGTGTGGCATTTCTGTTTCTGGTTTGAGACATTTTCTGAATTTCAAGAGGCAGGTCTTCATAAAACAGTGGTGCTAGTTAGGGGGGGCTATTTATGCATTGTTTAAAGAACCACACATAGCATCACTGAAAAAGAAATGGACCTATGACACAAACATTGACATAAAAACCTCCCTAGGATTATATGCCCAGTTGGAAATAAGGGCTGTAGTTGGAGATGGGAATGAAGAAAACAAATGATTATTCGTCATGAGTCATGATTAGTCAGGGCTGATGAATCAATGAATCAATGGATTTCCAGTGACAAGTTGATGGATTGATAAATTGATTAATCTCCCCTTTAAAATGCCTTGAAAAGCCTCTCCCACCCATAAGAACATAATAAGAGCAATGCTGGATCAGGCCAAAGACCCATCTAGTCCAGCTTCCTGTATCTCACAGTGGCCCTGCCAAATGCCCCTGGGACTGCACAAGACTAGATATCTGTCTCCTGATACCACTCCCCTGCATCTGGTTCTTGAAGTACCCCGGTTTTAATTCTGGAGATTACACATCTCCATCATAGTTTGTAAGCTGTGATGGACTTTTCCTCCAAGCACCTAGAGGCCTGAAATTTGTAGAGATGCCTCCTTATCCTCTCCTCTACAAGCTCTTCAACTTTGGTTAAGACTGGGTTTCAGAAGTTCACGCTATGCCCTCCCAAAGAGGGCTCCTCTAGGAAAGTGTTCCCAAGGCACCCAGAGACACCAAAGTTCCAGAGAGGCTTCTCCCAACTCTCCTACAATCCTTCTATGTTTGGTGAAGTGGGTTTCAGACATCTGAGTTATACACCCACAAAGTGCCCCCCATCAGGAAAGTGTATTTTAGAAACTAGGTTGGGAAAAATCCAATCTTTACCAAACTTGGAGAGATCATAGAGGTGCTTCAGAGGAAGCTTCTCTGGAAGTTTGAAGTCTCTTGGTGCCTGGTGAGCACTTTCTTGAAGGGACTGTTTGGAGGTGCAGAACTCAAGACATCAAAGTTCCAATACCCATCTCTGACAACACCCTGGAAGCAGGAGAGATACATATGTAAATCATCAGCCAATCCCAGCAGGAGGGTGGGGGGTTGTATGGTATAAAAAGGGTGGAGCCTAGTCTGTGAGAAAGGTTGTTGAGAGTTGAGAGCTGAGAGTGCCGAGAGAGCACAGCTCTTTTAGAGTTCAGTCAGGCAGGTTAAGTGTGAGGGCTTTACTATTTACTGTTTATTGAAGACAGAGAGGCTTGAAGAGTTGAATTAATCTATTCTATGTTTAAGGCAACACATACCAACTTCAGTCATTGTTGTATTTATTTATTTTCTCAATAAACATAATCATTATTTTTATATTATACATCTGAGTCTGTCCCAGTTCATAAGGCGATGATTTAAAAGGTGGCAGCATTACCAAGTGGTTCCTGTGAAGATTAATAAGTTGGTTCCCTACACATCACATTTTCATCACAATCACACGTTTAAAAGGGAGGTGTCGTCACACCACGACATTTGGAGGGATTGTAGAAGAGAGTCAGGGGATGCTTCCTTCTGAATCTGAATTCTCCAGGTACCTTGGGGGCATTTTATATCCCAATGAATTCATAAGTCAAAAATCACTAAAAATCCACCAATTTGTATTCCTTGGGGGACTCCATTTATGAGTAATACGATTCAACAAATGTTCACGAATCAGCCAAATTCATCACAAAACATGATTGATTGTTCAATTTGCCCCCATCTCTAACTGTACTTCAAATAAAAATGTGGAATAAGCTTACTTGTTTCTCTTTTCTCCTTGATACAGGCAGCCTTGGTTCAGGAAAATCAACAGCCGGTTGAAAATTTCCCCACTCTCATAAAATTTCTCACCTCCTGCATGAGCGGTCATGTTACTTGGTCATGTTTTCCACACAAAATTTTGAAACACAAAATGAATGTCTTTTGCTCACAAGCATCTTCATATGCTCATTGGGGAAAGGCACACATACTGAGTCTTCTTCCTCTTCTTTTTCTTAGCATCTGTCCCACTGAGTTGGAAAAATCCCATCAACATTCCTTTTAATGCTACTGCATTTGCTAGTTCATGCAAGATCATATCTATGGCATTTCCGCTTTCTCTTTTTAAAGCATTTTCCAAAAATGTTTTTAAAATCAGTCTCAGAAATGTACATAATCTTTTCAAGACGAACCAAAATTAAAACAAAAATTAAATAAACCTTCTGGTCTTATAGCAAGGAGGGGAACAACACATGTTTACACATCTCAACACCATGAGAATGGCTTCAGTGGTAATTTCTGTGTCTCACTAATCTGCCATCTAGGTTACAACTGTTGATGTATAACTTCCAGGTGCCAGCTGTTGATGGGTTTGTGCTTTAGTTTAATTTGATTGTTAATTTTATATGATTTATGCAATTTATGCTTGTTTTATACTGCGTATTGTTTTCTGATGTTATTTGCTCATCTGTACACTGCCCAGAGTAGCAATTTGCTAGATGGGAGGTACAAAACCTAAATCAATCAATCAATCAATCAATCAATCAATCAATCAATCAATCAATCAATCAATCAATCAATCAATCAATCAATATCTTCAAGACCTCTGGTTTGACATTTAGAATGGATCATTTTCAACCAAAAGATGCAGGGCTGCCCTCTTACTGTCTTGCTGTAGGTACATGACCAGCCTAATCACATCAACTAGGGCAGTGACAGTGAACCTTCGGCAATCCAGATGTTTTGGACCACAACTCTCAAAATCCTTTGTCATTGACAATACAGGCTCGGAATTCTGGGAGTTGTGGTCCAAAACATCTGGAGCACTGAATGTTCACCTCCACTGAACTAGGGGCTTTGTCTGAGCTGGGGCAGCTCAATTTCTTGGCTTAGCAGAAGAAATTACCTTCCTGAAGCACCTCCAAGAGGAAGATTGCTACCTCTGTGATTGCTAGCATGGTACTGACTTGGTATTACTTGGTAAATGAATAGCATTTTATGCCATTTGTATTCAGGATGTGCTACAAGCTGCCCTGCCCTGTGTTTGGAAAAACGGGACAGATAGTCAGATCAATTGCCAAATGCCCAAAATGGAGCAGATGACAGCCATATTTAAAACTAATCAATCTGTATGCATATTACAGCATCAGTGCTGCGCAGATCATCACTGGTATTAGGCTGTGAATTTCTCTCGCACGCCTTTGTTGTTATGCCTTTACGCCCACCCCCTCTCTTTCATCCTCTTCTACCGAATGGGTTGTGCTAATTCAGGGACACAAACTATCATGCTTGCATGTGGTGTGGCGTATAAGAGGATCTATAATGCTGTGAAATAAGCAGCAAAGCTCCCTGCAGGTACCAGCATGACAAGGGATGGGGCGGCCGGGGGGGGGGGGGGAGAGCCCCTAAGCTTTTTCCACAGAGCACAAATTTTTTAAAAAGACACTACAACTAGGAACACAATTTACAATTGAAAAATAGTGACATTAGCCCCCCGCACTTTTAATATATGCTAAAACGAGCATGCCTAAAACCTGAAGCACCAAGCCCAGCTGTTGTCTCTGTGTGTCTTCTGCATTTTATAATGGCAAATATGCAGGAGAATACATGTCAGGAAAGCAGTAGCCCAGCTGGTATCCCCATATGCCTTGTCACGATTTCACATTTCAAACTCAGCCTACAGAGGAAAACATCCAAAGTGATTTTGGAGGGCCTTATAAAATGGTAGATTTTTAGACACTCTTCCTGGGGCCTCATGTGTACCCAAACAAGTCTAGAGGACAAGACAGCTGTGGAGAAAGTTTCTCTAAAATATATTCATGTGCCATTATTAATCTATGAATTTGATTCTCCTTTATACTCTGTCTGACAGCCAAACTACTATAAAGGTAATAGTGTATCAGTGCACAATAATATTTGTATACAGTAATTTGCTAAATTATGTGAGAAGAGCAGGATACAGATCAGACAGACAAATACAATGTTTAAAGATATATCTTTTTTTAAAAAAAATGGCAGATGAATAAGATCATGCAGAATGCAAGTGCAGCCAGACAGACGAAAACATTACACAGCCAATCAATATTACATGGTTAAAAAAAAACGAGGCAAAGGTTTGGCTTAATGCTGGAACAATGCCAAGTGGTAGTCTCCCACCTGTCTGAGCATACTTTTAAGTAGGAGTTCATAACCGAAATATGGGCTATGCATCTAACTCATCAGGTGCTCTCTTGATGTTTGGGCTACAACCCCCATAATACCTGACTATTGCACAAAACACAGGATACCTGTAGTCTAAAATACCTTGAGGGGTTCAATTTGTCTATCCTTGACCTACCTTCAGATGGTTGAAGATAGCCAGCTCTCTAGGCAACCTTCATTGGTATAAGAGTTTCTTTGTATTATAGACACGGTTCCAAAATGGCCTCAAGCCACTTGGGCTTTGCAGATTAAGTACTGGCAGGACTTGGGGTGCTGTTACCTTCGAAGACAAAAACCTCTTTGAAAGACCAGGCATTGTTTACCAGATTTGCATGGCAGTTCCCAGATGGTGGACAACCCTCTTCTTCCTCCACGTAAGAGATAATGGCCTTCCCATGACAAATTGCTGTTGAGCATATTTTATGTATGGCCACAATTTATTATTTAATTTACAGTTGAGTTTCTACAAGCAATGGGGACCAAGGTGGCCTACCAAGATTTGCTTTAAAATAATAATAATAATAATAATAATAATAATAATAATAATAATAATAATAATAATAATAATAATAATAATAATAATACACATAGCGTGACAACCAACTCCCCCAAGAGTTCCTCCTGAAGGGGAAAAAAAAACCCATCTTGCAACACATGCTTGAAAAAAATCATTTTATTTTATTTAAAAATACAGTACACAGCAGCTTCTCTCTTCTCCACCCTGTTACTGCTGATTCACAAAGAGAGAACATGATCAGTTTAACCCAAATACTAGGCTGTTTATAAATCCTGAGAGACGGACTCAGTTACATGCTGATTTATGTAAGACAATATGCTGAAAAAGAATAGTCTTTCTTTTAACATAAAAGAGTCTCTTCCTAAACTTATGAATCAGATATCAAATCTGCAGATTTTCTGTACCGCAATAACCAACCACGGATTTCCCTGAAATCCTCACTGTGAACAATTTTACATAAGGTGGGCCCTAAATAGCTAGACCAAGAAAGTAAACATACCAAGTGCAGTGGAGTGCATGGGATATGCGACGATTCATCAAATGTAATTGATACTTTAACAAGTGGTGCGTGTAACAGACATTGCACTATCATAGTTAAAGGCTCGATTCTTTCCTTCGTAGGATCACTCTTGGGGAAACAATCTGTGGCAAAACATAATCTTTGGAGAATCTCTGTGGGTCGGCTGCCTCTACTCCTGAGAGGGCGCAGGTGGAAGCACAGGAACTGCATCGTCCCTGGAGAAGAGAGGGATTCGCTCACAAGATGCCTCTGTGGGTGGGATGGGCCGCTTCATGAACTCCTGGCTATTTTAGGCTGAGAAGTACTTTTCTTCAGTCAGAAGACACTTAGCACAGCTCAGGAGGGGGGATGCAGGAATGGCAGAGGTACTCCCTCTAGCTCCTATAAAAAGTATTGGGCTTTGTTTTGGTTTTTCTCATCAGGAAAAAGTTTGAAGAAATACTGAGAGGATTAGGGACACAAGCAGCCCTCCACGATCCTGGGTGGACATGTGCAGTCCCTAGACCTCTGGAACTTTACCCTGTTTGCGCCTTCTTCCAAGGGCAGGATTGGCCACTGAAACTGCATGGCCAGTCTCATCCACTATACGGGATGGATGCAATTGTGTGTGTGATCATGGAAAGAAATGGCATGCAGAGATGGCCTTCAAGAGCTGCTTGATCAGCAGAATGATATTGTGTATGTACCTCTCACCAGACATTATATTAGCACAGAGGACTGTAAGTGGAAGATTGCGTAAAAATAAGCAACTCTTCTTAGAGAGTGAGGTGGGAGAACTTTCAAAGATTATGACATCCCCTCTTTGTGATGTGCCACTCTACAACATGCAGACCGATTCTGGTTTGTATTGTTTTAAATAAGATCCATTGTTTTAAATAAGATCTTATTTAATCAATTCATATTTCAACCTTAAAAGATTTGCGCCATGCAGTTCTGCTGATCTTGTAGCTTTGGTCCTCTGTGGATCAGGGCAGGATATTAACCCATAAGAACCCCAGGCAAGTGTGCTCAATGGTAATGAATTATGAGAATTACCACCTTTGAATGGCCAAAGGTTCCCACCTGATTTAATTTTATTTGTATTAGTCTTTAGTCTTATTTATAGATCACCTTTCTGCCAACAAGGGGACACAAGGTGGCTCACAGTACTAACCGTTTAACTCGGCTGTGTTAGGTAGAAGACCCATGGAATTCAATGTGGATAAAACAGGGCACCTCATTTATTCTAATAAAATGTGGGAAATGCTCACAGAATTTGTGCTGGGAGACTAGTTAAGCTGGAGTCTCATTCTCTTAACAAAATTAAGCGGATCTGAAAGCAGTAGTTTAGGGAAACATCTTTCATCTTGGATTGTCAAGCTGAATTAGGTCTGACATTATTGATTTGTTTACTCATTTAGGTTATACACTGTGAAGATGTCTTTCATTTTGTATCCCTTTGTGGTATTTCAAAAAAAAGAAAGAAAGAAAAAAAAGGTATTTACGAAAAGCAGCTTACTTCTACGTTCTCTGTATTTCTATGCTCTTGACACTTGGATCGTTTTCCTGACATGCTGCCCCAAAAATTCCTGAGATACATAGTAATGACTGGAAGGATGACAGTACTTTGGTTAAACCTTCTACTACTATTTTCAAGACCACTGCTCATAACTGGGACATCTATTGCCACCATCTGCAGCTGAAAAAGACAAATCAAGTTTGCAATCTTAGATTATCCAATGTCCCAGCTTGATTTGTCCTCTCCTGACATTTGAAAGGTAATTTGGAAAAGGCCTGATCTGGAAGCCCAAGACCCATTTCCAAGAACAGATGTAGCAATCTGAAGCAATGATGCTTATATACAGTGGATTGATGCTAACAACGACACTGGTTTGGCTACTGAACAATAAGGGTGGGGCTTGGGGGTGTTTTTGGCTTCAAAGCCCTCCACTGACCTTCATGCTCAATGCACAAATGTATGGCATATCTCCTGGTATGGTGGAACATCCAGAGGATGCCTGCATATTGCTACAGCCTCCCGCTGGTGTCATTATCTTCCACAGCGGTCATTACCTGCAAACAGATCAGATGCTGCCTACTGCTGGTTTACCGTACCAGGGCTCTCATTTTCTAGAGAGACAAGGTTGGAAAGAAAGTGAAAGGAAGTCAAACTGAAAGAGGGGTAGCCTAGGTTCTGGAAGGATTACAGAATACAGTGGACCCTTGTATAACAAACAGTTTGCATAACATAAAATCTGTACAACGTAAACAATTCCAGAGATAGGAGAAATTTGCTTAACAGCATCGTCTGTGGGGCGAATCCGTAAAAATGGTCACAATTAGGGATTACTCTGTTTTCAATGCATTTCTACGGGAAATTTATATAAAGGGAAATTTGCTTAACATAATTTCATTTGGAACGAATTAATTCCTTTATACAAGGTACCACTGTATATTCTCATCAGATGCTAGAAGGTCTGCTCGATGTTTATAATCCATATACTGATGTACTAGTCAACAGGATGATATGGCCAGACACAATATAATGGTTCTACTGCTAGAACTACTCCCCCCCCCCCGAAGAATTGGGAGGGGACAATCCCACTCATAGCATCCACACTGCACCGTCTAGCCCTGTCACATTAGAGTGACTTTGGATTTTGTTTCATCATATAAATTTTCAGTGACTCATGCTTGATCCTGTGCCTAGCTGTCAGTTATTGCAAAGTAAAGACTATCATGGATTCCATGTGAGAGAAGTAAAGAAGAAGAAAATCGTACCACTGGGGCAACTCCAATCTACCTGCTGGTGAAAAGAATAAAGAAATAGCTTGGCTATGCCAGCAGGGGGCATCAAGATCGTAATAGTGTAGTCCACTCTGATTACTATCCTTGAGAGCTATGGTAGCCTCTAGCCCAGCCTTCTCACCTTATAACAGGACTTTAATCTCTCGGACTGAGGAATTAAGTCACTGATGGCATCTTTGACACAAAGGACAGGGACACATCTCAAAAATAGGAGGGAGCAAAGGGACTCCTTGAGTCAGGAGGCTATCATACACTATCTTTTCTACTATGCACCACTCCCTTTGATTCTCAAAAATCTGAGATCACTCCTGAAAATAGGTCTTTGGCTGTGCCACATTAACCTGCAAGTGCTGTCCACAAAGAGTAGTTATTTTACTTTTATGTTGTGTCTGTTATGTGCCATCAAGTAAATTCCAACTTATGGAAATCCTGATTATTTAATCATCTCCAATAAGGTCTGATCTTTAACAGTGCTGCCCAGTTCTTGCAGAGTAAGGATCGTGGCTTCTTTCCGTCAGTCAGCCAAGCGCTTTGATGTTACAAATGGAAAAGGGGGCGGGCGGAGGGGAGAAACAAGCCAGGCTTAAGAATGGAGCCATTAACTTTCAACAAGAGAACATTAATCACAAAAATGATACGGCTATTCCAATCTCAAAATGTTCTCATCCCTAATCCTAACTACGGGCTACACTGAAGATGCTCAAGAACTACAAAATTAACTATTCAACCACATGAAGTCAGGAAAAAATATCCAAATAAATAATTTGTTTTAAAATTATGATACAATACTTATTATAGTATAAATTGGCATTTTTTTTCTTCAAAAGCAGAAGCACCAGTCTTAAGATAGAAACATGGTATGTGAAACACATCACCATACAAAGTGCAAACAGCATTTTAGTACTGGATGTGATTCCTTTAAAAAAAAGTTGGGATACATTGGGATCAGTTTGCATGGAAACAAGTGTCATGCTGAATTTTTTTAAAAAAGTGAAAAAGTCCAGCTCAGTTAGACTTAATGGTATATCACCAGATACTTTACAAGGCTAAGTAAAAAATAGTAAGTCTCCCCAGAGAGGAACTATGGAGTATCTAAGTGACGTGCTCAGGTTGGCTCTTTCCCAAATAACATCCCCACCCACCCACCCCGATCCTTAAAGGGTGTGATGCTTTTTGCTGGAAAAATACTCTTAACGTTTGACATTTCAGGCATATTCTTCGTAGGCTGATGAAAAATTTTAATGCTCCCAAATCTGGCCCATAAAACCGGGTAATTTCCCCTCCTCCTTTATAGTCAATTCCCCCCTCCCAAAAATTATTATGAGTGAACTGTGAAAAGAGATGATGTCCAATGTAACGAATAGACTTCTGCTTCGACATCATGTGACTTCTGCAAAGGCCGTGATGTGGTTCTACAAGAAGAAAAGGAAGGAAAGAAGGAAAGAAAACAAGTGAGACATTTAGAACTGCAAAGAGATGCTCCCCCTTCCCCATATATCTCCTCATCTATATTTGTTTTTAGGGGCGTGGTGGCTCAGTGGATTAAGGCACTGAAACTGTAGACTGCAAAGTCGGCAGCTCAGCAGTTCAAATCCCGGGTGCCACACAGCGGAGCGAGCTCCCGCTGATAACCCCAGCTCCTGCCAACCTAGCAGTTCAAAAGCATGTAAATGCAACTAGAAAAATAGGTACCGCCGTAAAAAGCAGGAAGGTAAAACAGTGTTTTCTTGCAGCCTTGCTGGCCACATGGCCATGGACTTGCACAGCACTGGCTCTTCCGGCTTGAATACGGAGATGAGCACCGCCCCTAGAGTCAGACACGACTAGCATGCATATGCGGGGGGGGAACCTTTACCTTTTACAGTATATTTGTTTTGCAAAATATTTTATTTCTGTGATAAATGACATTTATTTGCATCTAGTCCTTCCTAACCAAATGAACTTTTTTTGGGGGGGGGGAGACGTTCCCATATTTTCAAAATGTTGGCTGCATTACGGTGATGCAGTGACACCTCCTTGTATGAAATGTAAAGTATTTCACAGAAGATGCACGCATGTACTTTATAGAGCAGAAGTACATCTGCCAAAGTAATCCAAATATGAGGGCCAAGTGGGGCAGTTTGAGGGTGGAGGAAGGCAGAGGGAGGGGTGCTGACCCCTCCAACACTTAGCAGCTCTCCCTTTCAGCATCCCACCCTATTTTCATCTCTCCTCTACTCAAAATAGCTTCTTCTTTTGGAGGGTAACTGAGAGGGGAAAGGGGATTTATTTAAAAACAGTTGAAGGACTGCATGCCAGGCAGAACCAGCAAACAGAGGAGGGCTTTAGGGCACTCATCCAACCCACCAGTTATCCTTAGAAATACTCAACAACACTGTATTTTCCATTAAAACATAAACGTGAGGTTGACAGCTCCATCTTTTCTTCATACCATGCAGCTCCACTCCCAAACCTACATCACTGTGCCTTCAACAGTTCCATTATGATGTAATAATCCAAGTATTTAACTCAGGTTAAAGTATCTTATAATAATTAAGGCCTGCAGCGTGGGACAGCAGATCATATTGTGTTTTAATGGTAATACCATTATAATTCTGCCTTTCTTTCTTTGTTACTTTTTAAAAAAGAATAGTTACTGACAGAAAACCATATGGCATAGAATAAAGTTGCAAAGTTTAAATGGAAATGGCATTTGTCAATCATCAACGGCTGAAACACTTCTTTTTGAGCCACTGGAATGTCCCTTTTGTTTGTACTATGCTTTCCTCTGAATCTTTCAACAGGATGATTCAACATCTTTGTGGCTGCCCTACATTTGTAAATAAATAAATTACAATAGAACCTATATATAAAACTAAATGCTTAATCATTTAATAACACCAGTTTAAGTCCAACAGTAGTTGCCAGATTATTTGAGGCCCATAATCACTGATTAACATTCAGAATAAGAGTAGCATTTGGTTTGTTAATCAATAAGAAATGCTGCAATATACACTCTGGCTGTTATAAAAGATATACTATATGTATATAAGAAGGACACATATTTACATTGTTATTTTGTTTTGTTACATTACACCCCTTTTTATATGATATAAAAAACTGTTTCTGTGATCCTGATACATTCATGCTACAGTAGTTGGTTATTTTGTAAATTTTAAATCGGAATTGTGAGTATTGGACTTCGGTTGGTTTTATTCTTGTTTTTGTGGAAATTTCTCCTTTGGGTTATACAAACTAGCTACGCTGGCTGGGCTATTCTGGAGAGCAACATTTATACAAGTCATTTTGTTCTATGTGCTACAGAAATATTTTTTGCACTTAGTACTGGGGACAAGAGATGGCAGCCCCTTATTGGCCAAATTTTGCTCAAATCTCTGAGTGTGAAATCTTTAGCAACTCAAAATCATTTCTATAGACACACCAGAAAGACCAAAACACCATGCAGGAAAACAATAGGCTTTGTCAAACTAAGTCATGTTTCCTTGGTACTCCTCGGTGCTCACAATTAGTTCGCGTTCTGTTGCGTTTTGCATCGAGTAATAACAGACTAGGTGTTACTCTAACAGTCAGAAGCAGCTCCTTGGAATGGCAACCATGCAAGTCATTGATTTATCTCACCAACTCTGTTTGGGAATACCAAGATAGCATGAAAGCCCAAAGGGCCAAGAAAGATCCAAGAAAGTCAAACACAAACAGCAGAACACGCTCATTAAGGAAGCAGAACCTTCGGTGCAGGTTTCTGGTAAAAGGAAGAAGGAATTAAACATTTTAACAGTTAATGGGTTGATTTTTTTTGACATTTTTAATAACATTTAAATTATATTTTAGGGAGTTCCACTGTCCATACTAAGTCCATTTTGAGGAAAAGGAAGGAACTGCCATTAAAAATTGACATGTTGCACATAAATTATGAACTCCTTACTTATATATCTTGTATTTTAATTCTCCCTTGATAGCACAGCATGATGTCTTTTCAGCTTATTAAACATGTCAGTACTGAAACTGCACATTTTGAAAACATACAGTTCTTCCCAAAAATATATGTCTTCCTCCTTTTCTTCCCACTTCCGAGGAAACCACATAAACCAATGTCAGAGGAGTAAATATCATTCACCTGCACTGAAGGCCACAACCAAGGCCCTTTTGCAACCCCACTTCATCACACCAGTGCGCTGTTTGCGCACATACGTTTATTGCCTTAAATGAAGGTGCTCAAACTGGTCCATGCCCGTTATCCAGGAGAAAACTCTAAAGAGTCGTGATTTAACAGAGCTTTGTTGCAATGGTTCTTCTTGACCATGATCAATTCCTTGATTCTGCAATATGTACAATCGTTATTTTCACCCAATCATGTTAGGCAGAATTTCACATCTCCTCAACTGCAGTGCAGGCAAAAGACATAACAGCCAACGTCCTCTTATTTAAGTGCACCAGCATTTAATTCCACTAGCATAAATCTCAGGGGTGAACTGCCTCTAGGTGGCCATGTTTCTGTTCATGCAAATCACATGACATTTGAGTGTGGAACAAGAATTATGAACTCTTGAGTCTTCGGAACTAGTGGCAGTTTACTGCCAAAATTTATGCCAACAAATGTGTGTGTGTGTGTGTGTGTGTGTGTGTGTGTGTGTGTGTGTGTGTGTGTGTGTGTGTGTGTGTGTGTGTGTGTGTGTGTGTGATGTTGTTACAGTCATGACCAACTCTTCGTGACCCCATGCCCATGGAGTTTTCTTGGCAGGAATACTGGAGTGGTTTGCCAGTTCCTACTCCAGGCGCCTACAGCACCTGGTATTCCCCGGTGGTCACCCATCCAAGTACTAACCAGGGCCGACCCTGCTTAGCTTCCGAAATCAGGCAAGATTGGGTGTGTTTAGGGCATCTAGGCAGCTTGCCAACACATTTATTCCAGAGTAATTATTCCGCTGGATACTGACCAACATAGAACCATAGAGTAATAGAGTTAGATATGACCTATAAAGCTATCAAGTCCAACCCCCTGCTCAGTGCAGGAATCAAAGTATATCTGACAGATGGTTGTCCAGTATTCTCTTGAATGCCTCCAGTGTTAGAACACGCACCACCTCCTGAGGTAACTGGTTTCACTCTCATATCGCTCTAATAGTTAGGAAGGTTTTTGTTGTTGCTGTTGTTGTTTTTCCAGATATTCCACTGAAACCTGTCTTCCTCCACCCATGGACGTCCAGATCTGTGCAGCTCAGCCTGCCTGCTTATATCCTCCCTCATCCCTGAACATGCTCTGCCTTTAGGGAAAGGAGGTGAGACTTATCTCAGGATATTAAGAGTTCTGTTTCTTTCATTGTGAGCTTAGAATATGTGTTCCTCCTCCTCCACCACCACCCTCCAAGAGGATGTGTACTTTCATGGTCACATATCAGGAAAAACATTCATGTGATTCAATAAAATCATACATATATTGCTCTTAGAAAATGGGGAAACATGTAGTGAGGAAAGAAGATAAGGAGTTTTTTGGGAAACAATAATGCCTAGCAATTGCATTATGGGATTCAGTTTAACACTTTCTCACTATTTACAGTGGTACCTCTAGTTAGCAAATTAATCTGTTCCAAATGCATTATCTTAAGTCAGGGGTGTCCGAACTTTATGCAAGGAGGGCCAGATTTGGTGAGGTGAAGATGTGCGTGGGTCGACTATTCAGCCTGAAGGAGGGAGAAAGGGCATGGTCGTGCATGCGTCTGCAGCAGCTGCAAACACTCCGTTTTCAAGGCACCCAAGGTCCCAATGGCTGTTGCATGGCCTGGGAATTGGCCCACGTACACCCAAGATGCACCGCTGCTTGCATATGCTGCCATCCCTCGCAAGGAGGTGGTGAGGACACTGCAGCAATGGAGCCAGGAGTGGGTAGGCAGGGCAGGTGGCTGGGGGGACCGAGGGAGGCAGGGAGGGCAGCAAAACCATAAAACTGCAAAGTGACATTTCCAGATGGCACAGGGAGGGGGTGGTTGGTGGGGATGAATGACAGGCTGAGCCTGCAGGGAGAAGAGGCTGAAGGCCCCTCAAAATTTTAAAAGGGGCCACATTTGGCCCCCGGGCCAGACTTTGGACATGCTTGTCTTAAGTTGAAACAGTTTCCCATAGAAATGCATTGGAAATGGATTAATCCATTCCAAGTGGGAAATCACCCCTCGTGAAAAAAGAACACATTAACAGGCATGCAAGCTACAGAAGCTCAGCTCCCTACCTTTCAATCGCTTGAGTAATCCACCCAAAAGTTCCAAAAAGTCCCCGAAATGGTGTCAAATATATCCAAAATGGGCAGTTTGAAAAGCTTATTTTAAAAAAAGAAGCCACAGTTCTCACCTTTCCTGTTCAAAATGGCTCCTTCCTCTTCCTAATTGCAGCACTGGAGTTGTGTGGCCACAAGATCGCAGTATTGCTACTGCAAGCAAACAGGGGCTATTTTGAACAGGAATATTTTCTGTCCTTTTCTCTCTCGTAACGCGAAAAAATACGCCTTTTTGTAACTCGAATTTTTCCTATACCCACAGATTTTTATTCTTATGCCAATTTTTTCTTAAGTAGAGACACCTGTAAGTCGAGGCACCACTATGGATCAATTTGATTTCTCTTTTTCTCCCATCAAGTCTGGTTTGTCTCTGCTCTTGAGAACTGGGCGATTCATTTTTCCGAAACGTTAAGAATATTATTATTTAAAGACCTGTAGGTATTTTTGTGCATGCTTCTGCTCATGCGGGTTTTGTTCGTTGATCGGTTTTTGTATGCAGTTTCTATGACAGGCAGAGGGTTAGGGAGGCAATCTCCCATTTTCTCCCACTGCATTCCCTCTCCAGAGAGTCCAGCACTTTCTGTGAAATGAAGATCTTCTTTATGGCATCCAACCCAGCACCTGAAAATCCTGTTCAAATTGGGTGTAATGTCAAGTTCTGCCTGCAGAAGTGTCCTTCCTGGGTACTATGCTCACAGTCAGCCAGCATTGTGCTCTTCAAGCCATGACTGCACATTCAACAGGAATTAGGCACAATTTCAGATTGGGACTCTTGTGGGACACACCTATGGAAATGCACTGTCGATATTACCTCTACACTACCACATTTTTTACTGCTTCCAGAGCTTTCTGTTACACACATACACTTGCACAATAGGATTTCAGTCAATGTGCATTTTCCATCAAAGGAATGGGAACTGGGGATTTGAATGATGTTTAAAACTAATCTATCTCTTCATGTAAGGCAGGCCTGCCCAAAGTCCGGCCCAGGGGCCAAATCCAGCCCGTCAGGCCATTCTGAGTGGCCCGCGGCTGGCTGGCCTGCCCCTCCCTCCCCCTCCTTCACCCCATGTTTTTTTAAAGAAAGTGGGTGGGGCTTGCAGTGGGGTGGCAGGGTTGGGGAGCAACCGGCCCCTGACACATTCTCAGCCACCAAATCTGGCCCTCCTTACAAAAAGTTTGGGCACCCCTGATGTAAGGTTTTATATAACACTTTTCTACCAGGCAGACGCCACATAACATTATTAGCATATTAAGTGACCAAGGAAAGTATCAGAACAAACAGAAAAGATAGACACTAATACAGTATCTTGTAAAAGCTTTTGCTTCCCTGTCCTCATCAGGGCAAGATGCTCCAATGGTAGCACACTCTTGCTGAGACATTCCAGAAGATGAGGGACAACCGTGGAAAAGGCCCTGTATCTGGTAGCTGGAAGGCACTGGACTAAAGAGTTACATTATTTACAGCACAACTATGTCTGTATATCTGAAAGAAGGGACAAGATTTCCCCATTCCTTCTGCAGGGCTAAAGTATGGATAGACTATTGCTTGATTTGCATGCCCCCCCCCAATGGTCAGGTTATAGTGGAGAACAGGAAACCCTGGCTGTGTATACACATGGAAATGATTTCTCCACTTGCCCTGTGTTCTGCCTACTGCACTTGCAGAGACTCGATCCACTGTTAGAATCTTTTTTAAGGAGCGGCCAACGAAGCTTAACAGGACAGTGACTGGCCATGCCACACCTAGACCTTCAAGCTCAGGTTCTCTGTGGTCAGAGAGCTGGAAATCCTGAAGCGTGAATCACAGCCAGCGGAAGCAAACGGTTTCTGAATTATTTACAGCATCCCTTGCCAGTTCCTGAGATCCCAATTCCACAGTCACTTCAGCCGTGACTAAATGTTCATTAATGAATTAACCATAATGCCATTCCCACTCTAGTTCACTCTATCCCTGTCTTCTTGATTCTTCCCATATACTGTCAATATTGCTATATGACTATATGATTGACGCCCACCCCACCCTCTCTCTGTCTTTGTCCTCATGATGACCTGTTTTTTTACTTCCTCTGTGCCAACCAGTCATATGGAAGCCTTGGGCCTATCACGCAACAACTATGACAGAAAGGCCAGGGAGTCACAGAGCTTGAGAGCACAGGCAAGATTTGAAAACACTGCTTTTCTGAACTGCAGCTCTTGGAATACACTGCCGCTATAGCCATGCTGGTGGCCGGGGTGTGGCAGCTGAGAGTCTGAAAAAAGTACAGTAACTCCTAAACTTGGGCTGAGACTCAGTCATCTCAACTATGGGAAAGACATTGGAGCCCAATGATGCAGAGAAACGGACTGTTGTGCAGTTCCTAACAGCAATCATACGGAATTTTTTTAACAGTAAAAACAGTAACTGCCTTCCAACAGATTTTTATTTGCAGTTATTTATTGGGTCTCCCAATTCATCAAAGTGATCAGCACTATTTTATTTGAAAATAACTAAATCATTTTCTCACAGCCTCCCAAAAAGGTTCCAGGGTTATCCATAAATATCAAAGATGAATGACAAAACAGATAAAAGTATAGTGTATAAAATTAAGATAGAACAACAAAAAGCCACCAGTCAAAATTCTGGAGGGCATGGTGGCTCAGTAGAGGGCGTGGTGGCTCAGTGGACTAAGGCTTCTGAAAACTGTTGGCTGCAAAGTCAACAGCTTGGCGGTTTGAATCCTGGGTGCCCTGCTGACGACCCCAGCTCCTGCCAACCTAGCAGTTTGAAAGCATGTAAATTCAAGTAGATAAATAGGCATTGCCGTAAAAAGCAGGAAGGTAAAACAGTGTTTCCTTGCAGCCATGCCGGGCACGTGGCCGTGGGCTTGCACAACACTGGGACTCTGTAAAACAGAGTTCAAATTCCTGCTCAGCCATGGAAACTCATTGGGGGAGTGGAAATGGTAAAAACGCTCCTTAAAAATATCTCACATTGAAAACCCATTTTAAGGTCACTATCCATTAGTTCCAGCTTGACAGCACACAACAACACCAGTGTTCTAGAATGTTGTTTTATAGTGACTTGAACTGTTTAATGGTGCTTCATTCTTTGTAACCCACCCTGACACCGTTGGATATAAGACGGGACACAATCATCTAATAAATAAATGGAAATAAGAAATTAATTTGCTTGATACTGAAAAGTCCGAGTAGCTCAACCTAATCAGGAATAAGTCAGCCCAATCAGCTGAAGACATGGTCACATTCCTAACAGTCATGGCCACCTTTTTATACGATGGCAAACAATATACAGTGGAACCTTACATCATTAATCCGTTCCAGTGGTCTGGACTTAAGTCAAACATGACTTAAGTCAAACGAACATTTCCCATAGAAAGTAATGGGAAAGCGGATTAATCCGTTCCAGATGATGAAAAAGACCCCTGAAAACAGCAGTTTAACACAAATTTGACTTGGATAGGAGATTCCTTCTGGGGATGTAAATGTAATGTCTCTTCAAAGAGAGGAAGAGGCAGTGGAATTATAGTCCACAAGTTATATGTCTTCACTTTTTAATGTTCATAGCAACAATGTCTAACATTTAAGTTTTACTGATTTTTAACCTGACGTTCCAAGTTCTGAACAACTCTATGCTTACCATTAGAGTCCCACAACTTTACAGCTCCCCAACTAAAATGCTTCTATTGTGGACCAGACTTCTGCAGCCAGATTTTTTACAAGACTGAGCCGACTGTCTAACCAGCGAGGCCAGCCCCGAGCTCCCGGCCCTTCTCCTCCGGCAGCAGCGGCGGCTTCGGTGAGGCCGAGGACCAGCTCCAGGTGCTCGGAGCTGGCCTCGCTGCCGGAGGAAGGGAAGAAGGCAGGAGCAGTTTGGAGGCGGCAGCCGCGATGCTGGGTTGTGGCTGCCGCCCAATTCCGGTGCCTTGCGCCGGGGCTCCGAGATGTAAGTCAAAGCCTGCGACTCAAGTCAAACAGGCCCCTTCTTGCTGCAAGTCAAATATGATGCAAGTCAAGCAGTATGTAAGTCAAGGTTCCACTGTATATCTATGTAAGACACATCATCTGTGATGGGAGCAGAAGGATATGTATTACCCATAGAACCAAGTGCATCATGGGTCACTATTTAACCCTCCTAAAAAAGCACACAGGTGAAGCTTAATTCTTCCAATGAGAGAAAGGCAGTGGCATCATCATCATCATCATCATCATCATCATCATCATCATCATCATCATCATATCCCCTTTCTCCCAGCTCAGGTCTGTTCTGATGCTAGAAATGAAACAGCTTCAGGGGGAAAAGGGGCCTGAAATGAGTGAGGTCAGTGAAGGTCTAGTTGGAGGAGGGTCTCCTCTCCTCCATGACATGGCCCTTCTGAAGTGGATATATGGCAGCTCCCGTCAGACCTAGTTTGAGGGCCAGACCAAAAACTTCTTCTAGGGCAGCCAGTGTCTTGCTTTATTTTGACATCTCACAAAGAGCCAGCAGAACAGATTACACCAAAGATACCCATTCATCAACCAAATGCTTGCTCGAGCAAATGAGATGGTGACCTCCTTATGACAAAGTGTCAGAAAGGCTTACTGAGACATTTTCCCTCTAAAAGGCACATAAATAAATACAAAGGGAAGCTGTTTGTTCCCCAATGGAGCTGAAACAGAACACACAAAAGATGTGTACTATTGTTCACAGGCAAATGTGTAGCTGCTACCGATTGCGCTCAAGGGAGTCAGTTTGCTTCTCATAGAACAGATAACAAAAATGCAAAGCTTGGAAGAGGGTGCTGTTTGTTTTGTTTGATCTACTACAAACTATCAAATAAACTATCAGAATCCCTGGATGGATGGATGATTGGATGGATTCTAGGAGCTGTAATCCCACCCCTTTTTTTAAAAGTAATTTGTTGGAGAAAAGTATCCATTGCAAGACAAATGTTACCTTTTCTAAAGGACTTTCTACTCGAGGGATGCTGATCATAGGCATTTGAGCCAGATTGTCCATGTGTGAATGTTCATTTTCTGGTTGTCTACCTCTAAAATTATTAACCACGCACACAACCTGGAAAGAGAAGGAAGAAATGAGACATTATGAAAGGATTAGACAGAGTGAATTTAGAAGTGCAGGATCCAGTCTGGCGTGTGCTATAAATACTAATTATTAAGGCCCTATTCCAACTTGAATGATATTGCAAAAATATATCTGCCAACAAGCACTTTTATGTGCACATGTCATTGTAATCCCAATAATTCAGAAAAAATAAAAATAAAAAGGACACACGCTCCCCACAAAACCCAATGTAAATGCAGAAGAAGGCAGTGCCTTTATTGGACTACTGGGGGGGGGGGAATCAAATCAGTTGCAAGCTTTCATTGGTAACATATCCCATCTTCCTCAAGCAGTTTCCTAAAAGTTTCTTTGTATGGTTTGTATTCATGCCAGGCAAGCGTTCTTGAGCAATGCAGAACAAGCCTGTAGTGTGGGATAGATGGAAATCCCTCCTCAAGTAGCATCAAGTACATCTTAGATTTTATGCCTCATCTCTTCGAACAAATAATCACCAGGTGGTTTGCATCCCTCTTGCTCACTTCTAAATTGACTGTATTCCCAATACATTTCTTGCATTTTGATTATCCAAGCAGTCCTATTGCAGCAAACCCACCTATCACAACAAAAAAGACTTGCAGGCAGCTTACTTACCAGAAACACTGCTATAGAAATGCCAACTAGAAATCCTGCGATCACGTCTGACCAATGATTTCGATATTCTGCTACTCTGTTGAGACCAGTAAGGAATGCCATGCACATTAAGCTCAAGCAGAGGACTGGTTTTGCCAGTCTTGTTCCTCTCGCTTTTATCGTGTTGGTGATATACATCTGTAACAACGAGAACAACAACAAAAGATTAGAGGTATTAACAGAAAGGAAGAACAGTTTTCAGTTAGTTCATAATGAAAGCAAAACAGGTCTTACCCTGGCTCTTAAATTTTTTTTTAGAGGAACAATTTTTTAAAAAAATTAAATGTAGAAGATATAGAGTAAGACATGACTGTACAAAAGGCATTCATTTTAACAGATTCACATCACATTTTTCAGACTGGACTCTAAAAGGGTGACTGCAAGCAGATGGGTAGTAGATAGCTAGTTGTTTTCATTTGTTTTCTCCTGGAATTATTGCCTCCAAGCCATCAATGGAAAATAGACCTCTGAAGGAAGAGGGAAGGGTTCAGCATTAATAGGAGGCCATATATTTCCTGATACCTTCCCTCCTTAATTCCATTCCACTGAACCTTTGCCTTGTATGTGCCTTTGCTCCCTCTTAGAATTCTTTCCGGCAAGCTGTTGTGGGGGTTTTTGGTCTGTTTCTTTCATAAAACTCTGGGCAGTTTACATTATATATGCAACATGTACTGCATGTGTGATATGATAAAACAACAGATATTATCAAGATTTTTAAAAATGAAATAATTTAATAAATTAATTTAAAAAATAGTCAGTACTTCCTAACATAAAAACCAATCTGAACCAAGCATGGCAGGATAGGTGACATAGGAATATTGCACTGCAGCATTAAAAGAGGATGGCTTTAAAGGTTCTGTAAACCACCTTGTTTTGAGCCTCCTCTTAAAGGCTGAGAAGGATGCAGATACACCTCTCCTGGGAGCTTATTCCATAGAGATGGTGCCACAACCAAGAAGGCTCTATTTCTTGTCGAGCTCTTCTTCCTGGTTTCTTGCTGTGGCAACCTATAAGAGTGTGACCTGCAAGGACTGGATGGCATGGGGTGATGTTCTTAGGCTGATGTTCTCAGTAACGAGGTCCCAAACGATGAAGGGTTTTTAAGGTAAGAACAAGTCCTGTAGCAGTAGAAAAACGACAAATGTGTTCCCTTGCCTCCCTTCCTATTCTTTCTCTCAGCGTTTTTGTTGCTTGATGATTACATGGTTCAAAAGAGAGAGAATCCAGACAGAGCAGAAGCAGGTGCCTGGTGCTATCTCTGCATGTCCACCTGTCTATTAATGGCAATATGGGGTATTTAGGCACTGCCAGAGATTTTGGATGTTTTTTTTCCTGAACATACTAACAAAGGCACAGACGATGACATGGAAAATGATAGGATCACCTTTAGTTCTGTGAAACATCAGCACATTCTGCAAAACTGGATAAAGCTAATGCACCTCTTCTGCCACTTGGATTCTCCCGTTCACTAAGGACAACTAATGTTAATGAACCTCATTGTTTTCCTTTCATCTGTGCTCATTGTTAATCAGAAAACATTGTTCTGTCTATATTTCCAGCAAGCTGCAGCCTCTTGTCCAACCCCAGAGCACTTTTAAATGAAACCCATGAGCTGAGTATGCCTAACCTTCCATTAAACTGGAATTTAGGATTTCCTCCACTGTCAAGTAAGACATGTTCATTCAATGCAACAATGGACATTGAGAGTCTGATAGTGGTGTCATTCAACACTTGTTCTCCTGATAGAATTCATAGGTAATCTCCAGGAAGCAGGTAATTTATACTCCAGTTTTACATGCAGGGAATGAAGACAAAGGCTAGAGTGAGCTACAGTTCACTATGGAGATTTAAAAGTGGTATAACCACCACTTCCAACAAATAGGGTTTGCAGATTTTTCTGGTGTTCAAAAGCCTGCAAAGCCCATTTGATAAAAAATGGAACAAATCAAATATAGAATGGGTGGACAAGAGCTTATGGCCTTCTGGAAGTTAGACTGCCAACTTCCATGATCTCGCTGGTGCCAGCTAGAAATGATGGAACTTGGATTCTACTATCTTAAGGACCAAAACCCTATTTTCTCACAGTACCCTATGTTAGCTACTTCTATCTTTCAGCTTTTTAAACAATTGTGATCCACTGAGTCAACCAAAAAGGTGTACTCAAGACATGGCCAACCCAAGTCTTCTTGTGTGTGATTTAACACAATTTGCAGTTTGAAATAGCATTTGTATGCTAGTTACACAATATAGCTGTTTAGTGTGTGGCAGTGTAGTTCTATATGCACACATGTCCGAGGTCCCCTTTATTCAATGGAAACTACTCCTAGGTAGGTGTGCTGAGGAATGTAGTCCATGTGTTCTGTTGTGTCTATAATATGTTTCCTCCACGTGGTCTCCTACCAATATGGCTGGTAAACATTTTTGATGGCAGCTTGAGAGAGTAGACATTGGCTGGGTAGCTCCGTAGAGTTGGGCACCTGGCTGCAGAGTCACAGGCTGAACATCTCATTCCCAGCAGTGCCACCTGGGAGAAGAGCCAGCCTGTGTGGCCTTGGGCAAACTGCTCAGTCCAAGGGCACCCCCCCCCCCAGAAGAAGAAGGGAGTTATTTATAATCTAGGGAACCGCTGGCAAGCACTGTTGTAAGTTGGAATTGATTTGGTAACACAAAAACAATCAGTTTGTCAATGGCATCTTGCCAAGTTAGCCCTACTGGCTATGTGGCTCTACTACCACTGCAGGCTCTTGAATGGCTCCTTGTCCTTTGCATGTTATATAGATAAACTGCTGATATCTAGGTACACAAATCTGGGCATAATGGATGCTTGCCTCCCCTTCCACCAACACCCCGGATATAAAATCCCATCTCCTTGCAGAACATGTCACTTTTAATCATCATGCTTAGCATAGATTTCCATAAGAAAAAAAAGGGGGGGACTGTAGGGAAATCTCGACAGAAAACACACTAACACTCATCAGAGTGCTTGTGGAAATAAGCTCTTTTATGTATGGCAGTCTAACCAAAATAATTTTGCTTAGGAGAGACAGAATAAATCAGTGGTTAAAAAAGAAACTGCCTTCCTAAATTCACACCCTTCTCCTTCTTTTAACCCCCCCCCCCATTGGAGAAGGTACATGATTTTCACTTCACAGTTTTCCTTTCATCTGTGCTCTTCAAACTACAGCAGGTTCTCTTCTCTGTAGCACAAGCTGCCATGTGAGGAAGGAATACTGATGAGCAAAGCGGAGGGCATGGCAAGATTCTGCCTGCTTTTCTCTCCCCCCCCCCCCCCATAGCATTTCTCCTGAAACACCAATAACCTCTCAATGGCTCATCGAGACAGATTCCCCAAGGCTGACACCACACTTTTAAGTGGTCCTCATGCTGTCCTCGATTCAAGACTGTCTCCTGCAGCGAGCTCATAAATATTTGAATAGAATGCATATCCTTACACATTTTTGTACATACGCCTGGAAGCCCTAACTGGACCACGGTTTCCTGATGCCTGGTTCCCCCAGGGATTAAGGATAGTTTTTCACACCTTATAGTAGTGGAAGCAAACACGTTGCTGCTAGATGTGACACTCAGGAACTCCTCCAGCAAAAAGCTGTTGCCAGCCAACCAGTAAAAGGAAAAAGCATTCATACATGACATGCGGAATGTGGGTCACTGCTGACTATGCAAAGGATGCTGGGTGCTTTCATATTTGCGCAGTGAGATCTTATCTGTGTTTATTCAAATTGAAATTCCAATGTGTCCAGTAAGGCGGTTACTTCACATCCTTCCTCGTTCCAAGATTACGTTTGTTTTGTGATAACGCTGTTTGCGGTCATGTGGTCTTGTCCCGGTTCTGTCCCTGTTTCCGTTTGCCCCCGGGCGTGATTGATGATATCATGACAACTGTTACTTCACATCCTTGTTTCGTGACAATTTCTGTACTTCCCTGCCTTCGTTTTCCTTTTTTTTTTTTTTTGGTCCAGCCTTTCATGTTTCGATATTTCGATTCTCCGTAACTTTGCCTTTTATGCGTTAAGTGGCAAAACTCCCAGTTTCATTCCTTCTTCCCTCTCTGCGATGCATTGTTTACGCCATTGGGATTGTACTGGAGAATGCAACTTCGCACTCCTGCCACTAGATGGAGAATGCGTACATTGCGCGACAAGCGTTACTTCACAGGCACTTGTCTCGAAACAAGAACCGAGACAAGATAATTCCCAAGGCCAGGAAGAGGTATGGCTCATCATGATCTGTTCCCAGTTCAGGGGGCGTGGTCAGGATGAGATTCCACTGTCACGCAATGTACGTGGAGTAACCTTTTTTCGTACCGGTCCGAAGTGGGACAGCGAACTGCGACGAGAGGGATGTGAAGTAACCGTCTAAGACTATCCCGTGCAGAACTGCAAATAGGGTTGCAGAAGATGCATGAGTCCACATCACTTTGTGATCTCTCTCTCTCTCTCTCTCTCTCTCTCTCTCTCTCTCTCTCTCTCTCTCTCTCTCTCTCTCTCTCTAACTCTCTCTGCCTAATGCATATATATGGGCACAAATCTGTCCTTCAAGCATTATGAAACCCTTGCTACCTATGTGTATGATGACCTAATCAAACAATACTATCATTGGTCTAATGAGTTTATTTACATTGAATTAGGAAGAGGTGGGGATATTTTTCAGGTCTAAGACTGCATTTTATTTCTCTGCTACCTTCTAGGGCTGAATGCCAGCAATGAGCTTAGTCCAAATCCAAAGTGAGTGTTCCTAAAGCAACCATTTTTACTGGCCTATTTTTCTCTTCCATTCACCCACTCCTGGGTGTCTCTTGGAGTGGTTATCGAGGTGCAGGTGGGAAGGGAGGATGACCTGAAGGAGAGGTGTTCTGATAGAAAAGGGAACTGTTCCCCACCATGGTTGGTGCTTGTTGACAGAGAAGACTTCTCTTTCCTGTCATTTCCCCTCAGGAGTTCAGGAATGGGGGGTGGAATACATTGTTTCGGGCCTCATTCAGCTGGATGGAGAGGTACAGAGGGCCAAATCCATCCCATGGGCTGGAGGTTTTATTGGTTGTCTTTCTGGGTCGCCATAAATAACAAGTTACCGGTAAGTATAAATGCCTCTGTGAGCCCTTAGCTGTGCAAGGCCTAAAGGAGCACTCGGAGCAGTACAACGAGGAAAGAGAAGTTATATGCATAAACATGCACAACAAAATTCCAACAGCCATTTATGCAAGAGAAAAGCCCCATTAGGAGTGAGCAATTTGGAACACAGTAGCAGTGATGCATCTTCACCCTTTTCCTCCATCTGTTCCTTTTCCAACACATTTCTCATCCTGAAACCAACCCAGATCTCACTGGATATGAGGAACAGGTTTACCTCCACCCACCATCCAAATCTGAGGAATTCTGTTACATATGTGTCACATTTACTTCCATTCTGAGCACACCAGGAGGAGAAACCTAAGTTTTCTGATCAGCTCGTACAAAGAAACCCAGTCCAGGAAGGATGAGCCACCTGTGGAGTGTATCAGCTGGGGAAATGGTGTGCCTTTTGGACCACCTATGACATGGTCCAGTGCAAGTGATTTCTCAGCAATCATAACCCTTGACTTGGATCAATGCCCAAGCTGGACCATTTTTGGCCAGCAAGGAAAGCCACTTCTTTGGTGGGTGGTAGTGATTAGAGATGGGCACGACTCAAAAAAATGGTGTTTCGTTTGTCGTTTGGTCGTTTAGGGGTCCGTTTCGGTTCATTTTCGTTTTTGTGACATTTTTTGCAAAAAATTTCGTTTTCGTTTCATTAGGTAACGAAATGAAAAAACAAAAATGAAAACGAAAAAATTGCTGTTTCGTTAGCATTCTTTTTAGTTCAATGCATCTGCTGCAATGAAAATGAAAAACACGGCAAATTTGGTCGTTTCGTTTTCATTTTCGTTTTGTTTTTTAAAAAAATTTCGTTTCATTTTCGTTGCGTAACGAAATGAAAAAACGAAAACGAAAAATCGCTGGTTTCGTGCCCATCTCTAGTGGTGATTCCTGCACTGACAGAAGGATCCCTTCAAAGAAGATAACTCCCGGCAAAGCCACCCTCCCCAGTGTGCACATTTCTCATCATCTGATGGCACTGTTGGGCTCCAAACATCACCATACAAACTGGTTGCTAGTTGAACTCAACCTATATCGTAAGAAGCGTAAGATTAGCGTCCCTAGTCTATGTACCCTTTCTAATTCATTTCTAAGATTTCTAAGATCATGTACAACCCAAAATAATTTAACTAAAGTATATTTTAATCTGACCAATTTATTCTAAGAAATAAATCAGCACGAATCCTTCACAGTGATCTGTTGGCGATTACAGCACTGACATGTACCCTTCTTTTGATTTATCTTATGGAGTAGGACAGCTGTTCTGAGCAACAAAATAAATTGCCAATGGTGAATTTGATATCTTCAGGCATTAATTTTATTTTCCCATCCTTGAACTGATATTCAATAAAATGACTTGAAGAAATAAAGAGGACAACTAAACACACACACACACACACACACACACACACACACACACACACACACACACACACACACACACACACACACACACACACACACACACACACACACATTTTTTTTGTTGCAGTGCTGAAATCCACTTCTTGTAAATTTAAGGTAGTTGCCATCAAGGGTAAGCAAACTATTTGATTTAAAATTGTCATTTCATTAGTGAAATAAGGTTTTTTTTCCAGATAACCAGCAAAATATATTTTACTGAAACAATCCCTCGAATTACTTTAATTTTTCTCAAAATTAAAATTAAAGAAAGTTGGGGGAAATGATATATTATAGCACGTGAACCAGGACATTTTGTCAGGGTGTTATTTGGGCAGAATTCCAAGAAAAGGTATCATGATATGAATGTATTTGTAACAGCACTTAATCAACATTCATTGTGACTGTAATGACTCGTAGAGTGCAATAGTCTTATTATATCCTGCCCTCTTGTGTTATTGCCATTTTTAAGATTAGTCTTTCTTAAACTCTATTCTGATTATGCAGGGCTACATGGGAATTATGTGCTGGTAGGGAAAGGGTTTTCAAGGAAAGTGAGATATCCCAGTTCATAGCTGAGCAGGGATTCAAATTCTGTTCTCCAGAATCCTAGTCTATTACTCGAGCCACCAAACTGCACTGAGTATCCAAAAGAATGGACTCATATATTTACACAAACTCCAGTCTAACTTATGAGAATACACTGAAAAACTAAATGTGTGTGTGCCACTTGCCTGCTGAACAAGCAAATACGACTGATCCACAATGGGGAACCCTTCATCCTCCAAATGCTTTGAACAACCAAGTCTCTTAATCTCCTACCATGGACTATGCTACCTCATACTTCTAGGAGTTGAAATGTAAACATTTGAAGAGCCCAAATCTACTGCCCAGACAAAGCTGTTGCTGGAAGGGTTCGTTAGGATAGGAATTTGCATGTTCAGATATTGCTCGACAGTCATAACATCCGTAAGGTAAGGTAAAAGTTTATTGCTAAAAACCATTGGTCACCGCAATCTTGATTTACAACCGAGAAAAAAAAAACTTATGAGGTTACATCTACAACTACGACAAATATAATTAAAACCAATTAAAAAAAAACATGTGTGACACTAACAGAGCAATACAGTCCTCCCAAAGTTAGAGATTGACCCGGATTTTCATAGCTGCCAGCGCAAACTTTGCAACTTGCTGTGTAACAAACCTGTCTGTACCAACAAGTAGCATGCTAAATTGGGCTCCAGGGGACCTGTCGGCCAGTGAACCAATAATCCCACCAAGAAATTTGCCTCTGGGTTGGTCGTGGAGGGGGGACGTGAGCAAGTAGTGGAGCACGTCATCGACTTCACCTGAGCCACAAGGGCAAAGTCTGTCTGAAACAGGGATGTTGTCATGTCTCCCCTCTAAAAAAGCAGAAGGCATGGTCTGAAAACTCAGGGCTGTGAAAGCTTTCCTCAGGGGAGCAGAGGTTAAATTGTGGAAATAGCTTTCCAGCCCGAAGGATGTTTTAAACAAAGGATAATAAAGAGAGAATGGTGATAGTGAAGCCGCAGCCAATTCCTTCCATTTGGAGTATAAATAAATCTTGTCTTTGACCAATTTTTTGATACTGGGGGAAACAAAAGAGGGGATAAATTCAGTATTGATCCCATAAAGGTGTAATATGGGTCTGACAAGCTTTGCCCAGGACTCCCGCAAGGGGTGCTGGAGTTGTTCTATATAGCATTTCTTTGGCAAGTGGAAGTTGCTCATGGCAGCTAGCTTCAACCAGTACATTGCTAAGGCGATGTGTATGTGTGTTTCAATAGGAATTAGCCCTGCTTCAGCTCTTATATATGCAGAGGGTGTGCCACGGGGTACAGCAAGGAGAGATCGAATAAAAGAATTTTGAACCACCTCAAGGTGTGGTATTTTAGTATACCCCCCAGATTTCGGCCCCATATGTTAATTGGGGGACTATCTTTCTTGCAAACACCTCGACTGCAGGAGCAACCAGTTTACCACCTTGGGTTGAAGAGAATCTCAAAAGGGATTGAGTGGAGTGGGAGGCTTTCAAAACTGTTGCTTTCAGATGATGTTTCCAAGAGAGCAGGTCATTAAAATAAAGACCAAGATATCTGAAGTTTTTTAGCTGCTCAATAGGTTTGTTGTCAAGTGACCACCTATGTCTAGTTCTTTTCCTCCCAAAGACAACTACTTTGGTTTTAGAGTAGTTAATGGACAAATGTTCTCTATTACAAAAGTTACCCAGCTTAGCCAAAAGTCTTCACATACCGACTTGCGCTGTAGAAATGATTGCAATGTCATCTGCATAAAGAAGGGCAGAGATCTTAGCGTCTGCTATAGAAGGGGGGGAAAATACTGGGCCACTCAGTTCTTGGACAATATCATTAATATAGAAATTAAACAGAAAAGGGGCCAGAAGACAACCTTGCCTGACCCCTCTGTCCGTGGGTATAGATTCTGACAGGAGCCTGTTTGCCCCCAATCTTACCCTGAGATGAGTATTGGAGTCCTTCCTTCCATGACAAACATACTTCTGAATCAGATGGGAGAGTACAAAGCATTGGTACTGTAGATTTTCCTTTTTGAAAACCAGCCTGTTCTTCAGCTATGACCGAATTCGTGACTGCCCAACGTACTAGTTTGTCCAGGAGATACTTAGAATAAAGTTTGGAAACTATATTGAGGAGGCTTACAGGCCTAAATTTTTTAGGGTCAGTCTTAGAGCCTTTTTTGTGAATAGGGACAATTATACTAGAGCCCCAACTCGGGGGGATTTTCCCATATTGATTTATGTAAGTAAACATTTTAGCAAACACTCCGCACCACCAAGAGGGGTTAGACTTAAACAATTCTCCTGGGAGCATATCTTCACCAGGCGCTTTATTGCTAGGCAAAGAGCTGATCAAGATTTTAACTTCCTCGGGGGAGACTGGTTCCCAAGGAGGGTACTGGGAAAAATGGAGTAAGTCTGAGTGTAGGGGTGACATGATGTTGGTTCTGTCGCTAGTAAGGCTAAAGAGAGCAGAGAAGTGGGTTTGCCATTGAGAAAAGGTAATTTGGTTTTCTAGGGGATCTGCGTGGGATCTGAGTCCTCTCGACACCAGGGACCAGAACTTAGCCGTATTTTTGTCCATGGCAGCCAGCCCTAACTCTAGCCATGACCTCCTGAAATGTGCATCCTTTTTTTGGCGGAGCAGATTTTTATATTCTCTACGGCGCTGGATGTAAGTGGTAAAGTTTTCTGGAGAATCAACTAGCCATAGTTTTCTGATTGCTCCTGCCAATAGACGTTTCTGAACCGCGCAATGGGAATCGAACCAACCATAGTGGGAATGAAAGTTTGTGGAGAAAGGCTTGGAGGTGGTCAACATAGGTTTGACTAGATGGGTGATATTTTCAAAAATGGCTACAGGATCGGGGGAGGTGAGGGCTTGCTCCCTGATGGCTAACATCTCCAGGGACATCAAAAAAGAGTTAACCTGCTCTTGTAAGATAGCAAACCAGCACAGTTTTCTCATTCCCTGTACTGTCAGATTGTCCTTAAGGTGTAAGGTATTTGACTCTGTTATGTGTGGTAAGGCGAGAGAGAGAGAAATTGGCATATGATCACTTTGGGGCCTGCAGAGAACCTTGAAATTGTCAAGGAAAGGAAGTACAGCAGGAGAGACAATTATGTAATCAATCACACTTTGGCCCGTTGGGCCGATGAATGTGCAAAAACCAGCAGAAGGGTCTGTGTCAACTCCATTACAAATATATAAGTGATACTTAAAAATAAGGCTGAAAAGGGCAAGACCAGGTTTGTTAATTCCTGAGTCTTTGGAGTTCCTGTTTGGTAGATAACACAGATCTTCAGAAGCAATGCCCAATTTGTCTCCAACTAAAAGATTGTTTTCCCCCATTCTAGCATTCAAGTCCCCTGCTAATATAATCCGGGGATTCATGTGTTGCTCAAGAAGTTTGGAAAAGAAAAGATCCAGGTCTGTCATTGTAGTGTTACCTTGTAACCTTGAATTGTGCGGAGGCGAATACACATTTATCAAAAAGAATTTTAAGCGGTTCGGCCAGGTAACTTGTATAATTTGAATGTTATGGCTAAGACCCATATCCAGAACTAGAATATCGGGATTATCATCGACAGAGATAAGAGTAGCCAGCCCTCCCTTTGCATGCCCCCTGGGGGAACACTTGGTGGCTGGCCGAGAATGGGCAACATATCCAGGGAGGGTTGGGAAGGGCACGTCAGTCACCCAAGTCTCTTGAATGAAAATAACCCCAAATTGAGAGCAAAAAGACTTGAAGGATCTGTCAGCAAGCTTGGAGGACCAACCAGCAACATTCCAAGACACAGCTTTAAGGAAATGTTTTTTAGCAGAGGGAGCAGGAGGACGATGTTGCAGACTATTACTTCGAGGAGACTGCTTGGGTAGATTAGGAGGACTTGGCATCTCATCGTTAAGTTCAGGATATTTACACCGGGGTGCCTCATCAACCGTTATTGCCGAAGATATTAACGGGAAGGTGTTCTGAACTCCAAATGAAGAGGTATGATCTGGCGGGAGCACATCGGTTGTACAAAGCTTTATAGGGAGGACAGTTTTTATACTTTGTTCAGGCTTGAAGTTCCATGTAGAGTCGATATTAGAAGAAGAGTTAAATATATTGGGATAACACGGAGCCTGAATTGGAGCATCACACACTGAAGCCGATGGCTCTAGTACTTTCATGGTATCAAACTTGAAAAGGTTGGTGTCCTGGGTTAAAGGAATACGGTGGGCGGTGATGGTTTTTGCCGTTTTTCTTACGTCTATGCGTTGGGATTCTGTTTCTGATAAGTACAGGAATGGGGTGTCCAGTTGGAGGTTCGGAGATTACAGAGGGGTGGATGAGCTGAGCAGAGTCCAATAAATTTGGTTGTTGAAGACTGTTAGCATCAGGTGGAGGCTCCTGGCCCAACAATACATGGGCTAGAGGAGGCTTTACAGGCGGCAAATTCGGTTTGAGAATACTCCCTTTCTTAGGGGGTGGATTTTTAGTCTTCTTGTGGCCATGAGTTAGGCAGTCGGCTGGAAGGGTAGGCCGAGTAATTACATCTGGAGAAAGGCCGCTGGGTTGAGGCTCAGAGGAGTCTAATAATTTAAACAGAGGTTTGAAGTTCAAATGACTTTTCTTACTTTTCTTTCCTTTCATTGCTTTCTTGTCTGATGATTTCCTGGTGGACTTGCCTTTGGTCTTGCTCTTGGTAGAGTTTGAGTGTGCTGGTGCTGTGGCACAGGGTACTTGCCTTCCCTGTGGCTGAGAAGGTTGCAGCGAGGGAAGAGATGAGAAGCCAGCGGTATCAGGGCACATAGGGGAGGAAGGCCGTTCTGTTGGAGTAGGAGGGAGTGGGACCACGCTTGCCAGATGCTTTGAGTTTTGGCCTGCACACAGCAGTAGTTCCTCCAAGGAAAGTTTGCTGATTTTGTCAACAGTGGCAGGAGATAGGCCGTGGCAGGTTGTTACTTCATCCACGGATCTCAGGGGGTCATTCATTTGAGGCCTCGGTAGTCCATCCTTGTCAGTGGGAGGAGGAAACTTAAAAACTTCCAGATAGTCAGCTATGGAGGCAACAGATTGTTTCAAGGTCCTTAAAATATCTCTAATTTCAATGAGGAGGGGTTTTAAGTTAGAAGCATCTGGGCTCTCTGTCACAAGAGAAGTATTAAAATCAGCAAGCTTGCCTGGGTACCGACTATCGCTCCATGCCAGTTGAGGCGAGCTAGCGACCTCAGAGATGGGCTCGCCAGGGGAGACCACGGGGGAAGACACCATGTTTCTCGATACCTGTGGGGGTACCCAAGTGTGAGTCCACAAAGCTAAGTCCTGGGGGTAGGCAGGGTCCATCACTCTGAACTTGCCAAATAACATCCGTATTACTGATGAGACACTCTGCTTGACTAGCCTCTGGTGTGCCCATCTGGATGACAGATTTTGCACATCTATGTTCTTTTCCTCCTATGTTATATTTATTTATTTATTTATTTATTTATTTATTTAGCTTGTATGCCGCCCACTACCCAAAGGTCTCTGGGCAGCTCACAATCAAAATAAACAATTAAAACATCAAAATTACAATAGAATTAAAACAATAAAAACATGTAAATACAATAAATACAATACATTAAAAACACAACACTAAAATTGCCATCAGGACCCACAATCATCAGTTTAAAAACTTCTGGAACAGGAAGGTTTTTACCTGGCGCTGAAATGTTATCAAACTCGGCACCAGGCGGGTCTCACTTGGGAGGGCATTCCATCGTCTGGGGGCAGTTGCTGAAAAGGCCCTATACCTGCAAGCCATCCCTTTCACCTCCTTGAGGGATGAATCTTTCAGGAGGACTCCCTGACTAGATCTTAATTGCCGGGTAGGTTCATATGGAAGGAGGCGGTCCTTCAGGTATCTAGGTCCTAAGCCATTTAGAGCTTTATATGTCAAAACAAGCACTTTGAATTGGGCTCTGGAAGCAACTGGTAACCAATGAAGGTTATACAGAATCAGTGTGATGTGTTCCTTGGCGGCCCTGCCACTCACCAGCCATGCTGCACAATTCTGAACCGCTTGCAATCACCGGACCATCTTCAAAGACAGCCCCACGTAGAGCGCATTGCAGTAATCAATACGGGATGTTACCTGTGCATGCTTAACTGTCATGAGGCTCTGTTTGTCCAGGTAGGGGCACAGCTGATATATATTCCGCAGCTGGAGAAAGGCACCCCTGGCCACTGAGTCCACCTGGGCTTCCAGAGTTAGACTGTGGTCCAAGAGCACCCCCAAGCTGCAGACCCTGTCCCTTAGGGGGAGGGCAACCTCATCCAGGACAGGCAGATGGCCCTCTAGCCTGTCCAGCGAAGCACCCACTAACAGCACTTCCGTTTTTTAACATCTATATGAAACCACTGGGGGAGATTATCAGGACTTCTGGGGTTAAGTGCCACCAGTATGCCCTTGTCACCTCTGGACTCTAAGAGAGCTACTATCTCAACTTTACATGAGTGTTTAGCTGCTGTAATGAACTGGATGAGGATGAACAAAATGAAACTAAACCCAGACAAGACAGAGGTGCTCCTGGTCAGTCTAAAGGAAGAACAAGGGATAGGGATGCAACCTGTACTGGATGGGGTCACACTCCAATTGAAAAATCAGGTACGCAGCTTGTGGGTACTCTTGGACTCATCCTTGAGCTTGGATGCCCAGGTCATGGCTGTGGCCAAGAGCGCATTTGCACAATTAAGGCTAGTACGCAAGTTATGCCTGTTTCTTGAGAAACCAGCTCTGGCCACAGTGACACATGTCCTAGTGACGTCCCAGCTAGACTACTGTAATGCACTCTATATGGGACTACCAATGAAAAGTCTCAAGAAACTTCAACAGCAGTCAGATTACTGTCTGGGTTGGGGTACAGAGACCACATTACATCCCTATTAAAAGCAGCTCCACTGGCTACCTATCAGCTATCAGCCACAATTCAAAGTGCTGACCTTTACCTACAAAGCACTGTACGATCTGGGTCCTAGCTACTTCAAAGATTGACTCTCTTATTATGAACCGCCTCGAGTGTTAAGGTCATAAGGAGAGGACTTTCTCTCCATTCTGCCACCCTCACAGGTACATTACATGGGAACCCATGAAAGGGCCTTCTTGGCTGTTATGCCCAGACTCTGGAACTCCCTCCCACTAAACGCCAGGACTGCCTCATCTCTGATGTCTTTATCTATTCCAGAAATAGGCAAAAACCTTTCTCTTCAGGCAAGCTTTTCCTGAATGATGGACTACCTATTAGGTGTTTTTATATGAATCTATATGATCACATAGACTTTGTATTTATAACCACTTATAACCTTGTGTGATTGCATTGACACCATGTTTTCAATGTTAGTTTCCTTCATTCATAATTTTACATGGTATTTTATTCTCTTTTCAACTGCTTGCGTTCTCTTGCAGCTTTAATGAAATGTTGTCTTTTAATGCTGTAAGATGTCTCTCAATTTCCTGTTTTCAATACTTGAACATAGCTTAATTGTACTGGACTGTATATTGTCCATCATTACTGTAAGCTGCCTTGGGTTCTTTTACAAGGAGAAAGGTGGGGTAAAAATACTCTAAAATAAATAAATAAATAAATAAATAAATAAATAAATAAATAAATAAATAAATCCCAGAGCTCCGGCAGAATTCTTGCTTCCCCGAAATATTGATCTGAAGTGTTGTTATCATTCATTGTCTTTTCCAGTGGATTCAATCTAATAAAGTTTCCCTAACTGAGTCACACTTTTCCCTTTTAGTTTCTTTTCAAATTGATACCTTGTCATTTTAAAAACACACAAAATGATATCTCACTTTCTCCAGTTGCACATCAATAAATGTATGCATTATTTGTCTCCCAAATAAAGGTAAAGGTAAAGGTAAAGTTTTCCCCTGCACATGCATGCTAGTCATGTCCAACTGTAGGGGCGGTGCTCATCTCCATATTCAAGCCAAAGAACCAGTGTTGTGCAAGTCTGTGGCCACGTGGCCAGCATGGCTGCAAGGAAACACTGTTTTATCTTCCCGCTTTTTACAGCAGTACCTATTTATCTAATTGCATTTACATGCTTTCAAACTGCTAGGTTGGCAGGAGCTGGAGCTTGCTCCACTGTGTGACACCTGGGATTCAAACCACTGAGCTGCCGGCCTTGCAGCCGACAGTTTTCAGTAGCCTTCTGAGCCACCATGCCCAAATACTGTATATCAAAACAGGTTTTTTTGTAAAGCTAGATAAAAGCAATTGATTATTGTCATAATAATACGGCAATTTGTGGAAAAGACCACTAGAGGTCAGAAAAATTCTTTATCATCCCCTATGTTGGAAGACTAAAAACAAACTCATCAGCTACGAAAAAAATAAGTAGAAAAATAAATCTGAAACGTTGATAAGAATTATAGTTTGCAGCGTGGCAGGCTGACATAAATCAAGCTGATTTAAAGGATCAAGATGAAATAATCAATAAGAAAAATGGTGAACATAAATGAATCATTAAATCATTTTTAAATATAACAAGTCTTGTAGCACCTTAACATATTATGTACCTTCAAGTCAGAACCAACATATCACAATCTTAATAGGGCTTTCAAGGCAAGTGAGAGGCTTCAGTAATTTTAATAGTTCCACACCTCCAATGAATTTCCATGGCTCAGCAGGGAATCAAACCCAAGTGCCCCAAGTCCCATGTCCTCCACTACTCTATCCACTACACCAGCCATTCTCAGCAGGAGACATATAGCTCCCTGGGGGTGGGTTAGCACATTTGAAGGAGGCCACAGACTGGAAGCACATACCACTTTATAAGATTTATGGATTCCGACTGTATTTCTTTCATATTGTGTTGACAGTCTTGGTCAAAAAAAAGTCTGGGAATGGCTGCACTACACCACACTGGGTATTGCACCATCTTAGAACAGCAAGCTTTACTTGGCATAGGCTTTGAGGATGTCAACTTGCTTTACAAAATTCATATAATAGAGTGAGCAGCAGAACACAAAAGCTTAAGTCCAATAAACATGCTCATCTTTAAGATATCACAGAAATCATTTGTTTTTCCTATAATGAACTAACTGGTTAACTCCTGGACATTAGTATTTAATCCAAATTTCCCACTGGGATTTCCAATGCAGTTGTCAAAATGTCACCTGCTAACTAAGGTCCCGTCTGAATTTAGAACTGCTATTAATTTTCCATGGAAAAAAATGTTACATCTCTAGCTAATACCAAACTAGTAATAAAAGGAAAAATGTGCTATCAATGCCGCAACACCCAAACAATTGGCCAGTGAGTGAAGCCATCCACATTTTCTTGAGTAAACACTGCAATATTGAGTGCACATAGTCCTTTTGTCAACAGCTGAAATCTCTTCAGATAAATACTTTGCATTGCTGCTGGCACTGTTTGCATAAACTTTTGGGGGTGGGCTACCTGAGACGGTACAGCTTGCCCAAGGCCACACAGGCTGGCTCTTCTCCTTGGATGCACCGTAGGGAACAGAATTCCCAACTTTTGGGCTCTAGCGTATTTTCACTGATGTAACTGTAGGGCCGCCCTCTCCAAACCCCAATCTGTCAAACAATAACAACAACAGCAGCAGCAGCAGCAGCAGACAACAACAACAACAACAACCAGTTGGTAGGTAGGGGAGGGGTGAAAAGCAGAATGGAGCATCGAGGGAAAAACCATGCTCTGTTCAGCCTTTCACCCCTCCCCCGCCTCCCAGCTGGGACTTTTTGACAGGCTGGGGTATGATGTCCCCCCTCTCCAAACCTGGCCTGTCAAAAATCCCCAGCTGGTAGGCGGGGATGGCAAGGAAGAAAGAAAGAAGAAGCAGTAAAGTGAAGCTCTGTTTGTTACCACTGCCTCCCTCCTCCTCCCAGGGAGGTTTTCTGGGCACAGAGGGTTGTGGGTAGTGGGGGCTGGCCTCACTGCTCAGAGCACTCCCTGTACAAAACACACACCCTTGGGAGGAGGGGGTGGCAGTGGAGAAAGGAGCAGTCAGGCTGTTCCTTTCCTCCTACTCTCTTCCTCCCAGCCAGGATCAAGCTTTCAGAATCAGCTGGGAGGTGGCGGGGAGGAGGCTTTTGAATCCCCCATGGCACCAGCTAGAGCACTGGTGCCATGAGGGATTATTTTGTTTTGTAAGTAACAAATTTTTGAACAAATTTGTTACGATACGAAATGAAACACAGGGGGATAAAACAGAACGAAACGGAACACAGTTTTTCCATTTTGTGCCCATCCCTAGCAAGCACCTGAAAGGGAGCTGGCTTTCTCTCAACTTTTCTGTTATTGATATTACACCTAGTTGCTGTTGCATAGTATAATTTGTGATGTGGTCAAGTAGGGAGATACTTAATATCCAAAATAACATACAGATTTCCATGTCTACATACATTCTGTGTCATACAGTGCAACACTGCAACAGAGCAGAAAATAATCTTGTAGATCTTGGATTTCAGATGGATTGCCATTTGTCTCACAGAGCACACAAGTGAGTTCTTGTCATCACAGCCAGGCTGCATTCACCCTTGCCTGCACACTGTTTTGGACCACAATTCCCAGAATGCCGAGCCTAGATTACCAATGGCAAAGGACTGTGAGAGTTGTGGTTCAAAACATCTGGAGTGCTAAACATTCACCACCACTGACCTAGGAGATAGGAGCCAAGATACCGGAACATACCCGCATTTTCTCCATTTATCTGAAGTGTTCCACGGTTGATAACAGTTTTCTTGATGTTTAGGCCGACTCCAAAGTGGCTGAAGTGGTCATTCTATGTCTGAACTTGACACTGCAATTCATTCCTACTGGTAGCAAATATGACATTGTCGGCATAGAGCAGGGCTGTCCAACTTTGAACAGGCCAAGGTCTACTTTTTCTGGATGAAAGTGTCTGAGGGCTACTACACTAAAACCTGTACTTATGAATTTTATCTGTTCCGAGTATATTTAAAAAATGTAAGTAGAGCAACAGGGTGGAGAACTTATCCCCTCACATTTTTTGATGGCTGGCGGGCTACTTTTGAACCCTTCACGGTCTACTGGTAGCCCCTGGTCTACCTGTTGGGCAGTCCTGGCATAGAGCATGGTCTAGGGAACATTTTGCTGTTGGTTTTGTGTGATGGTATACATGATTAGTATAAACAGGACTTAATAAAATATTAAATTCTGTTTTTTATTATTTTTGGTGCTACTGACCTTATGACTGGCCTGAATCTTAAATTGTTGAAAACAAATATTTCACAATGAGGAAAGACAAATTCTACAACTCTTAGAATGTTCCATCCAACAAGGTCAATTACTGTTTTGGCTGAGGGATTCCAGGTGATGTAATTTATTAACTGAAAATGTGCTCAACCTCTGACATGAATCTCATTTCCAATATTTTCTGCCTCAACAAAATCAAAATTATATAAATGGGGTTTTAGAAAGCAGGTGGCAAACTGGATTATCATTCGCTTGCTTGTTTGTGTGTGTGTGACATACTGCCAAGTTAGTTATATTGCAGTATATAAAATATTCAGTTTCTGAAAGGAACTGTGCCTTGTATTTTCCCTTCATTTCATCTGCTTCCTCTCACTTTCCATTGCTTTTGTGCAGATGACAGTATACCTTTGTTGGATGCTGGAGACAGATTCACTACTTTTATTTTATTTTATTTTATTTCTATCCCACCCTTCTAGTGGCAAGCCAGTTCTCAGGGCAGAAAATGAACATAAGTGGAAATAGAACAATGAAAAAAAATACAAATCCATCAACCACCCCAACAGCCCACACAGAAAAAAAGCCAACTGAGAATAAAACAGGTCCAGGGGTTGAGGTTTGAAAAATGATAGAAGTGTCATGTCACTCTTATTAAAACAGTATAAGAGGCATGTTTAAGTAATTTTTTAAAAAAGGCTGTGTTTTTTGGGGGGACAGCCCTCTGAGGAACAGAGGGAGCAGTATGTTCACCCCCGATCTCTGAAATGGGTACCCCACAATTTAAAGGTCATTCTGTGGGTCTAGTTACTCCCCCAAGTTCAGGTGAAGGATAATTACTCTAGCTGATATAATATTTAAAGTAAGGCTTGGACACTATTAAATCACACTAGCAAGATTTGGTGGTTCAAGCCAGACTCAAACATATGAATAAAAAATAATAGAATCATAGAGTTGGAAGAGACCTGAAGGGCCATCCAGTCCAACCCCCTGCCATGCAGGAACCCCCATCACAGTATTTCCGACAGATGGCCATCCAGTCTCTGCTTAAAGACCTCCGAAGAAGGAGACTCCACCACCCTCCGTGGCAGCATATTCCATTGACGACCAGCTCTAAACGTCAGGAAGTTCTTCCTAATGTTCAAATGGAATCACTTTTCCTGTAGTTTGAAACCATTGCCCTGAGTCCTAGTCTCTGAAGCCATGGAAAACAAACCTGTTCCCCTTCAATAAGACACCCTTTCAAATATTTAAACATTAGCTATCATATTCCCTCTCAGCCTTCTTTTTGAAAGGCTAAACATTCCTAGTTCCCTAAGCCGTTCCTTGTAAGACATCTCTTCCAGACCTTCAACCACCCTGGTTGCCCTCCTCTGTACCCGCTCGAGGTTGTCAACATCCTTTTCAAACTGAGGTGCACAGAACTGGACACAGTAAGGTGGGATCTGACCAGAGCAGAATACAGTGGTACAGTAGTCCCCCATTTATTGCGGTGGTTAGGGGTCTTAAACAACCGCGAAATAGGAAAATCCACGATGTGGGGACACCTTGGTGGGTGGGGTCCCTGCTCCTTCTGGAAACTGACCTGCAGGGTTGTGCTGCTGGATCACACCTTTCTGCACTCTCCTTGCACTTCAAGAGAGTGTCCTGCTGGGTTGTGCTAAGCTAAAACAAGTGAATCAGTTCTCAGCTGCAGCCTACACACGCACGCACGCACGCACGCACGCACGCACGCACGCACACACACACACACACACACACACACACACACACACACACACACACACACACACACACACACCCCCCCCTGACTTGGCTTCTCCTGCTCCTTGCACCACCACCACCATGCAGGAAGGCATGTGGAAGCAGTCGGACCTGGCAGGTCAGTTCCTGGAGGTCCTGGGGGGGGGGTACAGAAAGACACGCGCAAGCGGCACAACCCGGCAGGAGTCTTTCTTGAGGTGTGGGGAGGGTGCAGACAGGCCTGCCTGAGCAGCATGAGCTGGCTGGGCAGTTTTCGGAGGTAAGGAGGGTGTTGAATGGAGCGAGAGCAGGGCACAACCCTGCAGATCAGTTCTCCAGGTGAGGGGGAAGGCATGTGCCCGTGCACATGTGTCTAGTATTCTGCGCGGTGTACCGGGACCGCATTGATTGAACTGCGATGTGATTGGGGGGTCTACTGTACTATCACTTCCCTTGATCTAGACACTATGGTTCTGTTGATGCAACCAAGAACAGGCTTTCCTGGCCGCCCCAATCACAGTGCTGACTCATGTTCAATTTGTGGTCACTTCAGAAAAAAAGAATTACTAAGCAAAGCAAATTCTTGATTATAATTGGGATTTGAATCTGTTTTTAAATCATCCAGCCCATGGAAAGTCTTGAGCTGCCACAGGCTATAAAGCAGTTTTATTAGCAGCCATCGTTTCCTGCTGCTGGCAGGGACACAGCTCTGAGAGAAAGATGAGATAGAAATAACTCAAAAAATAATAATAATAAGGCATAGAGTCTGATAACTCTCTGAAATGCTCTGTGGGCCTTCTATTTTCTGCAGTTACCAAACATGAATATATAGAAAAAGAAAATAAATAAGAGTTTATTGTTGTGTCATTGGAACCATCTACTGGGCAATGCAATCAGCTATTTCAGAATCATGGTCTGAAAACTATTTTTAGAATGTCTACTCCTGGGACCTGACCTCACATCTTCATGCAGAATTGACCTGTCAGGCCATATCCTTCCTGTCATTCATCAATAGGTTTATCAGCCTGCCTATTTTCTTACAAAATGATCCCCCGACAAAAAGCCATTTTGTTCAAAAAAAGGACTGATTAGAAACATAAATCAAGCTAAGCCTCTACTAGATGCCAATTTCTAACTCCATAAACTTACATCACTGATAGGAGCCTAGCCTCTGATCCTGACTAAGGGCTCTAGCCCACGTCCCTTTAAATGCAGATTAAATTTGTAGATAAACCGTGTCCAAAAATGCTGTCCCAATGGCCACCAAGATTTTTGAAAAGAAAAAAAGAAAACCTGGTAATGACCCCTTAAGTGAGGTTTCCAAGACCTGCTAGAGAGGTAGGGAATTCTTGCTTTGCTTAAAAAATCCACCTTTTAAAGAGGCAGACATTGTGGGACCGCACAGACGATCCAGTTCCTGGGGTGGTCGGCACTGTTTTTCTTTTAACTTCCTCCCACCCCTAGTGCCAGTCAGCTGGTCCTCTGGCTGGTCTGGCACTGTTTTTTATTTTTATTTTTTAATTCCCCCCACCCACCCTCCTAGTGCCAGTCAGTTGGCCGAATGGGCGCTGGTTTTTTTTCTTTTAACTTCCCCCCACCCTTAGCACCAGTCAGCTGGTCTGGTGCTTTTTTTTTTTATTTCCCCCCCAGCGCTGCTCAGCTAGCCCCCTTTTCTTTTTAATCCTTGGACGGGGAACTGCTATCCCACATCTTCAGTCACGTGACAGGAGAAAGAGGAAAAGCAGGACCTTCAGAAGATCAGGATCTTCCCCAGGTGAAATAGCAGTATAAGATGATTTTTGGCAGACAACCCACCCCACTTACACCTCTAGAAAGCCCAACCTGATTAAGAGTTCTGCAGAACTCAATAGGTTGCCTGTTCTTGAGATTTTATACATTTTTATTAGTCTAATAAAGGCATCATCTGATAGCGAGAGTGCTATAGTTCACAAAGTCAGTAAGCAAAACCAGGAGCCTTCCAATATATGCTTGGGATCATATATTGATCTAAACTACAAAATAATCATCTGGTTGTTGGTTTCTATAATGAAGCCTCTTGACACAATCGGTTTGAGCTGGCTTGATGGCATGGAAGGTATACAGTATTCCAACTTAGGAGGGAACAGCATTGGGGGCAGTGGAATCGAAACAGCTTGATGTTCAACTATTGCAAAGTCATCACAACAGAAGAGAAATAACTTTAAACCATGGGTTTTGAAAAATGTCCCAAAATACAGAGATGTTAAGAGAGAGAAAAGCTATGGGACTCAAGGAAGGGTGTGAAATAAGCAGAAAACTATAAAAGAAAAAGTTGGATGCAAGCTTTGTGGAGAAAAGGGAGAAAGGAGGGAATTGAAGCAAGATGGAACTCCACAGAAGCTGTATAGAAGTTAGAAGTGTAGAATTGAGGAAATGGTTGAATTTCATAGATTTCAGACAGAACACTAGCTCTTCTAAATACAGTTATAGCTTTACTGCTAAAAGATTTCTGAGTTATTTGATTAACTTCTTTAAGAGCCATGTCCTCATAGAATGTTGGCAATCAGTAGCCTGAACTGGTTTCTATCTAAGGCTATTCTAAACAGAACAGCTGTGCTCACTGTGGACCATTGGCTTAAGTTAATAAGCCAGAATGTTCTTCTATACCCTGGGCCGTGCTTCCCATTTATTTTTCCATGAATTAACAGAAGAGCTAATACATTACTTTGTTTATATTCCCTTGGATACTGATAAGAAACATATACAGTGGTACCTTATATAAAGGAATTAATTCATTCCAAATGAAATTATGTTAAGCAACTTTTCCTTTATACAAATTTCCCATAGGAATGCATTGAAAATGGAGTAATCCCCTTTTATGTTGTACGGATTTGCCCCACAGGTGATTATGTTAAGCAAATTTCCCCTATCTCCAGAACTGTTTATGTTGTACAGATTTTATGTTATACAAACTGTTTGTTATACAAGGGTCCACTGTAGTTATTTTCTTTTTTTCCTGATAACAAAAGCTTGAGCTCACAGTAGGATGGATAATCACCCATTAGCTCGGGTAAATAAATATATTTCCTTCTTTGGGGGAACAGAGTACCCCCTTTCAAGGGCTGTCAAGGGCAATCATTTTGAGGGTGAGTTCCATTTCAGAAGCTATTTACTCAATGTCTGCTTTAAAATTAATGTGCCATAAGGAGTGAGATCTGGGCCTATAAAGCAGCCCAATCACAGTGACTAGTAACTGTTTTCCTACTTGAGTGAGATGCTTTGTAATCCCATTTAAATTGTTGAAATCATTTAAATTTTGCAGTTGCACACATAATCTGTATGCAGTTTCATGGAAATCAAACAATAAGTAAACACTGAGAGAAGAAGACCTAAGAACTTAAGAGTTTTCACCAAACACCTAAAGAAGTGGAAATGGAAGTGGAAAGTGGAAATCAGATGAGAAGCATTTGCTCCTCAGTCAAAGACCTTCAATTCATGTTTACTGCAGCTAAGAGAAAACCTACCCATTGTTCCTCTCCTCCAAACTGTACCCCTTCCTCACTGCTGTGTTGTGTTGTGTCATTACAGTTGTGACCGTGTGACCCCATGTCCATGGAGTTTTCTTGGCAGGAATACTGGGGTGGCTTGCCAGTTCCTACTCCAGGTACCTACAGCACCTGGTATTCCCTAATGATCACCCATCCAAGTACTAACCAGGGCTGACCCTGCTTAGCTTCCGAAATCAGGCTAGTCTAGCAAATACTCAGTGTCCCAGATCCAAAGTTCAAGTAATCTAGTTTGGCCTTAACATTGGTAGGATTGCAGCCCCAAGTGCTTCAGAAAAATTTAGAATATCTGAGACCCTTGGAAAGAAAAACAATTCATAACAATGAAAGTGATAACTCTTAATAAAACTGACTAAGCCAAGCTACATCTGTTTAATACACAGATTATGAGATGACAACAGTGAATCAAACTTCTGCATGTAAAGCACAGCTAGCGACCAGGTAATCAGACAAACACTGGGAATGAAATATTAACACGGCCACACTTGATATTTCAATATTTACGTTTACACCCAGACCTCAAATGATTCATTATCAATTAATGTACATTACAAATGTACATTACAAATAATGTAATCGTGACATGCATATACAGTATATCATATTTTAGTCCTGTGTGCCTAATCAGTATGGCTTATATCTTCCCCCATTTCATTTCTCTTTTTGATTTACCTCAATTACTCATTATGATCTGAATGAAAACTTACCCAAATGTAGGACACACCCTATTGAAATAAAGAGCTTAATTTAGTAATTTATTTCATTTATGTCATTTATTTTTCAGGTATAGACCAGGCATGTCCAAACTTCGGCCCTCCTGATGTTTTGGATCAAAACTCCCAGAATTCTAAACCTGTATTTCCAATGGCAAAGGACTGTGGGAGTTGTGGTCCAAAACATCTGGAGGGCCGAAGTTTGGGCATGCCTGGTCTAGACTAATTATCACCATGTCTAGATCTAGGCTAATACTGGTTAAAGTTAATGAGTGGTTAATGATGCCTGGGAAGCAGGCTCATTTCATACTTTAGTGAATGATCTTGTTTCCCCCTTCACCATCTGAGCCTAACCTTTCAGATTAATTTTTTTTAAAAAAAAGATTAATCACAATTTGTCGAGGCTAACAGATCGACAAATTTCCAGCAATACATTGACTCATCTCCACTTTGAAATAGCATTAACCCCCACCCCAGTCAACATGAGTCTCCAGATTCACAGGGATGCTTCCTCTAGCCCCACTTCTACAATCCCTGCAAGTTTGATGAAGACTGAGATTCACCAACTAAGCTAGGCACCACCAAAGAAGGTTCTCCCAGGAAAGTGCTCTACGGGCACCTAGATACATCTTCTATGTTTGGTAAAGATTGGGTTTCAGATATCTTCTGCATTATAAACCCACCAAGTGGGGGCCCCAAGGAAAGCGCCCTTTAGCAACTAGGTTGGGTGGGGGCCACCACCAATAAATAAAGAGGCAAGACACAGTCGGTGGGTTTAAACTCATACTACAACTTTCTTTACTTAAAAGCTTGAAATGAGGTGGGATCTAAAGGAGTGCATCAAACGTATGAATCAGGCCCCTCTCAGGTAGGGGCCAGGCAAGACCCTTACTTTTGGGGGGTGGGATGCTGCACTCTGCCAGCATTGCTCCCAGTCAGCCCAAAATCAGGGTGACATCTTTGGCCCTATCTCCATCCTGATTCTGATGAATCAAGGATGCTTCAAAAGGCCATGCTTGCCTGTGTACATGAATCTCATGAGTTGTAGCACCTATTCAGGGAACCCAATTGCCAAAAGGGGCTTTCCGGGGCTCACCGTTGCCATCGCTCACTCCACACTCCATGGAGAAGCTAGCTCATGATTAGCTCCCTCTGCATATCACTTGGCAAGCTCCTTCAACAGGGCCCACCTCAATTCATCTAAAAAGAGATCCACCGTTACATTTGATGTGTGCTCCTGTACAATTCAGGGCAATCCAACCTGATGCTCAAGTGTTTCTAAGTACAAACCTCTGTTTTAAAAATCCTGACATTTTCAATTCTCTACAAAGCACTCTATAAATTCTCACAAAGTGCTCTATCCAAGCAGACACCACAATCCCATCACCAGATCCTCCTAACCAAGATGGCAGACCATACAATAATCACACTAAGCCGATGGCAGTGTGCCTTAGGACCAGCTCTTTCCCTTTCAGCAAGCTAATGTTGTTATCATCAATGAACCAATAAAACCTGAAGGGGCATCACCAGTAACCACCACCACTACCACTACCAAATGCTGGCAGAAACCTGTCCCAATCCATACCCCATCTTCCTTTCCACTCCAAAAAAGCCAGATCCCCAAGGCCTAAATGGCTGCCACATGACAAGGTTTTCATTCTCCAAACAGACCAAAATAAGGTGCTGTCCCCACAGAGGAGCACCTCCTTCCATTCCACAACAGCGGCCTCTACAAGACAAGGCAACTAGTTCATGAATTATCAGGTGCACATAGTGCCAGTAGCAGCAGCAACTCACCTGCCAGTCCATGCAGTGGATTGTTCCTCAAATCATATGGCCACTACTATTGATGCTACCCAAATATGGAACCGAAGCAGAGGCCATGGAGGCTTCTGACTGCTCCAGAGCCTTGTCCAGAACTGATATTTGGTTAAGGGGTCCCCTGTACTGTACCAAAACAGCCAAACAATCAGCTAAGGGAAGAGACTCTCTCTATAAGTTCCTTGCACCAATCCAGAAACATGTATCTTAGCAATGTGACTGCATTGCATGGTGGTCCCATCACGCCAAACTGGACTGGAAGGTAAGGAGAAGTGCCCCAACTCCACGGCTACGTCACAGGAGGCTTATAGTGGTGGCATTTTCATCACCCAGTTGTTTTATGACTTGGTGCATGGCAAGAAAACTAACATTGGCTTGACTGGGGATAATTGACATTGCTGAAATCTATATCACTAGCATAATGCCAATCCAATATAGGATTCCAGCCTTTCATTTATTTATTTTAAATAACAACTATATGTATGATGCTTTAATGCACAGTCCTATTTCCAGGTGGCACCAATGAGGGTACAGTGCTACCTTGTATAAAGGAATTAATTCATTCCAAATGAAATTATGTTAAGCAAATTTTCCTTTATAAAAATTTCCCATAGGAATGCATTGAAAACAGAGTGATCCCCATAGGCGATTATGTTAAGCAAATTTCCCCTATCTCTAGAACTTTTTATGTTGTACAGATTTTATGTTATACAAGCTGTTTGTTATACAAGGGTCCGCTGTGTTTCTTCTAAATGCTTCCTATGGGACCACGTCCGTCTTGTGTGCATTGATACTCAGCCAGGAGTTATTCCTCGCTCAGCCGCATAGAAAATCCCTGTGAAGCAGAGGGAAGGCTACTCTCTCTCTCTCTCTCTCTCTCTCTCTCTCTCTCTCTCTCTCTCTCTCTCTCTCTCTCTCTCTCTCTCTCTCTCTGTGTGTGTGTGTGTGTGTGTGTGTGTGTGTGTGTGTGTGTGTGTGTGTGTGTGTGAGGACAGGATGGGGAGAGCCAAAAGACTGCACCATCTGGAACGAAGGCAAAAGACAGTGCCACCATCATTGTATTTATTAAACTGCAGTTGGGATGGCCCTGCGGCATTGCTGCATATGTGAGAGGAGAGAGAGAATTCAGCAAAAGGGACTTTGCACCACTTGACTTCAGACGGCAAAAGCACAGTGGGCTCAACAGGATTAGCCAATTAGTGTTCTACCTTCTGCTCTTGTCCAGAATCACAGCCCCGGCTATATGTCACCGTAAAAAAAAAAAGGAAAAGAAACCCTGCCCTTTGGCCAAGGATGATAAGCAATAAATAAAGCAAATAGGCAAGGGGAAATCAGTGTTGGCCTCTGTGTGTTTCTCCTTTGATTAAACCTCAGGCAGATAGCAAGCAGGCGCACCGCCTGTCAGTCTCGTCTAGACCTACTGCCTGCTCCTTATCTGGACCACTTATACAAGCAGAGAATATGCAGTGACTGTGCTTTCCATTTTGATAGCTTTCCATGTTCCTTCTGCCCTCACTACCAACCATAAGGATTCAGGGGCAAAATCTGAAATTAATGGCATGATTTCTTCTCCCTTAAAACAAAACAAAACCATGAGCAACATACTACTGTTGCTGTTTCTTGTGTTCCAACAGCAGTAGAATAATGAGCAACAAGTAGTCATTTTTAATATATTATTTTGGCAGAAACCCTTCAGCTTTGTACTCAACCTGATCCCTTGTTGTATTGGAATGCAAAAGAGGAGAAGAAATATTAAGCTCCTGCTCAGGCCCAATTGATGCCTAGCAGAAATACATTTGTATTTGTCCAACATAAATTGACTTGATCGGAAGAGGATCTTAAGTTCTGCTGAATACGATGTGAGTTCATGGACTACTCTAAATAACAATTTACTGACACAGTGATGTCAGGGATATAGCTGTAGTTCAGGGATGGACATCTTTTAAGGCCATGGGAGGTCAGGTTTTGCTTTGCTTCGCTTTGCTTTGCCCTGGACCTTCCTGCAGGTGCACAGACTGCCAAAATTGAAAATCGAAGTGATCCCAAAGCCACAAATAGCCCAAACCTTCATCCAGAGTGCTAATTTAAAAATTTCCTTCTTGACTTTTAAGTTGTAAGAGAAGATATGAGAAAAACTATTTTTGACTGTCAGTCAGTCAGTCAATCAATCAATCAATCAATCAATCAATCAATCAATCAATCAATCAATCAATGTGTGTTGTCAAGACAATCCTAACTTATGGTGACCCTTTCTATGGTTTTATAGGTAAGGAATACTCAGAAGTGGTTAACTATTCCCTTCTGTGGCCATCTTAGGACTGTACAGCTTGTCCCAAGGCCACATAAGATGGCTCCTCTAGGGAACCACAGAGGAGAACGGACTCCCAATCACTGGCTCAGCAGCCAGATACGTCACTCGCTGAGCCAGCCAGCCTAGTGGTCAATACCTCCTAAAATATCCTAACCATGTGGCTAGCATGGCCATTCCAGCCACGGGATTTTGGAAGATCTAGTCTCAAAATATAAACATTCCCCACCACCCAGTGGGAGATAATGGGATAAGGCTAAGTCATTAGCCAGACTATTCCATGTCTCTCCCCTCCTTAAATGCACCCATCCGCTAACTTACTCTGTTTGAGAGTTTCCCATCATGAGTTCTACTTCTAATTTGACTATTTGTTTTGAAACGCTTCCTGAATGAGAGATTAAGATGTGTGTTGGGGCAGGTAAGAGATACATATTTTCATTTCCCCAACAGTGATTAAGTAGTCCATCGGAAAACTTAAATCATGACAAACCAGGATGGATGACCCAGTTTGAAGGGAGCTGGAAAATTATGGTTTATGTTAACCAAGATTAATGGGCAAGTGTTTGAAGGGAATTATAATTAAGTCCTTTCCCTCAAAGGTCTGCCTGCAAAGTGATTAAACAGATCTTACTAATGTCTTCCTTTGCACACTCTTCTGAGGCTGGACTTAGTTCAGCAACTTGAGCCACAGTGTCATTGTGTGTTTGCGAACTTAACCAGGCTTAAAAGCAAGAAAAAATGATGAATTGTATTTACAATTCATAATTGTACAATTTATAATCATTATAATTGTTACCATAGTACTGGGCCTTTGTAGCTCTTTTTATCACAGGAATGTAAATAGTGAGTGGACACTGAGATCTTTTTTAAAAAAAATTGAGTGAGGAAAAAAAATCAAACTCAGCATTGCTAACAAGAAATATAAGATCTCCTATATTAGCCTGTACCATAAAGTAGAGTGATTTAAGCTTTTATGCCACATGGGCATGTGAGTCATTTGGCCATGTTTATTTGTGACACCGTTTATTTTGCTAGTGTAAGTAGCCTCCTTAAACTCTACAAGACTTCCAGTATTTAGTGGAGGAGGGAGTGGGGAAGAATGGTGTTAAAAAGCCTGACAAACCACAAAGTATTTACAAATAAGCAATATTGAAACAATTGGTAGAAGGCTGCATACCCAAAAGGAGACAAGTCAAATTTACCAGGGTAGTAGCCACCCACACTAAACAGTGGCAAAAAAGAGAATCTATTGTTAACAAATTATATGCATAGATATTTGCAATCTAAAAACAAATAACAGCAACAAAACTGCCTGAAGCACAACACTGAGAGCGCATCTCAACTTGGTAGAGGAGCACAATGCCTAGCTATCCACGGGTATGAGGGTACGCCAGGTAATTGCTAATGTTCCTTACCTACCCAGTGCTTTGCAAAGATCATTTTTATTTAATTTCTTTATTTACAGTACTAGATTTTTATAGTGCCCATCTAGCCCAAAGGCTATACGAAGTTGCAAAACATTAGTCAAAAGGCTAGAGATATCATGGGTGAGCATGAATCTAAGCCCACACCTCAGATGTTCAAATTTGCTGCAGTATCTATCAAGTATCTAGCTTCCTTTTTTGAGCTTAGTTCTTAGAAGACTATGTCTATGTAAATCTTACTAAGGAGGACAGATGCCTTATATCCACATGCCACAATAAACAAGGACAATATGCTGCCTTCCACAGACAATGGCGAGAAAAAATACTAAAGCTAGCCTTTTACTGGAAGAGGGAAATTCATATCTATCTATCTATCTATCTATCTATCTATCTATCTATCTATCTATCTATCTATCTATCTATCTATCTATCTATCTATCTATCTATCTATCTATCTACCTATCTATCTATCTATCTATCTATCTATGATTTGATTTGGTTTGGTTTATATAGCCCATAGGTTATTCTGGGCAATGTACTGTGAAGTCCAAAACATATAAACATATTACATGCAATGGAAATAATAAGTAAACATGGTAATATGAAAAATTAAGACACAATAAGATGACATAATTATACTTATGTGCCCAGGTGTCACAGTAGGAGCTTCTCTTACCTTGGGATTATGCAAATCAGCTTGCTTTGTTTGGTGTCTATTTCTCAGGATCTAAACACACAATTTCTTTCAAGTCTGGTTTCACAAACAGGGGAGGATGACTCATGTTAGAACTGCAACATTAACATGTTTTCATATCTAATTACAGCCAATAGCAAATGTTTGCTTCTGGTGGGTTGAAGCAGCAGTTTCCGCTAACAGGTGTCAAAGTCATACCTACCTGCTAAGAGGGATGACAAAATCTCTCAGTCTAGCTATCCAGGCATGGGACTTCAATATAAAGTCATATTTTGGGAAATTCTTCAGAAATTAAGTCAACTGGAATTATCTACAATTTAAGCTGGGTATATTCACCAGCTACAATGACTCCTGGCATAGAAGGACCATATTGTGCCCGTTTGTTACACCGCTGCTAAAGTGTGTGTGTGTGGGGAGCAGGTGGCATTTTTATTTAGCACCAAGGCTGAATACAAAAAGAATTGTTTGAAGAATAAATCTCTTTGCCTATGTAAATTCTGGAAAATTGTCAGTTTCGACTTCTCCCACCTCAACATTTTTTTACATTCATCCGATACAGAATGAAGAAATCTGCAAATTTTAAAACCTTCTTATCAACAATAAACTGGAAGAAATTTTTCACTCAACCCTCACAACACATCTCAGCTGATTTGCTCACTTGACCACCCTAAAAACATCACACTGCCTTTAAAGATAGGAGTAGTCTGGCAATGAAGGTACAGTACAGTGATCCCCTGTTTATCATGGGGGTTAGGGACCCAACCTGATCCACAATAAAGGAAAATCCACACTATAAGGATGCTGGGTCAGGTTGGGGCTGGGGGAGGGGGCTCTCTAGGGCTTCCTACACTTACTTTAATCCTGGTGCTGCCCTAAACGGGCCTCCAAAGGGCTTCCTGGACCTGTTGGGGCCCCCAGAAGTGGTTTCGGGAGATCCGGGTGGCACTTCGGATTTTTGGAAGTGATGTCTGGTTTGCCAGAAACCACTTCTGGGGCCTCCAGCAGGCCCAAGAAGCCTATCGGAGGCCCGCTCAGGGCAATGCCAGGCCTGAAGTAAGTGCAGGAGGCCTCAAACAGGCCCACACGGCTTGTCCCAGGGGCCCTTGCCTTCATATACTGCAGTCCCACGATATACCAGGATCACAGTATGTGAACTGCAAAACGCCACAGATAACTGCAGATGCAGGACACCAGCAACATACAATAGTTTGCCAAGTGCTTGGTTAATCTTGTTGTTTTTCCATTTTCAGGTGGGAATGATAAAATAAGTCCACTGAACCTCTACGAGACATTATACATAGAGATGGGCACGACTTAGCGGTATTCCCGTTTCCGTTTCCGTTACTCGTTTCCGTTACTCTACGGAAATGGTAACGGGAATTACTCCGCCAGACTTCGAGCTCAAACCGACGAACGAACAATTTTGGTCTGATTTGTTGTGCTCGTTCCTTGCATCGCGCGATCGCGTGATGCCACGCGGCACAGAAAAAAAGTTTTTAAAAGTTAAAAAAAACCGGTTCCCGGCCGAAAAGCAGGCGGAAAAATGCCTGCCGTGCCTCAGGGCACCTACCAGAGGGGTTGTTTCTGGAGGTCCCCAGCCTCCCCCCCAATCCCCCGTCCTGGGCTGCTCTGGTGGGACTCACCGCAGGCTCACAGCCAGCAAAAAGCCCAGTCTCGCCGCCGGCCGCCGCAATTAAAGCGCAAGCAAGCGGCACGGACGGCACAGGAAAAAACTTTTAAACTCTCCCCCCACCCATTCCCGGGCCAAAAAAGCAGGCGGAAAAATGCCTGCTTGACTAAGGGCGCAGGGCACCTACCGGAGGGGTGGTTTTTGGAGGCGGGGTCCCGCCTCCCCCCCGTCCTGGGCAGCCGGACTCGAGTCGCCATGCCATGCGGTGTGGGCGGGAGATCCAAAATGGGGCGGCGAACACAATATTGTTTTTGAAATCGTGGTCCAAAAACACACAAGCACAACAGAAACATGCGAAAATTTATAAACTGCCAGATTTTTCACAGTAGCAGTGGGTTTTTTCTTGCAACAAAATGTCTCTCCTCTCCTCCTCTGTCCTCCATTGATTTTATTTTATTTTATTTTATTTACACCTGCGCAATGATGGGCTGGCCGAGTGGCCAGCCATGTGGGAGTGGACGACCATGCAAATTTTTGGAGCCATCCCACCAATCGCATGGCCACTTGGCCATGGAGACTTCTGGGATGTGCCAAAAAGCCCCCTAAAACCTGCCCTAGCCCCCTAACCCTAACCCTAACCCTTGACTCCCTCCGTACCCATACGTCACAGACTGTCTTCTTAGTGGGTCAGAGAGGCACCCAGAGGTGCAACCCACTAGCCCACCGTAACCTTACCCGTCACTAGCCTAACCCTAGCCCTAACCCTAACCCACCTTAACCCTAAGCCAGATGTACTTGCATTGCACTACACGCAAGTACAATTCCCTTCTGTGTGAGACATGGTGGTGCGAGAGCCTTAGTTAGGCATCTCACTATGGCTCTGGGTTCAGTGCCATCCACTAGTCTTCACAGTCACTGTCTGCACATTCTGTTATGCAATATCCATATGGCTATTGCATAGCATTTTGCAGCAGCAGCAGGTGAGGAGGGGAGACCCCCATGTTGAGGGGTCTCTTGGAGCCTGCTTCCCCTTCCTAGTGGGTGAGGATAGGAGGCACCCACGGGTGCCTCCAGGAGCCCACTTTCCCTTATAGCGGGCCAGAGGAGGCACCCACCCCACAGAGGTGCCTCCAGGAGCCCGCTCCCCCCCCCAAAAAAAACCAGTACTAATGAAAACGGAAAAACGAAAAACGAACCGACTAATTTTTGCGAATTTTCGCGAAAAACGGAGATGACCCGAAACAGAACCGGCCCGACTAACGACAACTCGAAAAAAATTTTTTTCAAGTCATGCCCATCTCTAATTATACATTATTCCTTATAATTGAACTAGTGCTTCATAAACCAAGAAGGCTCTCTGAGCATGGCTGTGTACACTACATATATAATTCCTCTCATGGTTGTCACACTTCTTTTTACTGGTTCTAGTGAGCAGAATTTTATTGGTCTTCATGTAAGATGTGAGATCTCTATTCCAACTAACTGATGAGGCATCAAGGTACATCTTGGTTGCATACCTACTCATGGACATGACTGCACAATTGAGATGTATCTCAGATGTATAGCCATGGCAAATTATGCAGATAACATACAAACACCAACAGAATTCTGGCCTTCTATTGATAAAAGTGATATAGCTATTTACTTAAAAGTTGAACTGTTACGAACATGGACGAGTGAAGGACAAGACCAGGCTTGGAAATATTTGAAAGCACATTATTGTTGCTTCCCCCCCCCCCCGTCATCTGAAACCTGAACTCTTAAAAACTAATCTGAAGATCCCCTCAAAGAACTCAGAAGATACAACTGTTTTTTCATACCATTCCAGCACGTTACTATTTTTGGTTATTTGGAACTGGTTTTCTATCCTGATGTATCCCCCTGAAATTAGCAATATAGTTTCTTACTTCAGATGAACTGTGAAAGTGATTAACTGGAAGCTTCTTAATTTAATAACAGGTCCCTGATCAGCACAAAGGAAATTGATGAAGGTGTTGCATGACATTACATGCAGATAATTCCAGGTATAATGAAAGATATAGCTCAATATGGGTCTCTCTCTCACGCACACACATACACACTCACACACACTTATTTATATGGGTGTACAAGTCCATCTGGAACCCCAAATCTCCTATTAGTTTATTTCCCCATTGATTCATATGTACATATTTCAACCTACAAACCTAAATGAAGCATACATCCGAATCAACACACGATCACATTTGGCTGTTTGAAAGACCCACAAATGTCAACATGAGTATTGTCAAGTCACTCTCCCAAGGCCCCTTTTCCATTCATGCAGAAGACATAGATTATGGCTGGGACTCCCACATAAAACCAGGCCAGCAGAAAGTAGGCACAGCTGCCTGAAATCAGCTATAGGTTATTTTCCGCCAGCCCAACTCAGTCGTTGATGGGGGAACTGGAGGAAAAAGTCCTTATGACAGAATAATGCACACTCACTGAATTTAGGACAAATGGAACCTGATGCCAAAAGAACCCCACAGATCACTCCTTAATGTGTACATATTATCTACTGACAAATAATTCCCACTGAGTCAGACTGAGCTTATAGCCGGGCAAGCACATACTTGACTGTAGTCTTAAATCAATTATTTTTGTCCATCTGAAGGGTTAATTCCTTTCCTGAAGGTGGAAAGATAAATTAATGAAGCATGATTTCTGTACTCTTGCTAATCCAAACCAAGGCAAGATATATCCTCTGAAGCATAACACTATTTCATCTGGAAAGGCATCTAAAGGCAGGAGATGAGCAAAGTGTTAGAGAATACCAGGTTTCTAATATATCTAAATGGGTGAAGACATGGGGAACACAAAGGTCTGGCGTACGTATAACTTGTATGCCTGCCCAAGGTCATTGAAAGCAATACAGCAACACAGAGAGAACAATTAAATCATAAATTACTTGATAAAATCTAGAATCAGTAATAATGAAATAAAAGAAATCAACAGCATCCAGGAGATTCAGGTATTAAAAGCAGCTTTGAATAATTCTGCCTTTACTACCATTCAAAATATTAGGAGACCTTTTGTACAACTACACAGAGTCCCTACTCGCTGGGACAAAATGTATGTGTATTGAAGCTACATGACCTCAAATGTTTACCTCCCTAGGGCAGGAGGTGGAGGTGGACAGCTACTTAGTCAATCACACAGAAACCTAAGCAGTGAACTCCCCATGTCCCTTGTCCCCGTCCCCACCCCGAGTTCTTCAGGTAACTTACTGCCTCAAGTTATTACTTTGGACTTTGTGTACCAGAAGAATTTAGTGCTCTAAGTTGTTCAGGTATGCAAAGCCCGAAGCGCTAACTTGTGGCAGCAGAGGACTGAAATTGTTGGCTTAGTGTGGGGCTAAAGTACAGGTCACACTTGCCTGGCAGTCTGCCCTCCTCCTACACCCCGCAATGGACCCAACGGAGTCCCTGGTACTGGGTAGCAGGAAGGGACTGAGAAGGGCCATGTGGTTCAAGGTGGGAGGAAGGTGGCAGAGATGCATGAGCCACACACTGGTGACCTGGTGGGACTCTGACATAAAGGAGGAGGTGGTGGAAGAGGGGGGAGATGGGAACTCGTTGCCCATGAGAGAATCAGAAGGAGAGGACAGGGTGGAGGCAACAGAGGAACTGGGCCCATGTTCTACATCTTTGGAGATGACTTCTACCCCCTGAACTGTGGAATGGGTCTAGTTTCAGACTTCTAAGAGGCAAGGGTGCAGACTAGTGACCAAGGAGATCCACTAGAAACCAGTCCTCACCCAAACCAAGAGAAGACACTGTTTGAGGAACCACCGGAAGGAGGGCTTTCAGCAGAGCCACCAGAGGCAAAAAAGATTGGAGGGAAATGGGTGCCTGCAACTGCACAACACTACCAAAGGATAGTCAGTTGTATGGGATCAGTGTGGAAAACTAGATCTCAGATACTGACTATGGGCTGAACTGGCCCAGGCTTGGGCTGGAAATAGCATGAAGTTAGTGAAGCTAACTTAAGCCCCCATATGGACTGCTGGGCCAGGCTGCACTGGGTGCCTAACTAATTCTTGTATCCCTTTCAGCCACCTTAATAAAATTGAATTCCAATAGGAATGGGAGTCTTGCTTTTGTGGAACTTATGGCTGAAAAGGTCCTTCCTACCACCTGGGTGGAGGTGGCACCAGTCACACTTCGATTTTATTGATTACCATATTTTTCACTCTATATGATGCACTCCCCCCCCAAAAAAGTAAGGGTTATACCTGTGCATCTTAGTCAATACAGCACCACTGGGATCTCCCAGAGCAGCTGCTGCAGAGACCTCCAGACCTGGTGGTGGCCGCTGTGCCCCCCCCACGTGGCCATGGCTCCTTTATTCCCTCGAAGGGAGCGATGGGCCACAGAGGCAGTCACCAGGCGCTTCCACAGCAGCAGCAGCAGCAGCCAGGTTTTGTAGGGCTTTGTGGCAGTGGCCATCAGGTGCTCATCCATAAAGGTGTCCAGGGAACAGAGGGGAAGCGGTTTTCTCCCCATCTGAGTGAATGAGCGCCCGGATGCAGAGCCAAAGTGACCCACCGGCTCCATCCGCCACTGCAGCCGCTGCCCTCTACTGCTCTTAGGAGCCTGCCTGGCTCAAAAAAATCTGCCCACAATCCAGAAGCCCCCCTCCCAGCCCCCTCAGTCACTCGCATCACGCCATTGCCATCCACGCCATTGCCCTCATTCAAGAGCCAGGAGAAGGGTGAGGAGGAAAGCGAAGCCTTTTGGAACGAAGGAGGGGGTCTTCCCTGCTCAGAGAGCATCCCGTGCACGCAGCTCTCCAGCACTAAGCGTCAGCTGCCACCACCCGTCTCGCCTTGGTTCCAGTGACTGAAGATGCAGAATGACCAGCAGCAGCTGCTGCCGAGACCTCCAGACCTGGCAGCGGCCACTGTGGACGTGCCTACTGGCCACCGCCACAAAGACCTCTGGACCCAACCCCAGTATGCATCTGTGAATTTTTTTTTTCACACATACATACCTCTAAAATCTAGGTGCGTCTTATGGTCTGGTGCATCTTATGGAGCAAAAAATACGGTAACTGATTGTTGAGTGATTGCTTATTATGTATTGGTCAGAGGAATAGACATGTTTTTTAAAATCTAGCTCTCTACTACATCTCTTCTACACTATATGTTCATCTTTGCATTAATTCACAACTCTGCCTTGACTGCTCTTAATAACTGATAATTTGTATTGATAATTTTTTGTGTTTTGATTTAGTGTGCTGATTAATTATGATTGCCCAACCAATCCTGACAGCTTCGCCTTCCCTGGTTTGAGCAACTGTAAAGGATAAAATTGGCCAAGCTTTCCACTGTGAAACTGCAAAAAGTGCAAAGCTAGCATGTAGCGCGTGTACGTGACAAAGGAGAAAGGTGTTGCACGGAACACTGTTAAAAGAAGCGTCCTGGTTTACTTACCGCCAGATATGTCGCTGCATAGACACTCAGTGCTGCTTCTTTGGATGGAAATGTTTTTCTGGCTTTCATGATGAGGTCTGGGTTTCCAGAACAAGCTTCTGCACCACTGATAAACTGAGTATACTGCTGGCATCCAAGTGCCGTGTAGTTAGGTTTGCAAAGTGCAATGAAATGTGGTGCAAGATTCCCAGTTACTACCTGTCCTGCATTTACAAAGATATCTGTCGCAAAAAGTCCAAATGCATAAATACCTAAAGAAAGAAAAGACAAAAGAATGACTTTCACCATTTCCACCAAATGCTACGTTTAATTATTTAAGCATTTTCTTAGTATACACATCCTATAATTGGCCCAGTATGCCACCATTACAGCATGGATGTAATGTCTTGGAATTGCTGGAAGTACCACATGGCTACACTGTCTCAGCCACAGAGGTGCACAGGTGTCTAGAAGATCAGAAATCCATCAGAATTATTATTTTTTACACAGGGCAAGAAAAGCTGGGGGAAGGCAATAGAAAGAATGTGATTGACAAGAAAGAAATACAGGCCTAAATCCTAAGTCTAGGATCTCCAGATAGAAATCCCATCCCATTAACTTTGGTAGTCAACTGTAGTTGCAAATAACAAATAGATGCAGGCCAATATCTTTAGCAACCCATTTTTGGTTGTTAAATATTTTGAATAATATCCATCCATTCATCTTTGGAAACCTCTCTGTTGCCATTCTTAGAGGCTGGTCACAGGAGTGTTACTCTGGAGAACCCGGAGCTGAGTGGGAGATGCATTTGGCAGGGGAACTGCAGCTTCAGAAATAAACCTGTTTTACTAGAAATAAGCAGATCTTTAAAACAGAGCCCAGGTCTGCAGGGCAACAGAAAAGTGATTCAGTTGGCTTGCATATCCGGCTGCATTTTAAATGCAGGAAAAGTTGGCAGCTTTGGACTGGAACAGTTATTAGCTTCAGTTTGGACATCAGAAATAAAGAAGTCTTGATTTGTGAATCAGCTCAACAAATTTCCACATCAATTATGATATGAGCCAAAGTGAGCATGCCCATATTTGTAAAATCATCATCATCATCATCATCATCATCATCATCATCATCATCATCATCATCATCTGGGGTTGGACTATCTAGTCCAGTCAACAGTTACAAGAATTTATTCAGATTGTTACATTTGAATACTACCAAAGATCATGCATCATAGTGGTTCCTAGTTCCATAGTCCACAGAGCTTGACCTGCAGTCAATAGGTTTTGGGATACATTTGCAATATACCTGCGAGTTAATCCTGTTGAAATCAATCAGATTTGCACAGAGATTCTGGTGAAGCTCTCCAAATTTTTGCTCAACTTGGGAGGTCCATAAAAATGACCTCAAAAATGTGAGTTCTACTCTCAAAAATCTGAGCAGGAAATGAATTCCCAGCTAACCAGAGATTGTAAAGAAGACTATCTGTGCTAAAGCACAGCCAGTGAATTGCTAAAGAAAGCCAATCCACTTACATTAATGTTTAATAATACTAACAATATTAATTATTTATTTATTAGACAATCTAATTCATCATGACATCATTTAATAAATAATTCAAATATCATGATACATGGTTAAATTCAAAGTACGCTAATTTAAATTTGTAGAAAAATAAAAATATTGTGTCTTAAGAGCAAAAATCATTTAAAACTGGCCTGTCTGAAGCCAGGAGGTTTTTTTATTCTTACTCTGATGTGTAAACATATAGCTGTGGTTTTATTTCAAAACCACTCATTTCAAACAAATAGCTTTATTTCAAAACAATTATTTAAAATCTTTCAAGACAAACTCCAATTGGATTTATCACCATGGTGTTAGTCCAGTTTAAAGAGCTAGCCATTAGCTTAAATCAATCCCTGTTAAAGACTGTGTTAAATAACGTTTTTATTTAGCATGTAAAATCTACCAGGTAACAAAACTTTACGACTCGTTGCATCTGTCCAAGCACGGGCAACATAAAGCAACATGCTAGGAACAGCAAGAGCTTGGGAATGTGACTTGAGAATAAGCAGGCAAAGGGCAGTTGGTAGTACAGAAATAGAATGGATTTGAACTTACTACAGTACTTACTTTTTTTGCTAAAATCATGTAAGATTGCCACACACTACTGCGATCTAGCAATGTCCCGGGGGTATCCTCCAATATATATCACTGTTATATGTTCTTTAGCACTTTGCATTGCTTTATGTCAATAAAGGTTCCGAAACTGAAACTGAAACTTAAATAATTGCTTCATATTTTAAACATCGTAACGCTTCAAGCCATTGGCCCGTGGTTCTAAATGCTCTCTCTTTTTGTTGCCCTTGTCCAGAGCAACGAAACCCACAACAGAGAATGAGGCAGCAGCATAAAATTCTAGATGAGTCGACGCTTGAACCATGCAGTATATATGTCAAGAGCGTAGGAAGGCTGCATTGCTTAATTATATAACAATTATAGTTACCCTGTAAAAGAACTGGAAAGAAATCTGAAATCTACCAGCTCTCTCGGTATGACTCCTAAAATGTTGCCGATTCCATATTGGAAATTATTTGGAACCAGAAAGACTGGCTTCAATGTCTGGCCAAGGTCATTTTGGAAGGTATTTTTCCTGTTTCTCTCCTTGGGCCTTTTCACACGACCCCTAAGATCCGCTGGTCCCTTACATTCGGACCAGAGATCTTGGGGGTTCATTTCTGTTCCTGCGTCCCCACCCCTCAGCACTTCCTGCTCCTGTCGGCGTGAGGGGAGGGAGGGGAAAAAAGGACAAAAGAAGCCTTTACTAACCTGCCGGTGCCGGTCGAAGTTGCCACGAGCCCCGTTACTTCCTGGTTCCTTCTCAAGGGGCTCTTAAAGGGGCGGGAGGCAAAAAAACAACAGACAAGCGAGGAGAGCCCGGCACTCTTATCCGCATCAAATATTTTTCACCTCCAAAGAGAAGGTACAAGAAAAGTGCGCTGGGTCGCGCTAAAGTGGGCGGGGTCGCACTTAATTGTCTGCAAATTCCGGAGCTGGTGGGGAAACATTTCTAAGCTCCGGAGCTGGGAGCCATTTGCAGCGCAGCTTAGGGGTCGTGTATAAACGCCCCTTGTTACCCCCCCCCATCCACGGTCCCTCTAATGCTCAGCCTGAGGAAGAACCCCAAAGGAGTCAAATACTATCCTGTTTGTGAGATTCTAATGATCCAGTAAACCCTTGTTTTCAAGTTTTACAAGAGGATCACGTGGCTTCTTGCCCATCTGTTTTAGTATAATCCTTCCCTCGTTAATTTACACTTGTAATCTCAGGTAGCGGCCCCTCAGTTGTTACATAAAGAAATTACCAGGTAAATATTTACCTCCAAGCTCTTTCCTCCCTGTCCCCTTCCCGTCTTTGCCTTTAAGCAAGTTAGCTCAAGTGCTGAATGTGTCATTTTGCTAGACAGAAACTACCATAATTTGTCTTCTCTGCATTTTGCAGTCAACAAAAACATCAACTCTTATTTCTAAGAGTTTATTGTCAAAGCTGCATCCATAAAGCCCTGGGTATTTATTGTTTATCTAGTAGAGACATATTCATCAGATTACTGAAAATAAAATAAAAACTAGATGTGCTTTCAAGTGAAAAGCTTGTCTGGGCTGGAACTGGGGTAGGGGGTGTCCATCAAGTTCCTTAGTATTCCATCTGGGAAAGCCAAGCTGCTGCTACAGCCTAAAATCACAATTTCCCCATTGAGAGACTTTGAAATGGTTTTCAAGAAGATACGCATGTGCTTTTTTCCTCCCTGACACCTCAAATCCACATTAGAAGAATGCACATTTTCCTAGATGGCTGACGTTTTTTATGTGTGTTACAATGACAGCGTATAAAATAAAAAAAGTATTTTCCCTTCCTTATGGCTCTGTGAGCCCCATCTGCTGTAGCTGCATCTGCAGGGCCTCCATTGTCCATTCCTAAATCCATAGGCAGCTCAGTACAAATGTGGTTTATTGCAACTGGGATGGGGAAAAACAAACAGACTACTTCTGTCTGCCTTCAGGACAGCTCCCTGCACTTCTTTCAGTTTTAGGTCCAAGTCCAAGGACACTCCACGTAACATGACCAGAAGAGTACCTCGGGATTCTTTAAGCTGACCAGCACCTTGTGGCCCACAAGAGGAGTGGGTTTCTATACATCCATCGACAGCAGCAATAACTGTCCTAGTTTCTCTGATAGGTCCCTCTGTCAGAGGTCTGGGACTCCTGTTGTCTCTGTCTTCTCCAGGTGCCCATTTGTTCTCCTGGCCTACCTTCTTGGGCATGTTTATTTATTTATATATATATAAATAAACCGCCCAAAGTTCCCTTTGGGAAATTGGTACAGTAGACAAATATAAAAATAAATAAATAAAAAATAAATTTATTTATATTATTGATTTATTTGAGTTATATAACCCATCTGGCAAAAAGCTACTCTGGGTGGTTTAGAACATAAAACAAACTGTTAAAATATACAAATACGGTAGAAGAATATAATAGAAAACAAAAAATATTACAGGTAAGAACATAATTAAATCAATATCATTCATAAAATCAGAAGTAAATAAGATATGTTGTTTCTCTGCCCACACTTTAATTTTCTCCAATAGCTGGGGTGGGGATAAGCCAAAAGTTTGGGTGCCCTTCTGCTTTGACTTTTGGTATCCTTAGGAGTATATATGTTGTATTCTGACCTGCGTGAAGGAAAAGCAGAATGTGGACTAAATACATTTTTTAAAAAAAAATCTTATAATTTTAGACCCCCTCACTGAACCTCAGACAAATTTTCCCCCTTCCCCGGGTCTTAGAAAATAAAAATTACATTTCTGGATTACAAATTTAAAAATATCCCAGAACTGTGTGGCCATTTGCCATGCTGTTTTAGGTATTCTGGGAAATAAAACTCCCAAAAGGTAATTTCCCCAGATTCTACATTTTGTAACCTGCTGAGAACAAAACTGAAAGGATTTTCTTCATAAACACATTTCTAGCCCTTTATGTATTATCCTGAAGTTTCTACTCTATGACATCATTGGCATCCTTCAGTCTCGAAAGACTATGGTATCATGCCTGGAGTAGAGATCCTAAAAACAGCACCTAGTGTGACTAAATAGACCAATACGGGAATGGCAGTCTCTACCGCACTGGGGGCACATGTATTCTGTTTCCTGCCTGGTCCTCGAGTTTCGTTCTTTCCGTGCCTGCCTCTTTTCCTCTGCCTGTTGGACAAATGCCTCTTCAGATTTATGTAGACCATGCTGTATCTCTTGCCTCCAGACAGTGCGATCGGAGGTCAGGGTTTCCCAGCTGTTGAGGTCAATTCCCAAGGCCTTCAAGTCCCTCTTACAGATATCCTTATGCCGCAGCTGTGGTCTCCCTCTGGGGCGCTTTCCCTTCATTAGTTCTCCATATAGAAGATCTTTTGGGATCCGACCGTCATCCATTCTCACAACGTGTCCAAGCCAGCGTAGGCGTCACTGTTTCAATAAAGTGTACATGCTAGGGATTCCAGCTCGATTCAGGACTATGCTATTTGGAACTTTGTCGTGCCAGGTAATATTGAATATTCGCCTAAGACAGCGCATATGGAAGGTATTAAGCTTTCTTTCCTGTTGAGCATGGATGGTCCAAGGCTCGCTGCAATACAAAAGTGTGCTCAGTACGCAAGCTTTATAGACCTGTATCTATCTTTGTATGTTCTGTCAGCTTCTTATTGAGCCATACTCTCTTTGTTAGTCTGGAAAACCTAGTAGCTGCTTTATTCAGCTCAGACTCTAGTGAGAGTGTATCTGAGATAGTTGAGCCAAGATACACAAAGTCATGGACAACTTCCAGTTCTTTTGCAGAAATTGTAATGCGAGGAGGAGAGTCCACATTCTGGCCCATCTATGACAATCCTCTATAATAATACTCGAGTCTTTATTGCAGTTCCTCCTGGGTGGGAAAAGTAGTTGGGTGCCCCTATCTGTAACACATTTTCTTTCCAGTAGTGAAACAAAGCACAGTCAAAGGAATGAAACCCACACTGAAATGGCGAGATAAGTCCCACAAAGATGAGATACATTTCCATTGAAGTAGACATGAATTTGTCTCCTTTGGAACACCAGACTCTCTCTCTCTCTCTCTCTCTCTCTCTCTCTCTCTCTCTCTCTCTCTCTCTCTCTCTCTCTCTCTCTCTCTCTCTCTGTGTGTGTGTGTGTGTGTGTGTGTGTGTGTGTGTGTGTGTGTTTTTTGTTCTCAGTTTTGTTCTCAGCAGGTCACAAAATGTATAATCTGGGGAAATTACCTTTTGGGATGTTTATTTCACAGAATGCCTAAAACAGCATGGCAAATGGCCACACAGTTCTGGGATATTTTTAAATTTGTAATCCAGAAATGTAATTTTTTTTCGAAGACCTGGGGAAGGGATAAAATTTGTCTGAGGTTCAGTGAGGGGGTCTAAAATTATAAGGTTTTTTAAAATGTATTTAGTCCACATTCTGCTTTTCCTCCACGCAGTTCAGAATACAACATATATCTATAAAGATGACTCCTGGACCAAGTTCTTGGTACAGCTAAGGGTACCAAAGGTCAAAGCAGAAGGGCACCCAAACATTTGGCTCCATCCCCATAGATTTCAGCTATTGGGGAAAATGAAAGTGTGGGCACAGAAACAACATATCTTATTTACTTCTGATTTTATGAATGATATATTTTCTCTCTCTCTCTCTCTCTCTCTCTCTCTCTCTCTCTCTCTGTGTCTCTCTCTGTGTGTGTGTGTGTGTGTGTGTGTGTGTGTATTGGAGGGAGTCTTTTTAACCACATCAAAAGGATTTAAATCCACAAATGTGTGGGAAAATGAAAGGGGGCTGAAAGAACCAGAATCTGAAACACTCTTGTTTAGGATTTCAGTCAACCAATGCCTTTTTTTATGAAACAACATCACATTCCACATACTCCTCACTACATCTTGGTAGTGGGGTGCCTAAAAAAATCTGGTAAATAAAATAAATAAATAAATAAATAAATAAATAAATAAATAAATAAATAAATAAATAAATAAATAAATAAATAAACAAACAAACATGTGGTAAATGTCCTATGACTGCTGGGCACCTTCATTGTTCCCTGCACAAAAACATTTTTTTAAAAAAAATGTATTGAGGTTTTGTTATTCCTTCTCTTTTTCACCCCTCAATGATTGGGGGCAGTGATCCTTATGGAATTTTGTGAGGTGAACTATATGGCATTTAGTCTGCTGGAGAGATGGATTGGTTCACTCCTCATGACTGAAACTAGTCAGCAACTTAGTTGGAATCAACCAGCCTGCCCCAGTCCCACCACACTTTTCTGAGCCCTTGTCAGGCACTTCTACCTTTTTTTTAATGTGTAGAGAATCACTCTGATATGCACCATTTCCAGTGTGGAAATGGACCGAAAAGTGAGCCTTCTTCTAAGGATGTTAGAAGTGAACAAATAGGGTCAGTTGAGTTCTGTGTGCCATGTGGACACAAGGATGGTCCCAAATGGCACACCAGACCTCCTAGCAACCCTCTTTAGTCCTATTCATTGTGTCTTTTCACATCATGTAGACAAACTCTGAGTTCACTATGAGAGGAAGTAATGGGGATACCAATTCTGCAATTCATTTGGATCCACACAAATGCATGGTAAAGATGGCAAATCCAATGAAAAATAAAAAAAATAAATGAAGGAGGTACGAACATTCAAGAGTAACCTGTGGCGTTCTTACCCAGGAATCTGACGGTTCTGCGCACCAGTGGATTTATATAGCAACAGTCTCCAGTTAATATTGTTTTTTCTTGGTTTTCAAAATCCCGTGTGGCCATCTGTAAGCAAAACACTGCAGTTTCTCCAACAATTATCTTGAAAGAGAAGAAAATAAAGAAGAAAAGGGTGCGTGAGATATTGGTTAAAAACAAGGAAATCAAATGACAAAGTAACATTTGTGAGAGAAAGACACCATATGGCTCACTTCAGTCTATTTGCATAAAAGGAGAATTAACTTTCATAACATTTCATCAAAGAACCCTGAAAGCAAAAGTCTCACATTTGCCTTGAAAAGAATCTGCCTGCCATCCACAAAAGAAGACACGGCTTTATCCTGAGAGGTGCTGAGTGTACTGATATCGAGAAAACTAGACTCTGATTACTGCCTGACTCCTTTTTGCCCAACAATGAAGCAGTAACCATTCATAGGAAGACTATTGATTAATTCTGATTAATAACTTAAAGCTCCCAGGGGTAATAATTTGGTGATCTTAAAATAAATATCACAGGACAAGGAGATACCAGGTTTGATCCAGACTTTGTCATAACTGTAATAGGGCCCAAAGTGCTCAAAATTAACCTGAAGTTGGATTTATAAAACTTGATATTTTTATCAATGGATTCTCTTCTACCATGATGGAATTATTGATCATTCTAACAGGAAAAAGCACTGCACAGCTATCCAGCAGTATCCAATACTAGACTTTTATTGGTAGAACAGTGTTATGTACAGCCTCGTGGCACAGTGGTTAAACTCTTTTTACTGCAGCTAAAACTGTGCTCATGACCTGGGGTTCAGTCCCAGGTAGCAGGCTCATGGTTGACTCAGCCTTCCATCCTTCTGGGTCGGTAAAATGAGTAAAGTGTACCCAGTGCGCTGGGTGGAGGGCAACGTGTAGCCTGCATAATTAAATTGTAAACTGCCCAGCGAGTGCTTTAAGGGCTTTGGGGCAGTACAGAAGCAGAACACTTGGCTTTTTTGCTTTTTAGAGCAGTGGTTCCCAACTTTGGGTCCTCAGATGTTCTTAGACTATAACTCCCAGAAATCCTGGCCACCACAGTTAGAGGCAAAGTCTTCTGGGAGTTTTAATCCATGACTATTTGGGGACCATTGATCTAGAAGAATCAGGAAGAGGGCATAGAATTCCCTTTCCAGTACAGCCCAACACATACCCCCAAAACTTGTTCACCAAAACTTGTTTCCTCTCCTTCCTATATATACATAGTCAGCCATGAGCCAGCTACCAGGGATTGAACCCCAGGTCAAGAGCACAGTTATAGCTTCAGTACAGCAGTTTAACTAGCTTGTTGAACATCCAAGGTTTCTCTGTAGCTAAAACACAGTAAAGCTTTGAAGACACCTGTTTCTCATACAGGTACATACACACAGCTTTAAACTATAGCAGAAGAAGAGAAAGTCTAAAGAGCAGAAGGCATAACAGAAGCCCAGGTCTCATTCTGGTTCTCGCTTGGGTGGTGCACACTCATTGCTTGGCCATTTTATTTCTTGTTTGCTAATACTGTATATAGCAGGGATGGTGAACCTATGGCACATGTGCCAAAGGTGGCATGCAAAGAGCTTTCACCTGGCACGTGACATGCTCCCAGCCCCCTCCCCCACTTCCCCCTCTGCTGGACCAGCCATGAAGAATTTGCGGAGGGGGAAGTGGGGGGGGGCAGGGAACATGTCGCGTGCCAGACTGATCCTGCCACCCCGTCCCCATCACCATTGCCATCGCCACCATCACTCCACCCACTGCCACCGCCGCCCCTGCCTCCGCCGCCCCCACCGCCATAATCGATGCCATCCCTGCCCCTTCTGCCGCCGCCGCCGCTGGCCCTGACTCTGTCACCCCCGTCGCCCTTGCTTCCCTCCGCCTTGCCCCCACCCCTGCCCCCGCTGCCGCCGATCCCGACCCCCCACCCCCGCTGCCATCCCGATCGCAATCGCTTTTCCCACCCTTGCCACCACCGAGCCCGACTCCGACTCCGCCATCCCAGCCCCCCACCACCGCCGATGACCCTGACTCTGCCACCGCCGCTGCTGCTGCCGCCGCCACCCCCAACACCGAGTTTGGGCACTCGGTGCCAAAAAGGTTCGCCATCCCTGGTATATAGCATGGATAAAAAACCTTTTAAAAACACCAGCACAGATATAGGTAAGCTGTCAACAGGAACAAACTGCAAGTTATACTGCTTTGTTTTAAACTTTGATGATGATGATGATGATGATGATGATGATGATGATGATGATGATGATGATACAAAAACCGACCGACCTCTGAGGCTTTACAGAGAAAATTATTTTTAGGATGAAAAGATGCTGCATACGAGTCTGCATTTCTACCATATCAGAGGAAGATAAGTGTTACATGCTGCTTTTTTTAAATCAAAAGACAAATTTCTAACTGCCCATATTTCACCTGCCCTTTTCACCTTCTCCAACACCACAAGTCAGGTTTCTTAAGATCTTAGTCATTCATTCTTAGGAATACATCTCCTGTTAATACAGTAGTACCTTGAGTTACGTCCCGCTTGACTTGCGTCATATTTGACTTACGTCCACTAGGGGTCTGTTTGACTTGCGTCCCAGGCTCCGAGTTACGTCTCGGAATCCCAGCATAACGCCTGGAATTGGGCAGCCAGGTTAAATTTCTATGCTTATCCGTTCCGGAGGTCCAGGAAAAAAGGCAAAAAAAAAGAAAAGCCTTTTTTCCCTGAGACCTCTTTACAAAGTGCACTTTTACCTCCTCGCCCACTCCAATCCTCCCCAGGGCCCCACCTCTCCTCCTTTGCCACTGCACATGGGCGACGGACACACCCAGTGGAAGCCGTGCACCTCTGGCACTTCCTCTGCCTGTCCCTGCCTCTCTTCCTTTGCCGGTGCCTGCAGGCGCCAAGCACCCGGGAGGCGGGCAAGCTGGGAGAAGCCGCTTGCATGGCCTTCCCCCCCACCCCCGGCTCTCTTTTGAAGCTGGCGCCGCTGGCGCTGAAGATCCAGGAGGCGGGCAAGCCGGGGGAAGCCAGAGGAAGCCCCGCGCCTCTCATGTGGGCTTCCCCTCCATCCCCTGGTTCCCACTTTTTTTCCTTTGCCGGCGTTGCCGGCACGAAACACCCAGAAGGCAGGTGAGCCAGGAGAAGCCCCATGCACTCGTGCGGGCTTCCCCCCACCCCCTTCCCTCCCACCCCGATCTCCCAGGCTCGTCGCCGCTCTTCACCCTGGCGCGCAGGGCTCCCTTCTCCCACCCCCTTCCCTCCTGGCCCCAACCTCCCAGGCTCGTCGCCGCTCTTCGCCCGGGCGCGCAGGGCTCCCTTCTCCCACCCCCTTCCCTCCCGGCCCCAACCTCCCAGGCTTGTCGCCGCTCTTCGCCCGGGCGCGCAGGGCTCCCATCCCCTTCCCTCCTACCCGCAACGGTGAGTCCTTGATGCCAGGCAGCTGCAAGGGGGGCCAGTGGGGAAGGGCAGGTGGGCACTGCCGCCGCCGCAGAGGGCCCCTGGGAGGGGCGGCCTCGGGAATCCCACAGCCCCCCACCTCCTCCGCTTCTGTCCCCTCCTCCTCCTGCTGCTTCTGCTGAGGGTGTCGCTGCACGTGCAGAGGACAGTTTGCTGCTGGAGGGAAGGCAGGAGTGGGTCTTGGGGTGTGCGCCCCCCTCTCCAAGCAGGCAGGGAAACTGGGCCATGGAGAGGAGCCCCCCTCACCACCCCCGGCCCACTTGGCAAGGGAAGTGTGTGTGTGTGTGTGTGTGTGTGTGTGTGTTCTGAATGGGGGGGTCCTCCTGTCTCCTTGCAAACCTTGAAGGGAGAGGAGGGCAGGGACTTAGAAAGGGTGTGTGGGGCTTTCATACACCCTCAAGGCTGGCTGTGGCAGGACGATGGGTGCGTGGGTGGGTTCATGCTGGAGGAGGTAAATCCACAATGCTGTCTTATTTCTTTTATAGTACAGCATGAATTATTGCTGTCTGCTTAGACAGTCAAATTGCTGTTTTGGGGGGTCATTTTCATCGTCTGGAACGGATTAATCCACTTTCCCATTACTTTCTATGGGAAAAGTTTGTTTGACTTAAGTCATGTTTGACTTAAGTCTAGACCTCTGGAACGGATTAATGACGTAAGTCAAGGTTCCACTGTACCCTATTGTTGATCATAGGGGACTGTGCCAATGAGAACAGGGTAGCCTTTTAGTGTTCTTACTCACGGCCAGAATGGGTCATTTATCTATGAGCTTTTCCAGTTAATGAAAGAACAGTTAAGATTGGGAAATACTGTATGACTGGAAGGGTCTTTCCCCCAGAACTGATGCTTTTGTGCCATTAAACAGACTAAATGAACAGGCCCAGGTTGTGTAAATATTATGCTAGCATGTGAGGACACTCATAGGATAGGCAGGCCCTATTTATCTGAAAGAGGGCGTAGAATGCCATCCTGAACAGCAACAACCCATGTGCTGTTTCTTACTTATCTGTTACAGCCGGGTTCCGATGTCTCCTTGTCACACAACAGAAAGGGGAAATATATATATATTTATTATTTATTTATATATTTGTATCATTTCTATACCGCGCCATCTTCCGAATTGGAACTCTGGGTGGTTAACAGGTTTAAAAAAGTATACAGAACTACAAAAACAGTTAAGGACAAAACCCCAGGCAAGATATATTGGCGGCGAACAAAAAAAAGATTAAAGTAGGTTGTCATATGCCTCCTCAAAAAGCAGAGCTTTCAAAGCCTTTTTGAAAGTGGGCAGGGACTGTGCAAGGTGGGAGGTGGTTCCATAATGATGGGCCCACCACTGAGAAGGCACAGCTGCACGTGGCAGACCTCTGCGCCTCCCTCGGAGTGGGCACCCTGAGTGAGCGCGCCTGCGACATCCATGTGAGTCTGGCCTCAGTTGACCTCTGAGAGATACGCTCCGACAGGTATTCAGGACCCAAGCCGTGGAGGGTTTTGAAAACCAAAACCAGGACGTCTGTGAAGAAAACCAGGACCTTGAACCTTATCCGGAGGGCCATGGGTAGCCAATGCAGGCGAGCCAGAACTGGGGTGATGTGGTCATATCTACGAGCACCCACCACCAGTCTGGCCGCCGCATTTTGCACCCGTTGAAGTCTCCAGACAATGGCCAAGGGCAACCCCATGTAGAGTGTATTGCAGTAATCAATCTGTGAGATCACGAGGGCCTGCACGACTGTCCTCAGGGAGGACTCGTCAAGGTATGGGCGGATCACCCTGACACTAAAAAGAAAAAGAAAAAGAAATAACGCACACAGATTGCAAAGTAATATATAAAATCTGGAAAGCACAGCCAAAGCCAATTGATTTTTAAGACAATCATTTTTATGCTTTCCTATTTTCAAGCAAGGCTTTTCCCCCTTTCCAAACAGACCAGCAGACATGCTAGAAAAACCAGCAGACATGCTAGAAAACCAGACCAGCAGACATGCTAGAAAAACAACTCAAAATTTTCAGGTGATTAAGCAGGTACACAAAACATAAAGATGCACCCACGAACAAACGAAAGGCTCACAATGAATCGATGCATATTACATTAAATATCTGGAAAATGTAATACACCAGTAGTACACAAGAGAACTGAATGCTTATGTGATTGAAGCAAAGATAATAATGATAATAACACCTATAATGACTAAACCAATTTGTTCCTTGTAAAAAGTAACTTTCTGAGTACTGGTCTTGTCAGATGAAGATACCTTGTTGGGAAAAGTGTCAACCTCTATGAGACCTTTCCCTTGTGTAAGCAGAAAGATTTTTTCCCATTAGCTGCCACAGCATTAGCAAAAATCATTACATTTCACAAAAAATGTTGGATTTTTGATAATTTTGGATTTTTCAAAAATAAAAAACCTATTTTCTGAAAAATACAAGGTTTGCTGCTGAAAAAATATGAGTTTGTTTTCTGCAAAACAAATACAAAAACAAAACTGCCACTGTACTCTTTTTACAAACCAGTCCTAAAATGTGAAAAAGAGTGCAAAACCTTTTAATCTCACATAGTAGAAATAAAATCTCTGAAAGTTTCAGATCGCGTTGGTCAAGATAAAAATAAGCAATGATCTGAATGTTCTGAACAGTATCTACTATTTCCATCAAAATCTAATTATTCACTATGTGAAACCTTAGATTTTTTTAAAAGAAAATCCAACATTATAATTTTTATGAGTAAACATGTCCCTCTTCTTTTGCACTATCCTACCTATAGGATGCAAAATCTATATTGTGTGTGCTGCACCATCCAAACAAACAAACAAACCCCAGTAAGTCCAAAGTGACCACCAAATGAGCAGAGTTTTAGGAATATTAAAATCTTGATAGTTGGGTGGACTGGTTTGAAAATAAGCAGCTTTCCATACAACCCAGATCAAGTCATTTAGGGCAGGAAAAGTTAGGGTTCTCAACCGTGACAATTGGAGATGGAGGACTGTGTTGCACTGTCAGCTTCATGCGAAGCTGCATCTCCCCGCCTCCTCACCAGAGTGGTATGCTACTCGGAAGTAGTACTCGTACTGGATGGAGGGGAGGGGGTTATTGCCAAGTAATGTAACTGTTAACAAAATGTGTGTAACATAATATTTAACAAATTCAAAATGGTTTCTGTGTATAAATGCAATGTCATTTGTCAAGACACAGGTGCCTAGTGTAATCCCATGAAAAGGTCAAAATAATTATATCAAGGTGCCATGGATAACTGCTTAACATTGTCTGCCTATGTGTACTCATGTGATTGGTTTATAATATGATCTCTGCCCTTTGTATAAAAGGCAGGATTGTAACCCATTTTGCTTTGGGACTGCTTTTGGGTGAGATGAGCAGTTTCCCCACTACTCTGTAATATTTATGCTGTGTGTTTTATCTCGTTGTGTATTTGTGCATGTTTTTGTAATACAAGCTTTAATGCTAAAGTTTATGTCTGTCTCCCGGCTTCAAATTTGTGCTTAGCAATTATCTTTCCACACCACTGTATAACTCTGCTAGTCTCTGAAATATTTAAAACTTAACCACTTATTTAACAGTTATTGCTGCACAGCCCCTGTGGGGACATACAGTGGACCCTCGTATAACAAACAGTTTTTATAACATAAAATCTGTACAACATAAAAAATTCTGGAGATAGGGGAAATTTGCTTAACAGAATCATCTATGGGGTGAATCTGTACAACATAAAAATGGTTACGATTAGGGATTACTCTGTTTTCAATGCATTCCTATGGGAAATTTGTAGAAAGGAAAATTTGCTTAACACAATTTCATTTGGAACGAATTAAGTCCTTTATACAAGGTACCACTGTACTGACATATTTATACCATCCACTGATGAAGCCCTAGTCACAATGGTCTATACTGACAAATGCTGATAAGAGTCTGAAGGGCCACACATTCCCTGTCCCTGACTAAAAGCTTTCAAGACCAAAACAGAACAATCTCTTTAAATCAAGTCAGAGTAACTCTCTCAATACAGGGCAAGTATATTCTCTGCATTCTGGACAAGTCAGCTGCTGTATGGAACACTAGTACAGATCTTGTACTCTAGATGTTTTGGGGGAATGTAACTAGAAAGTAAGGGGGTAAAGGGTGAGAATCCTGTTAAATTAGAAGCAATTGACCTTATTATGTGGGCATAGGCGATAAATGCAAAATTGCAGGGATGTGAGAATTTGGCATCTCAGAACCAAAGCAAGTGCTTTAAAGATTATGCAATTGCATGGCAAAAGCAAAAGAAGCATAAAAATAACCCCCACATGTATTACTCATTCATACGAACAAAACCCAAAGCCTTGGGAATTACTCATCATGTTTCCAAACATATGTTCAGAAGTAGCTCCTATCATGAAAACAAATGGAGGGACAGGACACAGAAAACTGCTGAAATTACATTGATGGATCAGATCAAGGTCCATCCTAAACACCATTATAATTTTGACAAGCAAAGAAAGAAGTGTAATTGGCCTGTAGGCCTTTCTAATTGTTTCCCATCTCATCTGGAACAATACGACCTCCTGCTTCTCCCACATCTAAGATGTAGTTTTGCTGATGATTTTTCCTAAAATTTCTTATTTCTTCTTACGTTAAGAGTGCATGAGTGTACATGAGAATAATTTATTTATAGTTGCTGGGTAGAAATCAGCACTGATGATTCATTAACAGAAAAGTTAAATCAACAGATTCTGTCCACTGAATCTGCAAACCTGAAACTGCAAACCTGGCCTTTTCTTTCTCCATCTTGTTGTGAACAAGTAAACAAAAGGCACCATTTGATTTCCCCAAGTGAAAAGAAATTCTCTAGAAGTAACTTTGGGTGTTACCACACGTCCATTTTGTACCTCAACAAAAAAAATGTGTAATATATCTTGTTGCGGTCACATGGTTTTGCTAATGTTTGTGCATCTTCAAGGATGCACATTATTGTTATGAAACTTCTGTGACCTCACGGAGAGGTGCCGCATCAAAGTGCATTTGTTTTTGTTTTCCTACAGCAAAAGACAGAAAAAACAGTTATGTTGCAGAATATAAGTTACCCCATGGGCACATGTACAAGTTTTAAAACTGCAACGGAAACACAAGGATTCCACCACCTTGAGGCCAGCTACAAGGAAGATGCACTGAGTCGTGCTTCGGTGTGTGTGGTCGCACTTTATTTTGCTTAAAGCGCAACGGCTGTGGGGGGGGATTTTAAGTACCACAACTCAATGCACTTTCTAGAGCAAAAAGTGGATGTGAGGTAACACCCTTTGTTTATGGGAAGGATCATCATTAGTTGTCGCAGTAGCACCATGCCTTTCTTAACTGGCCCCACTCCCAATTTTTTTACTCCTCCCACTAAAAGTGCAAACAACAGTATCAACTTGGCTGGAAGACTGGTCGACATTTTGCTTCCTCCACAATATTCCTGCCCTTCTGTCATTTTCAGAGAGTTGCAGGGGGGAATGGTGGTGATCACAAAACAGAGGGATATTTGGTGAGAAATCTGCAAAGCAGTGTTTTTCCCCCCCTCTAGCATTGGAGGTGAGAAACAGAGTACTGTATGTCCTAGAAGTGCTCAGAAATATATTTCCTGAGAGATGTTGTTGAGGTCTGCCAGATATCTCTGAAAAGAGACCAAACATTCATTTAAATATTTTTTTAAAAAATCTGGAAAATACCAAATAATTAGGAAATATATTTTGCTCTTGATGCCAAACTCTCAAAACAGGCCTAATCCTGTTCTCAGATCAATAAATTTTAAAGCTGAATAAGAATGCTACAGATGATATCACAATAATTCAGAATTTCCTCCAAGAACTTCCTCCAATAATAGCTGGATGGATGAACCAGATTGCACATATAGCTCACATTCAGGAAGTTCATGTTTAGAAAGGTAATTGATCATTCTTTGACAGTTAAATGTCATCTCCTTGGCATTCTATCCTACCTACAGTTCTCTTGTGGCTACAAGGAAAATATGGGGAATTTCAAAATTCTTTGGCAGGATTTCGTCTGTCGTCTAGAACAGTGTTTTTCAACCACTGTTCCGCGGCACACTTGTGTGCCGCGGGATGTTGCCTGGTGTGCTGTGGGAAAAATGTTTGACCCCACCCTCGGCCAGCAGGTGCGCCGCGCTCCTCAGGGGGACACCCTCCACTTTTTAAAATCTCTCTCTCTTTTTATTTTTAAAAGCCCCTTTGGCTGCTTCCCTCCCTTCTAAGGACGGAAGAAGCCGAAGTTTGGCACGCGCAGCGGGGGTCAGGGTGGTGGTGGTGGTGGTGTTTGCAGCAGCAGTGGCGGCGGCGGTGGGAAAGGTAGCTCCTTGGCCGGGCGGGGGGGGGGGTGCCGGCCACGCGTGTGGTGCCCAAAGTGAGCCCGCTGCGAGTTTGGGGCTTGCCCGATTGCGACCGGCACCGGTGGAGTGGAGTTCGCCCGCAGTGCCGTGCAAAGGAGGAGGAGGAGGGCTGAGGAGGAACATAGGCGAAGTGTGTGTGTATCTCTCTCTCTCTCTCTCTCTGGAGTGGGAGGGGCAGGGTCCTTTTTAATTGGCATTAACGCTTCCCTTCCAAGACACCGGGGGTGTTGGGGGTGGCGGCAACGGGCGGCTGCCTGGGACATCATGCTCGGAGATGGGTGGCCAGAGTGAGCAACCAGAGGAGGAGCGGGTTTGATCGAAAGCAGGAAGAGAGTAAGTCGGGTTGCAAGGCAAGGGAGACTTGGGTGTGAGTGAGGGCGGGGGGGGGAGAGAGAGAGAGACCCGCCAGCTCTTGCTTCTCTTCCCCCCCCCCCCCGCCAGCCAGCAGCTGTCAGGTTGTGAGGCCTTTTTAACGAGCTGGAAAAAAGGCGGCGTTGCGCATGGTGCGCGTGTTTGTATGGGGGGGATTTGGCATTTTAACATTTTCTAATGGTGGTGTGCCTCGTGATTTTTTTCATGAAACAAGTGTGCCTTTGCCCAAAAAAGTTTGAAAAACACTGGTCTAGAAGGGCTGGAGAATTGATTTGTCCCTGACAGCCGCATACAGTGGGGTAAGAGGTGGATCAGAAAACATGTTTGCATGCACATACAGGTGGACTCATGCACCTCCACAACATCTTATAGCCATCTGGGAAAGATATCAAAGTTTAAATTTAATGTTCTGCCCTTACCAATAATCAGCTAAAAGGAGATGGTCCTGAAATTTAAATGGGGAAGGCAGCATGGAGGAGTGATTCTTCCTGGGAATTGTCTTCCCCATTTTAACTACATTCTATTCATTCTGCCTAATGGGTATTGGTGGCCTAACACAGAGAAGGAATGTGCTTGGGAACAGGGCGCAAGGGAATTGTGTGTCCCAGTGCCTAGCACAACGGTGCTCCTGACAGCTCCCCAAGCAATGGAGAGTCATCCTCACATTTCCTTTAACCCAGCTTAACAACATCTGTAATGACAGTGAAGAAAAGAGTGAGTCAGTGCAAGTGGAAAGCTATTTGTGGCAAGCTGGACAACAGGGACGTGAATGCTACAGGCTATCCATGTGCCCCGTTAATCAAAAGACTTTCCGTCCATCATTTGCTTATTGTGATGTATAACCCCATTGTAGCTATGCCTAAAATAAGCCAGAGTTGTTTTATCCTCTAGTTTTAAAAATTCCCTTATTTCCACCCTCTTTGTCCTGTTTTTCAACTAGAGGCTAATTTAGAAGCCGTGTCCTTTAATTACTAATGTGCCTTCATAAAATGCTTTTTGGAAGTCTAAATCTACATATTTCAACTGGAACACTTTCTATGTGCATGCATCTTAACATTCTCAGTTAATTGGTGAGGCAGGACATCCTTTCCCACCAGACTTTCTCTCTCTAGCTTTATTAAGGCTTCTGACAATGTCAGAATTCATTTACAACCTTGCATGCTGTCTGTAGTTTGAGTTAATGGGAGGAAATTTTCTGAGTTGGGCGATTATCTAGCTAGCACTAACGAATCATTCCTTCGAGCTTTTAAATTCAAACAGAGACCCACCTCTCTGTTGGATGCTCTATTCCTCTCTTTCATCAGGTGATGGCATTTGATTGTTCCTGTTGATTTGTTTGGTTAGTTGCTAGTATGTGTGCAGTTATAAAAGCAGTATGCACAAGTCTAAATTCAAGCAACTATAAGTGAACCCAAAAATATTCTTTTTCCTACAAATGTCTCAGACAGAGTTAGAGGAATTTAAAGTGCAGGTTAATAAGAAACAAGTAGACTCTGGGGATCTTAAAGCTGTTCTTCTCTGTGGATCTCTGTACATGACTTTTACTGTGAATCACAAAGGGAATTTTTAGCAGAAATTCAAAACTCTGTAACAGGCAGTTCATGTGTACAGACCTAATAGATCCCATTCCGAAGATGTCAGTTTTAAAAATCGCTTGCCACCTCTCTAACAAGGAACAGATTTTAGAAAAGTTACTTTTTAAACTACAATTACAAGAATACCCCGCCCAGCACACTATATTTAATTCCCCATAGAAACTGTTTCAGCATCTGCCAGAGCAGCTGATCATCATGATACACTAGATCAGGGGTGTCCAAACTTTTTGCAAGGAGGGCCAGATTTGGTGAGGTGAAAATGTGTGGGGGCCAACCATTCAGCCTGGGGGGGGGCATGGTTTGTGCGTATCTGCAACAGCCGCAAATGCTCTGGTTTCAGGGCGCCCAAGAGCCTGGTGGCTGTTGCACAGCCCGGGAATTGGCCCATGCGCACCCAAGATGCTACTGCTCGCATATGCTGCCATCCCATGCAAGGAGGTGGGGAAGACACTGCAGCAACAGAGCCAGGAGCGGGTAGACAGGGCGGGTGGCTGAGGGGATGGACGGAGGCAGAGAGGGCAGGCAAAACATAAAACTGCAAGCTGACATCTCTAGCCAGCACAGGGAAGGGCCAGCTGGCAGGGATGAATGACAAGCTGAGCTGGCAGGGAGAAGAGGCTGAGGGCCACTCAAAATTTTACATTGGGCCGCATTTGGCTCCCAGGGCGGACTTTGGTCATGCCTGCACTAGATCAGTGATAGTGAACCTTTTAGAGACTGACTGCCCAAATTGCAATTAAAAACCCACTATTTTTCTGCAAAGTGCCTATACAGCAATTTAACCTGAAAACAGGTGGCTGTGAAGGGGCGATGTCGGGTGCCCACAGAAAGGGGCCATAGGTTCGCCAACACTGCACTAGATATTTCCCTAAAATCTACTATTTCACACTTGAATTGTTCAAGGAACCTTGGCTCTATGCCATCCAATCCAGTGCCTAATAAAATTTTCATCTGTCAATTATTCCTACAACTTCATACCCTGTCACCTCTATTTGACCTTGTTCTTCAAATGCCTTTCCTGAAGAATGTGAACTGGAAGAAGGTGGGTAAAGTCAATCAGCCTAACACCTTGGATAGATTCATATAGGAAATTATCTTTGCAGTTTCTCTATCCTCCTTCAATAATTCCTGCACACCTCTCATTTAAGGGGCTAGCTTCCTTCAGTGGCTGGCTTCTCTATCTGATGCATTTAAAGACACAGCTGTACTTTTAAAAATAAGCTCAGTGCTTCCCCTCCTTTTTTTTTCTTTGCAAGAGTTGGCACGCTTTCTAAATTTGTCTTCTTCTAGCAAGGCTTCATACTACTTAAAAGAAGCCGTCTTCCCTTTCATAGCTTGACTTTGCTTGTTAACCATGCTGGTATCGTCTTGGATTCCTGACCTTTTTAATCTGTGATACACACCATAGCTTCAATTCTGTCACTGTAGCTTTATTTCACCATTCATCCTGCTGACATTACACCTTCCCGGATCCCCCTTTAGAACTCGGCCTCAATCAATCCCCTTATTTTAAAGAAATTTTCTAACTACTCTTCATGCTCTTTAAACAGATGTCATTTGGTCTTCTGATCAGATTCTAATTCATCTCCGTTTTGAAAACTTAAAACGTTTATTCTTGAAGACGCCTTCAAGACATCTAAAGTCCACTTGGCAAACCGATCAGGAGATCATACTCTGAGCTGACGGCAAGGATAAATGAAGTTTTTAAAATGGAGGGCACAGAGCATCAGAAATAGAGATGGGCACGACTTGAAAAAAAATTTTTTCGAGTTGTCGTTAGTCGGGCCAGTCCCGTTTCGGGTCGTTTCCGGTTTTTGCGAAAATTCGCAAAAATTAGTCGGTTCGTTTTTTCGTTTTTTCGTTGTCGTTAGTACTGGTTTTTTGGGGGGGAGCGGGCTCCTGGAGGCACCTCTGTGGGGTGGGTGCCTCCTCTGGCCCGCTATAAAGGGAAAGTGGGCTCCTGGAGGCACCCGTGGGTGCCTCCTGCCACTAGGAAGGGGAAGCAGGCTCCAAGAGACCCCTCTACATGGGGGTCTCCCTTCTTCACCTGCTGCTGCTGCAAAATGCTATGCAATAGCCATATGAATATTGCATAACATAATGTGCAGACGTGAGACCAGTGTGAGAATGATAGGGTCATGCCCGCCCTGCACAAGGCTCTGGCACCACCATGTCTCACACAGAAGGGAATTGTACTTGCTGCGTGTAGTGCAATGCAAGCAAGTAGATCTGGCTTTAAGGTGGCTTAGTGCAAGAGCTAGGGTTAGGCTAGTGACGGGTAAGGTTACGGTGGGCTAGTGGGTTGCACCTCTGGGTGCCTCTCTGACCCACTAAGAAGACAGTCTGTGATGTATGGGTACGGAGTCAAGGGTTAGGGTTAGGGCTAGGGCAGGTTTTAGGGGGCTTTTTGGCACATCCCAGAAGTCTCCATGGCCAAGTGGCCATGCGACTGGTGGGATGGCTCCAAAAATTTGCATGGTTGTCCACTCCCACATGGCTGGCCACTTGGCCAGCCCATCATTGCGCAGGTGTAAATAAAATAAAATAAAATAAAATAAAATCAATGGAGGACAGAGGAGGAGAGAGACATTTTGTTGCAAGAAAAAACCCACTGCTACTGTGAAAAATCTGGCAGTTTATAAATTTTCGCGTGTTTCTGTTGTGCTTGTGTGTTTTTGGACCACGATTTCAAAAACAATATTGCGTTCACCGCCCCATTTTGGATCCCCCGCCCGCACCGCATGGCATGGCGATGGCGACTCGCGAGTCCGGCTGCCCAGGACGGGGGGAGGCGGGACCCCCCCTCCAGAAACCACCCCTCCGGTAGGTTCCCTGCGCCCTTAGTCAAGCAGGCATTTTTCCGCCAGCTTTTTTGGCCCGGGAACGGGTGGGGGGAGAGTTTAAAAGTTTTTTCCTGTGCCGTCCGTGCCGCTTGCTTGCACTTTAATTGCGGCGGCCGGCGGCGAGACTGGGCTTTTTGCTGGCTGCGAGCCTGCGGCGAGTCCCACAGAGCAGCCCACTAGGACGGGGGATGGGGGGGAGGCCGGGGACCTCCAGAAACCACCCCTCCGGTAGGTGCCCTGCACCCTTAGTCAAGCAGGCATTTTTCCGCCTGCTTTTTTGGCCCGGGAATGGGTGGGGGGAGAGTTTAAAAGTTTTTTCCTGTGCCGTCCGTGCCGCTTGCTTGCGCTTTAATTGCGGCGGCCGGCGGCGAGACTGGGCTTTTTGCTGGCTGCGAGCCTGCGGCGAGTCCCACCAGAGCAGCCGAGGACGGGGGATGAGGGGGGAGGCCAGGGACCTCCAGAAACAACCCCTCTGGTAGGTGCCCTGAGGCACGGCAGGCATTTTCCCGCCTGCTTTTTGGCCGGGAACCGGTTTTTTTTAACTTTTAAAAACTTTTTTTCTGTGCCGCGTGTGGCATCGCTCGATCTCGCGATGCAAGTAACGAGCACGACAAATCAGACCAAAATTGTTCGTTCGTCGGTTCGAGCTCGAAGTCTGGGGGAGTAATTCCCGTTACCGTTTCCGTAGAGTAACGGAACCGAGTAACGGAAACGGAAATACCGCTAAGTCGTGCCCATCTCTAATCAGAAAGATAATGTTAAGGCCCTCAGAGGAGGCATTTGAGGGTCTCTCTCTCTCTCTCTCTCTCTCTCTCTCTCTCTCTCTCTCTCACACACACACACACACACACACACACACACACACACACACACACACTCTCCCCTACCCCACCATCCCACACACGGCTGGTCTGTTGCACCTTAAATTGGCTAAACACTGCAAATGGACAGCCCAACCAGGCCGTTAGTGTTGTATGGTTTCAAAATAGTATAGGAATCTAGTCAAAAACGTCCCCTGAGGAGGCCAAATCAGGACAGGGGAAGACTGTATAGCCTTAGTGATTGCCATCATATTAGGGAAATCCACATACCTGGGCTGATGACTATTAATGTATTGTAGGGGTGGGGTAGGGGGGACACCCTGAATAAACTAAGTCCCTTTGTGATTTTGTGAACGAGAATCACAATTTTCTGCAAACTGAAGTTGGTTTGTGAGGTGAGAGCTCTGGCAGGACCAGCTATAACAAAACTATCAAGTAATTTCTAGTTCATTATGTTGAGTCACCCCTTGAGGCCATTTCTGTGGTGTTTGCTTTTCCTCATTGCTTCTTCCTTGTTTGAACAGGGAGAGAATGCCCTGCTTAATTCCCTCAGAAGCAGTTTTCACTCCCATTGAGGAAAAATAACAAGCCACTTAGAGAGAAAAGGAAAACAATTTCCTTGAGCTTGAATTCAGCAAGTCTGTTGATGATTAGAATGAATAATGGGATTAGAACTGGAATGGAGCACACAGAAACAAATATACACCACACAGAAATTAAACATTACTTCTGATGCTATGATTCCAAATTTTTGCTACTTCTCTGTTTCAAACCTTGGACCGTTTTGTGTTCATTTGATCTGACCTGTCAGGCTGGGGTTAAGCTATTATGGCTTTTCAGTCTGTATCCAAGGCCAGGGCTAATGTCTAGTGGTAAACTATTACTCAGCCTTAATACACACCCAATAATCTCCCAATGTACAACAATTTACAGTAGAACCTTGTATAACAAACAGTTTGTATAACATAACATTTGTATAACATAAAATATTCCAGAGATATGGGAAATTTGCTTAACTTAGGGCGTTTATACACGACCCCTAAGCTCCGCCGCAAATGGCTGCAAGCTCCGGACCTTAAAAAATGTTTACCCACCAGCTCTGGAGTTTGCAGACAATTAAGTGCGACCCCGCCCACTTTAGCGCGACCCAGCGCACTTTTCTTGTACCTGCTTTTTGATGGTGAAAAATATTTGATGCGGAGAGTGCCTGAGCTCTCCTCGCTTCTTTCTGTTTTTCTTTTGCCTCCGCCCCTTAAAGAGGAACCAGGAAGTAAACAGAGGTCGGAGCAACCTCCACCGGCAGTAAGAATGCATTCTTTTGTCTCTGTCTAAGGCTTTTTTTTCCTCCCTCCCCTCACGCAGACAGAACAAAGAAGTGCGGAGCGGGTGGGGACGGAGGAACAGCAACGAACCCTCAAGATCTCTGGTCTGAATTTAAGGGACCAGCGGATCTTAGGGGTCGTGTAACAAGGCCCATAATTGCCTATGGGCCAAATCCGTACAACGTAAAAATGGGATTACTCCATTTTCAATGCATTCCTATGGGGAATTTGTATAAAGGAAAATTTGCTTAACATAATTTCATTTGGAACGAATTAATACCTTTATACAAGGTTCCACTGTATTCCCAAATCCAGCTAGGACATGGGACTACCGTGACCTTAGTCCTTACTCACAATTGTTTCAGTGGGCAAGGACATGCAACTAGATGTCCAGGTCTTACTAGCATCCAGAAATCAATTCTTCAATTCTTTTTACCAGAATCTGAGGAAGTTGTTTCAGCTCTAGATCAGTATCTGGACTCACTGATGGATTGCATGAAGATGAATAAACTGAAATGTAATCCAGACAGGACATAGGAGATCGTGGCCAGTTGAAAGGGAGATAAAGGAACAGAGATTCACCGGTGCTGGATGGAGTTATACTCCCTCTGAAAACAGAGGGGGTGGGGTGCTCCTGGATTCACCTCTGAGCCTAGATGGCAGAGTCCATTTGCACCATTAAAACCAGTGTGCCAGCTCCCCCTGTTCCTGGAGAGGTCTGATCTGGCCACGGGGACATATGCTTTATTACATCCCAGATGGATTGCTGTAACTTGCTATATGTGCTATATATTGCCTTTGGAAACTTCAGTAAGTCCAAATCACACTGCCAACTGGGGCTGCTTAGAAGGATGACATAATCACTCCCCTTACAGCAGCTCTACTGTCTGCCATTCTATTTCCAGGCATAATTCAAAGTATTGGTTCTAACCTACAAAGCCCTAAAGAGCATGGCTGCAAGCTATCTCCAATCCCTAATCTCTCTTTACAAACCTGTTATCATCCAGGGAGGTCTTTCAGTCTCACCAGTCACCACCTTCTCAGGTGCTTTTAATAGGAACACAGGAGAGAGACTTCTCTGTTGCTGCTCCCAGACTCTAGAACTCCCACAGGAGTCCGGACTGACCCCATCTTCTCTGTCTTTCCTCAAGCAAGCAAGGTTCCTCACACAACTTTGCCCTGTTTGTTGTGCCTTGTCACTCTGAATGTGTATTGGTGTTGATTGTGTTAACCTTGGGTACATGCTTGATCCTTTTATAATATTTATATTGTTAGTGTTTTCAGCTTTCAATATCGTCTTTTAATTATTTAAGCTGCCTTGGGTCCTCTTTAAGGAAAAGAATGGGGCAAAAATATTTTAAAAATAAATAAAATTAAGTCTTTCAAATCGCTGTTTAAATCTTAATAAATTAGGGGTTACAACAATAATTACTTCTAAGATCTATTTCCATTGTGGCTGAAATTTCAATACATCCTTGTGAACATTTCATATCTGTCGTGAATTCAGGAGGCAGCCTTAGGCAAACCATTCTATCTCAGCCTCCTGCAATAAAGGCACATCTACAGGGATTTTGCAGCTGTTACAATTCCTGCCATCAGCTAATGCATGCAGCTGCTATGAGCATTTGAAAGAACTATACAAAGGTAAATGATTATCTCTAAAAGCTGGTGGAGGTAGAATGATCCCATGACTGTAGTTAAAGTGGAGCCACTGAGAAACAAAGGAGGTATCAGCAAGTTTGGAAAAATCAGGAAATTTGCAACCTTTTTCTGGGGGGGGGTGTGTTAAAATACACACTGGTGCAAGAGAAATCAGCCCAGCTATGGGCATGCTCATAAGCCAAAGACTTTTGGAGAAGAAAACTAGAAGAGAAATTTAGAATGACTTGCTGATTGATACCCTAACTAGATGGAAGGTATACTTAATTAAGAGTGAAAAAACACTGCAGTAATACATGGCAGGTCCCATTTGTGCTGTACAATGTCTAAAGCAGACATAGTGTGTTCTGACCCTTCCATCCACTGACTTCAGCCATAGAACCCAATGCTCCTACTTCATCAAGCTGTCAAGATCACCATGACTTTGTAAAGTAACCTTCAGAACGTGCTAAAACAGTTTAGTAAGGTTTTTTTGCATGCTATTCTATAAAACTATCTTTGTCTTCAGGCTTATGAAAGCATTTTTTTTGCCCTGACAATATCAGTTTTTCATGTAGGCTTTTAAAAATGAGACATTTCCCCCCTTCTCTGTTATTTGTATCCATCATATTCTTAGCATGTTTTTACTGGGACGCAGCAACAATGACAGACAGTGACACTGCATAGAAAATTTCAAAAGATTATAACTATGTAAAATCAATTATAATAAAATAATGAATGTGTAACCTCCATGCAGTACAATAGCCTTAGTCTCCCAAATTTATTTTTGTCTTGCCAAATGTAAGCAGAGGTAGCCTTATAACAGAAAGCACTGCACACACCGTTGTCAACTGCACAGCTATCAACCACCACATCAATTTCAGCTACTTGCATGTACATAACAACACAAAACAGCTGGGATTTTAAAGACATTTATTTATTTATTTTTGTACTTGCTGACCGCCTGACTTTCCCTCTGGAACTCTGGGCGGTTTACAACAAATTGCAAAGAAAAGAGCATGACCCCCAACAAACAATCCAATATAAAAATATAAAAACAATAACAGTAATAACAAACCATAAACATACAAAACCCGTCCTCGCGTATGTGTGTTACTGGAATTTTTGCAGATAAATCAATGTAATGGAATCACAAATATGCCACACTGTTTGGTGGCTCATCATGACATTGAAGAGAGAGTGACACATTCCAATTGTCAATATATCAACTCCATTCATGAAGAAACCACTGTTTCTTCCACAGGGCCAGGGGGGCACTGGTTTTCACTGACTCCAGATTTTATTTTAATCAATTTTATTTTAAATAAGGGCCAGAATTCTATTGATGCTCATGTAAGTTTTGTGTAATTTGCTGCAGCTAATTCCAACTAACTGACAAAGTGGCAGGGCATACCCTAATCTAGTGGTGGCGAACCTTTTAGAGGCCCAGTGCCCGAACTGTGATTCAGAACCCACTAATCTTTTTTTTTTTTTTTTGCAAAGTGCAGATACAGCAATTTAACCTGAATACAGGTGGCTGTGAAGGGGCGATGTTGGGTGCCCACAGAAAGGGCTTCGAGTGCCACTTTTGGCACCCATGCCATAGGTTCGCCAACACTGTTCTAGTCACATGTGCAGACACACATTCAACTGCACAACTGAGATGTGGCCTGGCATTTCATCCATTAGTCATAGTAAATTACACAAAACCTACACAAACACCAATAGAATTTCAGACAATTGGTTTCTAACTGGTCAATCTATTTCTATTTCACTTTTTGTGTTTACTGGCTGTTTGGGTGGAACTTCCTTGCTATAGTACACACAAACGCTCTTTTGAGTGCTCCCTAGACAGGGCCAGAAAATATTCCGTATTTACACAAGGAAAATGTGTTTTATCTTAGTGAATGGTGGCCAAGCATGTTATTTTGATGTCATTTTAGAATAATTCAGTATTGTGTTCCAATTGCCTTAATCAGTTCTGGGGTGCCATTTGGCAGCAAATTGTACTGACAGAGTAAGAAAGCCAGTGAAAAACACATGCAAAATTAAAAGAAAGCAATTCGCTGCCTAAGATAAAAGAGAAGATATACTCATTCAAGCTGTCTACAGTACAGTACTGTATATAAGCCAACTAGATGCCCTGAGCCCATCCGATCTTGCCTGATCTCGGAAGCTAAGCAGGGTCAGGCCTGGCTAGTACTTGGATGGGCAACCACCAGGGAATACCAGGCACTGTAGGCATCTGGAGTAGGAACTGACAAGCCACTCCAGTATTCCTGCCAAGAAAACTCCATGGACATGGGGGGTCATGAAGAGTCAGTAACTGTAACGACACAACAACAGAGTGGTAGCTGAGTCTTGCTTCAGCACTGATGGTGGGACAGCGTCCTTCATGGGACCTGATAGCATGCAGCTTAGGGCAAAGTAGTAAATCAGGTTGCCTGGAATATGCTTCTCAGCCCTTCAATATAGGGAAACAGCCAAGGGCTGCTGCTGCTCCCACCCTCCACATCACCCATCACCCACTCACTGCCTGAAGGGACCATTCCTCTATACCTAATGATAGAATTGCTTCTGAATATGAGAGCAGCAGAAATGTAAACATTCCAGACCTCCTATTACTAATGAGTTTTTCAACAATGGTTAAACGATGATGCTGTGCATCTATAATGTTTAAACAACTCATGAAGACTGCTTAAGGACAAACAAGACAAGAGAAGTATGTATATGCCATCTAAAACTCCTGTGATGTAAAAAGTGACTGATTCTGAGACCTCTCATTATAACAAGCAAATTGTGTGATGAACACAACCCAACATGAATCAGTACCCAACTTGTCAAAGCTTCCAAAAATGTTCACAATTATTGTCTTTCATTAACTCAGAGGAAATGGAAACTGTGCTCGTTCTATTATAACCTTCTTGATATACTCCACTGGCCTTTTTTATTATTTGACAAGTGAAAGCAAAATGCCTTTAGTACTGCTTAATCATACATGTAAGCTCGTGGCAAAAAAAAAAAACCTTAACACCAGAGTGCTAATTGACAGCAACTCTGTTTCTGCTTTGACTTCTGCATTAGTATTTCCATCATGAAGGGGTTTGATTTTATTAAGTCAGCAGTTTGCATATCTTGCTTTTTTATCTTTGATAATTGCTTCCTTCAAGAGTACACGTCCAACATTCTTCTAATTATAAATTATCTTTAGGCATGTTTTTTATTCTGTATCATTTTAAAAGAATGGTATCATTCTCAAAACACTCATACCTTAAGTCTATTTTATGTTTTTGTGACTTTAAATCAAAGTCAAACATTTTCACTGCTGGGAAAGGCCATTCAATTGTAATATAATTATGGACAATACTAAAAATTCATTGTGTAGGTGCTGAAAAAGTGCTCAAACATTCATCATTAACTCCAAGACAGTACAGTATCGTAACAAACAGCTAATTCTTAAAAGCATCTGCTGCTGAATTTGGCCTCTCATGTCTTTGTAAATTGTTTTCATGAACAATTGTTGTGGATGTCAAAATGTTAAGGAGAAAGCACATAAGATGAGTCTATATTTAGCACTGCGTTTCAGAGAAAACATTAGATAAGACAGAGATTTTTTTAGGTCTTGATTTACTAAAATACTTCATGGACTCCTGATGCTTGAGGAAGTACATATTCATGAATTCTGTTGCATACTTTACTCCTTCAATATTCCTTTTGATAACTTTGAACTAACTTCTGAAAGAAAATACCAAATATTAGGTACAGTGGACCCGTGTATAACAAACAGCTTGTATAACATACAATTTGTACAACATAAAAATTCCGGAGATAGAGGAAATTTTCTTAACATAATCGCCTATGGGGAGAATCCATACAACATAACAATGGGATCACTCTGTTTTCAATGCATTCCTATGGGAATTTGTATAAAGGAAAATTTGCTTAACATAATTTCATTTGGAACGAATTAATTCCTTTATACAAGATACCACTGTAATTACATTTGCTGCACACTGTATAAATGTAGTACAAAAATGACACAAATCACACCATATAAACCAAACCATATATTCACACCATACATTGATAGTAATGTACAATTTTGCTATCTAATTTTCCTTCACATTTTGTGCTTCTTTAAATTTTACAATGCCCTTCTCAGCTGAAATAGGGAGTTGATTGAAATTTTGGGGTCACTCATTCCCTACGGCTTGCATCTCATGTCACCTCTAACATCTGTCTTGTTTTACTTCCTTGAGCTGAAAAGTATTGCACACTGCTCAAAGGTCAACTCAGTACTCCACTAAATTCTACCACTTCTTTCTAGACAGAAAAAGTTCAGAACAGAAATTATTGCTACGGTTATTCCACTGTGCCGCTTCCATCAATTTAATATGAGTGGCTGATTCCCTTCCAAACATCAGTTTATGGAAGAAACTGGAGCGGGTGTCAAGAGACAAACATAAGTTGCTTTTATCCTGATGTCTTCGAGAACAACTATACAAGTGTGAACTGTCATGCTTTATAGTCCCAGCTGGACAGTTCCCCATGGATGCATATATCTCGATACTTGCTTGATTTCTTCTGCATAAATTGAAATTTAGGTGTAATTGGACTGAGATGCATGCCTCATTTGGGAGGCATGATTATATCAGTATTCTAATGTACACAGGTGATCCTGTTTGTTGTCTCTACCAAGGGAAGACTTTAGGATATCTTTAAAACAAATCTTACTGTCTTGTTAGAGTAATTTTATCAATTATGGGAAGTCCTAGATTTGCTGTGTTTTTTTAAACAGACTCTCTTTTTTTTTAGTAGAGTGTGGGTAGTCAGTTGCTAGAATAGGCCAGGTCTTTCTGACACTTGAGGATTTGTCATCTTACTCTAAATGGATAAAAAAAATAATAGCAAACAAGCTACAGCCACGATATTAATTAGAAGCTACAATTCACACAAAAAGAGGATAGCCTCTATTGCCTATCTTTCTGTTTTGTTTTGTTTATTTTATTTGTTCTACTTTTTGCTTATTCAGTCATGATTATACTCACAATGTTGTAAAAGGTAGCCCTCTGGACACGGAGCTTGGGTATCTGTGCTATGAGTTCACATGGAGAGATTCTATGACAAATTGTGAGTTGTTCTCGTAAATCTTCAGGCAAGATTAAGCTTCCTCCAAGCAGGTTTATAGGGCAAACCCCTTAATTATTGATATGCACACAAAAACTGCAGAAAGACTGGAAATACACTAATGAATTCACCCCAGCACCAATCCCACCATCAGACAGATAGCAAAAAGGTCTTATTTGATTGCAAACGTAGAGGTGTAAAATTTATGTAAATTCTGAAACCATGAAAACAAACATATATATTCTCACCAATTTGAAAAACACTTTACTACTTCAAAACCATGAATGCCTTTTGAATAACTTGCCACAAAAGAATGTACCGTTGACGGTATTAATTGCGACCCCCACTGTACAAATGCCTTTGTTTCATTCCAATAATTTTCGCACAGGCAAAGATCCAGTAGCACACTTGGATATCCAACTGCCGAAGTGGAATGAGGACATTCTTCCCTCTCTCTCTCTTCTTTTTTAGCGCAACATGGTGCCCAAAAGCCTGCTGAAGAATGTTTTCTGCCTTCTTTTGCCCACATCAGTTTCCCAGGACACATGAGGGGAAGGTTGCAAGAGAAGTGGCAGAGTGCCAACTTTGGCTGGAGCAGACAGATTCAGCAGAGGTACATCACTGGCACTTTGGTATGATATGACCAGACAGCTGCTGCTTCTTAATGCACCAAACCAAGCTGGGATTTGCCAGCAGAAAAAAAAAGGTAGGGCCAGAAGACAGGGTTTAAAACAGAAACCAACAGGATTGGAGTCATTAAAAGGAAGGGTGTTGTTTTGTTTTGTTTTTCCAAAAAAGGGGGACTTAGAAACCAACTTTGTAAATGAACATAATCAGATATGAAAGAAACAACACGAACCCAACCCATCTATCCATGAATGAAATGATGGTAGGTACCATAAACTTTAATTCCTCTTTCAAACTGTTTCCAACTTTTTTAGAAGGACACAACATTTATAGTTAAGCTAACACAAGATAATTTGAATTTTACCATGTAAATGAGTACAACGGTATCAAAAGGCATTTTGTAGAAATACAATGCAGCTAAGAAAAATAATTCCAACCTTGCCATGAAAACATTTCACCTTTCATTGAAAGAAAATAAAACCTTCCAAGAGCAAATGCCTTCTCTCAGTCTTTCAGGAGCTTCTGCTTACCATGATCTCTTAACATCTAACCCATAACACCATAAACAGCAAGAAGTCATAGGTGAAATCTCTGGATTTGTGCTGGATGTGAGAGAGATAAATTGGGCAGATGAGAGTTAGAGGACCATTTTGGGATTCCAAAAGCTCTCGTCTTATTGGAGATGTTTTCAGGTGACCAGGCAGCATCTCAGAAAGCATCACCAACATTTCTAACTAAGATGACCATTGTAAGTAGGGATTCCCCACCACGACCAAAAGACATCACTCTATCAGGCTTCCCAACAAGACCTTCATCCACTAGCATCTTAGGAAGGAAACAAAACAAAGCATCAGACACAGACACAATGCCACATTCAAAAAGCAGCTATCTACTGTTCTTAATTTTTATTTAAGGATATCCAAAGGAGAAAAATTAAGTTCAGCTCAGATTTTTGCACCTCATGTTAAGTTCTTGAGCTTAGTTTTAATGAAGATAATCTGGGAAGTATAACCCTGTGAAGTATGTGCTTAGGGTCTCTGCTGTCCTCTCAGTGCACAGCCTGTGGCAGCATGTTAGGGGGAGCGCACAGGATCCTGGGCCGGTGCTGGGGCACCTAGTGGGGCAGAGAGTGCTGGCACTGCTGGGCTGTGGCCTGGGCCCATCAGGCTCTCCTGGGCCAGGCGCCTCCTCCCAGCCGTCCTCTGCACCCTCAGCCTCTCTGGCAGTGGCCTCGAGGAGCTGCCCACTGAGTTGGGAGGGGTGGTGGTGGTGGGGGTGACCACCACCACGAGGGGGAGACAGAGAAGGGCCGCCGCAGCTCTCACCCAACTCCGCCAGCCCTGCCCAAGCTGCGACTCCTTGGCTTCTGCCACAGCCGCCTCCACCTCCAGGAGCTGCTGCTGGCCGGCGGGCACCTCCATACCCTCCCTGAGGTGCTCCTGCTCACCCCCAAGCCCGGTGGCGCCCAAGGTTAAAGTGGTGGCGGCAGCAGCAGCAACCCCCTGGTGACACCCCTTGGCCCTCCTGGGGGTCCTCAAGCCACCGCCGCAATGTGTGTGTGTGTGCTCCAAGAGTTGAACGTGAGAGACATTCAGGAGCGTCAGGTAGGCTGTGGGCTGTTCCAATTGGGACAGCCCTGATCTAGGCCAACCATGCTCACCCCCCCCCCCGAACCAGAAACACAATATGAAAGAAATGAATCAGGATTATATAAGTCACCTAACAAACCTTATAAAGTGGCATGTGAAGAACTGTTTTGAGTCTATGGCCCCCTGCAAACATACCAGGGACCTCCATATGGACCCTGTTGAGAATGGCTGGTCAAAACCATGCAGAAATACAGTGGAGATGGAATCTAGTCCCCACTTTGACATGGTAGTTGACGGCACATCTTGAGCTTAACTGGATGATTCTATATTAACACCTTCTACCGCTTAGACCTCTCAGGCACGCACTGACACTCTGACTGGTTCCACTCCACTATAAATATTAATGGAACACATTACGAAGCAGGAGTTCACAGCCAACTGTTGCAAGCACTGCAGTAGGCGGTCCCATTAAAATTTCAGCATTTTCAACATTGCATTGAAAGAGCTCTCATTCGGTGCGAGTACTGACATTGGTCAGTATGATAAAGCATGTAGCTGGAAATGTGGAAGATGTGAGTAAGTCTTCCACGGCACATGCAAAGCTTGGGACGAAAAGAAAATGCCAAATGTCCATATACCGCGTGTCACCGTGAACAGAGCAGAACATCCATCAGCTCCCCTTAAACAGGCAAAATTATCATTAAACTGCGAACAGCTATATGCCAAGTAGAACAGATGGAAGCACATTACTCTGCTTTTTCCCTTGGCATTTGCTCACCCGTCACTCCACTCCATAAAAATAATCTACATGTGGCATTCCATTTTCAAGGAACATAGCCCTTTATATTTCATCTATAAAAAGATTCTTCATTGGGTAGATCAAATGGTTGGTTGAAAATAACAGCCATTGAATAGAGCTAGAAATAAAAATGAAAATGCCCCACAGACCAAGAATGCTGCATTTACAGTGAAAGGTTTGCCACACATTTTATTGCAGCTTACATTTTTCTTTAAAAAAAAAACATGGTGCCAGTCACTTGTGAGCGTGCCACTGCTTCCTTAATTTCATAGCTTCCACGAGGACATTCATTCAACTTATTTACAATCAAAAACCACTGGTACCTAGACAAGTACACATGGGAATTAGGATGCCAACTGGACTATTCTGGCCTTCAAGCATTGTCATGTTATGTCATCAAGAAGGGAGCTTTAATTTGCATAGATTAGACCAGTGATGGCGAACCTATGGCACGGGTGCCAAAGGTGCCACTCGGAGCCCTTTCTGTGGGCACCCGACATCGCCCCTTCACAGCCACCTGTATACAGGTTAAATTATTGGCACTTTGCAAAAAAATTGTTGTTGTTCAGTCGTGTCTGACTCTTCATGACCCCATGGACCAGAGTTCGCCAGCACTCGGTCTCTAAAAGGTTCGCCATCACTGGATTAGACCATGGGTCAAACCTCAGTCTACTGTCCTGTTTGGAGTTCACAACTGCCCAAGTCCATTAAAAGAGAAGCAAAGGGATGTTGGACATAATTTTATTGTTCTAAATTGACTGACTGCTTGAACAAAGGTTCCTTAAGCAAGCAGGGTGTAACTTCTCAGTTGTGGATGTGCATTGCCTCACACACACACACCCCAAAAAACTTACAAAAGACCACACACTACCTGAACCAAGCAAGGGTCACCAAACTTGCTGTTTTGCAGCTAGCCACAAAAACTTGTGGTTTTATCTATAAAGTGAGTTGCATAGGGAGTATACACTGTATCTGATTTTCAAGTGCATTTGCAGGAGACTTCCAACAGCTTGAACAGTTGGAAATACACTGTTTTAAAGGTGGATGGCATTTTGACCCCCATTGCTGTCACCACGCCTTTCTGTGGTGAAACAGTGGGAAGTTTGACAGTAGAAAGGAGGTTGCGCAGAGACTATAGAAACCGGAGCTCAGCACGGGCCCATGTGTTATTCACAGCTCCTTTAACCTTTCCCTACAAGGTGCTCTGAAGCCTATTTAGGGTGTGAACTGGACAGTGAAAGAGTTGCCTAGTCTTTTGTGTCTTGCCCAGTGAGATCATAAATCATTGTGGCATCTCACCAGCTATTTCCAGATGTTTGATACCACAATGAACCTTTGTTACTCTTGCAGTTCACTGCTCTGCATACACTAGCCTTGTCTGTCAGTCTGTTATGGGCTCTGCAGCCTTCAGGTCACAGAATTTAGCTTCTCTGTTTTTCCAGAGAATTTATATTATGCTTCTTAAATCAAAATGACTTTCAAAGCAGAGGAAACAGGACACTGCAAGAGAGCCATGAGTCAGCCAGCTATCCAACTCCTTTTGTGGCGGCGGTAGTGGGAGGTGAGACACTTTTGATACTGCTTTCCAAGTTCAACCTGCTACAGGCATTTACTCCATCTATCAGATAAAGTTATATCCTGTTGCCAAAAATAATTAAAATGAGAGTTGACTGGTCTTTGAGACTCCCCCCCCCCCCTGCTGACAAGGCTGGGCTTTCCTACTCATCTCTGAGTGAACTACAGCATATTTCAGCTCTTTAATCTCTTCTATCAGATAATTGCCAGGTTAGGCAAAGTACAGCCCTCAAAGGGCTATTTCTGGTGCCCTGGACTTAAGATCCTCAGTTTTATCAAAGGAGAGGAAAGTTAAAGTTGATCTGGTTTTGTTTTTTGCATTTATGTCGTTCTTTTTTGCATGAACCTTAGGAAAGACTCTTTTTTGGAACCAGATTTGAGATCAGTCTTAGAGTGTGCCTGAATCACTGGCTCATGGGAAGAGGGACCTGCCATACCATTTCCATTTTTATGACGGGCCTGGATCATCAGTCCAACCTCTGAGAATTTTTCAGACAAAAACAGGAGTACAACTAAGTCCATTTATCTAAAAGAACAGTCTCAGAAGAAATCAAGTGAGACACTATAAGAATTATACAGTAGGTTCAACGTCTACAGGTATACCAAGAAAACACTGACAAAATTAAGTAAGCAGGTAGTCACCAGTCACAAAAAAGTGACTAAAGGCAACCCCTTGAGACTTCCTTAACAAAGGCTGCTATTATCTACTTTCATCTCTTCCCTCAGTAAACAAACTAGCATGGTTTAATTAGGCTTAGTCACACTAAAATCACCCTAATGTTTGGCTCCCAACCCAGTTTTAGACCATCTATGTAAAAAAAAGGGTCCTCCCACTTTAGGTCTGCTGTTTGTTCCATTTGTACCATATGTTGTGTTGTAACATCTTTGGGCAACCCATATCTGCAGTTATTCTGAAGGGCTCTAAACCACTGCCTTCCTCGTTAGTTTCTCTTTCACCTTTCTTGATTCTGTCCTGCTGTAATCCAGGTTATTCCAAGATACAGGCACTCCCAGCTAGTTTACCCCCAAAACTACAATGAACAGCATGCATAGCACTTAATTCATACATTAGATTATTCATCAATTATTCCTTGCCTTTAACTATTACTTTTGAGTAACATTATCTGTAATTGGACAGCCAATGTTTCTAAACCTATGTTCGGCACTTAACTCTACTCTCAGCATTGTGGCCTATGCCTTCAAATATTTTTTATCCCTAAAATATTATGTACCTATGCTTTGTGACATGCAGCCTATGCATCCCTATGTAGCCATGTCTAAAAGCAGAAAGACTCTTAAAATTGAAGTGACAGTGGAACCTCCAAAGCATTCCTACCAGGTTTGTGTTTGTGTGTGTGTGTGTGTGTGTGTGTGTGTGTGTGTGTGTGTGTGTGTGTGTGAGAGAGAGAGAGAGAGAGAGAGAGAGAGAGAGAGAGAGAGAGAGAGAGAGAGACAATGTTACAAGTCCACATACTTTGAACATGTACACAGCTTCCTACATTCTTGTATTTTAATTAAGCTTTGAATACGTCACTCGGGATGGCATGAGTGTTATCTGTCTGATTAAAAACAAATAAAGATGAAAAATCTACTTGCCCTGGGCTTTCTGCTCAAAATGCTTCCCTGCTTTTATTCTATAATTATCATTACTCAGGACTAAGATTAAAATAACAGAGCTGAAATCAGTAACACTGCCTTGAAATTTTGCAGAACTATATCATGCAATGACTAGATTCTGAAATAGGATATCTTGCAGTTGGAACCCCTAGGACTAGTTTGATAGCATTTGTCAAGAAAATGGATGGCAAGTTCCTGATAAGAAATAAATTGTTTCCCTTCTTTTTACTATCTGCACTTAAAGGTTATCTGGTAGGAATATGCTGCCTTGTGTTTTTTACTAATTTTGTATTTAATCCAATAACAGTATTTGCCATACTGATGGTACAGAATTAATATGGCTGTTCTTTGGAACTACTTTGAAATGACACATTTTATTCTGTGACTATAAGAGCACTTTCCTGTTTCAGCAAAACAGGAAGCAACAAACTGATGGACTGAATCAACTTGCCAGTAGGGATGGGCTGTTCATTTCGGAAGTAGTGTGTTCTGAAACGCCTCAAGCAAGCCCAGGTGTTGGACGCCTCCAAAACATAAACAGCCAATCACTTACCTTGCTGCACAGACGTATCGGGCTAAAGTCCATTCAGGGAGAAGTCTCTGACATCATCTGTCCTTCTCCTTGGTCCTGGCCAATCAGGCAGGGAGGTGGTATGATGCATTTCCCTGCAGAGATCCTGATTGGCCATGCCAGGGAGAAGGATAGATGACATCAGGAGACTTCTTCCTGGTTGGACTTTATCCCAATACGATTGTGCAAGAAGGTAAGTAATTAGCTGCTTGCATTTCAGAGGCTTCTGAACAGCATCTGGGCTCGTGCGGGTCACTTTGGAATGTGCTGCTTCCGAAATGAACAGCCCATCCCTACTTGTCAGTCTCAAATTTAGAGTAGTCCTACTCAATCATGGGAGTTTGGCAACACCTATGTTAGCTTCTTTAATGGAATGCCTCTACTTCAGTTGCCACAAATAACTGGACAGAGCCCAATTTCGACATGTTCTAGAACTCTGATCCTTGGGAAAGGAAACAGCACAACATAGTGCAGGTTCTTCAAGCTGAATGTGACTTCTGTAGAAAATCCTCACTGCAAAAACAGATTATTTTTTTTAGGACAAGAACACACAAATTGCAGTGTGTAGTCTTGCATACATCAAATGAAAAAGGAGATTGTGGGCTGATTTCTCACAGGGCACATAGAGCTTTCATAATAAGTTGGGAACTAGGTAAAGTAGGACCCCCATATCCACTGATTTATTATCCACAGATTCAGTTATCCACGGTTGTCAGAGGAAAAATAAATAAATTATTCAGCAGCCACAAAGCAAGCTACTGTCGTAAAGAGCAGCTGTAAAGCAAGCTACTTTCATAAAACAGCAGCCATAAAGCAAGCTACCATCATAAACAGCAGCTGTAAAGCAAACTACTATTGCAAAATAGCAGCTGTAAAGCAAGTTACTATCACAAAACAGCAGTTTTGTGGAACACTTTGGCATTCTCTCTTATCCACGGTTTTCATTATCCACGGGAAGGCTTGGAACCAGAGAGATTATATAAATTCCTGACTTTATCAGCAGCATCCCACTACTATTGCTTTTCCATTTGTTTGCTCCAGTATTGGATCCGTTGCTGAAATGGTGGACGTCCACCACCAATTAGTCCCTTCTCCATCCAACTACATGCACCACCATCCACAGTTTTCCAAAGGGTTCTCTAAAAGGGCATCCCCTGTTGACCTATTCTACATGTGTGAGTACATGTGCGGTCTATTGAATCAGCTCCTGATTAGCAGAGAACAGGGCTCCCTGACACCACATCAGAAATTATATACGAAGTGAGACTGCACAGAAGCATTAAAGATAAGCAGGCTACCAGAAGATAAGGACACCTAGAAGAAATCAAAAGATTTGTCGGTAGTATTCAGAATCAGCCAACATTTCTATTTATAGCAAGCCATAAAAGTACCACAGCTCCTTAGAGACTGCTGGGGTTTACTGTGGCATAAACTTTCATATGCTGTTGCCTAGGAAAAAATGCTACAATAAATCATTTAAACTGGTTTAAAAAAAAAGGTTGAGCGGAAGAAAACATACTGCTCTTTGAATTCCCTAAGCCCACACACAAATGTCATGTGCCCGATCAGCTGGTAGTGTCAGCTTCGGCATGAATTTTTCCAAACATGTTTCCTGGCAGGCGAAAATATTGCTGGCAACTTATGGAGAACTTTCTCATTGCATTTAAGAGTAGACCTCCAGATCTTCCCTGTGGAACTGCTTCTCATGTTCCAAGGAAGTGATGAGAAAGGAAACATTAGCCATTTGAGCTCCCTCTTTCTCCATCTCAGATAAAAGAGTACAGACAGACAGTTAAAGAAACTGCCCTACAAGGACATCCACATCTCCTCACTGGATAAGAAAGGACTAGACACAGTGGTTCTCAACCTGTGGGTCCCCAGATGTTCTTGGACTGCAACTCCCAGAAACCCCTTCCAGCACAGTGAGTGGTGGAGGCTTCTGGGAGTTGAAGTCCAGGAACATCTGGGAACCCACAGGTTGAGAACCACTGGGCTAGACAGTATAGATGCCTTAAACATGTTCAACTACCTCTTTGGAAGATAACAAATGACTCATAGTGTGCCATTATATTTGACTAGTACAACCATTCTTGGCAATTTATATAGAATGGCGATGTAATATTTTTAGTAGCTTTGCACCCACGAAAGTCAAAACTACATATAAATTCTAACGTTAACACCGAAAAAGCACAGTTACTTCAGATGAGTAGTATTTACGTATGAATATTAGCACCACAAACCCACAGTCATATTTGATTTGCAACAAATAAAAACAATTGTTGTCATAAGTAGCTCTTACTTTAGATTTCAGTCTAAAAGCAGTGTATTTAAGGGATATGGAAATGTAAACATGGATTAGTTGGCATAACCATCTTGTTTAACCAAAATAGAGTATTTTTAAGGATAAGGGCATCATTAAGCTTTTTTAAAGGAAGAATACATAATGGAGGAGGGGAATCTTCCATTTCCCTCTTTCTGTTTATGAATGGAATTTCAGCTTGGGGTGACTAACCAGGAAAAGGATTTTAGGACTGCAATTGTGTCTTCTATATAGGAAAACCAAATATAAAATGAAAAAAAATGGTATTTTTCCCTCTTCTCCCTGTCACAGAATTCAGTGAGGCTGACTGACTAACCACTTCTTGAGACTGGCATACTGTAAAATGAGGGTGTCTACACTGAGTTGTACCCCAGACTTAATAAGCTCCATTTCAGCAGGCCTGTTCACAGTAGTGTATAACTACATCTGAAACCAACACGTTACATTTTGTTTATCACATCATTTAATTAATCTGTGAACCTGATAGATCATACCACGGGCACTGACTATGCACTTCTATATATTGGTCCATAATAGTGTCATCCAAAATATCTGCAATAACAATTGCAACACCAATATAAGGCCAGTACTACCAAAATGCACCCTAAGCTTATATGTTGGCAAGAAAAAGCCTTAGAAATGAGTTATTAAAATAATCAATCTGCCTTTCATTATAACCTGCCATGCCCATTTAGCACTGATAATCATGATTGGCAGGAACTGCCTAGATGCCCTAAGCATATCTGATCTCGCCTGATTTTGGAGCTAAGCATTAGAGATGTGCACAAAACACCAAAATTGTGTTTCATTTTGTTTTTTGTTTCATTTTTATTGTTTCATTGAGATTAGAACGAAATGATTTTTTTTAAAAAATAATTTCATTATTAATTTTTTTAATTTTTTATTTCTTTTATGTCCCACCGACCAGCTGGCCCGTGGGCTGGGTCGGTGGATTTTTTTAAAAAATTATTTTTATCCCCACCCAATGGTGCCCAATTGGGTGGGGGGGAGGGGGGCTTTTAAAACTTTTTTCCCGCCGAAGCCCCGCGCTCCAGCTGATCGGTGGTGGCTTCAGCGGGGAGAAAAAACTGTGGGTGCATTGGGGGAGGACTGCCAATAACGAATAATGAAATGAATAAAAAATCAATTTCGTGCCCATGTCTACTAAGCAGGGTCTCCCCTGGCTAGTACCAGGTGCTGTAGGCGCTTGGAATAGGAAATGGCAAACCATTCCAGTATGGCAAAAAACTCCATGGGCGTGGAGTCACGAAGGGTCGGTCACGACTGTGACAACACACACACACACACACACACACACACACACACACACACTCATGATTGGCATCTTGATCCTCAGCACATTTATAAAAACATTAAATCCGATGGGAATCTGATTTAATAATCTGATTGGAATAGTATCTGGTTTCTTCTAGTGGCCTGTTCTGGAACCACACCTCAAAACACATATTGCTTGTGTGTTCGGGGGGGGGTATTTAATCATTACACTGCAGGTACAGATCCTGAAGGCATGGAAGTCTTTTTTTTATATCAGCACTGAGTAAGATCATTGCTAACCGTGGTTCTATTATTACATACAATTTGGACATAATGTTCGATATGGGCTTGCAGACCACAGTTTATACCTACCTTAAATCTAAGCTGCACAGGCAGCAATCTCAGTCTACCAGGGTCAGTGATGCCCAGTTTGAACAGGGTTTGCCAGGATGCTGCAACTGCAAAGCAGAGTTGCAAGGCACATTTTGCTCTGAACGAGCCTTCCCAAATCTGATGGGTCTCATATGTTTTTGACTGAGAGCTGAAACCCAAACATTCCAAAAACAAGAGGCTGAAGGATAATGTTGTGAACTATGATTGATAAGGGAAGAGAGGGGGTTCCTGTTACCAAAGAGCAAGGCGAACCTTACTGATTATCAAGTCAAGCCCCTGCTAAGGAAGCCTAGTGTAGAATCAAACTCCTAATTTCTGGCCCCATAGCCAGATATCAATGAGCTATCCAGCAATTATAATTCTTTACCCCCAAATGTGGCTTAAACATCCCTAGCACTGTGTTCCATATTCTCTATCATGTACTTCAGCTTCTGAAATGTTAAAAGGCCTTGCGTTGTTTGACACTTGGATTTCAACCTCCTTCCCTTCTGCTCCAAGGATATATTTTAAAAGTGTCCACAGCAACAGCTAATAAATCATGTGCCATCAAGACCAATGTAGAGGACAGCAGGGTGAAGGGAAGGTGATTTTCAACTCTTGTAGTTCTTGTTGTACTGTGAGTAGCTGATAGCTATCTCAAGAGTGCTTTGTTTAAGGATAGTCCCTCAAACAAGGCTGTCCTTGAAGTACCTTAAAAGACTGCGCTGTTGCTGAAGAATCTTTCCTGGAGTCTTGGCCACAATAGCTTGGACACTGATACATGGGTAAATGCTGGAGTCCAGGATGTTCTTCCAAAAACTGAAGGGACCCCGGTCCAGCAGAGACACCCAGTTCTTCCATCTCCTCTGAATTCCAGTGCTATTTCCCATAATGTTCCAAGATCCTACCAACAACAACTCTCCACAACAGCTTTTCAAGAAGCACAGAAGAAGAAGGAATCATCGCAAGAAATCAACCATGTCTCTTTTCTCAAGCACTGACTCTGATGAGCAGAACTCTAATTATGAAAAATCTGGGTCCAAGCCTGTGGCCTATATCTAATTGTTAGCCCTCACTGGAGTACACTCAGCGGTTCTATAGAACATACAATACAAGCTGACATGCCAAGCACCCATGGCACAAATGACTTCACTCTAGTCAGAATTACTAAGCACATATTGGCCAGACATTTTAAGGTCCAGCCAAGAAACCAGAAATTGGAAGGCTACTTTAGAAGTAATTAATTGCAGTTTCTATGTCCCAAGCCCAACATAGTAATTATTTATCATCCCAGATCCACTTCCAAATGTTTTTTTATATCACATTTTCTGAAAGTTCGGAATATAGTGCATAGGTTCAGGGAGATGATAGATAGATAGATAGATAGATAGATAGATAGATAGATAGATAGATAGATAGATAGATAGATAGATAGATAGATAGATAGATAGATAGATAGATAGATAGATAGATAGATAGATAGATAGAGGGGAACACCATTCCTGTGTAACACCAATGAACGGATCACAGTGTGCTGTGGCAAATATCCAACCTCTCTCACCTATACTGTCACTTTTTATAAAGTGGCACATACACTGAGTAAAGCTTTATGCTCTAATCCAGAATCTCAAGACTGGATAATATGGGGCCTTCCCAGAAAATGCAGCTGGTCCACAAGGTTTTAGCCAGGCTTCCAAGTGTACCAAATCAAGAGATGTAAAATTTCTGGAAACTTTGAGGGTGGGGGGAGGAGATAGAACCTGTTTTTCTCTGAAGTTTTTTTCTATTGCTTCAACATTTCCAGAAATTTTACACCTCTAGGGAAACCACAGTCAGCAAACATTATTCCCATTGAAAGTAGTTTTGACAGGCTCTCCCACCATAGTAGTAAGGAATTTTATTCATCTAGATGACGTACACTTCATTCCAGTTTCAGTTCCAATGCATATCTATCTTCTATTTTAGATTTATTTTTAAGCCCCATTTTATATTGTGGTTTATTAGAGCTATGCGCAGCTTTGAAATCATTCACTATAAAATGTTTGCAATACCTGTAAGTTAACAAACCAATAAACTTGTCATGAGGTACCTGATCACACAGTGTAACACATATCCCTCCCATGCAAACTGCATAAAGGTGAGAGAGCTACAGCCCTAACATGGCCGCTATGCATACCCCTGAAAACATTTCAACCGAGATAATGCAGATTTCAGAAAGAAAGCGCTACCCACCCTTGGGTTAAGGATCAGCAGTTAAGAATGCAGAAAACATCATCCTCTGCACTTGTTAGAATATCCCAAGTAAATAACAAATATCACAGATAAATAATAAATTGTTTTAATTTAAAAAATCAGAATGCTTCTCAAGAATGCTGCAACATGTCGGGTCAGATGGAGAAACAAATACAGTAATAAATTCTTAAGAAGGCATTTGCTTCCTAGCTCAGATAACCCTAAGGATTTTGATAAGACAGCTGCCAGCCAAGAGATCTAAGAAATCTGATTTCAATGTAATGGAAGATTAAAAAGAGCGTTGCTAGATCACACCAAAGCCTACCTACACAAAAAGCCCATCCTATCTCCCAGAGTGGCCAACCAGATTCCTCTGAGAAACCCATGCGCAAAACATGAGGGTAACAGGCCACTCCCACAAACGTCCCTTAGCAACTGCTATTCAAAGGCATTTGATGCCAGAGGGAGCCTCCTTGACCCCCAAGTTTGATCTAATTATTCTTCAGAACATCTGGCAGTGGATGCAGATGCATCCTGTGGTAGGAAATTTTACACTTTAACCATGTGCTACACAGGGAAGCGATGGAGTACGAATCACTTCAACCAAAGGGAAACATGTTAGGCTAATGTGTACGTTCTGGTTGTCAAAAAACAAACAAAACAAAAACAAAAAAAAAAAAAAAAACCTTGCTGTTAAAAAAAGGAAGGAGATCTACAGGGAATCAAGGAAATGCAAAGAAAATGTTGCAAAGAGCATTGGATCGAAACCTTTCATTTCTATCCTGGTGTTCATGTTTCCAAAAAAGATGAAAAGGGGGGAAACAACCTACACACACCACGAGAATCACAAGAGGGTGTACTGCTTTCTTTCTTAGACTTCAAAACATAACAGAGGTACTAAAAATATCTTGACATGCCTATGACCTCCGGATGTTAAGTACCTCAACCAGTAGAGGAAATTTCTCCACTCCAGCACTTATTCTGCACAGTGTGAGCTGCACAGTCTTCTCGGTGCACCTTCAAAGTACACACTGACGCCTGGCAGAAGCAGTGCAATTTTGGAATCTTGGATGCTGGAGACACTGCCTCCTCACTCACGGGCTGTCACCATCTTGAAAGCTGGCTGAGAAGACTCTTTTGATGATGCTACCCGCATATAGAACTGCAAGCAAGGAAGAATTGCTCTCTCAGCAGCTACTCCACAATTATTAAACTCTGACCTTTAAAAATAAAATTCAAAGATACCGTTGCCCACATTGTATTTCAGGACAAGGGAGTCTTGGCGTTAATAGCCTCTCACTTTCTCTGTCTCACTTTCCCTGCCCCTAAACACCCTAGTTTTAGACACTTAAGTTATGGTGGACAACACCAGGCTCTGTGGCAGAATCCAGGCCTCCCGGGCCTAAGTTCACCCTGCTGGGGTTACCCAAACTGCCAGACCTTCCTCCCAAGGACATTTTTGTTTGGTGGTTTCCCAGCTTTCATTTGATTATTTTCTTACTCAAACAGGGTTGAGACGCTTCACCTCAGGCAGTAACATTGTGCTATCAAAATTAACTGTTGACCCCCCCCCGCGCCACCAATTCTGCCTTCAGCTCCACACATCACTGGATATGTGGCCTCTAGAAGTTACCTGGCCCTGAATTTGATCTCAGATCTTGAGTCACTTGAACCACTCAGAGTGGCCCTGTCACCAGACAGGTGGTATAAAAATCTAACAAATAAATAAATAAAAATATGAATTACTTTAAACTTGAGGAAGACAAAGACCTTGGTGTATCCTGCGCTAAACCAGGATCTTCCACACACACTGGAATGCTTCCCCATTTCAAACCTATTTTTAGGACCACTAGGCTTTCAAGGGCCAAAAAATAGCCTTTAAAAAAAAAGAACAATCTAGAGTATTCTTTTTAACCTCCTATGTTGGCTAGTGAGGCTGAAACAAGCGTTTGGTGGCCAGTCATATCCCTGAAGATGTCTGGAGATTCACTTGGCCATTTTCACATGACTTTTTAAAATGGGATTTCAAGAGGACAAGCATGGCCCACCAACTTCTATGACAGGCCAAAAAGGGCCTTGTCGCCCCCCAAGAAGTTTTCCACACCTAATTTACATGAGCAGGAATTCAGTAAAACCAGTCTGAGGTTTGAGTGTTTCTCCTCCACTTCCCTTTCACACTGAAAAAAATGCATGCACGCTTCCTCTTTCCATGTTGATTAAACCAATCTGTATTAAATCAGAGAACAGTGCTTTGTTATCTTAACAGTAGGCAGCAAATGAGGATTTCAAAGTATAACTGGAACCTGGCTGATTTTAACCAACCAGTTAAGAGTCAAGTTCCTTTGCTCCACTCTGAATGTGTCAGGGGAAGATACACGATTTACAAAATCGAAAAAAGGAAGCGTTCACTCCCTTCCTCTTATACAGTACATAAAAACGAGGGAAAGTACCTTTATAATGGCAGCTGGTATGTTATCCCAAGACTTTCCAAATTTTTTTAAAATAAAAACATCAAGCTATGTGTGGGGAACCTCAGGATTTGACCCAGCCCTCCCAACTTGGCCCTCTGGAATTCCCAAATGGCTGCACACTCCTTTCCCATGCTTTTGTCATGTGTTTTCACCTATTCTCAGATTGGCTCACAACAGCAACAAGGCAACACAACGTGCATATAAGCGGGAGAGGAAATGTTAGAAATGAGCAAGATTGGTAAATATTTGCTCAGCTATTCCCAAGAAGTAGTTCTATCACACAATATCGTTCCTTCAGACCTCAAAATGCAATAATAAAAAGCAATAAAATATCTGTCGCAGTGCTATCTACCATGCAGAAGCCAGTTTTTAATATAATGTCACAGCATACCACATTTGGTATGACTAAAGGCTCTTAAAAGCAGGACTTGTAAGCGTGCAATGCTTTGCACTGCCTAATCCATTTTCCTTCCTCTAGAGCTAGATAGTGATGTTCGTGATGCTCATGCATCATATCTGCATGTAAATGGGATCCCCTGATGCCATTTACTACTTTTTTTCCAGCTGCAATCCACACTGAGATTCTGGATCTGCTCCCTCCTGCTACTTAACAGACCTACAGCTTACACTGAAACTGCAATGATGCAGTACTATTTTAGAGATAGTAGTGCTGTAGCACTAAACTGATTTACCGCTCAACTGCAACATTGCCAGACCTGAAGATCTTTGCAACAGTGATTGCAACATTGATTGCTGACCCACAATAGAGGAAAGGTATTTAGAGGCATTTTCTCACCCAGGCTCAGCACCTAGTGTTATTTATTAGCTACACTTGTGTTCTTCCTCCAACGATCCCACAGTAGTCACAGCACTAAGGCAGCTCTCCACCCAAAAGAATGCCCCAAAGGAACAGAAACAATGTATTTATTTATTTATTTATTTATTTTAATATTTATATACCACCCTTCTTCCAGAAGAATTCCAGGCGGTTTACAACAGGATACAAGCAATGATACAATGAAAGCAAACAATGATAATAAGCAATAAAACAGCACAATAAAATGTAATAATAAAATTACAAAAAAAGACAAATATATAATGGCATGATGGCGGGGCAAAGAGGGGGGGAATTAACTGTCGCCAAATGCCTCATAAAACAGTTGTGAAAGCAGAAGCACATGGGAAATAACACATTGAACAACAAAATATAAAGATATTGCATGTGAGGTCAAGCAGCTTCCACAACATACAGTATTTCATGGTATATACAGTACCAGAAAAAGCACAATGGCCAGCCTCTTAAAACATACCAGTACACAAGTACATAGGTATCTGTGTCCTGATGTGGTTTTTCTTTTTTAAAAAATGCTTATATTTCTAAAGCAGGGGTCCTCAACCTAAGGCCCTGGGGCCAGATGCAGCCCCCCAAGGTCCTGAATCCGGCCCCTGGGACCAATTGCAACCCCCCAACCTACTCCCTGTTTTGTGAGCAAGCCGGCCTCCGCAGCTGCTTTTGGACTGTGATCCGGCCCCCAGTGGTGTCTGGGTGGTGGTGGACCGGCCCACTGTTTGAAAACTTTGAGGACCCCTGTTCTAAAGGAATAAAAAGGAGTTTCACCACAATTTGCACAAAACAAATAAGAACCGAAGGAATGCTGCTTTTGATGCCTCAAATTAAGCCTGTTACTTCAGCATCAAAACTTTGCATGAGGGCAAAATAAACGGCACAACTGGAAAAGAACTGAGAAATAAAAACCAAGGTAGAGCAGACAAAAGGATAAGCTAGTATAGGTAAGATGAAACACTGGGCATCAATCATTAAATCTCTGCACTCACCACAGACAGGATCCATACTCCTGCTGTGGCTTCCAGTACTGTACATTCCTTTAGCTTAACAGCTGTAAGTAAAATTGTGCCAGTCGTCCCTATATCAAAAAGCTGCTTTTTAATTTAAATTTTACTATGTGTGGGAAAGGGATGGTCAGTGTGATCAGGAAGCTTGGGTTTGAATCCCCATTCAATCATAGAAGTTTACAAGTGTGGGGCTGGTAAAAAAAAACCTCCTTAAATATCTCGCCTTGAAAGTTGTTATAAATTGGTTCCATCTCAACAGCACATAGCATTAGTGGAAAATTGAATTTTTAATCATTATATATTATTCTGCGTATATGTCAACACCTCATATACTGCACAATTTAATGTATATGCATATCCAAGCAAAGCTATGCATCCTGAGGCATTATTAATACTTTCATACAGAGGCTGTTGAAGTATCTGCTAATCCGACCCATCACTTGCCTCTGATCCACTTGGGAGAATTACACACAGCACACCAGTGGATGAAGGCTGCACCTTTCTCCAAAGTTTGCAAAATGTAGGGAGAGAGTGTGTGTTGGACTACATGTTTGCGGGATTCTAAGAGCTGTAGTCTAAAAAGGTCATTTTCCCATCCCCTGCCTTTCCCTGAGAAACTCTACCAAGTCAAAGTAAGACAGAAGCCTATCTATGATTAAGCAAATGTGAGTCAAACTTTTATCTCATCTTCATCTCTATTGAATGCAAAAAAGTAAAGGGTTTAGAAAGTGGGACTGAAAATACAAGGACTGCTCAGTTCTCTAGTCCTCCTTACTCTAACTTCAGTATCACTTCAGCTGAACGCAAGAAAAAAGTCTTAGCTTGTACTCTCTTAACAGCTATAGTGGCAGAAAACTCTCTCTCTCTTTCTCTCTCTCTCTCTCTCTCTCTCTCTCTCTCTCTCTCTCTCTCTCTGTGTGTGTGTGTGTGTGTGTGTGTGTGTGTGTGTGTGTGTGTGTGTGTGGAAGCCTGGGATTCTCTACTATTCCCTCCTGTCAATTTAATGGACTTTTAGTTAATAAATATATAACACTCAGCTGAAACTGAAAGTGAAGTAATCCACTGTGTCTCACAAGTTTCTTTAAGTAGTTGATCATATTAATTATGGAAAGTCTTCCAAGGAAATCACTGAATTAACCATCTTTACATGACACACAGCAAATGGTTCTAATAGATACCAAAAATAAGTAATACAATTTCTGACTGATCAGATGACATCTGGGGAGGAAAAATAAGCAAAGAAAAACTGTTTCCATGGCCATCTTTATCACCAAGGAGAAATATGTCACTAATATTTAATCTGACCACCGAGCTCCTTCAAAATAAATCATATAATTCATTTATTTATTTATCATTGCACTTATTGACCGCACCGACGTTCCCACAGGAACAAGGTGAAAGAACCAAATAAGCAGATAAAAAAGTAAAACAACTTTAAAACAAACACAAATAATCCTGACAAAATGAATATAAGGAAATGTAGCAAAATAACCAGCCAGTCTGCCAATGTTTAAAATGCAACACTTCATTCATGTAACAAGACAAACTAAAAAGTAGGTCTTTCCCCATGTGTCTTCCTTCCTTCCTTCCTACTTTCTTCTCCCTTGGATACAGAAGAATAGGCTTGAGTACAGTACAGTTCAAAAAAGAACAACACTGTTAATGGCTCGCTGACTTCCTCTTAAATCTTTTGCACTACTCTCCCCAAGCACCATAATCTGTTCCATACAAACATATAAATTCATATAAACAGTTGTGTGGATGCTGTTTGGTGCTGCCAATGAAAATCCATGGATTGGGTTAACAATACCACACTGGCATTGGAGGAGACATGAAAGAGGATCTCTTTTGCCTTCTTCTCATTTTTCCATTCCCTGCCCATTGACCGTGAAGGTGTCGGTGAATGTCCTTCCATCCAAATCACACTGCAATGAGACAGTCAACCCCACAAATCCAGTGACAATTAGTGAGTATCCACTACAGACAAGCTTCGTTTTATCAAGGCCTTGATTTGTTGAGCAGCAACACCATCCTTGAAATCTTATAACCTTTCTGGAACTTCACACACACATGCCTACCAAAGGGAATAAAGGGTATTCTTATTTTACAAAGACAATTGAATGAAGTGGACAAAGTAATCTGGGGGTGAAGCATCCATGCTGTTAGATCAGTGGTACGCCACGGAGCCAACTGAGTTCCATAGAAGTGGATACAGACAACCATGATACTTCTGACTAATCAAATATGCAATTGTGTAAAGGCAACGATGTATCAAGAAATATGTCATTTTGCCCTTCTTCTAACACTGTTCACAGAGGTGTCCTCTGGGCCCCTGGGTAAAAAACATCACTATCTAAACCAGTGGTTCTCAACCTGTGGGTCCCCAGATGTTCCTGAACTGCAACTTCCAGAAATCCCTTCCAGCACAGCGAGTGGTGGAGGCTTCTGGGAGTTGCAGTCCAGGCATATCTGGGGACCCACAGGTTGAGAACCACTGATCTAAACTATCTCTATCAAAACTAATGAAAGTCCTGTGGCAACCCTGGCTTCCTTCTCCACTTCTTTTCATCCTCTGCATCTAATGCTTCAGGCACATGAGTTACAATGTTCTCCCAAGGATACTTATTTAGCAGTTGGTCCCTCAGGATTTGGTGGTGTTCCCTTATATATAAATCACTCTGAACTAAAATCTTAACTATCTTTTACCTAAGATAAAAAGTGGCAACAGGAATTACACTTCTTTCCAATAGGAATCTCTATAGATGATAGATAGATAGATAGATAGATAGATAGATAGATAGATAGATAGATAGATAGATAGATAGATAGATAGATAGATAGATAGACAGACAGACAGACAGACAGACAGACACACACACACACACACACACACACATTGAAGAAGACTAGTACAATGGAAAGAGATAATAAGTCTTTCCTATTTGCTAGCTGTGAATGTAGATATATATTACATGGGAAATGTTGCAATTAAAATTATTTTAGCCTGAAATAAGAGCATGCATTATGTTAGCAAATGATGTATTTTTACATTTTCAAAACTGGGAGAAAACTATGCCAGCCCAAATTTAGTTTTTATTTTTTAATAATGTCATCCATTTATATTTAACAAGATCCCTGATGAAGCGTGTGTGTGTGTGTGTGTGTGTGTGTGTGTGTGTGTGTGTGTGTGTGTGAGAGAGAGAGAGAGAGAGAGAGAGAGAGAGAGAGAGAGAGAGAGAGAGAGAGAGAGAGAGAGAGAGAACCTATTTATGTATGTCAAGAACAGGAGTGCAAACTGAGAATGTTCAAATTCTAAAATAATATCCTTATTATGTACAGACTGACTGCAAGAGAGGCAGAATAATTTTATGCAGTGTCTCACATTTGCAAGTATCCGGGTGTGCGCGTGTTCGTGGCTATATATAACCCAGCTCTAATGGCCACACACTCCCTTTTCTGCTCATCTGTTCAATATGGCCCAGGGATTATTAAATGATGCTAATGCTTTTGTCAGCTGACTTCACAACTTTGTACCCAGAGCTGTTTAAAGGCAGATTTTCCAAAGCTTTTCATTCGGCATTCTTTCCATGAGAAGGCCACCAAAACGGAGTCTTCTCCGCCGTGTCTGCCTGCGTGTTTGTGGGTGGGTGGGTGGGTGGGTGTTTGTGGGAGTGCATATGAGTATACAGATATACAGAGACAGGCATATTTTATTTTATTTTATTTTTTAAAAAGGAAGGAAGGAAGCCAGGAGACCAGATGAGAGGACGAGGGTTGTAAGATTTGGCTTGCACAGGTCTAGGTTGTAGGCATCCCCTACAAGCACCAGGAAAAAAACGCAAAACAACGCCTGCTCCATTTTAAACAGCAGCCCACTGTCAGCCTAAATAAGCCTGTCATTCCCCCTCCCTCTGAAACATCAGCATGTGGTTATTATCAGCAACCAGGCTCTCTCAGAATGCTGCCCACCAAGCTGTGACTAACACCATGTACTGAATTATATATATATATATTTATTTATATTTCAAAAATTAAAATGGCACTACCCTGCCCTGGGCCAGAGTTTCCGTTTTGGTGCTTTTAAAGCAACAACACGAAGTGCCTGGGTGCCTTCTTTAAAGCAGACCTGTAAATCGCCAGTAGAATATGCACCATATTACTGTACAACATCCATACTTGAGAAGCGATGGCAATCTCTCTGGAAACCCGTCGGATTGACAAAATGGCTCTACGGGCTGAGCAAGCCCACGCCCCCCCTCCCACACGCCCTTGAAAGCGGACCCCCCCCCCAAAAAAAAAAAAGATTGGGGCGACCCAAGAATGAATCCAGGCTAACCGAAAGGGGAAGGGAGCGAGAGCGCCGGTGCCAAGGTGAGGGGATGATGGGTCAAGGCGCTGTTGACAACGGGAGGGGGGGTAGCACAGCGCAGCCCGGGAAGAAGCTTCAAGATGACGGGAGTTTGTCTCCAACGGGACCTTCCCGGCACCTCTTGCCGCCCCCTTGGACGCCCCCCTCGGCCCGGCGCAGCGCAGCCTTTGGATGCCCTCGCGGTGCCCCCAAACCCATCACCGGGCAACAAGTTGGCCAACTTGAAGGGCGGCACACCTGCCCGGCATCTCCCTGGGGGTAAGGGCCGCCCGACCCCCCAAGGGGCCCACGATCACCCCCGAGAGCAAAGGAAGGGAAGGGAAGGGAAGGGAGGGCAGCGAGTAACCCTCTGGCTTACCACCAAAACGGGCACCCCGGCGGCCAGCGAGTAGAGAAGGACCGGGGGCACGGCGCTGCTCTCCTCCGGGCCCGGGTAAGGCTTGCGGTAGGCGCTCTCGTAGCAGAAGAAGCCTTGCACGTTGACCGTGAAGGTGTCGGTGTACTCGAAGTAATAAGCCAGCATCACGGTCCCTGCCATGATCACCATCTGGAAGTAAAGCATGCTGGTGAGGAGAGGCCGAGAGGGCACTGGCATGTACTCCGGCGGCCGCGGCAGCCCCCCCGCCCCGGCGGCGCGCTCCGCCCGCTCCCCGGCGGCATCCACCAAGCAATGGAGGCAACGGCAGGCGGGCGAGCGGGCGCCTAGTTCCCAGCCCCGGCGGCGGCGGCAAGAGGAGGGACCGCTGCAGGATAAGGAGGAGGAGGAGAAGGGAAAGTCTCCGGGCGCACGATCCAGGGCATGGGAAGGGGCGGCGGCGGCTCAGTCCCCTGGCGTCGAGTGGGGCCCGCGGGCAGGAAAAGAGGCAGCTGCCCCCTGAATGAACCACGCCACGTGCCCCCCTTGCCAGCCAGCCCTTCTGCGCCGCTCGGCAAGGGAGGGGTTCGATCCTCAGAGTCCAAGGCTCCCGGGCGCCGTGGCTTCGAGCGGCCGGTAGGAAGGCGCGCAAGCCCGGCGGAGCAGCAGGCGGGCGGGACTCCTCCGCGATCCTCTCGGCGCCGTGCAGAGCCCGGAACCAGAGGCGTCTCTTTTGAGCCCGCCGCGCCCCTCGCCGAGCATCGCGGGGCTCCCGCAGAGCTGCGCCCAGGAGGGAAGCCAAGCGCTCCGGCTCGCCGATCTCGGGGAAGCCGCGCGCTCACGGCAGGAGTCTGTCGAGGAAGCCGCTGGCGCGGGTCTTGGAGGGGGGGGGTGTAATTCAGCAGCGGCAAGCCGGGCGGGGCGCGGGCGAAGGAGGAGGCGCCGGGGCTCCGCTTGGCCCGCGGGTCATTCCAAGTGGCCCCTTGAGCCCTGCGCTGCGCCGGGCCCCTCGTGCGCCTTCGAGGCGCTCCCGGTCTCTCCTTGTTGCCCTTAATCCTTCGCCCTGCTCGGGATCTGTCCTTGCGAGGACGCCGCCGCGGCGGAGGCAACGCAAATGCCGTTTCCAAGGCTGCCTGGCAGCTGGAGGGGGGCGGGGGAGAGAGGTGGGTGGCTTTCTGAAATCCGTCTCTCTCTCTCTCTCTCTCTCTCTCCCTCTCTCTCTTTCTCTCTCTCTCTCTCTCTCTCTCTCGTTCCCCTAATAAGGATTTTTGAGTTCTGTCTTAAAATATATACATCAACGGAAGCACTAACTCCCCCGTGCTCGTCAGCCAGAGGGCTATATATACATATAAAGGCTAGATCCAAATGCTGCCCGTCCTCTGGAACCACAGCCAGCCAGCCAGGCAGGGACCAACTGCTGGGAAGAGCCCTCCCTCAGCCCTTTTAGCACCTGGGGCAAGCAGCGCCGCCGCCCCCCTACCCCCAACACGATGATACGTGGACAGAGTCCCGTCCCCACAAACAAACAAACAAAAATAGAAACCACCCAACAAGAAGGTGTCTGCCATTTTAAAAAAAAGGAAAAAAGGAAAGTGGGACTAGGGCTGGAAAATGTTATTTATTTTCCTAACACCCCACCCACCACCACTAGGTTCATCTCTCGATAGAACTGCTGGAGAGCTCAGTGGGTTTAGGCGTCTGGAGTTCAGTTCCTCACAGTGCCTCCAGGAAAGGAGATGGACTTGATGATTTATAGGGTCCCTTCCAGCTCTGGGGTTCTAAGACTATTCATGTTTCTAAATTTTGGTTCCTTAGCCCTAAGCACACCCAATCTCGCTTGATTTTGGAAGCTAAGCAGGTTCGGCCCTGGTTAGTATTTGGATGGGCGGCCACCAGGGAATACCAGGTGACGTAGGCTTCTGGAGTAGGAACTGGCAAACCACTCCAGTATTCCTGCCAAGAAAACTCCATGGGCATGGAGTCATGAAGAGTCGATCATGACTATAACAACACAACACAACACACACCCCTGTCACCCAACCCTTTGGTGCAGAAGAGAGAAGGCTAAGATTCCTTTTGGAAGTGGATTATTCACCACAGTTCCCAAAAAGAAAAGAAAAAAGAAAAAGAAAATATTACTTTGACCCCAGTTTGCCTACTAGGAGCATTCCTCCAAACTCTGGAACAAGAGCTTCAAGACCTGATCTGTGAAGAAAAAGAAATTTAAAAAGAATTGGATTCTTTGCAACAAGCTGCAGAGGACACAGTACGCTCAGGGCTGGTATCTGTTGTTGGCTCTGGTGGATCGCAAGGATGCCAAATGCTGGCGCCTTGGCAAATACAATGTAAATTAGATGTGACAAGACCTTCTTATGCCAGTTGTCTTATTACTGTCTTACTGAAACAGTTGCCTCTGCCTCCGTGCATAGGGCAAATGACATGTGAGAGTCACTAGAAATGATTCATGGGAATGCATTGCACTGGACAATACAAGTCACCTGCAGGGTCAACATTTGTATTTTTTTCAAGCAACGACTGAATAAGATTTGGATTATTGTTTAGATAAACATGGGCCCGTTTGCCCCAAACCCTATGGAATCAGTTCTATGAACCAAAAGGAGCATCAGACTTCCTAAGAACTAGAAGCCTTCCTGCCACTATCATCTCCCACATTTTACTTGAAATACAGTATATTAAACCCCTTCCCAGTAGTTTGCAGAATGCTACAAGAACCAGCTGTTTAAAGGTGGGGAGAAGAGTCCAAATTTTGTGACAATGGAAGGAGTACTTTAACCACAAACATGTCTTAATATTCCAATTGCATTATTATGACAACTAGGTATTTTCAGGCTGCTCGATTGCCTATTACTGTACATTTTACCAGTTTTATCTATTGGATTATTTCAGCCATCACATGTTAATGTCTGGGTTGTTTTATGTTTTCCTTCACTCCTGTGTTATTCCCTTCAGCATTACTGGATGGGAAATTTAACAAAGAGATCAATAAATGAAAACTGCTTGTTCTTTATCCTCATCGGAAAATAAGTAGCCATCGTACACAATCCATATAGCTAAGCACAGTATTCTTCAGATTGACCAACCATGGAGCTTCTGTTCTCCAACATGATAGGCTATCTAGCCCTTTTTCAGTCTGAGACACTTTGATCTTGTGATGTAGCTATTGATGGAAGAACTGGTACTCTTGGAACCTATTTCACTTTCTCCAGCCCACCTGTCTCATTGTACAAAAAAGAAAGAATGAAAAAAAGAAAAAGAAAAACAGAGTAATGATTTGCTGTGAACTTGCTCTCTTCCTTTCATCTATAAAAATTGATACACCACTATTTGCCCTCATCCACTAAAAAATAAAAATACTTGCCAAATGAACAAAACTTTATAGCATCATGACTGGTGCCTTTATTTTATGTATTTTCCTATAAAGGGAGGAAGCAACAGCTAGAAAGCGACCGCCAAGACTTTTCTACCAGTATATTTCACTTTAAAATTGATTTCCTGTTTTTACTCCAAAAGAGTTACACAAAGTGGCTAAGAGAAAGAAATTGGGAAGAAGAAATAAGGGAGACACCTCAGCTTGCTATTGAGATGGGTGTGAACTAGTTTGCCCCAATTTGCGCTGCTGCTGTTCTCCCTCACCTCCTCTGGCCTAATCAGCCACTCATCAGGTCCAGTGTGCTAGCTTCCAGCTCTCATCAATTGATCTTCCATTCCTGGCTGCATGGCCTCACCCTCTTGGCTGATATCCTACTCAGACTAAAGGACGGGGAAGAGAAGATTGTGCTCTTGCTCATGACTGGGAGATTAGCCAGGGAGGTGAGGGGGAAAAAACCCACACAAACTGGGCCTGGTGATTGGCTAGATCAACTGAGGAGGCAGGGGAGGGGAGCAGCAGGGCCTTTGCAAGCCAGGATGAACTTGGATGAACCGGTTCGTGCCCACCTGGATGCCTAACCTCAATTTCCCCCTCCCATATCTGAAGCCTGACAGGAAAATAATAGCAGGTTAATTTTGATGCCCAGATACATGATGAGATGACTAATTTGCTCTTTAATCTGAACGGGTTATTTGGCTCTGAGGTTGAGGGCTCAATTCCTGTTCAAAGCAAAACAACCAAACAGTGTTGTTGTTGTTGTTGTCGTTCAGTCGTGTCTGACTCTTCGTGACCCCATGGACCAGAGCTCGCCAGGCCCTCCTATCCTCCACCACCACCCCGGAGTCTGGTCAAATCCATATTGGTTGCATCGATGACACCGTCCAACCATCTCATTCTCTGCCGTCCTCTCTTCCTTTTGCCTTCAGTCTTTCCCAACATCAGTGACTTTTCCAAGGACTCCTTCCTCCTCATGAGGTGGCCAAAGTACTGGAGCCTCAGCTTCAAAATCTGTCCCTCCAGTGAACACCCAGGATGGATAGTGTTAGGACTTTACAATTTGGATTGCACATGACCAATGCCATTAACAAGGCTGAACTACCACATGGCTTGTGTTTTCCTAATATGCTAAATTCATCCTTGGCATGTCTCTTGTATTTTGAAGTAGAATATAGCCACAGAAGCAACAACAACAACTCAGCCTTGTCTAGCTTGCTTAGCATCGAAACCTTGAGCAGTGCGGTGAACCTACGCTTCCCAGCTGAGTGACGCGTTCAACCACAGATTAGGAATACAGAGGACAAACCTAAATAAATTCAGGTCACCTTAAGTGAGCATTCAGTTGTGTTTAACCATCGTGCAGAGGAACCAAATGCTGACAAGCAGCTGCTGTGCGCCTTGCTTAAGGAAGACAGCACACCGAAGGAGCGAGAAAGTTTTTCCTCAAGGGGAAAATACAACTAGACAAGTGCAGCAAACATTTCCAAACACATAACTGTACTCCGTTTGCTTGCTTGTTTTCTTACAGAGAAAGTCGCTTTCCTACAGTTTGTGCTCTTGAAGGACCCAAGGGAGCATCTGGTTCACTTCAGCTGTATTTAGCTTTCCTTGGGCTTGATTGCACTGGAACTCAACCTCCTGCAGAGGCTGAGTCCACATTTCCACACACTCGGTCTGGGACATCACTGAGGATGGCACAATTCAAGTGCCCATCCTTTCTGAAGCCGCCCTGGTCTACAGGTTCTTGCACTCTTTTACGGTTGCTTCACGTCCATTCTCGTCCCAGGAGGAAGTTCGTTGCGTGTTGATGTCGGTCGCGGTCATGTGGTCTTCTTCCGGTTCTGTCCCTGTTCCTGTGTACGCACAGGCGTGATGGATGATACTGGCATGACTGTTACTGCACATCCTCATTCCATGATGAGATGTGAAATTCCATGCCTTTGTTCTTTGGGGTGTTTTTTTTTTGGCCCCAACCTTCTGTTTTTCACTTTTTTGATTCTCTGAAGCTTTGCCTTCAATGCATTACAGAGCTAAGTTTGAGGCATTTGTCTTTTAATCTCTCTGCACTGCATTGCTGACTCCATAGGGAATGTACTGGCGAATGGCACTTTGCACTCCTGCCACTAGATGGAGAATGGCACGTTGCGTGATGAGCCTTACCTCATGGCCACTTGTCTCAGAATGAGAAGCGTGATGAACAGATTCCCGAGGCCAGGGAGGGGAATCTCTCATCCCGCTTAAATTGCAGTTCAGGGGGGATGGTCGGGACGAACTCTCCTCGTCCTGCAATGGACGTGCCATTAGATTACTTTGTACCAGTCCCAAGCGGGATCGCGAACAGCAATGAGATGGACGTGAAGTATCAGCTTTTGGTTCACACTCAGCCCAGCAGATGAGTCAGGGATGGACAAGATGTCAGTTCACATACATGCTTGTCTGTGGCTGTGATTTCTGTCTGAAACACCAGTATTTATTCCTTCCCTCCCCTGCTGTTCATTCTGCTGGATAGCTCAGTGGTTTAAGCATCTGGCTGTGGAGTCAAGAGGTTGGAAGCTTGATTCCCATCTGTGTTTCCTTGACAAGGGTTGGGCTTCATGAACAGCTCCACAATTCTAAGAGGAGGATGATTAAAGCAGATGTTTTTACCTGACAGATATATTCTTAGATCTTTAAGGTATTCTTTATTTATTTCATTCAGTTTCCCTACCTCTACCCCTCCATTCCCACCCACAAGTATGAGAACTAGGATGCAGATTACCGGGGCCACATCAAAAATGGCAAATCAAGCATTCAGATTCAGAACTGGTGGGCCACATGATGGGTCTCCTCCATCTCCAGCAAACACATGATACAAAATAAGTATGCACATGAAAACAAAGACAAATGATACATAGAAGCAATTCATCATGGCATATGCAAAGCTCACTGTGTGTTTCTTTGAACTTGCTAAAGGGTTCGGGTCTCATACAACAGATCTTTCAGACACGTATATACCATGCAAATTATCTGGCACAGAAGTGCTGGTTTTGCTCCTGATAACAGTACAGTATTTTACAAAGACTATCCAGGGAGAATGAAGGCAGTAGTCTCCCCTCCACCTCCTCCACCACCACCACCACCACCACCACCACCAGTTGTAAGACCATCTTGTCACATTGGGGGTACAACTGGATGCTATGACTGGAATGTCTGTGAAGATTCTCAGTCATACAGGTGAGGTAATCTGGAAGTTGAGTTCTGGCAACTGGACTTCTTTTTTTGTGAGATTGAAACATTTGGCTACTCATCCAAGCAGCTCCATCAGTCTGAGGAAAGTTAGTGGCGAGGCCTCCAATGTATAGTTCACCTTGATTTCATATCACCTAGTCTTATTAGGTGGACAGTGGCCTGAATAGGCTTGCTAGGTGGACAATGGCCTGAATAGGCTGACTAGAGAAGGGTTGCATGGGTGAGACTTTCACACAGCCCAGGCCATTGTAGTGAAATGTTTTGATCTCTCAAGAAAAGAAGTCCAGTGGCCATGACTCAACTTCCAGATATGACTGGAATAAACATCTGGAAAGGGAAACACAGCAAAGAGAACCAGTGACTATAACAAGGCTTCTGCTCATGTAATCCAAACGAGGTGAACTTGGAAGTGGTCAGTTCGCTGTCTCTACAGCAGCATTTCTCAGCCTGGAAATCCTGACTTGTTCCAATGTTTACTAAGGTTTCTGGACTTTAAAGTCTAAATACAGTTATAGGGCCAAGTTTGGATCTACCTGGTATTTGAAGAAAGTGTGCCTTGACTTTTGCCCACCACAGAGGATTTGCCAAAACATACATTTTCAAAAGGTAAAAACCTCCTGTTGGCAAAAAATATTTAAATGAAACTTTGAAATGATTGGATGGTGGGAGCGGCCTTTTCTCCCATTTAGAATTCCCTGAATTAAAGACATTCCTTTTTCTCAGTAGGCACTAGGCAACCTATGGCCCTTCCTGAAATCCTCAAGGATTTCCTTGTCCTCTGACTTACACTCGTGTGCAGTTCTAGCATCCATATCTTCATGGGATTTTGTGCATACACAGGCACTGTCATAAAATCCATAAAGATGGTGAACATAGTTGCTATGTTTGTATGTTTGTATGTATTTATACAGAGAGAGAGAGAGAGAGAGAGAGAGAGAGAGAGAGAGAGAGAGAGAGAGAGAGAGAGAGAGAGAGAGAATGAGATGCATCAACACACAGGCTGTAACCCTAATATGCAATTCAAATAGTCAGATGCTGAAATGTTCCTGCGTAACAAGATGTAACCCACAGCCAAATGTGAAGAATATTATTAATATTCAGACTCCCTTTTCCCCCTTATATCGTTCGTACTAAAGTCAAGTAATAACCACAAGGAGAACCCAAATCATAAATCTGATTGCTTGGGTGGCATGTTTTAAATTGATAGGGGTTTTTTTTGTAATAATATTTGTTTCCACCTCTTTTTTTGTCTTACTATTTGCTGTTTGTGTGTGTGTGTGTGTGTGTGTGTGTGTGTGTGTGTGTGTCTTTTCCAAGGCCTAAAGGCTTTACCACAACATTATTTAATGGAAACACTTGCATACTACTCTTGATCCAGTGGTTCCAGGCTAGTAAACGATAGGTGTAAGCAACACTAGGTTTATATGATGATGCATTATAATACAATGTAAAGGCATAGCATTCATAATAATGGGGAAAGATAAGCAATTTAAAATAAAGATTTTAAAAATGTGTTAACTTGGTACCCAAAAGGATTGCAGTGTAGATGCCAAATGTTCATCTTATAGGAAATATGTTCTATAAGCAGACTACTTATGTGTTTTTGATAGTCCATCATAAGGTTTGGGAAAGAAAATAGTTATAGATAACTAGTGGCTAGCTATTCATTCTTTGCCTCAGCAACAAAAGCCTTTTTTAAAAAATAATTAAAATAACTTTATTTACTTTAAAGTAATGAAAAATTAAATAGTTACTTGTGGTCATGGTTTGGAAGGCCACTACTCTGAAAGCCTTGGAGTTATAACCATAGGTAATTAATTCCTTTAAAAAGAAACTCAAACTCTGTTTCCTGTGGTAGAAGATTGCATGATAGGGCAAGCTGGTACAGAGAAAGCTGGCTGAGTGTTCTGCCATAATGCACCCAACTAACCTGCATATAATGCACCCAACTAATCTTTATCTGTGTGTATGTTTAGCCAGTATCTTTTGCTCCACCTGTGACCTCCACGTGGATTTATGTTATTTAGTTACCAAAATAGGTTGAGGATGAAGTAAACATCACTGACAGTGTTCTTAGTAAATGTAGTACACAACGCAATTCTATTTTTATGCAAAAACTCTGGTGCAATGGTAGAGATGCAGAATCTGAAAGCTGACGAAATGTGGTGTTTTCTATTGTGATGCACAACTTGCATAATTCTTATACTCTGGGTACATTCTTTCAAGGGCCTACCAAGCAAGGGGCTTTTAACAGCATCGGCACCAAATTAAAAAGAGAGCTCTATTTTCAGCCCAATCATCCAGCATCAAGGATGTGAAATATTTATTTCCCCCTTTTCAATGGCATTTAGCTGGCAGGCATGTTGTGCTGCTTCAGCAATGCCATTTGTGCAATTTTCGAGTGAGACAAGAAGTGGCAGCTCTTAGGATGTCTGAACTTGATCACTGGATAATTGAGATCTGAAGTGACTCCTACTGAGGTCTAATAATGAAAACATTGTCTTGCAAGTGTACACACCAGCAAAAGGGGGGGGGGAATAAATTCAGTAATTGCCTGTTGTATCTTTTTAGGCATTTGAATTTCCAGCCAGTTGTTTCCCCAAGTTATTCCTCACCGCGCATCATTAATGCTTTAAAACAAAGGCAAAAATGTGTATATCAGGATAAAGCAGAAGGGTGCTGTGAGACTTGTAGGGTTGCCAGAACTGAATCCACTGGATGGACCTCCAGGCAGACAGGCAGATTCTGGGGGCAACCATCTGTGGAGGAAACAACATTCAACTGCCTTCCCTATAAATTAGTAAGCCTTTACCATGCCCAGGAACCCGCACTATTATTATTATTATTATTATTATTATTATTATTATTATTATTATTATTATTATTATTATTATTATTATTATTATTATTAACCACACAGCTATCGACGCTGGATTTTATATTACCAATACCAATCACTAGTCGAATGCTTCCCAAGCATTTAGGACTCCGTGATGTATCGGTGCAATTATGCGAGCAGATCCCAGTAAGGTGGCTTTCTGCATCTGACTGATGGTGACTCTGTTAACTCCAATTTCTTCTAAATATTTGTTTAGCTCTTTGGGCACTGCACCCAGCGTGCCAATTACCACTGGGACCACCTGTACCGGTTTATGCCAGAGTCTCTGAAGTTCAATTTTGAGATCCTGATATCGGGTAATTTTTTTCAAGTTGTTTCTCAGTGACTCTACTATCTCCTGGTATAGCAACATCAATGATCCATCATGTACCCTCTAGGTAGGGCAATGGTTCCCAACCTTCCTAATGCTGTGACCCTTTAATACAGTTCCTCATTTTGTGGTGACCCCCTTGCCCTGCTTGGAAGAGGCTCCAAGCCCCCTTTAGCAGGCCACTGCTGCAGTTGCCATAGAGAACGTCCCTCTACAGGCACCCTCAGCCAATCACAGCCTCCGGTGCCATTGACTGACATCCCCTCCAACCTATCAAGCTGTAACTCACTCTTTCCCCTTCCTCCCCCACCATCCTCCAGACCCAAGCCGTTTGTGCCTTTTTCTTCATTGGCTCATGGCGATCCCTGTGAAATGGTTGTTCGACCCCCAAAGGGGTCCCGACCCCCAGGTTGGGAACCACTTTTCAAGGGAGAATGGAAGGGAGTTTTCTATGGGTGGCAAGTCCAACCCTCTGCTCCATGCAGGAATACAAATCGAGCTGGTTGTCCAGATTTCTCTTGTATGCCTCCAGTGTTGGAGCGCTCACCACCCTCTCTTGATGCAATTGGCTCCTTTTTACTCCCTTTTATTGTGATCCCTTTTTAGGGCTTCTGCCAAAAGCCATCCCAAAAGTCAGACCCAAATGCAATGGGCTCAAGAAGACTTTTAAAGGACGAAAATTCTTTTATTACCAAAACAAACAACAATTTTTGTTTGTATTTAGCTAAATGCCATACTAAAAAGAGGGGGGTACTAATTAATCAGGAAGTCTTGGTTTTCCTTTTTATGGACCTAACCTATATTAGGATTGGATTGCTTTTTTTAAAAAACTGTAACATTTACAATTTCATTAATTTATTTTATGGTTTTATACTTCAAAAATACTTCATTCATTGAAACCTGTCTACTAAGAAGATTTTTTTAGTAAAAAAAAAATCAAGGTGATGGTCTTGACCTATAAAGCCCTAAACAATTTGGATCCTCAGTACATGGCAGAACACCTACTTGCAGCAAGAACTGCCTGCCCTTCACTCACTTTGCAGGCTGACCCTGAGGGAGAACCAGAAAGAGAAAACAAGAAATCAGGCCTTCTGTGTGGTGGCACACTGCCTTTGGGATGATTTATCATCTGGAATCCTACTTCTCTGAACTGTGTTGATTTAACAGAACATTTAAGAGATGAATGCCCCACAACCTGGAAGGGGACAGGGCTATCGATGCAGAATGACCAGTACAGAGAAGAAACCAGGAAGGTACATCACACATTCAGCTTCCTTAATACGGACATTTCCACCTTAGTGATTGTAGAAAGAAGCAGTAGGAGAAACCAATGCGGGACTCAAATTTTTGCGAATGGTGTCTCAACATCACCACTGCTAAACATGGAGGATAATTTCTGAAAAAGTTTGCTACCTCTGCCTGTGCTTTTGAATGAGGCCCTGTGTGGCAAATCCTGTCTTACTGTTTCCCCGAGAGCACAGAAGACTTATATCCACTTGGTTCATAAGGCGTGAAACAAGAGATAAGAGAAAACCGAAAGAAAAGAGTGAACATAGTATCAATGAGCTAAATTGGCCCTGGTATACTGAGTTGCAATCTCAGCTGTTTTAGCCCTTGATACAATAACTAAATTAATTAAGGCTTTCAAAGCTCCCAGAGCTACTTGGAGCAACAAGAGATAAAGAGCAACATTGTGTATCATCATTCACTAAGAAAACATGCTTTTTTTTTGACAAAACTCCTAAGTTGTGGAGTGGAGACTTTTTTTGTAGAGACAGAAACAGGAATGAAGTGTCTCCTAAGATGGAATGAAAGGAACTTGCAAATGCCCCATTGATCGTGTGTGAATGGATATTAGCATCTAGGGATGTTTATTTTCAGTTTGGTTTTGGTTTGCAGGATGGGGGTGTGCTCCAGTCATTTCCATTTTGTTTTCTTTGACATGAAAGGGACCAGATCTTTTGGATAATGTCATGGCTTACCCGGTTGATTTCCTGGAACACTGATTGCTGTTTATGATTAGCCTAGCTTAGCAGGAATGTGTGCAGCTAGGTCCGTACCTCCCTCTGGCAGCCTGGGAGCCAGCCAACAAGACTTCTTGGGCTTACACGTCATCTGCTTCGGGGCACAGGCACAGGAAGGATGGGGTTACAGGCAAGCCAGCCAGAGCTAGAAAACAAAAGGGAAGCATGCAATCTGTCCTCTTCCTCCTCCCCTTTCTGCCACCCGAAAGAAAGAAAGAAAGGTTTCTTTTAAGACCCAACACACAAGACATTCTTCCAATGATTCTTCTGGTTGATTTGGCGCAGTGGTTCAATGCCTGTACTGCAAGTAAAACTGTGCTCACAACCTGGGGTTCAATCCCAGGTAGCAGGCTCATGGTTGACTCAGCCTTCCATTTTTCCGAGGTCAGTAAAATGAGTACCCAGCTTGCTTGGGGGGGGGGGGGAATGTGTAGCCTGCATACTGTAATTAAAAACTGTAAACTGCCCAGAGACTACTTAAAGTGCTATGGGGTGGTATATAAGCAGAACACTTGGCTTTGCTTTGCTTTGCTTTTGATTTTATTCTCCAAGGGAGTTTGCTGGCTGGCTAGCTCTGACCATCAGCTCAGAGATGGTCCCTAGTTAAATGGAGGAGGAAGCATCCAAAGTGCTGACAGACAGGCCTGGCTTGAGGGAAGGAGGAGCTTGTGGTTCTGGGAAGGGGGATAGCAAGGCAGGATAGCAGCTGGGATGGTGGGCTAATAACTAAGGGCCTTTTCACACGACCCCTAAGATCCGCTGGTCCCTTAAATTCGGACCAAAGATCTTAGGGGTTCGTTGCCCTTCCTTCCTCCCCACCAGAGAAAGAGGGGGAAAATGCAGCTCACCTGGAGGAGCTTCCCGGAGCTCCGTTTCTCTTCTGCTTGCTTTTTTCCCTCCCACCTCTTCTCTTAAAGGGGCAGGAGGCAAAAAAACACAAGCAGAAGCCAGGAGAGCCCCGCACTGACCAGATTAAATCCGGACCTGGGGATTTTCACCCACCTCAAGCAGGTACAAGAAAGTGCAGCTGGGTCGCGCTTAGGTGGGCGGGGTCGCACTTAATTGTCTGCAAAGTCCGGAGCTGGTGGGAAAACACTTGTAAGGTCCGGACCTTGCAGCCATTTCCTGCGGAGCTTAGGGGTCGTGTATAAAGGCTCTAAGCAAGCTCAATAGTAGCTAACAATGCAAGAGCTTCCACATGCTGCTCCAGTCCCTGAAAGCATTCCTCAAGTGAAGGAGTATGGCTTGGCTGCTGATAATGCTATTTGGTTAAACATTTCGCAGACAATTTGACAAACAGACATTGGGCGAAAGGGAAAACAATTGACTGGGGGGAAGCAACAGAGATGCAGATACAAAATTTTAGTTTGCCTGTCTTTTGTGGGGGAAAATCCTTCATTGTTAAGAGGCTCCTTTTCAAAAACCAACAAAAGAGCATGAAAGCAAAGGAAGAGGGTCTTTTGTGTGACTGTTCGTTCATTTCCAAATGAAAGCCCCATCCCTAATACCAGCCATTTTAGCAAATAGTAAGCTAAGATGTTGTTTCGTGTAGTCTATCCTTTGGTAAAATCGGAGTTCAGAGACAACACATCATGACATAATGCATTGCCTTTAATATGTTCATTTGGCAATATTTATAATGGCTAGCACCAAGAATATTACTGTTCGCATGTCAGCAAGGAGGGCCCAGGTAGAATGACCCTTCTTCCTGGCAATGAGAACTGAAGTTCCCCATTTCAAACTAGAGAAAAAAACAAACATTCTGTGCTTTGCTTTGCATAGTTGGCAGCAACTAGCAGGTTCTAAACCACTACCGGAAGACTTTCACCTATCTTCAGCCCACCCTGATTTTAAGCCCCATGGAAGGAAATTGCATAAATCTGAAAATGAATAAGAAAATGAAGACAAGCACTATCAGATTCTTGCATGGCGGGTGGGTATAATACCAAGTATGCTTCTATGATTCTATGATGAGAAATTGGCAATGGTTTTGTGACAATGAGTTGTTTCGGGGTTTTCAAAGTTGGGGGTCACTTTTTGGCACTGCTGCTCAGATAAAAATTGAATTTCTACTTGGTGTAATTAAGGGGGAATGACCCAGACGCGTCGGCTTTGAAAATGGTAGAAGTAATTTCACTTGAACAATTTTCCCTTGGGAACGTAAAGAATACTCTAGGAACTTGGGCTGGATGAGACAGCATTCTGGCAAATAAAATGACACCAGTAGATCTTCTGCTTTAGTCAATAGCAAAATGTGCAGCAGAAAAGGTATTCAGACCTATTTATTTACTGATTTCCCTGTAGGAGCCAGCTTCCTGTTTCAAGGCATTCTTGGTGCCAATAGTGTGGCAAGACTTAATTAATAGGCACTGGAAGTGTAACTCGGTTCTTTTAAACGCCTCTGGTTTATCAGTGTGGGACATTATGATTATGTATCCACTATTCAGCTGCCTAGAAACCCTAACCAGTATTGGGCTACTGTATAGATAACTGATTAGGGGGTTGGGTTGTTGTTGTTGTTGTTGTTGTTGTTGTTTTGCATTTCTATATCATATAAAGTTTCCAGAAAAATTCACACAATGCCTGACCATTACAGAATTAAATCCCACAGATTAAAAACCACAATCCCAGCACATTCATGCTGGTTGAGGCTGATGGGAGTTGGAATACAATCGATGAAAGACCACACATTCTCCTTCCCTGTGGTTTAGTATACTTAGGAAAGGTTATGTCTTCTGTAGCCACTGGTTCAAGTGGCTTTGGTAACCACTCCTGAATCATTCCCTTTAGGCCTCATTGTCTTCAAGTTTATTATTTCACACAGTCTCAGCATTTGATAGTCTAGATAATTGTCCCACTTATTTTTGATGTCCATTTGAAATCCACCTTGGAGACAAACTATGCCAAATACAGCCAAACATCTCCCTTTCTTCTGAATTTCTTGCCTGCTTGTTGTCTGTGTCTCACACACCCATTTTAAGAAGCATTATCTGTAAACTATCACAACAACAGAGGATATGCATCACCCAAAAGAGGGTGGCAATGATAGATAGATAGATAGATAGATAGATAGATAGATAGATAGATAGATAGATAGATAGATAGATAGATAGATAGATAGATAGATAGATAGATAGATAGATAGATATGGAACTTGCACAAATTGCATATGCTAATGAACTTCACCATTTTAATGGAGGACAAAATTTACTGTAATTCTGCTTTAAAATGATTAAAACCATTTCTAATTCTGTGTCTGCACAAACAAATTAGCATATGCAATTTGTTAGGTGAAGATACAAAATTACAAATGCGTTTAATCATTTTCAAATAGGAGTGCAGTAAATTTCACCCTCTAGGAAAATGAAAAAGACTGTAACTCGGTGACAGTATACAGTATATACTGAATGAGTCTTTTATCCTACTGTTCCCTGTGGATGGACACCTTCAAGGCCCTTACTCTTCTTTCTTGTGGTTTACTATTTTTAATTCAGGCTTCACCTAGATAGCCTTCAACAGAGACCTGTACAGTACAACCCCACATGTCTCCACACTATTGCCTGCTACGTGGGGCAACAATTAGCCTATTTCAGCAGATGAATGCTCCCTTTCACAGAGCATGTCTCTGCCATAATAGTTCTCAGCAATTTGGGAGCTGGGGACATCCCAACCTTGTAACCAGCTCTGGAGCCAGCACAGAGATATGTGTTTGTTCTCAGTATTTAGCCAATGTACACAGTGTCAACCCCTGACTTCCCTCTAGCCCTTTATCTGAAAATGGATCCCTAGCCCTAGCCAACTATGAGGGAAACAAATGGAGAAAAAGGTCTCAGTCTAAGTTCAGTCTAACTGAGAAACTGGTTTGATTATTTTCTTTGAACATTACTTCCCATCACTTCACAGAAATCTCTTTTCTTATGGGACGACTCTATCTTCCTGGTCTAACTTTCTATACCCATAGCTATGATGCCTGAATTCTTTATAGAACTATAGAATTGGAGAGCCATAGAGTTGGAAGGGGTCTATAAGGCCATCAAGTCCAACCGCCGGCTCCATGCAGGAATACAAATCAAAGCATATCTGACAGATGGTTGTCTAATTTTCTCTTGAATGCCTCCAGTGTTGGAGTGCTCACCATATCCTGAGGTAGTTGGCTCCATTGCTGTACTGCTGTGAGAGTTAAGGTTTTTTTTAATTTGTGATATTCACCCTGAATCTGGGTTCCCTTAACTTAAGCCCAATATCACATGTGGCATTGCTGTTTCATTTTTTGTTTTGTTTCATCAGGAATGAAATGATTCTTTTTTTAAAAAAAATCATTTCATTCTTTGTTTTGCTTCTTTTTTATTTTTATTTTTCCCTAGCGCCAAACAGCTGGCCTGTGGGCTAGTCGGCGCTTTTTTTTTTTTAAAAAAAAAAAATTTAAAATTTTAAACTACATACAACATAAGAAAATGGAAGTAAAAAAAAAAGCTACAACAAACAATATAAGTGCACCCCCATCCCACGGGGCCATCCATACATTCTTATTCGTTGCTCCATCTTCTATTCTTCTAGTAGTCTTCTTAAAGTTCTCTTCTCCAGAATTGTTGTGAGATATTCGTGGACTCTTTCCCTTTTCCTTCGACTAGTACATAATCTAAAAATTTACCCCAGATATCGTAGAAAATGTCTTTTTTCATTTCTCCTCGTTTAACCTTTAAACTGGAGGACAGTTTATCGTTTATAGCTATATCCCAAAGTTCATTATACCAGTCTTCCATCTTGAATTCTAGTTTTGACTTCCAGTTTTTTGCTATAATTAATCTAGCAGCTGTCATAAAATTTGCTATTAGTTCCTTTGTTGTAACAACATAATCTTTACTTGTTAACAATGATAATAATGCTATCTCTGGATTACAATCTATATCCATCTTAATCATATTACTTAGCTCTAAAAACACTTTTTTCCAGAACCTTTGGACTATTTCACATTCCCACCAAAGATGCAAGTAAGTACCAAGCTCTTTTTCACATTTCCAACATATCTTAGAATAAGCAGGATTCATTCTATTTAGTCTTACTGGGGTTAAATACCATCTAGAAACCAATTTGAAGTAGTTTTCTTTTATCCTGACCGATAATGATCTCAAAGTTCTCATATTCCAAATTTTCTTCCAGTCTTCTTTCTCTATCTGTACATTAAGGTCTTGGTTCCAAACTTCTCTCAAGGTGTTTAACTCCTTCATTTCTGATAATTCCCCTAATATTTTATATATTTTACGTGTTATTCCTTTCTCTGAATTTTCCTGTTCAGACTCAAGCGATAATAGGAAATGTTCAAATTTTGTGCATTCTCTGATTTGATTATTTCTCTTTCCCCAGTCCTTCATCCATTTTCCTAATTGAATATAATTTAACCATGTTAAATCACTGGGTTGCAAAATATTTTTTATATCCTGAATTGTTTTAATCTTGAGCATCCAATCCTTTAGTCTAGCTATTTTCTTAATTTTAAATAACTCCAAATAATGCTTCAAGTTGTCTGGAAAGCTTTCCAAGTCAGTAACTAAAGCCAGTGGGGATCCCTTCGGAGACAAGATTTTCCTATATGTTCTCCATGTAACAATTAAACTATTCAATAGGGGGTTGTCAATCTTTACTTTGTTTTTAACTTCCGTGAATAAAAATGTGTTTATTTCCCCCTTTATATCCAAAGACTCTTGCTCCCACCATATTAGCTTCTGTGGTTTAAAAAGAATTTCCCCCAAAGAACTAAGTTGATTGGCTATATAATAATTTTTTATATTGGGTATACCTATTCCTCCTTCTTTCTGAGATCTATACCATAGACTTTTATTTATTCTTGATTTTTTCCCTGCATTACAATACCTATTTATCATGTCTTGGAGAGTTTTAATTTCCTTTTCTAAAAACTGAACCGGTAACATTTTAAAAATAAAGTTAATTTTTGGAAGTATTTTCATTTTTATCAATGCAATTCTGCCAAACCATGATAATTTTAGTTTAGAGTATGATAATAATTTGTTTTTCATCTCTTCTTCTAATTTCGAAATATTTCTTTCTTTAGTTTTAGTAAATTCTTTATGGAGTTCTAATCCTAGATATTTAATGCTTTTTCCCCGTTTAAGTCCAGATTTTTCAATCATCTTTAAGTCATGTTTTCCATAACTGAACAATAAACTCTCTGATTTTTGCCAGTTTACACATAATCCTGTTATTTCTCCAAATTCTTCTAAATGAGTTTTTACTCTTTGAATATTCTCTATTGGGTTTACAATAGTCAAAAGAGCATCGTCCGCGAATAAACTGATTTTAGTTGCCCCATCTTTCCCTATACCTTTAATAGATTTATCGTCCCTTATGGCATTTGCCAGGAGCTCTATAACAATACAAAAAAGGACTGGAGAAAGAGGACATCCTTGTCTAGTTCCTCGGCCTAGGGTGATTTGTTCAGTCAATCCATCATTAACTATTATTGAGGAAGTGCCCGTTGAATATAGTTGATTTATTACTCCCAAAAAGGATTTCCCAAATCCCCATTTTTTTAACAATATTTTTAATGTGGGCCATTGAACACAATCAAAAGCTTTAAAAAGATCTAGAGATAACATCCCAGCTTTAGTAGTACTCTTTCCCATTTCATAAAGAACATTCAAATTCCTTCTAATAATATTTGCCATTTGTCTACCTTTGATAAAACCACATTGATCCTCTTTAATATATTTAGCTATAAATTTATTCATTCTTTTAGCCAAAATTGCTGTGAAAATCTTAGCATCTTGATTTAATAAGGATATTGGTCTGTATGACCCAATATCCATTAAATTTTTATTAGGTTTTGGAATTAAAATAGTTAAAGAATGGGTCCAAGATCTCGGAATTTGTTCTCCATCCAAAATTTCATTATATAGCTTCTTTAATTTAGGTATTAATACTGCTTTAAAAAAGTTTGTAAAATTCAGGTCCCAGAGCGTCCACTCCGGGCGTTTTATTATTCTTTAGTTTGTCTATTACCTCGCTTATCTCTTGGTCTGTAATAGGCTTTTCCATTTCCAGCATATCTTCCTGTTCCAAGACCCTCTTTAAATTCTTAGTGATGTACCTTTCTATATCCTCATTAGGTTTATTTTTTGCAGTGTATAACAACTGATAAAACTCTTGTATAGCTAACAACTTTTCCTTCATTTGTGTGCATGTCTTACCTGAGGAGTCTTTTATAATCCCTATTGTATTCTTGTCTTGTCTTTTCTGTGCTAATCTGGCTAAAAGTTTTGAGTTCTTGTTGCTGTATTCAAAAAAATTTCTTTTTAGGTACAGAAGATTCCTTTGTGTTTGTTGTAAATCTAGATCTTCTAACTCTTTTTTCCTTGCTTCAATCAACCTCAGTATCTTATTATCCTTAGTAAGAAAGAATTGGGATTCTAAATCTGCTATTAATTTTTCTAATTTTCTTTTATTGAGTTCTTCCTGTTTTTTAGCTTTAATATTTTCTTTTATGATAAGACCTCTAGCTACCGCTTTCAGCGTGTCCCATATGATTGGCGTTTGGCTACCTGCCTTTTCGTTTATATCCCAAGTTTCCAACCAATCTTTTTTAACCTTTTCCAGCACTTCTGGATGTTGAAATATTTTTAAATTCATTCTCCACCTTTTAGCTTCTCTATAATTTTTATTTGTTGCTAAATCAATCGACATTAAAGCATGATCAGATGTTTTTATGATCTCAATTTCGGTATTATTTATCTTGGGTATTAGGCTTTGTGGAACAAACACAAAATCTATCCTAGAATAGGTTTTGTGCACTGGTGAGTAGAAGGTGTATTTTATTTCATCTCCTTTCAGTTCTCTCCAGACATCCTTCAATCCTGTTGTATTTATAAACTTTGCTAGGGTTGTATGTCTTGTCCTCCACTCTTCCTTTTTACATACCGATTTATCTTTAATTTTATCTAAGACCATATTGAAATCCCCTGCCATTATTAAATACCCCTTTTTAACCAATTCAATCTGATCCCAAAGGAGATTGTAAAAGCGGCCTTGGTTAACGTTTGGTGCATACAGATTAACCAAAGTATAATGATCTTTCCCCATTAGAACTTGCAATATTATATATCTACCTTCTGAATCTTTTACCACATTTTCAACAACACATTCACAATTCCTTGAGATTATAATGGCAACCCCTCTTGCTTTAGATGTGCCAAAGCTTTTTTCATAAATATCAACATTTGGAATTTTTAATTCATTAATACCATCTCTTATTTGATGAGTCTCTTGCAAAAAGGCAATATCTATTTTGTGCCTTTTGATCATCGCTTCGATTCTATTCCTCTTCGAAAATGACCAGACCTTTTACATTCAACGTTGCTAATTTTATAAACTTTCCCATAACCTATTTCTTTTAGTTTCAATATTCTGGAATGGTCCCGTTGTGCATACAAAAGTAAAAACACCATCAATTAATAAAAAATAAACTAAAATAAATCTAATCCTCCACCCTAAAAAACTATTCTTTTCTCCCACCCCACCAGCTATCATACTGTTTAGCATGTGCATCAAGGGGATGGGAGGGAGGAGGTCGTCCACAGACATTAGCCAGCCTAGATCTCATTAGCTCTTAAGTAGCGTGTTACTGTAAATTCTATAAGTTTATTCTACCCCCTTCTAAACCACCCTCTCACCACCACCACCACCCTCAAACAAAAACAAACAAACAAACAAACAAACAAAAACAAAAAAGAGAAGGGAGGAGAGGAGGGGAGAAGGGAAGAAAAGGGATAATGAAAAAGAAAAAAGAAAAAAAACACCCCAAAAACAAAAATTAAAATTGGAAAAAGAAAGAAAAAAAACAAAAAGGGGGGGAGAGGGGGGAAGGGAAGTGGAAGGGAAAGGGGGGAAAGAGTAAAAGAAGAAAAACAAAAACAAAGGGGATGATAGGAGGGTGAGAGAGGGGGAAAGAGAGAGGAGTAGGTTAAATGAGTTTCAAATATTCTTCATCTTCATCGAAGATTCCTGGAGTCGGAGTAAAAAGAGAGAAATTCACTGTCCTGATGTTGCCACTGAAGTTCCCAGGGGAGAACAGGCAGAACCTGAGTCGTCTTGTATGTTCCATGCTTCAAGAAGATGCTGGCCTTCTTCTAGAGAGTGAATAGTGTGTTGAACAGAGCCTTTCCAAACTTTCAAAAATAGGGGGTGGCCCCAAGAATAGCGATAGTTGTTCTTCCTTAATATGATTGTGACTGGTCTCATCGATTTACGCCAATCAGCAGTTTCTTTAGAAAAATCTTGAAAAACTTGCACAGTTGCATCTCCTCTCTTCAGAATATTAGGATTGGCTCTAATTGAAGACATAAGACACTCTTTATTTACATAAGAAGCAAATCTTACTATCACTGGTTTTGGGGCCCCATCTCTTGACTTGCCCAGATAATGAACTCTCTCCAAATCGTCGTCGTCTAGTTGTTTGGGCAGAAAGGAGTTAAACCAGGTTAAAACTTCCTGTTTTAATGATGCCCCCTTCTTTTGAATAACAAAATTAATCAGTTTGGCATTCTGCCTCCGGGAATAATCTTCAATATAAGTCAGTTTCATATTAGTTTTGAGTAAAGCCTGCTTCTGAGAGTTAATTTGAGTTTCATTTTCCGTTACACGTATCTCCAGATTTTTAAATTCTCCTGCCAAATTATCAAGCCGCTGTCCATTTAACTTTATTTCATGTGATAAATCTTGTTTAGCGCTTTGGAGATCCTTTGAAAGGCCATCCATTCTATGTATCACGTCCTGTTGATTAACACTCATGATGCTAGCTAGCTCCGTCCTCATTAAACGCAGTTCCTTCATGAAGTCTTGATCTGTGGGAGGAGGAGTAGTCTCCCTCTTTCCCTTCTCAGATCCTGACGCCATTTTTACCCCTCCGTCGTCTGGGGGCTGCTCGACACGCTGTAGAGCTGGGCGATTGTGTGTTGTATCAGATAATTTCCTAGTCCAACCTATTGGCTGGAGTTTCTTTTTTGCTCTCTTACCCGGCATATAATTAGACAAAGGCAGGCATCAGAAAGTCTGACTCTTTGTAATCATCTGGTAACTTTCCAAGCCGCTGGGATGCAGTTTTCTAAACAGCCAGCGGTCAGCAGAATCAAGCAGGCAAAACCGAAAGTAGCTCCTTTTGCTTATAAATCAAGCTTATCTTGTCTAGAAAAACACATATATTGCTTCTCCCGACCCGAGTAATTTATTGATGCATTACTCACGGCACCACGGCATTTAAACAGTAATTTTAAAGCTCTTTTTAGATCGCGGCACAGAGCTCTAAGATCAGGCTGCCGGCATGTCTTGGTGGGCGGGACTTCCTCCTAGTCGGCGCTTTTTAACATTTTTTTTTCCCCATAGCGCTGATCAGCTGTCGGCAGCAGCAGCAAGGGAACAAAAATGAAATGAATGAAATGAACTAAATGTAAAGTTTTGTTTTGTTTTGTTTTGTTTTCCTTTGAGGGGGCGGTTTGTTATTTGTTTTGTTACTTAATGAAATGAATAATGAAATGAATAAAAAATTCATTTCATGCCCATCTCTAATCACATGTCCTGCATTCTGGAATGAATGAGAACAGATCCTTCCCCTCTTCTATGTGACAATCTTTCTAGTATTCGAACAGTGCTATCATATCTCCCTCAGTCTTCTTTTCTCTAGGCTAAACATGTCTCTAGTTCCTTCAGTCTGTCCCCAGAGGGCTTGGTGTCCAGTCCCTTCACCATCTTTGTTGCCCTTCTCTGAACTTGTTCCAGTTTGTTGGCATCCTTCTTCAAGTGTGGCATCCAGAACTGGACACAGTGCTCAAGATGAGGCCTGACCAGTGCTGAATAGAGAGAAACTACTACCTCACGAGACCTGGAAACTATGCCTCTGTTAATGCATCCCCCAAAAGCATTGGCCTTTTTTGAAGTTGCATCACACCACTAGCTCATATTCCGCTTGTCGCCTACAATAATTCCAAGATCCTTCTCACTTGTAGTGTTACTGAGCCAAGTATCCCCCATCTTGTAACTGTGCATTTGCCCCCCACCATCCCCCAGGGGCAGAACTATCCCTGTTAAATGTCGTTCTGTTGTTTCTAGCACAGTTTTCTAGCCTATCAAGATATTTTTGATCTGTCTTCCAGGATATTGCCTATTCCACACAGTTTTGTGTCATCTCATATTTGATTAGTATCCCCTGCACTTTCACATCCAGATCATACATAAAATATCACTCACTTTCATAGAGACTAAGAAGCACAACCCTCAAAGTAGCTTCAGCCTCTAAGACAAGGCAACCTGATTGCCTTGTCTTAATTAAAAAAAAAACATTCAGCTCCATTTAAATGTTCTGAATACTTTTTACCCATTACAACTGGGGAAAAATGGTCTTGCAGCTATGACACAAATCTATCCTAAAACTCCAGATCTCACTTGAGAAACAGGATCTTGGCCATAAAGATTTCTTCTTCATCTTTTCACAAATTGCACAGGTACACTGTAGGATTATGATTAGAGATGGGTATGAATTTAAAAGCAAGTCACGATATTCACGGTTGCTTCATATATGTACAAAGTGATGACCTTAATTATTGAAAAAGTAATGAATGTTTATCTTTTTAAAAAAAAATCCATTGATTCATAACCCCCTGTGAAGGTTCATTCTTAACTGTCAACGGTTCTGAGAATGAAACAGCTCCAGAAGCTTGGCTGTTATTACAATTCAATAAACTTTTATTTGAAAATGGATCAAACATCCCTTTTTTTCAATTTTTTTATTATTTCGCATAATATATACAGACAAAATTCAACAATGTTAAGGGTCACTTTAAAATGTTAACACAGATCAGAGTCTATGGTAAACAGATCCTGTCCCCTTATCTATTGCTAATACAGAGTATTGGTGATTCCACACTTAACCAGCCATCTACAAGATTTCTAGAATTGGTGTCACTATTTAAACGTCTTTATGTCTATTTTGCCCCTTGTTCATTTGTCTGCTTCTGGGCCCAACTGTATATCATCTTCCAGCTCTCCTTTACAAAGTGCCTTGGGTGGTCTCGCAGCGCCTCTGAGAGCATATCCAGTTCTGCAATGTCCAGTAACTTTTTCAAGAGTTTGGCCTTAGTTGGTATTTCGGTTATTTTCCATTTCTGGGCCCAGAGCAGTCTAGCTGCCGTATATATGTACAAGAGAATATATTTTATTTTTTTCAGTAATCTCTGGCATTATATTCAACAGCAATGTTTCTGGTCTAAAGTTTAATTTAGTTTGTACGATTTCTTGTGCCACTTTCCAAGTCTGCCGCCAGAACATCTGAGCTTGATCACATGACCACCATGCATGATAGTAAGTCCCTGGATTCTTTCGACATTTCCAACAAACATTATTAGACCCTTTTGACATTTTGGCTAGTTTTACCGGAGTCAGATGCCACCTGTGAAACATTTTAAATATATTTTCTTTAAGACTGACAGGTTTAATTAATTTGTGATTATCTTTCCACATTTTGGTCCAGTCATCAATATCAATATTATATTTAAAATTTTGAGCCCATTTAATCATTCCCTCCTTCACCCTTTCATCCTCCAATTCATATTCTAGTAAGTACATGTACATTTTTTGATAATTCCCTCATTTGTATAAATCCACAGTTCATCCACCCGTGTTTTCCGTTCAAAGAAACCCATACATTTATCTTTTTTATATCTTGATTCCAGTTTTGCCATAGACCACCAATCTGTTGCTAGGCCCAATTTCTCCAGTTCTATTTTATCTTTCATCTCCTTCTCTTTAGTCAGCAATTCTTGATAAGTAAGTAGTAGTCCCTTAGGGTTTATTGTTTTTAGAGTGAAGGCCTCTATAGGTGCTACCCACTCCGGAATTTTTTTATAGTTCTGTGTTTGAAACTTTTGCCAGACTAGGGAGAGTGCTTTCCTTATTATATGGTTTAAAAAATGTGTCTGCTCCTTGATTCCCCCGTACCACACATATGCGTGCCAGCCCATTCTTAAATCCTGGCCTTCTAGTTTTAATATTCTTTGGTTCCCAAGTGTTATCCACTCTTTTATCCAAACCAAGGCGCATGCTTTATAATATAGTAACCAGTTTGGTAGCCCCGTCCCTCCTCTTTCTCTTAAGTCTTGTAATGTTTTGAGTTTTATTCTTGGTCTTTTCCCTTTCCAGATAAATTTTGAGATCAGTGTATCTAGGTCTTTGAAGTATTTAAAATTTAGTATAATTGGTAGATTTTGAAAAAGGAATAGCAATTTTGGGAGGACTGACATCTTGATTGTTGCAATTCTACCCATCATAGATATTTGCAACTTGTTCCAGTCGTCTAAATCTCTCTTTATTTATTTCTGCTTTAAGAGATAGTTTTCCTTCATCAGGTTACTCGTTTTTTTTGTGATCATAATCCCCAAGTAGCTTATTTTTTGGATTTCCTGAAACTTTGTTTTGAGACTGAGTTCCTCCACATCTTTTTTGTGCATATTTTTGGTCATAAATTTTGTTTTGGTATCGTTTATTTTTAGGCCTGCCACTGCTCCAAATTCTTTTATTTCTCCTAATACTTGTTCGATGCTGTGCAGGGGATTGTCCAATATTACTACTAGATCGTCTGCATATGCTTGCAATTTATACTCCTCCCCCTTGATTTTCAGACCTCTAATTTCCTTATTCCCTCTTATTTGTCTGTTCAGAGACTCAAGAGTTAAAACAAATAGTAGAGGGGAGAGTGCGCACCCCTGTCTCGTGCCTTGCATGATTTGGATACTTTTCCGACATTTGATTATTGACTTTGATCTTCGCTGTTTGCTCGGTATAAATATTTTTAATTGTTTGTAGAAAGAGTCCGTGTGCCCCCATCTTCTTTAACTGTAGAATCATAAATTCCCAATTCAAATGATCAAAGGCCTTTTCCGCGTCTAGGACGAACAACATCATTTGTTTCTCTGGGTGTTGTTCATAATATTCCAAGATGTTTATTATTGTTCTTATATTGGATGTCAGTTTTCGTTTGGGGATAAATCCTGTTTGGTCATCATGTATCATTTCTTCAAGCACCTTCTTTAGTCTTGCTGCCCAGGTAGCTGCATAAATCTTATAATCAACGTTTAGAAGAGAGATTGGCCTGTAATTTTTAATTTCTTTTTTTTTCTGTCCCTGCTTTGTGTATTAGTGATATATGCGCTTCCTTCCATGAGTCTGGGATTTTGCCGGTTTTCCCAATATATTCCACTAATTTTTTTTAACTGTGGGGCTAAAATTCCCTCCAATCCTTGGTAAAATTCCATCGGGATTCCATCCGGTCCCGGCGCCTTCCCCTTCTTCTGTTTTTTCCATGCCTCCATAATTTCACAAGTTGTTATTGGATTGTTTAGTCTCTCTAAATGTTGGTGACTGAATTTCCAGCTCCCAATCTTGTCTAGGTATTTCCACTGATCTTCCTGCTCAATTTCTTTTTTTTATACAAGTTTGTGTAGTAGTCTTGTATTATTTTCTCAATTTCTTTCTGCTTGTGTATTTCCCTGCCTTCTTTGTTTTCTAGTGTGCCAATCCTTGTTTTTTTCTCTCCCTTTTGATTTTATATGCTAGCCATCTTCCTGGCTTATTCGCATTTTCAAATAAATTTTGCCTTGCAAACTTGATTTTTTTGCCATTTCTTCTTGTTCCAGCAGATGGATTTCGTGTTGTAGGATGTTTATTTTATTTTTTAAGTTAGAGGCTGAGGGTCTTTTTTTTAAGCTCCTGTTCATTCTCCTTTAAGGATGTTAGGAGATCTTGATATTGTTTCTTCTTTTCTTTCTTTTTTGTGCATTATATTGTATTGCTAACCCTCTGAAATAGGCCTTCCCTGCGTCCCAGATTGTTGGCATTTCTGTATCTTGCGGTTTATTTGTTTGGAAGAAGAAATCTATTTCCTTTTTCATTTTGGTTATAAAAGTTTCATCCCTCATCAGATAAGTATTTAATCTCCATCCTCCTTTCCTTCTCAGTTGTCCTAACGTCATTATTATTGGATTGTGGTCTGCATATGTATTTGGCAATATTTCAATTACTTCCACTTGATGTGCCAAATCTGCTGAGATCCAACAGTTGTCAATCCTCGACCAGGACTTGTGTCTGCATGAGTAGAATGTGTAGTCTCTTTTATGTGGATTTCGGGTTCTCCAAATGTCAATTAAGTTCAGCTCTTTTTGCCGTTTCTAAGAAGGTTTTGGGGATCATATTTCTTTTCTTTTTTCTTCCTGCCCCATCTGTCGCTGAGGTATCTTTTGCTTTATCCACTACTGCGTTAAAGTCCCCTATAATGCATATATTTTTTCCGGTTCTTTTGTCAGGAGTTCTTTTCATTGTGTGAAGAACTTATCTTGCGCTTCATTTGGTGCATAAATATTTATTAGCAATATTTCTTCGCCCTCTGTTGTTATCTCTGCTGCTACAACTCTTCCATCTATTGCAGTATGGATTAATTTGGGGTTAAGGTCTTTCTGTATATACATTGTGACGCCCCTTTTCTTTTGTTTATCCGCTGCTATAAATGTTTGTCCTAATTTGTCATTCCTTAGCATGTTCTTGTCTAGTTCTTTAATGTGGGTTTCCTGAATTAGTATGACATCAGCTTTAGTTTTATATAATTTATTAAAAATTGAATTTCTCTTCTGGGGCAAATTCATTCCTTTTACGTTAACAGATAAGAGCTTGAGTTCTCTTGTCATTTTACAGGTTTTTACTGTCTGATTTATCTGTTTTGTCTTTATTTTTGTTCCAGTTTCTTGTTTTCATGGGTGAGGGGGGTGATACAGTTCTCTGTGGTTTCCGTGCTCTATCCTCCTTTCCTTTTATCTCCCCTTCTGATTCTTCGCTGGAAAATTGCAATTCTTCTTCAGTTAGTTTCAGTTTGTATCTCATCTCCTCCAGGAAGTTTTTCGCCTTCATTTTACTATTTAGATTGTATTTTCTGTCTCCCAATTAAATAAGACGCCTTCTGGGGTTAGCCATTTGAAGGGGATTTTCCTATCTATGAGTACTTTTGTAAGAAACCCATATTCCTGTCTTTTTTCTCCCGCATGCTCCATGGTACCTGTTTCAGGATATTGACTTTGGTCCCCCTTATTGTTAAATCTTTCTCTTGGTTGAATTTCAATATTTTCTCTTTTGTTGATCTCTTTATAAACTTTATGTGTACTTCTTTTGGCAATTTATTCTTCCTTGTATATGCATTGTCTACTCTGTATATTCTATCTATAGAATCTTGTAATTCTTCTTTAGTTAATCCTGTTTGTGAGGCCCATTCTTCAGTTATTAGTTGCTCTAGGTCTTCTCCTTCTTGTTCTTCCACATTTTGAATTCTCAAAAAGTATGATGCCCTATCCATTTCTATCAGCGTCAGTCTGTCTTGATCCTTACTCTTTTCTTCCTTTATAGTTTCTAGTTCTCTTTCAATTTTAGTGACTTTATGTTCCACCTCCTTCATTGCCTGCATGAAGGTATCCATTTTCGCATTATTACTGTCTATTCCAGCTTTGAGCTCAGTCTTAACTTCTTGCATCTGATCTAGGATTTGTTTCACAATATTTGCTTGGAGGTCTTGCAGGGCATTCTTAAATGGATCTTGGGCTATGAGTCTCATTAAATTTGCTGCTTGATTTGGGGAGTCCTCTTTCTTTCGAGTTGCCATCTTCCCGAAACTCAATTTGAGACCACAATTAATTTACATTAATTTACATTAATATGAGACTCTTTTTCAATTGCCTTAGTCCTTCTCCCCCTCCTTTGCCACTTACTTCAATGTAATTGAGGCAATATAATTCTTAACCAATCATATAACCTATAACATACTACTCAAATCTACCAGCTTAATAGTTAGAACAAATACCATAGGCGAGGATTAAGGTACTGTTATCCCCCAATATCTAATAAAGATTGCTCTTGGCCAGAGGTCTGGCCAGAGCTTGCCCACACAATTAAGAGTCACTTATAAGCACTTAAGAAGACCCCTCTAATACCGATTTTCAGGCTGCAGCCTTGTATTCTGGTTTAAGTTTGGTTAAGATTAATTAAGGTTAGACACGTATGCCCTCCTGAGTTAGGGATAGCTTCGTCCAATATGCAGGCACCTGTGAAAAAAACATCCCTTCAGTGGCTTCAACTTCTTTCTTTAACATTTCAATTTCTTCATATAGCACAAACTTAATATTATTTGACAATACTGGCAAAGATTCTTTTAACGGTTCTACTTTTAATAACTCCCTCTCTTGGGTTGGTAACTGTTTATACTGGCCATCCCAACACACTGACTCCCACAGCATGGATGTCTGGCCCATCCTACCATTGATGTGCCCCTCCATCCATGGCTCCTTCCAGATATGTGAGGTCTCAGCCATTCCGGACCATTATGGGGTGTCACCTGAACACTCCACTCCAGAGGTATTGGAGGAGGGAGTGGCAAGACCGTTCTCTCTGTGTGTGTGTCTGTTTTCATGCCCACCTCCTGCCTGTCAACACCTTTAACCCCTTCATCTCTTTGACTCTCATCCCAATCATCATCTCTGATGTCCATCACAAAGAAACTCTCTGCTATTGGCTTCTTTCTTGTCATCTGCACATCCTCCTTATTTGTTACTACCTTTCCTTCACCCATTCCTTTCTCTTTATTAACATCACTTTTCACATTCATATTTTCACTGATCTGTACTTTCTCTTCAGGAGGCACACCCTTTTCTGTTTCTTTCTCTTCCTTGCTTCTCTCATACCCCCTTTGTCCCCTTCTGGGGCCCCTTGCCATCTCCCACCTCTATCACATTCCTGGAAGGACCCTCTTTGGGAGTGTGTAACTAGGACATCTCACTTTCAATTTATTGTCATTGCACATATATACATAGTATACACATGCAACGAAATTCGCAAAAACACCCGGAGACCAGACCAAAAACTCTTATAGCAATCTCTGAAGCCCAACCCTCATCATTCTTGCAAGGATTGTAATAGAGAGTCAGGGGAAGCTTCTCAGTGATTTCTCAGGGTCTCTAGGTGTTGGGGTGCCAGTTTGTAGTTTTTTTAAAGGCAATACAAACCAACGAATCTGTTATCGGTTCATTAAAAATTGTAAATTTGTGATTTGTCAATGTTGATGGATTACAAATCACAACAAATCATTTTCTGAAGCATAATCTAATTATGACATTCATGGGGTGAATTAAGGCTATCAGGGCACCTCGGTTCCTATTCTCTGGCTGAGGAAAACTGAGAGTACAAGTCCAGGTTAATAAAAGTGCAACTAGTCATGAGGACAATATGCCTTCAGGATTAGAAATAACTTTCAGCTCCCTTTTCACACACACACCCTTGATTCTTTAGCATTATATTGGATTTGGAAGGCCTTTCAAATCAAGATGACACATCTAAATAGAGGAAAATTCACTGAGAGACTTTCAATTAAGTTATTGCCCTCTCCGTCCATCCCAGATGATGTTGCCAAACTCCTATCTGAGACCATAATGAATGTTTCTGTTATAAACATTCGATACCCAGTGTGGTCTAGTGGGTAGAGTGATAGACTAGAACTATGGAAAGATCACCACTTGGCCATGGAAGCTCTCTTGGAGAGTGGAACTCGCATAACCACTCCTCAAATACAGTGGACCCTTGTATAACAAACGGTTTTTATAACATAAAATCTGTACAACATAAAAATTCTGGAGATAGGGGAAATTTGCTTAACAGAATTGTCTATGGGGCAAATCTGTACAACACAGAAATGGTCGCGATTAGAGATTACTCTGTTTTCAATGCATTCCTATGGGAAATTTGTATAAAGGAAAATTTTGCTTTACATAATTTCATTTGGAACGAATTAATTCCTTTATGCAAGGTAGCACTGTATCTCACTTTGAAAGCCCTGTTACAGTCATTATAAGTTGGTTCCAACTTGTTGGCACAGAACACACACACATGATAAGCACTACATTAACATTAGAGGGGACAAAGCTGGGGCAAGAAACAAAGGAAACAGGAACCTGCCTTCTACCTAGTCCGACCCTGTTCTACACACCCCAGTACTGTTAACACTGATTGGCAGCAACTGCTTTCCAGTTTGCAGGCAGGCATTTTTCTGAAGTTACCCAAATAGGCTGGCTTTAGGCAGACTTCCAGAAATGAGAAATTATGAGACTAACATTATGACATTCTTCAGCACCAACTGGTTATCCTCACTCCTGCCCCAATCTTTCATACTTTGTTTCACTGTATGAAAAGAAATGATGTGCCCTGGACTGTAACATTATTAAGGGGCCACTTCTGTTCATAGTATTATATAATACCTTTCCATCTTATAGAATTATAAAGTTATTAAACTATCCAAGACTATTGATTTCTCAAAACAATAAGTAAGCCGTGGCCCATGTGACCCGCTTTTGGAATTGGGGCTATATCTCTTCATAGAAATCTATTCGGTTGAAATGAAATGAAACCAACCAACAAATCCAGCAAGTTGCTCCTTAAGGCCCCTATTTTAAACAATGATCATCTCTTGTAACCTGCAAAAATTGAAGCACAGTCCTTAATGTATTCCAGAGTTAATGTTTTATAGGTTGCTAGCAACACAGAACAATCTCAAATGTCACTCTCATATCCCTGAAATATCCAATATATGCATTTCAGCATGTTCCCTTGCCTTTTGCTCTCTGTTACAGTACCACCAGTCTCTGTCCAGGAAACAATGTGAAAACCTTGACTTTATTTCTCAAAATGCCAAATATGTAAGATCTTTCCATGCAAGCTTTCTCCCTTATTAAACAAGAAAAAAAGAGATGGGCTATGTTTGTCTTATAAATCATCTACTTAAAAGCAGTCTTTCTGCCCTTGGAGTTCCCAAAAGTGTGTTTGAAAACAGGAATTTGAGGTTGCCTGTTTCTGCCCCGAACAACAAGTGTGTTCCTCTGGTCAAGTGCTTGTGATATAAACTTGCTTACACATGCCATTTATCTCTAGATGGGCACTGATCCATTGCATTTGAAACTGGATTAAGCTGCCTCGCCTACTGGCTCCTTCTCCAACTGAAAGAAAAGAGGATAAGAAACTAAAATCAGGATAAGCAGCAATATCCAGCCAGTGAAAACTTTTGTTAGCTAATGCCAAGTCCACAGATAAATGACTACACTGCAGAAGTGGAGGGCGATAAAAGGCAAGGAAGAAGCACTGGCGTATTCCCATGGGCTCTCTGCACCATTTTTATAAAGCAACAGATAAAATGTAACAAACTGCTCTAATTTAGTTGTGCTGAATCATTCCACCACCAGATGCATTACTGTTATCACTGCAGTACTGCAACAAGAGAACTTTTTTTTCCTGGTTTCATCAAAGAATCTAGCAGCAAAGGCACTTCTGGTTGAGTTAAAACTGGAGGCCTGGTTTGAAGATACACGCTTGAAAAGAGTATGATATGTCTAAGTATAATTTGCCATTTGACAAGGCCATGGAATTCTGGGAAAGTCACTGTTTTAGGCAGGGGCATCCCTACCATGAGGGAGAATGAGGCGGTATCCTCCGGTGGCAGACAGTGGGACCAACCCTGGCAGCTCCCCAGCTGTTCCCTTGAAATACCCTTGCCATCCCCTTCTCTTGGAAACAAATTAAGTTGTAAGCCATTCTCCACTAGTGATGCAGGCATGCACTACCGTCTGGGACACAGAAGCAATCTGTGTGGAATTGGTAGAAAAGTTACTAATAGCATTTCATCTTACTGCTGCAGGAAAATTTATTTATTTATTTATTTATTTATTTACCACCAGATTTTCTCAAATGGGATCTCATAATAAGTATAATATACCACAATTCAGAAGAAATAATAATCGGTTCCACAGAGTAAACATAAAAAAAAATCAACAGCAAACAGCGCAACCAAAGGTAAAAGGAAACGCTAAAAAATATTCAGAATAATACTGAGGCAAGATGGTAAAAAACGGGCTGACATACAGACTCATAATCCCTACCCATATAATAAATCAACCTCTTTATTGTCGAACGTGGCTGTGTAAAGCCAGGTTTTTAGCAGCTTCTTAAATGCTGATTAATAGTGATTAATTAATCGTGATTAACACTATTAAAACAACTGCCAATGGAATAGGTATACTGCTGCCATCATATTTATGTGCTTAAAACTTACACAAAATAATAAATAGAAGAACATGGTGCCTATAAGCACCTAAATGTCTGCCCAAAACAAATATTCCCAAAGAACATATATATCAGCTTCTGCACCCTTTCACTGTGTGGCGTAATTGTGCTTCTACAACTTACCAATTTTGCTCAGAGCAAGGTGCATTTCTGGTTTTCAGTTCTGCTGAAAAAGCTTAAACCTGGATGGTTTTTTTCTCTCACCAGATGTGACCCTTGAAATGTTCCCATCCTCTTCCACATTCTTTAGGATTACTTTAACAGAAGACAGGACAGGAGACATTAAGATGGATTGGACATCCCAGTGTTTTTTATTTAAAGCAGTAATTTTTTTTGCTATGAAAAAGAAAACTTTACTTATAGGGTGGCCTATAAATTCCACAGAAAATATTAAACCAAGCCAAGGTATAAAAATAGAAAGTAACTATGCTACAGGCAGCCAAGGTAGGCCCACTTGATGCATGATGGTGGCAGATGAAATACCTTGAAAATAAAAAGGCAGCAGCATTTGTGTACTTATATTTTTACAGCATGTTACAAAATTGTACGTATTAGAGATTTTGCACAGGCCAATGTATTTGCATTTAAAGCTAATGGGCTTTTTTGTTGACTATGCAATATGTACGTTTGCAACCTGATTTATTATCACTTCCCTTAGATTTCAGCACCAAGCATGTTTCTTATCTTAATTCAGCACAAGATTCAAGCATTTTGATTTAGACCACTTGACAGTATTACCATTCGGACAGTAAAATGCAAAATTAACCTCTCGATTGGTTTAGCAGATAGATGCGTATGATGACACCAGAAAGAAGTACCCAGTATTCCACAGCTGCCCTGCCTGTCTATTCCTTTTAATTCTGAACTAAAATTTGCTCAGGATGGTTTTCTTCTAACACACCGTGGGTTTCCTAGAGGAAATATGGGAATTAAATGCAAGTATTATGCAAGGAAAAGATCCTTAGAACTTGGGTACAAGGGTCATGTTGATCTCAGAGTCTGCACTGTTTAAAAGTAATTCATTGTCAGTACTCATTGTACTATTTTTAAGAAGTAACCCATTTCCATTCAGAGTAACTCCTTGTTACTTTTAAATTGGTAAGGCAATGCAATCTGCCTTCTTTGTTTGTGATTGGTTATTGAGAGGAAAACACCAACTTAATTTTCAACTCTGATTGCCCATGCACTCTGCTCTGAGGAAATACTATGGTTGAAGAACAAACATACTGAGGACAAGAAAAACACAAATTTAATTTGTTTTTTTTTAGTTTCAGATCAGTTTGCTGTTGTGTATTGATCTGTATTCCTATTATCTGTAATTGCTTATGTTGAAGTAACTGCCTTCCTGTTCCAAAGGGAACAGGCCTATTGGTTATTTCTAGTTGCTGCATTTGGATCCTCAATCCTATTGGTTTCCGCCAAAAGGCAGCTTTGTGGTTGCTTGTAATTGTTCCCTCCAAAATGTATCTTTTCCTAGCCTGTCCTCGTTCCTATAAATGTAGCTCCCTCTCCCCAGTCCCCAGCTTGTTCTCTCCCTGAATAAAGAGTTGTTACAATAGAAGCTGTCTCCAGCCTACTATGTCACAGAGCTGAAATCACTTGCTGAAATCACTAAACCCCACGCTTCTACATTTGCCAAGAAATGAGCCATGTGAGATCTCTGGGGAGGGATGAGAGAAGACCCCCATAGAGTTCCTGGGAGGGATACGGTCCATCCACAATGGTAGACCACATGCTCTTCATTCAGAACTTATTGAGTTAAACCCTAGGCAAATCTAGTACCCAGTGGTTGGAAGTATACTTGCTTGAGTTCAAGAGAGCTAGCATCTGGAAGCTGAGTCATGGCAACAGGACTTCTTTTTTCTTGAGAGATTGAAACGTTTCACTGCTCATCCAAGCAGCTTCAGACTGATGGAGCTGTTTGGATGAGCAGCTAAACATTTCAATCTCTCAAGAAATAACTCAACTTCCAGATAAACTCACCTGGATGACTGAGAATCTTTATAGACAAGAGAGCTAGCACAAACTTATTACTGGGTCCCAGTATTTTAATACCTGAGGTAAAAGTAAAGGTACTGGTTTCTCCTTCTCCAAGTACAAAACTAAGGTGGTTCAGCAGCTGAATCTTACTTCAAACCTAGCAACAAGCTTTCATTCTTCACCACATCTTAGAGCAGTAGATTAGCAATGGGCACATGGTGCACACAAAGGTCTACCACACACAGTGCACTGCTGTTATCCCTCATCCACCATTGTTGTCTGATGCAACCACCTTAACCTACTGGAGAGTACAGGCAGCCTGGCAGGCACATGATGACACCAAGGCAAACGAAGGCCAAGTGGTAGAGGAAGGTTAAAGTGGCATTTGTTGCAACAAGGGATTTTACAGAAAATACAGGGACCATATTCGATGGGGAGGGTCTTAGAGCAGTCAACATATCTGAAAAATCAGAGGGCACAATTGTAAACCTTAGTAAGACCATGCCCTAGGCTTTCAGGCATTTGTGGGCCCCTCCGGCACGTTAGTCTTTTACCCCCACTGTAGCTGACAGCCTGACCCTGGAGAGTTGATGGGCCCCTAATTCCTATGGGGCCCCTAGGCTTCAGCCAAGTCAACCTGATGAATAATAAAGATCAGAGCTTAGATCAATAAAAGGAGTTCTGTATGGAGTTAAGATAGTTGTCTCAAAATAATTAGTTCTCTAACAAGTTATATTGGGGCCCTGTTCTACTGGAAATGTTAAAGTGATGTTCAAATTCCAACACAGGGCAAGAAATGGACAGACTGCCACCCAGTCCTTTGCCCCAGGGAGCAAAACTTGTACCAACATTTCCATGAAATTTCCATTGTGTCCTTCCTTATTTTACAACCTATGACCAAGTAAACAGTATTCCATTGAGCCCAGAAGCGAGTTGCTATGGCTCATTGTCAAATAACTTATAACATTTGCATCAACCTTGCCAATCCCTTTTGTTGTTAACACACAGGCCCTCTTTGTCAGCGCAAAGATTTGTTTCAGATTGTTTCAGATTGATTTTGCAGTTGGTATATATCAGCAAAATCGATCAAAGCTCCAGAAAAGGATCTATATAAACAACACCTAGCCAACACTCAGTCCCAGTAACAGCTATTCCATCAAGCTACAGTATAGGAAAGAGAAATATGGGACACAAGGTCCATTCCTTCCATTCTGCTCTGCTGTGTTGTGCTGTCCTAAGGATCACACTAGACAAGATGGTCACACCTGAGGTGATCTCCTATGATGTGGTGAAACTTATCAGCTCATCACAATATGTGATTTTTCTCACCCATGTGTCTTGAAGTTAGTGTGCTTTGTTTTGCGACTGACCATTGAAAGTAAACATGGGATTAATAAAATAGAAAGCTAATCCCTAAGTAAATCCAAAGGAAGGAGAATACATGGGTTAATCATATAACTCTGGTTTGATCCTTAACATCCAATTTGGGTCCACAACATATTGCGGATTTTCAATTATAGCGGGTCGGGTCGGGTCGGGTCCCTAAACCCCGTGATAGGCGGGGGGGGGGGGGGGGGGTCCACTGTAGTTGGATCACTCAGTGGTTTAGGTATCTGGCTGTGGAGCCCTAGGTTAGGAGTTTGATTCCATGCTGTGCCTCCAGGTAGGAGAGTCTTGTGTGGCCTTGGCAAGCTGCACAGTCTCTGGGCAACCCCAGATGAAAAGAATAGTGAAGCACCTAGAAAACCATGGAGAGGGTCATCACATAAGTCAGAACTGACTTGATAGCATGTTGCTTTTATTTCCCCTTCGATAAGAATCTCAAGCCATTAGTAGACGCACCTAGGTGAATGCCTTCTAGAAGATGGGACAGCCATTGTCATCTAGGGTGTGTGACCAATGGGGTTGCATGTTAAAAAGTGTAAGCACATTCCATGATTCAATACGATTCAATACAGAAGTTTCATTATGCCCCTATTTTTAGTTATTATCCTATGATTCTTGCTAATTTTTGGAACCAGTTTTCTTTGCTTTTTTTTACTGATTTGAAAATAAATGTTAAAACTTATCCCTGTACTGGTGCCCAATATCCAGCTGTTTCCAGCACTACTTCTTTATTTCATCTGATCTATTTCACACAAGATGTGAACTAATCAGCTTGGTAGTGGTGGTGGTGGTTTCAACTTATATATTGCCCCGTAGTGCTAGGGTACTCTCTTGGCTGGTTTACAACATAATTGCCATGTCTGCATAGTTGCACTTTGCCTCCAGTGAGTTGGTTACTAATTTTTCTGATTCCAGAAGGATGGAAGGATTTTTTTTTTTGGAATTGATTACCTGAGCCCATCAGGATCAAGTTCATGTGAAGAGGCTTGTATGCAGTACTGCAGTATAACCACTGGGTTCACTGATCAATGATCATTCTGATTTATGAGACATCTCAAGTCAACAGGGACAAGACGACTCGGCTTAGAGAAGCTCAATTGGCTTGCCTTCTGTCTTAGAATCTATTCTTACTTACTCCTCCTTTATGTGTTTATATTTTACTTTTCTGCTATAACTCTGAAACTTATGCAACTTGTGCTTTTAGTTTATTTCTATCTGGCCTGCAACCTGTATTTGGTTGCTTTAAATAAAGTGCATGAAAGTCAAGAGAATGATGTTTTAATAATTTAATTGCTTCCATTTGGCCTTATTTTCTGGGCAAAAGATGGGCCTTCCAACCTTATCTAAGACTTAAAATATACATTATGTTCCATGACAACAAATACCGAAAAGGGTACAGTTATGTGTGGTATAGAAGGTGCAGTGGTAGAGTAAATCTCGGAGGAGGAGGAGGAGGAAGAGGATCTGGATGACAAATATCATGATTCTTGTTTCTGCTAGTTCTACCTGTCTTACTGGCACCTTTAAAACACCTCAGTGTGGCTGTTCTCAAACTGAATATGTCTTAATTGTACTGGACTGTGTATTGACCCTCCTTACTGTAAGCTGCCTTGGGTCCTTTTCCAAGGAGAAAGGCAGGGTAAAAATACTCAAACACCAATAGATAGATAGATAGATAGATAGATAGATAGATAGATAGATAGATAGATAGATAGATAGATAGATAGATAGATAGATAGATAGATAGATAGATAGATAGATAGATAGATGGATAAATAAATGTTGAACAGAATGAAATAGCAGTAACAGCAGAGGTGTGGTACTGGTGGGTTAACTATTCTCAGGGCACCTGCATAGGTTTAGCCAATGGCAGGGCAGGATCCAATGTAGAGCACCTCACTCTTAACATCAGGCTCTTCAGAGTAAACAGCTACAAGACAAGCAACCGCAACATTATAATTGTTATCTCTCTACTGTACTGGGAAGATCCGTATCTGCTGTATTTGGCCAGTGCATGTGGTTAGGGATTTTGTTGAGCTTGATAACAACGTTCCAAAATTTGCAAATTGTCTCAGAAATATTGTGAAGAAAGGGGGGAATATGGAACCTGGAATGGATCTTGGAAAATCAGGCCTGTCTGTGTTTGCCTAGGAAACTGGCTGGGAGCTGTGAAGATTGCTGTCTCCTTGGTAACAAGGAGAGGCAATACCTACAGCTTATCTCTTGAGAAAGTGTCCTTCAAGGCCATGCTTGTCCCATTGTGTGTGGCACTATGCCTATTATGACTTTAGCTGTGAGAGGGAAGGTGGCAGAAGGTGTTCTTGCATTCTTGACATTCTAGGGAACTTGAAGCCTGGTTGGATGTGAAAGGGTCTAGAATGGGACATATAATATATAAAAGGGGACCCAAAAGTTGCTTTAGTTGGCTTAGCTTAACTTTAAGGAGATGCTGTACTCACTTGTTCTTCTATCTTGCCTTTCTGTGAGGGCTGCATTCTCTGCATGCCTCAGAACTATGCTTTCTGCACCAATCCTTGAGTACAGTGGTACCTTAGTTTATCAGCATAATCTGTCCTGGAAGCATGCTCATAACCCAAAATACTTGTATATTAATGAAAACTTCCCCATAGGAAATAATGCGGAGTGGATGTGTTGGTTTTAATTACCTCTCATGGTGTATTTTTGGGTTCCCTGGAAGCACTATCAAGTCTGGGAAGGTGAAGGATGGCAGGCCAGGTCTGTAGTCCTCAGTACAACTCACTCTCCTGGGTTCACCCACCCCAGGGCTACGGGATAAGAAATGGCTATACAGTAGAAGGGCCCCATAGAGCAGCCTCCACAAATGTGGTGGAAATAACTATTTTTCAAAAGAGAGAGAAGGTGAAACAGATTTAGCCATCCCTAGTCACTAGTCAACCAGAGCAATATTAATCAAATCTACATCCAATGATCACGCTGTATTTTAGGCAGACTTGAGGTTGGTGGCCCTACAACAGGCTGAGGGGATCCCAGTGAACCTGTGGTGAGAGTCTGCTCATGTTACCTTTTAGGGCTCATCCTGGATGGAAGATTTCTTAGAACTGTTGACTCAAAAATAAATCCTTTGAATAGAGTGATACCTATGCCATACTTAAATGAGTTAGAAAATTTAGAATCTGGAAGGGCCTTTAGGTTATTACGCATGGACCTATTGCACTCTGCAGTATTGCTGGGAAGATACAGTATAATAATATTCCCTGTAAGAGTCGGCTGTGTGTTTGTGGTGAGGGAAACCATTGAGACGCTGAGCCATGTGCTCCTGGAGTACAAAATATATAATCATATCAGGGAATGGTTTATCAAACTGATTATATCTTCCTTGGAGGGTAGAAATAGGTAACAGTGTTTACAGAAGCTTTTGAAAAATAAGAGTAAAGAGATTACCCCCCCCCCAAAAAAGTGACCACTTTTGGAAAGATGGCTATAAAGCTAAGGGTTAGCTGGATAAGCAATCAAGAGGGATCAGGTAATGTTTGAAGAAATACAGGGTATTGAGTTGATTACAGACAGTTTTTCTTACAGGCTGTACAATTATGATTATGATATCATTTTAGAGATTTTTAATGTATTGGTATACACTTTTTAACTTGAATTTTAACTTTTATATTGTTAAATAGTAAGTATAAATACAGTCAACTTCTATTGTAATCCTTTATGATTATGTGTTGCCCTTGAATATAGATACTCGGATATTGACTGATTGCTATACTGCTTTTATTTGTATTTGTATATCTGTATAGATATAATGGCAATTGGCTATAATAAAAACTAATTTGATTTTATTTGGCTCAAAAAGTAACCAGGTTGTGCTACTAGCATTGCTTATTCACTCCAGTGACCACGCTCCAATCTGCAGGGCCTAACATTATGTGATAACCCAATTTATTCCACTTTGTCATTGGGGTAAATGGCATCCATATTTTAAAAACATGTTATTAGGTTGATTGATTCTTATAATCAGTGTTTCCTCACTCTTATCTTTTTCCAGCCTTCAGAGATCTACCCTTGGGAAACAACCCAGGCTGATGTCTTCTTCCAAAATATTTATTTCTATACTATGTATCCTTCGAGGCTTAATTTTTCAGTTCATTGCCAGTACTACGTTGGACCATGTTTGATCATAGCTGCACATTTCCTATTAGGGTCATGCTCTGTCCAACAGTGACTAACAAGAATAGCTACTGCCATATATAACTTTTAGCATGCAAACTGCATTAAAATGGATGTGCGGTCAGAAGTGACTCATCCAGAAGATTTTTTCCCCCTTCCTAAAGTTCATTCATCCATGCATCCAAATGACACAGCCCACTAGGCAGTTTGGATCATTGGTGCAACATCAGCACATGGCACCAGGGTACCAAAAAAAAAAAAAAAAAAAGAGCCCGGGGTCCTGAGAAAAACAGGAAAGAAGTGGCCAAGTTTCAAGTTTCAAGTTTAAACTTAAACTTAAACTTGAAACAGGTGGCTACAAATAGGGAAATTATAATTTATAATTCCCTCTGAGTTCTATTTTAGAAGATTATGATCAGCTCCAAGAGCTCTTCTAAAACAACTAAAAGAAGAAGAAGCATCTCTTGTTGTGTCTTAAAGGCCGAGGTCATTTGCTGCATGAGTAGATGACTTACACATGGAAATGGAGAGGGGATCTGTGTCCCTTTTGTTTTTGCCAGACCTCTCAGCTGCTTTTGACACTAGACCATTGCATCCGCCTCACTCATCTCTCTGAAATGGGAATTGGGGGCACTGCATTAAAATGGTTCCAGTCCTTCCTGCAGGAAAGAATGCAGAACATTGGAACTGCACCTAGTTGCTCAAATCCTATACCTTGTTAATGGTTTTTGGAATTGTAGTTTTTATATGACCCAGGCCAGATGACTTATGGTATTTTATGATTCTTACTTAATTGTATTTATTTAAATGGTATTTCATATTAATTTTGCCATCTTGGTGGTCATTGACTGTAAACAAACAAATAAAACAAATAAATAAATAAATAAATAAATAAATAAATAAATAAATAAATAAATAAATAAATAAATGCTGTAAGTCGTGTTAGGTGATTCCAGGCTGACACCACGGCCGCTGACCTGTGGAGTCCCCCAGGGTTCTGTTCTGTCTCCTATGTTAGTTAACATCTATATGAAACCACTGGGGAAGATTATCAGGACTTCTGGGATTAAGTGCCACCAGTATGCTGATAACACCCAGCTCTACCTCTCATCAGCTCCAGATTCTAAGGGAGCTACTATCTCAACTTCACATTTATGTTTAGCTTCAGTAATGAACTGGATGAGGTTGAACAAAATGAAACTAAATCCAGACAAGACAGAGGTGCTTCTGATCAGTCAAAAGTGAGAACAAGGGATAGGGATGCCACCTATACTGGATGGGATCACCCTCCAATTAGAAAAAAAGATGTGTACAGCTTGGGGTTGCTCTTGGACTCATCCTTGAGCCAGGAGCACATTTGCATAATTAAGGGTAGTATGCAAATTTGCCCGTTTCTTGAGAAACCAGCTCTAGCCACGGTGACACATGTCCTAGTGACGTCCCAGCTAGACTACTGTAATGCACTCTATGTGGGACTACTGAAGAAAAGTCTCAGGAAACTTCAACGGGTCCAAAATGCAGCAGCCACAATGCTGACTGGGGCTGGGTGCAGAGATCACATTACACCCCTATTAAAGCAGCTCCACTGGTTACCAATCAGCTATTGGGCACAATTCAAAGTGCTGACGAAACGGAAAAACGCTGTTTTGTTTTATTCCTTTTCATCCCCCTGCATTTCATTTCATTTCATTCTATTTCATATGAATTTTTGAAAAAAAATTCATACAAAATGAAACAATAACGTAATGTTTCATTCCTCTGGGGGCTTATACTCACCCCTCCTCCTCCTCCTTCTGGGCTCTGGTGGCAGCGGCTGTGGGTGCTCCCAGCAGCCTCGCTCACCCTTGGTGGCCGGGGTCCTTGGAGTAGCGGTGTCCACGCATCCTCCCAGAAGCCTTGCTCGCCCTTCCAGGCCTGGGTCCTCAGCGGCAGTGGTGGTGGCGGTGTCCGCATAGCCTCCCAAAGGCCTCGCTCGGCCTCCCCGGCATGGGTCCTTGGTGGCAGCTGTGGCAGCGGTGGCGGCAGCACCTGCACATCCTCCCAGAGGCCTCACTCGCCCTTCCAGGCCTGGGTCCGCGGTGGCGGCAGCGGCGGCGGAGGCACCCATGCTGCTACCCAGAGGCCTTACTCGGCCTCCCTGGCCACAGCAGCAGCAGCAGTGTTGGAGGCGACAGGGCCTCTGAGCCCATCAGGTAAGCAGGCATTTTACAGATGGAATGAAATGGTTCATTTTAAAAAAAAAGACTGTTTCATTTAATCTCTAATGAAATGTTGCTTCCTCATTTCATTTTGTTTTGTTACATTTCATGATGTAACGAAGCGATGAAACAGCATTTTGTTTTTTGTTTCGTGCCCTACACATCCCTATTTTTTCCATTAAAAACTTATTTGTTCTCCAAATTGGGGGTGCTTTATGGAAGCACCCACTCAATTTCCATGGAGTTGAATATTTTTACTTTTTTCCTCCTGTACCCTAAACCTCTCCAAATTGGGGGTGCTTTATGAGAAGAGCTAGAGGGAGCTCCACTGCAATTTCCATGCTGCTAGATGCCTGGGAACAGTATTTTTAAATACTTTTAAATTACATATTTTTCCCTGGGGATACCTGTTTGGTGTTGAATAACTCGGACCCCTGCACCCCAAACCTCTCCAAATTGGGGAGAGCTAGAGGAAGCTCCACTGCAATTTCCATGCTGCTAGCTGCCTGGGAACAGTATTTTTAAATACTTTTAAATTACATATGTTTCCCTGGGGATACCTGTTTGGTGTTGAATAACTCAGACCCCTGCACCCCAAACCTCTCCAAATTGGGGAGAGCTAGAGGGAGCTCCACTGCAATTTCCATGCTGCTAGCTGCATGGGATCACTATTTTCAAGCATTTAACATTGCAATTAGAAATGTTTTTTCTTGGGGGCTCCTCCTTTGAAGTTGAATAACTTGCCCCCCTGAATCCCAAATCTCTCCAAATTTGGAGGGTTTAAAGGGAAGAGTCCAAGGAAAGTACCACCTAATTTGGTGCCTCAAGGACGCAGGGGAGCCATTTTACAGAGAAACAAATTTGTTCATTTTAAAACAAAAAAAACCACATTTTCATTTCATTACTAAGGAACTGCTGCTTCATTTCGTTTCGTCTCATCAGCTAACGAACCAACAAACCAGTGTTTTGTTTTTCGTTTGGTGCCCATCCCTACTAGTATTTATAGTATTGAAAATTGGACACAGAGGAAAAAATAAAAGAAAGAGATGGGGCTGTTGCTGTTGGCAACAGCTCTTTTGACATGTAGTTTGAGAAAATGGAAATGAAAAAAGAGAGAGATAAAACCTAAAAGACAATGCATGATGTAGTCAGAGGTCATCCCTTTCAAGTACTCTTCTCAACAGGAAAACTGAAAATTAAGTCAAGGATACCATTGGCTGCACAGTATTGAATCAGCTACAAGTTGCCCAAGTTAATTTGCTCTTGGATGGAGAAAATCCTAAGATTCAGTGGGAAATGGATCAATAAAAAACTTGAAAGAGTGTGTTAAGTGAACTGCAGATTGATGGCCTGTCAACTTTTCTTAAAGGCCATTTGAAAAAAATACCTCTTAATCTTAACAACTCATCCTCACTTTTGGTGAAGATGAAAACAGAGCATGGACGTTTCATGTTATAAGTAAAAATAGTACTTGTAACATGTTAATTTGTGGGTCGGTGTGTGAGATTAAAATGTCAATGTTCTTGTCTTAAAATGAGAATTGGCTTTTTTGGGGGGGTATTTATTCATTATTTTTTCAGCTTTTAAAAGAGTCATTATACAGAAGCTAACCATTGGTGGCTCTTACTTTTAAAAAAAACATTTAAAAGAACATCAAAAAGTAAATCATAAGTAAAAGACTTGTGTGTGTCTGCTGCGTCATTACAGTCATGACTGACTCTTTGTGACCCCACTTCCATGGAGTTTTCTTGGCAGGAGTACTGGAGTGGTTTTTGCCAGTTCCTACTCTAGGTGCCTACAGCACCTGGTATTCCCTGGTGGTCTCCCATCCAAGTACTAACCAGGGCCGACCCTGCTTAGCTTCCGAAATCAGGCGGATCGGATGTGCTTAGGGTATCTAGGCAGCTCTAAAAGACTTGTAATAGAATACTAACGTATTACAGTACCCCACAAATATAAAAAGATGCCCCTTAAATTCCTACTCATGCTCTCCTTCTGTGTGGCTTCTATTGTCCCCCACAAAAATTAAGAGTTTCAAATTTGAATAGGAAGTGACATTGCTGTCTGGACATGTTCTGATCAGATTACTCCAACAAGTTTTCCAACTTGGCTATTTCCATTCTCCCCAGACTGTGTGATGTTTGTGCCTTTCCACCCACACACATCCTTGCAGATACATTAGGCTACTTGGTTTGGGTTGTGTGTTGCATCATGACAGCCTAAGGTTTTATATGTATAAATCAAGGATGCTGCTATGACTGGGTCCTACCTAAGCTCTAGTGCCCACCATGAGTTATTACCATCAAATGGAATGGGGATAGCTCTTGCAAGGTTTTTCTGTCTACCTGGGATATCTACACTGATTTGTCGGTAATGGGGCGAAATTTCTAAATATGACTTGCATGTATCCAGTCCAGAGTGCGTCGGTCAAAACCATGCAGCCGGTATCCAGTAAAGGGTTAGGGTTAGGGTTAGGGTTAGGGTTAGGATGCATGTAGATTTCACAGTCTCACAAAAAGGTACTAATTTTATCCTTTCCGAAGAGTGTGGTGGGAAGAAGCACTGGTGTAAGAATTTGCACAGCTTTCAATATAAAAATGTACAAATGACAACATTGGAGGCAAACATAACACCAAGTATTGCCATATCCAGGGGCTTGGCAACATTAAGAACTTTTTCCCTGCATTTATTCAGATTGATTTGTAGTGCCCTCTACCATGACACTGGCAGAGTTTGCTGCTAAAATTGTTCTTGCCATTTACAAAGAAATTGCTAGTTATCCCACTGAAAGTGTCCACCATGCACAACATTTTCAGAGATCACAGCCTCTCACTAACTCTCTCATGTCCACACCTTCCCTTCATTCCTCCCTCAATTACTATTACATTTACTTCTTCATTTTAAAAAGTTGACAGATGATACAGAGCTGATCTGAATAAGTAGAACACTGGACAGAACAATTTTCCTCATATTGCAGGAATGTTAAGTGAAAAGGAGGCAGAACTGACTAATCAGGAAATGATGATGATGATGATGATGATGATGATGATGATGATGATGATGATGATGATGATGATGATGATGATGATGATGATGATGATGTGTTTTTGTACACAGCAAGAAGACAAGGGTAGGTGATACTTTTGTTAGACCCTTAATTTTTAAGATCATTTTTATTTTCCTTTATTTTAAGAGACATACCAAATGCATCACTTGCCAGGGTGCCAACACCACTCCATAGCAGCTGATTGATTACACATGAAATTGGCTTGGTCTGCAAACTTTCCCAAGAGCTCCAGGCTAGAAAGGAATGAGAGGGAAAACCTTAACTGCTGGAAGTTCTGCTGGAAGACAGAGGACATGACATAAGTGTGGGGGAAATGGGGAGGGTGTGGGGAAGAGGCTGTGAGTAAGCTGACTGAACAAGCTGGAGACAGGAAAAAAGCTCAAAGAGGTACAGTACAAATCTTGCTGCTTGAATTGACCCCTCTCCCATTTGGACTCTCACAATCCATCTCTGTCAAGATGCAGATGTCTTTACAAGAGAAGAGGAGAGCGCTCATTGGCAGAGGATGTTCCAACTTACTTGCCATGCCCCACCCCACTGATGATGTCACCATAAATAACACCTAGGATATGCCTCCCACTGCCCCGTAAGATCAATATAGGCAGTCACACATTTCAGACTTCTGATGGATGGGCAGTAGAGATGGGCACGACTCCAAAAAATGGTGTTTCGTTTGTCGTGTGGTCGTTTAGGGGTCCGTTTCGATTCGTTTTCGTTTTCGTGACTTTTTTGCAAAAAATTCATTTTCGTTTTGTTAGGTAATGAAACAAAAAAAGAAAATGAAAACGAAAAATTGCTGTTTCGTTAGCATTTTTTTTAGTTCAATGCATCTGCTGCAACGAAAACGAAAAACACGGCAAATTTGGTCGTTTCGTTTTTGTTTTTGTTTTGTTTTTTAAAAAATTCATTTCGTTTTCGTTGCGTAACGAAACAAAAAAACGAAAACGAAAATGAAAAATCACTCATTTCGTGCCCATCTCTAATGGGCAGGGATGGAACAGTAGGGTGGGGGGTTTCACATGCACTCACTCCTTTCTGTATAATAGGATGAATCAAACAGAAGTTGTTATACGATCATTCTCTATGTAGTAGAATAGTGACCCAGGTGGTAAATAGTGTGCATGCCTAAGTCAGCGGTCATGTATTTTAGCTTACTGATGTTTTCCCTTGGAGCATTAAAGAAATAAAGCACTGACAGAAAATCACATTTTTAACACACAAGTTTTTCGAGACAAGTGTTGTATGTTTGGGACTAAGCTACTTCACAGAACTTGGGAGGTCTTAAGATACTGGGTAGGACACGTTATACAGTTGTCAGAATGATTTATCACTGTTTTGCCTTGAGCCCTGTGTTCTTCAGTGCCCACATATAAATTGGTCCAGAATGGTCCGCCTTAACCTGATGGGAAACCGTTTAATATTTTTATTTCAACATTATGGTGGTAAATGTAAGAGACTGAAGGCATCTTTTGAAAGACTGGAATTGGAGCAGATGAGTAAATTCTAACCGAAGTTTATAAATAACTCAGTGGACATTCTTACACTTACAGCAGACCACGTAACACAACTGCACCCAGAAGAAGGCAATTACGTGGAAGATGAATTGCAGGATACATCATCAGAAGCAGTTTGTGCTCTTCAAATTGACGTTGCAGGATCATTTTTCTTCTAGAATTGGATGGCCCTGGAAACGAACAGCCATTTCCACTTGTAGTTCTCAGAAGCAGGAGTAGATATGGTATTGGAGTTTTAGGATGTCTGAGAGAAAAACTGAAATGAGATTTCTTTTTCCTACTTCATCACAATGCATGAAAAACGTTTAGAATAGATACAAGTATCTAAAATTGCTGTAATGTTGCTATGGATTTTTGTGTGTTTACACACTCAAAACTGATGATGTTGAAGAAAGGTTTGATGATGTGGTTGACGTGTGTCCATGCCTGTGACTGCCTTTTACTATAGCTCCCAGGCCATGAAACCATCAGGCATGGCAACCCAAAGCATCTTGGGTAATGTGCCTTGAAGTTGATTTTAAAAAAAAAGATTTAATTTTTATTAATTAAATACCATATTCACTCATTAGGTGGGAGACCTTCCTAACCTTTTCTTATGGCGAAAAATCTCACTAAACATCACCCAAGCCAAAGCTATGGGCAGGGTAGGAAATGTATTTCCTGACTTCTAGGCAGAAGACTTCTTCCAGTGTTGATTCCCTCTGCTAGGTCCTCAAACTGTTCCCAAAGTTAAGAGAGAAGAAAAAAGCCCTGGTTCCCCATTAATCGGGAAGGAGAGTGAGCAGAGGGAAAAAGGCTGAACTGTACTGAGAGTAAAAAAAAGAGGAAAAAAGAAAAAGAATGAAAAAAGATAATGAAAGAATAAAGCATTGTGGTTTTCAAAATTCTATTTTCCAGGTAACAAAAGCAAGTAGTAGTATAATAGCATTTGAAAGTTCAGAAGGATTAACAATGCAATTGATTAATCCCCATATTATGCCAGCTGGGTAAGTATAGGTTTAGTATTATAATCCTTATTTTTGTATAGATCTAGTTTAAGGTGATGCAATAAATTTAAAATGACAAAGCAATATTACTAAACCAGGGTTACTTAAGATCAGTGTGCATGAAGTTGAAGTAAGGATGGAGAGCATCAGAGGAATGGCCAGGGTAGTCCAATTCTTAGCACCACTCAGGCCTAGGGCCTCAAGTATTCCTGTAGGCAATGGTCATCAACAATTGAGGCACATCACTAAATAGAAATCCAAAGGAGCCAATCTACCTTGTTCTTTACAATACTGTTGTATCCTGCCAGTTGTTGTATGATACAACAGCACTGTGCCATGATGCTAGTATGAAATAGTACAAAGATTCAGCTCCAACAGGATTTGATTTAGTTTGAATAGTTTGCTACCAGAAACAAATGGTCCTACGTAATTTCTAGGTATTTTTCTTTATGACAAACAATTATTGGTTTCTGTAGCAGAACCTGAATGTAATATATTATAAATAAGGGCACTGCCTCCATCATTTTACTTTTGGAGGTAGAAAAGGAGTAACATTCAGTGTCTATGTTTACCTTTAAGTCAGGCACATTTTGTATATATGGATAACAAGAATCATTTACTTTTTATTCATTTTTGTTTGTTTGCATCATTTGGGAATTAGAGATGGTTACGAAATGGAAAAATAGCATTTTGTGTTGTTTTGTTTTGTTTCTTTAGTATTGTTTTGTTTCATTTGTAATGAAGTTTTAAAGTAGTTTCATTACAAAATGAAACAAAACGAAACAAAACCCTATGGTCCAAAATGGCAGGGGAGCTTCCTCAAGCTCTTCTCTGTAAGCCCCTGAAATTTGGAAAGGTTTGGGGGCCAGAGGGCTGTCACTAAGCTCCAAAGGGGGTGCCCCTAGGAAAAAAATCTTTCTAATTGGATTCAGAACTTCAGAACCCAAACTGTGGGTGAGCGATTAGCAGCTTGGCTTCAGATTCCAATTAGAAAAATTTGTTTCCTAGAGGCACCCCCTTTGGAACTTCATAACTCAGCCCCCTGAACCGCAGAACTCTCCAAATGGGGGTGGGTATCTAGAATCGCTTGAGGAAGTTAGCCCTGCCTTTTCCATGCCGAAACATGGCTGTGATCCTTATTTTCCAAAATGTGTGTGTGTGTGTGTGTGTGTGTGTGTGTGTGTGTGTGTGTGTGTGTGTGTGTGTGTGTGTGTGTGTGTATTCATATAATGCTCACTGTCAGCCCACAGATAGGATTTTATTTTGTTTGGCTTCCCAAACCCTGGGCTATGGCTGCCGCTGGTGCAACAAGAAGGCTCAAGAGGATGAACCAAATGCTGGCGCTCCACCCCCTGGTTTGTTCCAAATATCCTCCCCACCCCCTTGCTTCTGGCTTCTTGACCTGCCCATGTAAACACATAGCAATATCTTACGTGAACACACATAGATACACTTGTGTGCTGATCAGTACGTACAAGTGCCAGCTGGCAATGTGTGAAGATGGGTGCTTTGAATCCACGTCATACATTAAAAAAAAAAACTCTCTCCCTCTTTAGAGCTGCTCGCCCAGAGAATTCTATTACCCAGAGGAACTGGTTGGGTTGTTTTATTTCTTTTACTGGTATGTTTTAATTGCTTTTTAATTTGTCTTGTGGATGAGCTGTACCCCAGGGAAGTTTTTCTGCCATTATTGAGAACTGGGCCAGCCTTAATTGTGAATGGTTACCCCCAAGGTGCCAGGATGAAAGGGGGCACAGAGATAATCTCAGTGCCTGGAGATGTCTTGATGATACCAGCTACAATGAACTGTCATGAAAGGAAGGAAGTCTGTGCTGCTTATTTCATTTCCTTTTTGGAGATCATTTGATCTAGATAAAAAGTAACAAAACAAGAGCTTTACTTCAAAGCAATATTATTCAAAGACAAGTTGACAAGTCTGTGAAAATGATGGTGTGTGCTTCAAATAATTCGTCATCCAGGATACTATATCCTGCTGAGGTACTCCAGAAAAGTTTCTGAGGAATTCCCCATAATCCAGTTGGAATGCCACATTTGGACTGACAATTGATACCACATGTTGCTCTCTTCGCATAATTAACTATAACATTTACATATATTAAATTAAAAGCCAAAACTACCTACCCATTGCATGCTGGGTCAATTATATCAAAATTTCAAAGCATGCTAAATATGGTTGTTCATTTCCTACATAAATATGTTCCTATTTGCTATGGCACCAAGAGTCTACTGTACTTCTCAGGTTTGGGCCATAATATACAATTATTTTATTTATTTAGTAGATTTTTATACATCTAGCCCAAAGGCTGCTCTGGGTGGTTTACAACAAATAATCCAGGTAACAGCAAAAAGTAAATATACAAATATACAAAATTATATAATAAACACAGTAGACAAAACAATCAAGTAATAACAATACTGTTACACATATAGTACAGCATAACCATTAACAAAAAAGAGATAATTATATCAATGACCAGGAAAAACAAGCTAACCATATTGACATGGGAAAGAGTCATAAAGAAAAAGAGTTTCCAAACATTATAATTGTCATTTGTTAACATTAAGATTCTGGGAAAGCTAATCTATAGAGCCAAGTTATTAATTGGCATTTAAAACATTGGAGTGAGGGAGACAAAGATATATCGGGGGCAACTTGTTCCACAAGTGAGGGGTGCCGAACAAAAAGGCCCAATTCCTTGTCGATACTGTTCGAGGCTCCTTTGGGGTCAGCACTCTCCAATCTCCAGCTCAGGAGGAAAGAGGGGTCCAGACCGTTCCCTGTAGGAGAAAGCCCTCTGACAGATAGCGTGGTCCCAAACTGTTTAGGACTAACCTTGGGCGTTTATACGCGACCCCTAAGCTCCGCTGCAAATGGCTCCCAGCTCCGGAGCTTAAAAATGTTTCCCCACCAGCTCCGGAGCTAACAGAAAATTAAGTGCGACCCCGCCCACCTAAGCGCGACCCAGCGCAGCTTTCAAGTACCTGCTCTGGGAGAGTGAAAAATTTTGATGCGGAGAGTGCCGGGCTCTACTCGCTTCTTTTTGTTGTTGTTGTTTTGCCTCCCGCCCCTTTAAGAGGAACCAGGAAGTGACCGGGGCTCGGAGCAACTTCCACAGGCACCGGAGGTAAGGCTTTATTCTTTTGTCCCTTTTAAAGGCTTTTTTTTCCTCCCTCCCCTCACGCAGACAGAAGCAAGGAAGTGCGGAGTGGTGGGGAGGAAGGAAGAGCAACGAACCCCCAAGATCTCTGGTCCGAATTTAAGGGGCCAGCGGATCTTAGGGGTCGTGTGAAAAGGCCCCTTGAAGTCAATGTATTAGCATATTGGCAGCCAGAATGTGCAATGTGCTGGTATCTTCTTATCCCTGTTAATCTGGCTGCTGTGTCCTGCACTAGCTGAAGCTTCCATATTGACCTCATAGGCAGCCCCATGTAGAGAGCACTGCAGTAATCTAATCTGAAGATTACAAATGTATGGACCAATCGGGTGAACCAACATGTAACAGGGGATCACACTCTACTGTACACTTCTTTGCTACCTTGCTATTCATCTGTAGTAATCTTGCTTCTACACAGCATAAGCTGTCCCTTCAGAAACTTTATAGTTAAGCACGCACAAACACACTCACCTAGTTGCTAGTGGGCAATGCCAGTTGACAAGCCTGCCTTGTTTTTAATTTCCTCAAAGAATGGAACAGAGCTCCAGAGAGTGCCATGGAAAGTGAATTACAGGAAAATAGATTGCCCTATCTGGCAATAGCAAGAACGGCTCCTTATTGCTTACAAACCACAGTAATAAATACGAATGTGTTTCTTTTGTGAAAGGTCTTTTTGTTACCCTTTGAGAAATATAAAGAGGTAATTCCGCAAATGCACCCCAAGTGAGTTGCTTACCTCGACTAAAATAAAGCATGGCAAAAGTGTGTTGATCCTACGAGGCTGTGACATAGTATAGGAAAGCATGGCCCACCTGAGGGAGGAAGAACAAAGAAAGAAAGAAAACACCTCAAGTAGGACAGGTATTTAAAATGTTGAGTTTTGTCAACCTTTTAACAATGGCTTGTGTAAAGGAAATTTTCCCAAATTGTGTGCCAGCCTTGACAAGGAAATATATTTCGGCCCATTCATTACATTTACACCATCCGGGCTATTTCAGTCAATAAATAAATCAAATCCCTCTTTGCACATGTCCACCATTTTCTTTCCTGCCTGTTATTGCGGCTTTCTCTGTGTAATGTGTAATGGTGCAGAGGGACACAAGAGGAGTCCCTACCTGATGTTTTCCAGCTGCAAATGCAGAGAGAGAGAGAGAGAGAGAGAGAGAGAGAGAGAGACTGAAGGATTTAATCACAACTCATCCCTCCATCTTCCTCAGACAGATGTTTTGCTACAAAAGGCAACTAAAATTTGCCTTGACTTTTCCTCATTAGGAGCTAAAATTGTGCAGATGCCCATATGGACATTTTGATTCCTTATGTGTGTGTGTGTGTGTGTTGTGTTCTTACAGTTGTGATCAACTCTTCATGACTCCACGTCCATGGAGTTTTCTTGGCAGGAATACTGGAGTGGCTTGCCAGTTCCTACTCCAGGCACCTACAGCTCCTGATACTCCCTTGATGGTCTCCCATCCAAGTACTAACCAGGGCCAACCCTGCTTAGCTTCTGAAATCAAGCGAGAGCGGATGTGCTCAGGGCATCTAGGCAGCTTTGGTTCCTTATAGCCTGGAAGTGATTAAGTAACTATCATTTACTTACCTGTGCTTAGTTACTTTTGGCAGTTGCCCAGGTTACAAAATGTTTAAGGGGGTGCAATTTTGAGGAGGGGAGCAGCCCCAATTTAATCAGACAAACAATTTTAAGTTCATCAGGCTGGGTGAGTGGGATGAGAAGAACGAGAACTGGTATGTCCCTTTGCTACGGCAGACCAGGATCAAGCCTATGGCAGCGTGCAGTAGTTCAACAGATCTAGCACCACCAGAGGCGTAGCTAGGGTTTTCAGCACCCGGGGACAAAGTCAGTTTTTGTGCCTCCACCCTCCCTCCCTCCCTCCCTCCTCTCTCCGTTGCTCTTAGGAATGGGAGAGCAGCAGAAGAAGGCAGAAAGTGTCAGGAGGACCTGCTGGTTATTGTGAGGCTGTGTGCACATGTGCACACTTGTGTGTATGTTGGGGAGGGTGACACAGGGTAACTGCATGCAATATATGTGTGAAGGGGTGCCCATGGGTAGATGTGCAGTGGGGTGCCCCCAAATGCTGCACCCGGGAACAGGTGTCCCCCTTTGCCCCTCCCTAGCTACTCCACTGAGCACCACACACCTCATGCAGCTCTGGGAGTCAGTGGTCATGTTCACTTTGGTTTTTTGGTGAGGCCCTCCGGTTGGCCCTTCCTCCCTTCCCTTCTTCTCACCTAGCTGATCCAAACTTTGCACAGGCAGGCAGGTGGAGGGAAATGTTGTAGGCCAGTACCTAGGGGTACATTGAAGGAGCCCCTTCCCTCATGCACTACACGCAGGAACAGAACCTCAGCCCAGGCCCAGCCATAGGCACCTTCCTTCCCTTCCTGTTGGCTTGCCTTCCCAGCTCTCTCCCTCCCTCCCTCCCTCCCTCCCTCTCACTTTCTCCAGATACCATTGCTCTTTTTTCTCACTCCTGCCAAAATCAGGAATCTAAGGTGACTGAAAGAGGGTCAGGAGGCTCTCCACCCCACCCTAAGCTCCATTCTCCCAGCCTGGAAGAAAGGCTTTTTCCAGTGGGCAAACAAGGGGTAAACCCGGCTGACCTGTCATAGGTGAACTCACCTATGGGATTGACCTCTAATTTTAAGAGTTTGTGCTCTTTAAAGTTTACTCTCCCCATCCCCCAAAGAAACAAAAATGATTGAAACAGCCTGTTCTCTCCTGATGCAACACATTGCTCTCCAGATGTAAATCAATTTGCAAATGTGCTTTTTCCCATGCTCAAACCAAATTTGACTATTCTTCTTTGGCTCCATACAAATCAGTCTCTGAATCTGGCCAACTGGGTTAGCAATTCAGGATTAGTGTGGGATTAGTTTTATTTAGAGTAAAAGGTTTGCATGTGTAAAATCCTGTCCTGAGAAATGTTATGTGTTAATTGGGTCTCTTAAAACAGCTCTGCAGTTTTAAGATGATGATTGTTTAATAGTTATAGTTATTTATCACTTTTCTAATGATTCACTGAAAGGAGTTCACAGTTTAAATTAATGTTTTATAATCTAAGATTCATAGTACAATAAAAGCCATGAAATTTATACTACATTCCACAGCCCATATGTATAAATGTCTGTCAACTCCACCACACGGGGTGGAGGGAAGAGTGAGCTCTTTAAAGTCTTTTCCAGCCTCCCGGAGCCAGCGCCCAGTGCCCCCCCACTTTCCCCCCTCCCAGTGCCAGCACCCAGTAGCCACTCAATGCTAGCTTCGGGAGGGGGGAAGATTTAAAAAGCCTGCTCTCTCCTCACACCTGGTGGGGTGGAGGAAGAGCGGGCTTTTTAAATCTCCCCTCAGCCTGCGCCTATCAGCTGTTCAGTGCTGGCTTCAGGCCAGTGCCGATCAGCTGCTAGGCACTTGCTTCCCCTGCTGGGGGTGGAGGGAAATCTTTCCCATAGGAATGCATTGCTAATGCATTCCTATGGGAAAACAAAACGTTTCATTTCATTTTTCTGTGATGGGTCAATTCATTATTCATTTCGTTCTCTAACAAAATGAATAACGAATAACAAAAATGAACAATAAATTAATGTTGTGCCCATCTCTAGATCACAGCATTGGCTGAGAAGGCTGCAGTCAAGAAACATCTTGAGCACTGCACATTGTCTGTTCCAGGTTTGGAGGCTTCTGTGAACAGCTGTACACAGTCACAAGGGCCTTCTGCCTACACACATCCCATCTGTGCAATGTGGAGAGGAGAAGGTCTGGATGGCATACAGGATGACAGCAGCAGAGACATTTAGCACAGCCCCTCCCCCCTTCTTCTAACTACTGCAGATTGTTAGGACAACACCTGAGCAAAACTGCTCTTATTAAATCCCTGTCTCATCCTGTCATTCAGTATTTAGCCAAGACAGTATTGATGTATTAGATTCTCGTCACTCACCATAGCACTGCCATTTGCCTTCTTACACTTTCTGGGCCATTGGGGAGAAATGGCTGTCAATAATTCATTGACTATAAAGATAATCCAATGTATTTAAACATCATCCAAACTCATTATGGGTTTGTGCAGCTTTTTAAGCTCCTCAGAGAGGTGTAAATATAATATCTTGTCTGAAGACAGATAGAGAACTTCAGCTAGGAAATTTCAAATTTATTTTCTATGTAAAAAGCACAAGCAGAGAAGGTGTGTGGGCATGCGTGCATTCACCTGCACACACATGCACATTCATGTCCGAGTTGTGAAGCTGACAATAAATATCTGTTTTCATCTTTTAAAAAACTCTCAGAGCAGTTTTCAGGTGAACCAAATAATGGTTTTGCATTAAAATGCACTTATATATTTTTCACACTCCTCTATGCTGATTATTTGTTACTTACTGAAAACCTTCATTAATTTTGCCACTGCACAGTAAGATAAAAATTGGAATCTCAAAATACAGAATTATCTAGAGACAAGGAAGAGCAATAGTACATCAATTACCAAAGATAAGGTTTATTAAATATATGAAGCTGCCATCTCTAACTACTAGGGGCAAGGAAAAAAAAGTCCCTGAATGAGTGGATTGAGAGTTAATGGAGTGATGTGCTAATGGCAAAACAAACATGTTACACATGAGTAAGTGGTAAAAGCTAGAGAATGGAAGATTTTGTTAAAAAGAAACCGTCATGATTTATTGACTACTACATTAGAAATCAATTGTACTGAAACAGGAAGCACTGCTGTGAAGAAGATGAAGTAGTTGATAGGGTTTTAGTGGGTTTGATTTTGTTTTAACGAAAAAAAGCTTCCATCTAGTGAATCACGTCTTGATCTCATTCTTGTCACTCTGTAAATGAAGTCTGTAAGCAGAGATGGATGGAGTGGCTATCAATCAGAAATGCTATTAGTTGTATTGTGGATTAAAGAACCCTTCATTGAGCAGCAGGGTAGACTAGATGACCTCAGAACTCACTTCCATCTCTGTGATTTTGAGGAAAAAAAGAGGAACCACAGGAGAAATATTCTCTGAAATTCACTCATCAAATAAATAAATAAGGTTCACAAAGGGTATTCTAGCACATCTGTTTGCCCCACTGTCGAACTTCCTATCTGGCTTAATTGGTTCAGCATGACCTCACGGCGAAGTGTGCCTATTATGGAATCCCTTCTGTTTGCTTTATTTCATCATGCGAACACTTGAGGCAGAAGAAAAGAAATCTCTTTACAATGCAGGACAGTGATCTGAATGAAACCAAATTCCATTAAATGGGAAGCAGGAGATGAAAAGGAGAGCAAAAGGAACCCCTCTGGAGAGAGCAAATGCTGATATGGAAGCAGCTGGGGAGCCACATGTCACATCTGACAGACCGGATTATAAACAAGCAAATCCACTCCAACATATATCCCTGTGAGTATTCGCTCGAGGCTTTTGGTTTGCTTTAGTATTATACAAGAAGTGTCATCCTTATTTTCCTGTCAGTCTGCATAATCATCTCATGCCATGACCTCAACAAAACAAGGTCTAGCTGCCTTCATCCTCAATAAACCCGTTGTTTCAATACAAGGTGGGGGGTATTTATTTACTTTCTTTTCCAATTGTACCTGTTCTAGAAACTTGTGTTCACATCTGTTCATGTCACATTTTAACCAAGGTAATGATGTAGTCAATTTTATATCAGCCATAAGCAGGTAATATGTCAGAATTAGAAATGGCATGAAACAAAATTTTAATTTTTAATTTCTTCCATTATACATTGTTCATTTCGTTACCTAATGAAACGAATAACGAACTGACAAATCAAAGAAAAATGAAACAAAATGGAAATTTCCGTTTCATTCATTTCATTTTTCATTTTCCCATAGCAATGCATTCCTATGGGAAAGGTTTCCTATGCTGAATGGCGTGGGGAATCCGCAGGCTTTTTTTTCAGACAGAAGTCAGTGCCGCCGATAAGCTGTAGCACTGGCTTTGATGGGGAAAGGATTTTAAAAGCCTGCCCTTTCCTCCACCATTTTCTGAGGGCTCCTGCCGAGCTGTCAATGGCTGGACACCTTTAAACCTGGCCCAGTCGGTACCAGGGGCTCCCCCTGGTACCGACTGGGCCAGGTTTAAAGCGGTCCCGTGACTGGCAGCTTGGCAGGAGCCTTCAGAAAACAGGTTCGGACTGAAGTTCCAGCAATTGCGCTGCCCTCCCGATCCATATTCTGAGGGCTCCTGCTGAGCTGTCAATCGTTGGACCCCTTTAAACCTGGCCCAGTCAGTACCAGGGGGTCTGAATATGGTGGGGAGGGCAGCACGATTGCTGGAACTAGCTCAGTTGCTCGGTGCTGGCTTCTGGCAGGCCCCCTTCCTCCCACAGTAACACAGCAAGCACCCCCCACACACACACACAAACTAAAATGAAAAATGAAACCATTTTTAAAAAAACCACGTTTCTAAAGAACCAAACTGAACCGAACTTAACCAAAAGCGAAAACGAAATGAAACACCATTTTAGTGTTTCGTGCCCATCTCTAGTCAGAATATCTTTGAACGCATTTTAGGGCAATACTCTAGTCATATTTTACATTGTAATATATAAATAAAATTACAGCCTGTGTATACTGCATGTTAATTCAATTACTAGAAGAGATGCTGTAGTTGTTATGCTTCCAGAGCACATAGAGAAAGCTAAAATTTGATGGAGGTTTCTTCCAGGATTGCCATAAAAATTGAAAATAAGACATGATGTAGTGAGACATTCCATTCACAACAAAACAATTAAGATCCTGGACACAGACCATTCATATTTACACATGTGCATAGTGTATGGTATTCAATTGGTCTAATACCCATGAAGCTGGTAAGATAGCTCAATAGTTTAGTGAGGAAGAGGATACAGTATTCCAAGTGTGGTGTAGTGGAGAGTGTCGTGGACTAAGACCCTTATGAACATTGTTCGAATCCCTACTCAACCATGGAAACTCATTGGGGAAGTTGAACTGGTAAAACTGCTCCTTAAATATCTCACTTACATTCCAAGTCCTAGTAGAATCACTATATGTTAACTGTGATTTGACAGCACAGAACACACAAAGGAGGGATGTGTGTTTTTAAATAATGGTATGTTTTGCTTCTATTGTGTTTATGTGTTTATATGTGGTTAGCTGCCCAGAGTATTGGCGTGCCACTAGATAGATGGATGGGATTATAAACTACACAATTAACATTTCTCTTCTTTCCACTAATCCATACTTATATTGCTGAATTTATGTCCTGGATATATTATTGTGTGGTAGAACAGCTCTTTCTCTAGCCTGATAAAAAAGCAATATTGTGAATGTATGCTCAGCATTTGCAGGTCACTTAAATCATGGTATCATCATAATTACAGGAATAAAATGTAGTTTGCTTCCACTGCTTTGGTACTAATTAGGCTTCATTTTTAATAGAAAAGGATTGCTGACATTAAAACAAAAAGGAAAAATTAACTATGAAACTATAACTGTGCAGTTGTCCAGCCAGTCATATACTCACCATTTTAAAATAAATAAGAAGGAAAAGAAAGAAGGAAAAGATGCTACTGCCACTGGCATCAACTCAAGCAAACCCTGAAACTTGATGGCAAGCCGATCCAAGTTACAGATATTTTTATTTTTTCTGCCTCTATGACAGCCGAGAGGCTGATACAAGGCCTTTTGGCCCTTGTCAAAGTTATTTCCTGCTCAGAGGGGGGGGCGTCATCTGTGGTAAAGAGGACTCTGGCTTATGGTTCCCTAGTCTTTTCCCCCCAAGGACCAGTCCTCACTGCTGCCCCCTTGTCCCTATCCATTTCTTCTTTCCTTTGCACCTAAACTGTGTTAAGCACCCTCAGCCTTTAGGATGACAAAGGCTATAAATGTAAAATATTGTAGCTGTGAATAAAGGCAGCACAAAGCTGGGACTCAGGACACTGTTATGGAGTTGTTTCCTGAACCACGCAACTATTTCCCTGTGCTGCGGTAGAGGAAAAGCAAAGTTGGCCCCCAGGGGCTCAAATCCGACCCAGGATGCCTTCTTCCTTTCACAAGAGGTTCAAGAAAAAGCAAAGCAAAGCTCACAAGGCCTTCTTAGTGGCCACCAAAAATAAAGGATACAATTGGTGGATTATATATCTAAAGAGGTATGGTGTGAAGGAAGGGCAACCTTCAAAAAGTCTGGTTCTTGTACTTATTCTTATGCGGTGCTTCATCCTTTTACCTGCTTAGATCGCTCAGTGAGTTAGATTTCTTGCTGCGGAGTCAGAAGCTGGGGGTTCAGTTCCTCACTGGGCATCCCAGTATAGCCAGCCTGTGTGACCCTGGGCAACCTGGGCACCCCCAAATGAAGGGGGGTGGTAAACCACTCCTGAGTATGGAAGGCAGAGACATGCTGAAGGAATAAGCAATCCTCCCAAAGCCTAGTTTGATGCTGTCAAGATGACAATCAGATCATCATCATCATCATCATCATCATCATCATCATCATCATCATCGTCGTCGTCGTCATCATCGTCATCGTCATCATCATCAGATTGTTAGTGTAACAGCAACAAACTAGGCATTGGGAAGATTGCTTATTCCTTCCACACGTCTCTGCCTTTCAACAATGGAATTTCCTCTGAGATGCATGCCTCTGCCAGACAAATTAAACCCATGTTTACCTTCTGGGGACCAATCGCAATACAAAGCATGATGCAGCATGAGATGCAGAAATGAGGAAGAGGACATGGTGTGAAAAACACTTTTTTTCATCATGTAAGGAAGCACTGCTTCTAAATAAATGCCCAACATGTCCTTTACTTTGACCCCCAAAATTGCTCAAAGTGGTTTAAAAAATCCATAGGCTTTAGTACTTTGCCTACGTACTCTCTTCCAACAAAACATTAGTGTAGATAGGACAGATATCTTTTTACCTTGCAAAAGAAGTACCTTGTCTTGCTTTGTTGTACTTTGAAAACTGCACACAGGATGACAATGTCTGCTAGGACTTTTTCTTCCAAATATAGAACCATATTATGTTTGTGATTGCTGAGCATAGTCAGAGAGGCAGAAGACTCTGAACAACACATAACAAAAACAAATATAAGGTGTTACCCTTCAAAAGAAAGCCATTTCAAAGGCATGTGTGAACATTTATGACTGCATATCTTTGGGCGAATCTGCCTTCCACTAGCACAGGCACGTCCAAAGTCAGGCCCGGGGGCCAAATGCGGCCCGTTTACAAATTTTGAGTGGCCCGCGCCCTCTTCTCACTGGCTCAGCCTGTCATGCATCCCCACCAGTTGGCCCTTCTCCATAATGGATGGAAGCATCAGCTTGCAATTTTATGTTTTGCCTGCCCTCCCTGCCTCTGTCCACCACCACCCAGCCACCTTCTCAGCCTACCCGCCCCGGGGCTCCATTGCTGCAGCATCCTCCCCGCCTCCTTGCCTGTCATAGAGGCTTGTCCAAAGTCCAGCCTGGAGGTCAAATGGGGCTGAATGGTCGGCCCACACACATTTTCACCTTGCCAAATCTGGCCCTCTTTGCAAAAAGTTTGGACACCCCTGCACTAGCACATATCTAGTCTGAGCTCAGCAGAGTTTGCTTCTAAGCAGAGCTGGTCTTGGTTGTGACTTCACTTTGGGCCAATTGACATCATTAACTCAGGCCAAAGTTTCTGGCCGTGGGCAGGGAAAGGCAGGACGTCACTGATGACCACAGCTACTGTATGTATGACATGTGGTCTGCCCTTCCACCAACAGTGATGAACTAAGAGCCAACTGCTGGTCTGGTCAGGTTTCGTCCTAGGGAATGGGGTGCCATCAGGTCATTTGTCTCAGGCAGCAAAATATTTTTGGCTGGTTCTGCTCTTACATCAGGTGAAGAAAACCATCCATCTTTTTAAAAAAACCCAAAATTGCATGCATATCCAGAACTGCAGCGACTGAAGTCTCATATTAAAAATGTATTAGAAAGCCTGATATAGCCTGAATTTATTCCGTATCCTAATATGTTTCTAGCTTGTACTCCATGTACATGTGATGTATTGCAACAGATCAAGGAAGAACACAAAAAAATCCAAAGCATTCCTCTGCAGATAAGTGATTTATGTCATGAGTAGCAAGCAGTACATAAAAGCAGATCAGCTCTAGAAATTTACACATCAGACCAAGTCTTGATCTTTAGACTTGCAGTTTTTTTCAGAATAACAGAGTATTAGAAAAGGGAAAAGAAAACATGTCACATCCTCAAACATTTGCCAGCTTAAAAAAAATCAAGTGTTTTTTCTTGTTTACGTTTTCCCCAGGAGAATAGACAAGAAAAGCAGGTGACGTCTGTTATTTTTAACAAAACAACATCACCTGACTGCTGGTGAGGATGTGAATGCCATGGGCCCCCCTTCCATATATGTATCGGTTGCCCCAAATTGAACACATCTAGGATTATGATTGCTTTATCACTCAAATGGCAATCATTTCAGAAGAGATGGTCAGAAAAGCTACTTCTCCACTTCTTTGAGAAAGGAAAATATATGTATCCCATAAAACATTAATTAAAATACTACCTGCATGAGCCAAAATGGAAATAGCTAGGCAGTGGAAGGAGACCCTGCAATTTGATTCCAAAGGCTGGGTCTTGGGGAATGACCTGTCCAAAAATCTTCCCTGTTGCCTGAGAAGGCTTGTAATGTTTGTAACTGTCAAACAACCATTATTAAGTGGTGCAGTGGTTAAATGCCTTTACTGCAGGTAAAACTGTGCTCACGACCTGGAGTTCAATCCCAGGTAGCAGGCTCAAGGTTCATTCAGCCTTCCATCCTTCCGAGGTCGGTAAAATGAGTACCCAGCTTGCTAGGGGGCGGGGCAATGTGTAACCTGCATACTGTAATGAAACTGTAAACCGCCCAGAGACTACTTGAAGTGGTATGGGGTGGTATATAAGCAGAACACTTTGCTTTAAGTCAACAAAAAAAGAGATTTGCTTTAAGTCAGCAAAAAAGAGGTTCAGTATGATTTCCCCTGCAGATAAATGGAAGTTTTAGAAACAGACCCTGACATAGTTTTCTTCTGCGAGGCAGCCATTCCTGTGTGGGTTTGGGATGTTATAGTTATAATGTCTTAATTTTTTACAAACTAAGCTTACTTTCAATATCTACTTTTAAAGCCACCTTTCTTCCAGAGACTGCTTCTCTCATTACACATCTGATATTCAGAAAGCTGCAGAGAATGCACGCATACACACACAAGAAAGAAGACACCATGGGTGCATTTTGGTCCTGTCTGCATGTGGCACACGCCTGCTGGGAGATACAACTCAGGCAGTGTAAAATACGCACTAGTAATGGCCGTGTTTGGATATCTGCATAAGCAATGCAGGCTGAGCTGGAAATATTTGCTTTTCAAACTATAATATCCAGAGTCCCAGCAGACATTTCCCATCTTGCATACTAATTCTTATAAGGCAGTGCTTTATTTTTCTCTGCCACTGACACCTAGGAAAAAAATCACCAAAAAAATCAACTGAGGATTGATGGCACCAAAAACCAATTTATGTTAATTAGCCAACCAGATACTGACTGGTTCATTGTGCTTGGGGCATGAGATAGGCTGGCCTTTTTTTCCTGTCTGGATATTTTACAGCTTCCATTGCTATCTATCGGAAGATATTATGCAAATTCTAGGGCATTGTGTAATTTAGGGCTTTGCTGAGGAAATGAGCCCGCTTGGAATCCTTCAGATTTTCAGCTCCTTCAAAATGCTGCTGGAATGCCCTTCTTTAGAATTGCCATATTGCAGTTCTCCAAATCCAGGCAAATGCTTTTGCTCATTGTTCAGGTCAATCAGCCTCATATCATGCAAACTGATCTGGATTTTTCATGTTGCAAATTAAGCAAATGGCACTGTTGTTCAAGCACTCACCATTGGCATTGCTTATACAGTAGCCACTTTCAGAGAGGACTTGGAAATGAGACACCCAAGTTCAAAAGTCCACTTAGGGCCTGGTCACACTGCTGGGAAAAAAGTGGGATTTGACCTGCATTAGAAACCGTGCTGAGTTTCACAATCACCCAATGAATGCCCTGACTTTTATTTTCTTGGGAATCAAGTTCAAATAAACAACTACCAGAGGGTCATTAATTTTAGTATGCTGCTTTCTTAACCAACTTAAGCCTATTGTGAATCTTACAACCAGTTTAAAAAGGAAGCCTCTCCTTGCCTACCTGATTTAACAATGCAAGCTGAAAATATGCAGCCTCCCAAATGAGTGTATTAACAGAAGAAGATATGCATGTCAATAACTCAGCAGGGATGCAAACAACTCAACAACCACAAGACTTGAGTGGGCTAAAATTAAAATGCAAGATATTGTGTGTGGAGGGGTTGTTATTTGTCATAATAAACCTTACTTTGCGTTCATCTTCCGGGTTGTACTAGGACATACTGGTATGTTTGTTAGACATTTGATTGGATCATTCTGGCATTTGCATCCACAACTGGGGAAGGTATTTCTTGCTGAAGGTACCGGCATGCACTGGGTCACCCCATTACCACCTCTCCGTACACATCTGGACTTGCAGCCTGCCATCTCGCTTCCATTTACAAAGAACTGAAGAAATGGACTTCTACTAACATTAAAATACAGCAATTAGTCTTTACAGGGCTACAGTGTTTTTTGGCTTCTTTAGTTTTTCACTTTCACATTGTTTTAGTGTGACACCCTAGCTCTGTCTAATATAGTCTAATACAGCTGCCATGCCTCTCAACACCATCTCCTTCTGCCCATTTTCTCCACTCCTTATATGTCTAAGCCATACATATATCATATTGCTAGGGAGAAAACATTGGAATGACACAGTTCCCTGAGCATGTATTTTGGCTCAGAGATTTACAGCACAAACTGAGTAAGTATTTTTGTATTAGTTATTTTACTAGTGAAATGGACGACTTGTCAAGAACTAGGCAAGTATGAGCAACTTCATAAAAGATGGAGACCTATGGTGAATTATAGATCTCGCTCTGATTCTAATGCTGTTACCTTAAATTTTTAAAATCTAATGGAGATGCTGCTGAATAAATGATTTAATGGAAGGTACTTTGGCATGTTTAATATAGTTGTTAGCAGAAGAAGTAGAGGCACTGATAATATTTATAATAGTTTGCTTTCTAATGTTTGGTATTTATGTTCAATATACATTTGCACATAATGTATCAGCATTTGTCTCTGCTTTGTATATTGTCAAGAAAGTGGCTTTGTAAAAACATAAAATGGCCCAAATCCTGTTGCTAAGGTAGCAAATCACACTACAGGAGGCACGTAGAAACAATGGGGATTGGTGAACCTCCTTTGAAAGTTCCATTTATTTAAATGTGCCTAATCTAACTTTTATTCTTTTAGTATTTTAAGTCACAGTTAAAGTAGGCCCATTTGAATAATTAAATCTCCACTGGTTCCATAGACCTACTTTAGTATGAAAGAGTAGGCTAAGCAACACTATTTTGTCCAGTATTTTAAACAGGAAATACATAAAAAGGGACCATTTCAGAGGAAATGCAGAGGCTGGAAGGTTATTGGCTACCTCCACTTGAGCTGTGTTTCATTTTGAAAGAAGTGATGATGAGGATTTTAAACCAGAGAAATGAAGGTTGTGTTGGGTGCAATTGGGGTAGAATGTCAAATGAGCAAAACTCTTGTTCTGATTTCTGCCAGAACAACAGGTATTATGTAAATCTCTTTCAATGAGTTAATGAGTCTACTCTGGTTGGGACTAGGAGTTGGATTCTGGGCTAGCATCTGGGGGACAGTGAACCAAAAATGTACATTGGATGGGAAATTGCATATGGAAAGCATACCTCAAGATAAAACACACACTCTCTGTCTCTGCTTTTCTCAGTCTATCTCAGTATTGCTCTCCCTGTCTCCCTGATGGATGGTTACGTATGGTGGAAAGCCAACCTGCAGCATTCCACTTAAAAGGATGCAGAGAGACTGGGTTAGTCTGTTGTACACTCAAAATCCTGAGAGTACAAAGAGAAACTCCTAGTTCCCTGAGCTCCTTGCCCTCTGAAGATGCCAGCCACAGAGTCTGGTGAAATGTCAGGTAGAAAAACTTCTAGAACACGGCCAAACAGCCCAAAAAAACTCACAACAACTATCAGATCCCAGCCGTGAAAGCCTTCAAGAATACATTATCCCCCAAATACTTTTCCACATTTCATGCTATTATTCTCTAAGGTACATAATAAACAAAGCATGAGCACATAGACCTAGTTCCAATGTGACACTGTGATGTACCCTCAGAATTTCTATCCTCAACCTCCTGCTCCCCTGCAGCCTTCTTTGGCATCATAAAAGCTGCTCAGGTGGGTTTCTCAGCTCTCTGGGGAAAGCTTTTTAGGAGTTTGGTAATATATGTGGGTTGGAAGATGGAATAGGGTTGACTATCTTCACTTGTGCTCACAGAAGCTGTTTCTATGAGTGCCGTGATCATATTAACTGCTACCCACAAAGGCTTTATAGTAGAGTATATGGAGTGACAAGAATAGATACACACCCACACACACTCAAAACCTTTAAGCATAATAATATCCACTAGCCCCTCAAAGTAAGTAAGTTATAATTAACTGCTGGACTATCTCATGTCATAAAAAGTCTTAATGTTTCTATAAACGAGTTATTCCCTAGCCATCCCTCTTCCACTCCTATTACAATACAGTAATTAGTTTTATAATAAAGGCCATGTCCCAGATCCTTACACACTAACCATCGGTTTTATGGGGATGGACTATCTTCCACTCAAAACAAACAGCCATTTTTGCTGTCATTTATAAATGAATAGCTATTTCCCTCAACCCCTTTGCAATAATATCTTTAATATGCTCAGGCAAGAAGAACTCCAAGGGAGGTCCAGAGCTGAGATGTATCTTATCTCATTCTTTACCAGGATCCAAGACTCAACAATTTCAGAAAAATACACAACTTACATGTCCCACTAGGACAAGAGCTTCAACATTTCCCCTCTCCTCTGCCTCTGGACAGATCTTACTAAACCTAAAAGGGCAACAAATACAATTTAAGAATGAGTTTAGCTTCAATATTCGCTTTACAATTCATGCACTTGGGCTTACATTTTCTAAGCCAATCCAGAATGCCTGAGGAATTTTTTTAAACCTAATTCATTTGTTCACCTTGCCTAAAAGATATTCTTGTCCTGTTCACATTAGACACAATTTTATACAATTGTTTTAGAATTCTTTTGTGTTCCCCCTTTATTAATGTACTGTACTTTCCAAAAAATGCACATTTGGTGCAGTTTCCTTGGCGAAAAATGTCAACTGCTGCAGAAGTGGGATGGTACCATTATATCTTGAAGACACATAAAATTTAGCCACAGCTAAACTTGAGTGCCTCATGTCTTCATTTGTGCCAGACCCTGGCAACATGCTGGAGTAACTAATTTGGACTACAATCCCCAGAATCCCCAAGACAACATGGGCAGTGGCCATGACTTTAATGGGCAGGACACAAATTATCAGTAATACTTTGTTTTGTTTTTATTTATCTATTTATATTTGTACTTGTTAACTGCCTGACTTTCCCTCAGGAACTCTGGGTGGTGTACAACACATTGCAAGAACAATATGCCTAAACACCACCCCCATAGACAAGAATAAAAAATATGACAACAATAAAAAAACGCTAATACAACAACATAAAATCCAGCAAGAAAAGGGCTGGGACAAAACAATACAATACACAGTCGTACACTCAGCGATCACCAAAACTTTCCATAAAGAGCCAGGTCTTGGGGGCTCTCCTAAAGGCCAACAGAGACTCTGCCAGGCTAATCTCTGTGGGAAGTTTGTTCCAGAGTGCTGTGGTGGCCACCGAGAAGGCCCAATTGTGGGTAGAAACCCTTCGAGCCTCCCTCAGAGTAGCCACTTGGGGAGAGAAGGCGAGCGAAGCTCTGGTTGGTTGGGATGAAGGTGACCTCTGGGAGATACTCTCCACCAGATAATCAGGTCCCAAGTCATGGAGGGTTTTGTAAACCCAAACCAATACCTTGAACCTTATTCGAGAGGCAATAGGTAATCAATGCAGGCGAGCCAGGATGGGGGTGACGTGGTCAAACTTGTCCACACCAACCACCAGCCTAGCCACCACATTCTGCACCTGCTGCAGTCGCCAAACAAGAGTCAAGGATAGCTCCATGTAAAGAGTGTTACAGTAATCTATCCTCAAGATCACCAGTGCCTACACTACCTTCCTAAGGGAATCCACATCCAAGTATGGGCGAATCTGGGTGATAAGCCTAAGCTGGAAAAAGACTGCCCTGGAAACAGCTACCTGGGCTTCCAGGGACAAAGCTGGATCTAGACTCCTCCCTCTATCCACCAGCTGGACGGTCAGTCCCCCAAAACTGGGTAGAGGGCCACTGTACCCTTCTGGGGACCCCCCAAGGAACAGAACCTCAGTCTTCTCAGGGTTGAGCCTGAGCCTGTTAGCCCTGGCCCACTCCATGACCACGGCCATGCAGCAGTCCAGGGTCCATACAGCCTTCATTGCAGAGATGGAAAAGGAGAGATAGATTTGCATGTCATCAGCTTACTGATGGCAGCAGACTCCAAATCTCCAAATGACCTTAGTCAGCAGCCTCCTATAGATATTAAAGAGCATAGGGGAGATCACCCACCCCTGGGGTACCCAAAAAGAGAGTGTCTATGGGACCGACAAATCAGGGAGACCTGGGGGGTTCAGTACAAGTGAATCTCGGGGACAGACTAGTGGAACCAGAGCCCAAATCAGCCCAGATGGCCTCTATCTTAAATTTAAAATGGGCTGTGAAAGCAGGGCTGTGGAGTCAGTAGATAAATGTTCCGACTCCGACTCCGACTCCGACTCCCCGACTCCAACTCCTCTATATTAATATGCGAATGTATTTTATACATTCCTTGGGGAAAGGAAGCACCCAGGGAGCCGACAGCTCCCCCCAAGCTACACACGCTGGGGCCAGTCTTCCAGGAAGGACCAGATCCAGCTGAATGCTGTGCCCCCGATCCCCACCCCGGAAAGCCGGTCCAGCAGGATACCGTGGTCCACAGTATCACAGACTGCTGACAAATCCAGGAGGACCAACAGGGTAGAGCAACCCCTGTCAGCCCCCCGGAGGAGGTCATCTTGCAGTGCAACCAAGACTGTCTCATTCCCCTGATACGGCCTGAACCCGGACTGGAATGGGTCAAGGACTTGTTCTTCCTCCAGGAATGACTAGACCTGGACAGCAGCCACCCTCTCAATGACCTTGCCCAGGAAGGGGACGTTGGCAATCTGACGGTAGTTGGCCAATTCTTCCGACGCCTGGGCAGATTTCTTTAGGGTGGGCTTCACCACCGTCTCCTTAAGGCGAGAGGGAAAGACCCCCCTCCCTGAAGGAGGCAGTGGAAATAATGGAAGCCCACTCAGTCATACAGGAACCCCCACCGATCACGGGGGTTAGGGACCCACCCCACCCACGATCCATGAAAATCCGTGATGTACGGAAGCGGGTGGGGGGGCCTGGAGGCGGGGGGGGGGCAATCGTGCACCTGTCCGAGAAGTCTTGGAATGGCGCATGCCAGCGGTGGCAGGGGGATCTGACCTCCTGCCGCTGCCCGCCTGCGCCACCCGAGACTTCTTGTCCGGGGCCGTCTCCATTCAAATGCATTGCCAATGCATTTCAATGGAGAAAATTTTCCCCATTGGAAAACATTGGCTCAATGCTTTCCAATGAGGAAAATTTCTCCATTGAAATCCACTGACAATGCATTTCAATGGAGATTGCTCCCCCCCCCCGAAACTTCTCGGAGGGGCCCAGGGGGCAGTGCAGAGCGACCCGATCGCCCCACCCCACCCCCACCCCCACCCCGGCTCCAAGCCTTTTCGGAGGGGCCCGGAGGGGCTGCGGAGAGCGATCCAATCGCTCCCCGCCGCCCCCCGCCCAGCTCCAAGCTTTTTCAGAGGGGCCAGGGGGGGCTGCGGACAGCAATCCAATCGCTACCCGCTGCCCTCCACTCGGCTCCAAGCTTTTTCAGAGGAGCCCAGGGGGGCTGCGGAGAGCAATCCAATGGCTCCCCGGCGCCTCCCCCGGCTCCAAGCTTTTTCAGAGGGGCGGGGGGCTGCAGAAAGCGATCTGATCACTCCTGTGCCCCCCGGCTCCAAGCCTTTTCAGAGGGGCCCGGGGTGGCTGCGGGGAGTGACCCGATCGCCCCCTGCCACCCCCTGCGTGGCTCCTAGACTTTTTGGAGGGGCGGGGGGTGATCACCCCCCCCAGCGGTGCAGGTACTGCGTTCCAGCGATGTAGTGGGACCATGGTACCTGAACCGCGAAATGCTGGGGGGTGACTGTACTCCCTCCTGCAGATTTAATAAGCCATGCAGGGCAAGGGTCGAAGGGGGAGGCCGCCGGCCTGCAATAAGCCAGGGACTGGAGGCCTCAATACTACTCTTACAGTAGAGAAGTCATTGATTATAATTTTTGTGAATTGGGACATTTAAACTTGCTTTTTAAAATTCCAATCTAAATTTAGTAGGAGTCAGAGTCGGTGCAGGTACCCAAAATTTCCTCCGACTCCGACTCCTCGACTCCGACTCCGACTCCACAGCCCTGTGTGAAAGACTCACTAGTGAAATCATGTTATAGAGCACTTAAAATCATTTAAGTACCTGGGTGTTCACTACAACTACAGGCACACCTGGTTCTCCCATCGCAAGTATGTCCTAAATTCAAGCAAGTTCTCTGCTAGCGCAATTTCACGATTCTTTTTTAGCTATAGCAATCAGTATGTACAAGCTTCCCTGACAATATTTAAGGCCAAAACCCTATCTCAAATCTTATATGCATCACCAATTTGGTATAAAGCTATAGATCGCACAGTGGAGAGTATTCAAGCCTCTTTTTTGAGGAGAATCCTAGGCCTCCCTAAATGTGTCCCATACGCCGTTCTTTGCTTAGAAACTGGCATGATAAGGCTGAAGAGAAGACCTTGGCCAGATTAAGAGCTATTAAATTCTGGCTTGGAATCCTTTACAACCCAGTTCATACCCGTTTATTATATCAACTTTTGATAGATCCTGACCTCCCAGTCGAGATCTCCGATGTTCTTACCACTCTTAAAGTAGCAGGATTGGACACTGAGCAGCTTGGCATGTTAAGCCAATCTGAAGCATATAGGACTATTAAAGACAGGCTATTGAACATCGAATGGCAAGAACTGTGCAGCGAAGCCAATACCATCAGCTCCCCACTTCAATTTAACATCCCAGTCCTACCTGGGAAGCCTGCTTTTTTCTGACTTACCTAACATGTCCTGAAGTGCGCAGAGCCTATTCACTTGCCAGATGCAATTCCTTCCCGTTGGCACTATTGTCGGGCAGGTTCAATGGAATCCCTTACTCCCAGAGGATCTGTCCATGTCAAACTAATGCTGTTGAAACGCTTGAACACATCTTCTTTCATTGCCCAACTCACGATGCACTTCGTAAGAAATATCTATCCTCGATCCTCAATAGAATGCAAGGGTGGGAAGGCTTGGTTAAGCTTAGGTTCCTTCTCTCTACGCAAGTCACCTCTTATCTGGATGAGGTGGCCTCCTTTGCCTCTGAGATTATAGCAGCACGAGGATCTGGCCTTCCCTATTCCCCATCTCATTGGTTTGAGTAGCTAATGCATATATTAGAATCACCGGTTCCGTGTTTGATTACCCTCCTTGCTGTACCTCATTTTCTCTTGTTGTGTTGTTTTATTTTATTTTAATGCCAATAAAGGTTGATTTGAGATTTGAGATTTGAGAAATCACTAGGATGAGGCCTCAGCTAAGATTGGAGAGGTCCCAAACCACCCTGAGCAATTCTGCCTGGCAGTTCGAGGCCTCCCCAATTCTCAGGGAGGCATGGGATCTTTTAGCCTCCCTGATCGCCCTGACATAGCACCTGGTCAGCAGTTTAACTGCAGCCTTACTACTTTCTGTTCAATCCTTCCTCCATCTGCTCTCCAGCCTCCACCTTTCTAGCTTTATTGCACGCAAATACACCATAAACCACAGCTAAGGGCGGGCTTGGCAGTGGATGAGGCACTTGGGGTGATCTGGTCAACAGCCCTGCTGGCATCCCCATACCATCTGTCCACCAAGGCATCAACGGAATCATTGAAGGCCTCCGATAATCAAACCAGGTCCAGAAGCCTCAGATTATAATCTGCAGATGTGAAGGAAAACACCAGGTCTAGAGTATGCCGGGATCTATGGGTGGGGCCGATCAAAACTGGTCACCTCTTATTAAAAATGGAAAAAGCATGATATTTTAAGAACCAAATGTGGGAGACAATGGAACTGCCAGGCTCTTCCATTTCTGCAGGATACAACACTTAATAGCAAGTCATTTGTTTCTGAACATTTAAGAAACAACCCGCCAGCCGCCACCATTCTTCCAGATCCAAATTTTGATGGGATGACATAAAAGTACTCTTCATTTACATTCTGAATAATACCTGGTGGGATTCCATTCACTTGCTTCTGGATGCAAGGAATTGTGTGTGGTTTTGTTGGTTTGTTTAAATCCTGCCTTTTTCCTTTAAAAGGACCCAGGCAGTTTACATCATTAAAAATACAGTATTTAAAAGATAAAAGCTGTAAGTCTACAAATACTAAAGAGGATCAGACATATGCCACACTAAAAGACAGTAAACAGAATAACACTGAAAACACATTCAAAGTAGGAAGGGCCTTTTCACACGACCCCTAAGATCCGCTGGCCACTTAAATTTGGACCAGAGATCTTAGGGGTTTGTCGCTGTTCCTGCGTTCCCACCCCCTCCGCACTCCTGGCTGCTGGCTGCATGAGGGGAGGGAGAAAAAAAGGAAGAAAAGAATGCCGCTCACCTCCGTTCTGCCGTCCCGGCACTGCATTCAGATCTCTTAAAGGGGTGGAGGGGCCAAAAAAAGAACAGAAGCAAGGAGAGCCCGGCAGTCACTACTGTTATATCCGCATCAGGAATTTTCACCTCCAGAGAGCAGGTTTCTGAAAAGTGCGCTGGGACGCACTTAGGTGGTTGTGGTCGCACTTAATTATCTGTAAACTCCGGAGCAGGTGGGGAAACAATTTTAAGCTCCGGAGCTGGGAGCCATTTGCGGCGGAGTTTAGGGGTCATGTACAAAGGGCCTAAGTCACAACCATGCATTTAAAAAGCCCTCTCAGGCAGCCTATCACTGCCTGAAGAGAAAGGTCTTCACCTGCTTGCAGAAGGACAGCAAAGATGGGGCCCACCTGGCCTCCTGTGGGAGGGAGTTCCAAAGTCTGGGAGTACCAACAGAGAAGGCCCTCTCCCATGTCCCCACCAAATACCCCTGTGAAGGTGGTGGAGCCAAGGGGGAAAAAGGCATCTCCTGATTATCTTAACACCAGAGGAGACTCATAAATGGAGCTGCAGCCCTTCAGGTAACTTGGACCCAAGCCATTTAAGGCTTTATGGGATGGAATCAGTGCCTTAAACTGTGCTCGGAAATGGACTGGCAGTCAGTGGAGCTGCTGTAATTGGGGGGGGGGGGAGATCTGATCCCTGTCTCATGTAGAGATGGGCACGAAACAAGCGATTTTTCGTTTTTGTTTTTGTTTTTTCGTTTCGTTACGCAACGAAAACGAAACGAAAATTTTTTAAAAAACAAAACGAAAATGAAAACGAAACGACCGAATTTGCCGTGTTTTTCGTTTTTGTTGCAGCAGATGCATTGAACTAAAAAGAATGCTAACGAAACAGCAATTTTTCTTTTTCGTTTTTGTTTTTTTGTTTCGTTACCTAACGAAACGAAAATGATTTTTTTTGCAAAAAAATCACAAAAATGAAAACGAACCGAAACGGACCCCTAAACGACCAAACGACAAACGAAACACCATTTTTTTGAGTCGTGCCCATCTCTAGTCTCCAGCCCCAAATAGCAATTTTTTTGTAGCCACTGGGGTTCCCAATCACTTTCCAGAGGCAGTCCCACATCTTTTACAGTAATTCAGCCAAGATGTAACTAGGGCAAGAATCACCATGGCAAGATCAGACCTCTCCAGGAATGGGTGTATCTGGCATGCTGGTTTTAATTATTCAAATACACTTGTGGCTACCAGCGAAACCTAGGCATCCAGGCTCAGAGGTGAATCCAGGGACACCCCCAAATGGTGGCTGTGTGTTTTCAGAGGGATTGAAGCCCCATTTAGCACTGGCAGAATCCCTATTTTCTTGGTCTGCCTTTCAGCTGACCAGGAGCACCTCTGCCTTGTCTAAATTAAGGGTCAGTTTATTCGCCCTCATCCAATCCATGACTTATGCCACAGAAAGCTGATTAAAACTTCCTGGTTGCACAGAAACCTTGTTAACACCGTGAGTCAAAATCCTTCCTCCATTCTTTGCTGTGAAATACGTGTTATCATTAAGGAAGGATTCTAAGGATTACATTTAGCACCCAGGATTATCATTTGTCCGATATATCTCATTACAGAAAGGATGGAGTACGGTGGCATTTCTATCCCTTAAGGAAATGAGAAAGTATATATATATGAGATTTACAGGCAGGCAGGCAAATTAGTAAAAGGATTAAGCACTGATAACTTAATTTGTGAAGTTGCAGCTTCATTCATGAAACCAAGGTAATCCCATAACTTTGTATTTCAAGACGTCAGGAAGAAGTGTCATATTTCTCTGTATAAGAGCATCATGTAAGGACATCTGCATTTTGCTGGTTTAGCCCAATAAATATTTCTCATAGAAGGTAACAAGACTTCCCTAAAAGCTGGTGACTTCCAAGCTGTGTATGAATATTATGGCCATCATACTTTGGTTTGCGTTCTGCATCATCTATAACAGTGAAGACTATCCAAAACCATGTATGTATCAGAAATATTTGTGTACTCCTTCTCATGTTTCGCACACACTTCTCATATTTTTGCCTTGCTTGGAACTCCTTCATATCCTTTATGGATTGCTGTTTTGCTGAATTATTTTGTTGTTCTGTGAGAGTGTTGTAAACTGCATTAAGAATCGTCCAAATGATAAACAGGAGCAAAACCATTGTGATAAATAATTTTGGATGCTGCTCTACAACAACCCTATGAAGGAGGTTAGGTCAAAAATTGACATGAGTGCCTCAAGGTGACCTAATCAAATTCATAGCCTCTGATGAGATCTGAAAATCTTATGCCAAGTCAAACTTGAAGATGTCAGAGTTAGAAAGCTACAAACAATCCAGGGGCTTAATCTCGTGCACAGTTCAAATCTAAATTGTACTCTGCCAGGGCCATACTAAAGCTTGAATAAATGCTACGAATTGAATGATATAAGTTTTTAAGCTGTTCATTCTAAATTATGGAATTTCTTCAGCCAAGATCCTTCCTTTGTTTTTCCAAGTCAGATGGAATAACAGGAAGATCTTGGGTTTGAATATATTTTTTGCATGTCTTAATTGCAAAAGGCACTCTGCTACAGTCACTTTGTTTCAAGGAATTGTTTTTTATCTGTTCCTGAAAATTTAAGACGGGTGGATAATTTTACCCCAATAAGTTGTCTATATAAGTGTGGACCAGCAGTTGAGCTTTGAGCAACGGAATGATTCTAAACAATTGGTGCATTAATTTCAGATTCTGCTGCTCTAAAAAGAGAATTCCACTGGGTAAAAGAAGTCCCAATGAAAAGATACACTTAGGTGAAGCTTAAGGATAGGATAAGACAAGATAGAATAGAATAAAACTTGTACATCCAATGACCTCCTTCAGCACAGTTTATAATTTTAACAGCTTCTGCCTTCCCATATACAGATGGAGTATGTTTGTTTGTTCCCAAACTCCCATCTCCAAATGTTAGTTCCCAAACTCCAGTCTCCAGATGTTCTTGGACTGCAACTCCCAGAAATCCTGCCAACCACAGCTAGTGCCAAAGGCTTCTGGGAGTTTTAGTCCAAAAATATCTGGGGACCCCGGCTGAGAATCAGTGGTTTAAGGGCTTGGTATAAAAGCGAGGTCATTTTCCAAGTTTACAGGTGCTTTATTTATTTATTTATTTATTTATTTATTTATTTATTTATTTATTTAACCTTTTCCCTTCTCAAAAACCCCCTACAAACTGAATAATTTTGAACTGACCCAAGGAAATTTGGGTCGTTGCCAATCCTGCTGGGGGAAAACCATGCACATACAGACAAGTATGCAGTGCTGTTTTTTTCCTGTCTCATTTGCTGTCCATCATGCAAGCAAGCACATGGTTGCTTCTCTGGCCTGTGTAAGAAGAGGAATATAACAGCTGCCCGACAGCACAGGCAAGCTTTCTTCGACAATTGCCTATGTATGCTAAATGAGATGGAGAGGATTTGGGTCAATATGTCTAGGTCACTCTAAGGGCTATATCCATACCAGAAGTATGCTGCTTGTCATGGCACTCTGTCGTAGCTACTTTTCATTGTGACTGGGGGGCAAAAGGTACAGCAATTATATGTGGCTGGAACCAAGGCAAAAGCCATTGTTCACACCATCTACTTTATACTGGCTTGCTGTTTGGCGCAAGTATCATGTGCCATTGCCCAGGGAGATGTTTGCTCCATGGTATGTTGCAATGCTGAAACGCTCTCCAACTCAAGCTCCACTGTCTTTTGCTCAGATTATTTATATGCTGCATCACAACCTTCACACAAAGTATGTTGTTCTTTCCCAAGCAATACCTGAATAGGTCTGTTTTGAAACCATGAGCGGGGCAAGCCTCCCATGGGTTTTATCCAGATTCTAGGTCTGCCACTTGATGCCCTTTTAGATGATCAACTGGCCTGGATGTCAACTTTTCTTCTTCTTTACTTGCTAATAAAATTGTAGCATTCCAAGTAATGGAGTCTGTTGTTTTTGCTGCAACTGGGATGATACAGCAATATTGTGAAAAATATACTTTTTTAAGGGATGGCAACTCAAATACAAATTGGTGAATTCCACGTTAATATAGATATAACTTCATGGGGTGGGCGGGCAGCAGGTAGGGTGGATAGGTAGATTCATTTTTAATGAAATAAGTTACTTGCAATTATCAACTTCCAACATCTGTTCTACATACGTGGGGACTATTTATTCACTTTTAAGGGCATTTCCCTTTTTTGTCATCATAAAGGAGACAGTTATTTCCCCAAAATATAAGATTAATGTGCTTCAAAGGAGCAGATGTATGCCTTACACCTTTGATCCTCCTCTGTAACTACACTGGGGTTAACAGAATTGTATTCATGTAAATCCTCAGGACAAAAGGTCTTGTGCTGATGGTTGATTATGAGAGAAATATAGTCTTTGAATCCCTTACATGCAGCTCAGGTATAGATAAGTGACCCTCAGGGCCTTATCTGCTCTAATGAGATCTGTTAAAGCATGGAGGCTAATCAGTTGATGGATTTGTCTACTTAACGTGGGGGTGGAATCTACCTTATGCAGTTCATCTATTTAGAATGAAGTGTTCATTAGTATGAGAGAGTTTTCATTATTAATGAATTAATGGTTGAACATATGTCTATGATGTGTACAAATATAGTCTCTCTCTCTCTCTCTCTCTCTCTCTCTCTCTCTCTCTCTGTGTGTGTGTGTGTGTGTGTGTGTGTGTGTGTGTGTGTGTGTGTGTGTGTGTGCGCGCGCGCGCGCACGTGTGTGTGTGTCCGTGAATCTAAATAACTTTCATATGGGAGTCACTTTGAACATTTGGAGCAGTATTATTTGTTTGTTTGTTTGTTTGGGTATACCACCCATCTTCTAACCAGAACTCTGGATGGTTTACAATAATACAATAAGAATAAAAGTGAGGAAAATAATCATAAACATAATATTAAAAACACATTAATAACAAAATCGGTAGGCAGTTTCCAGATTTAGACCTCTGAAATGAGCAGGGGTGGGGAAACTTACATTTTTTGGACAGCAAGCTCCTGAATATCCCAATCAGAATGGCTACTAGGAGATCCTGGGA